>CM038673.1:209644342-210244342 GCA_021605145.1 Aegilops bicornis | reverse complement strand
GGACATGGGGTATAATATCTTAACCGTGTGCGATACAAGTGCGATGTGAATCACCACGACCGCGTAAGCGCGAGCAAATTAAGGTGGAGGTACTGGCTCAACCGTGTGCGATGCAAGCGCGCTGAAATCACCACGACCACACAAGCGCGAGCAAAGGGTGGAGGTACTGGCTCAACCGTGTGCGATGCAAGTGCGCTGAAATCACCACGACCGCGCAAGCGCGAGCAAAGGGTGGAGGTACTGTCTTAACCGTGTGCGATGCAAGTGCGCTGTAAAACCACCACCTGTGGAAGCTAAAGGCGGGTAAGTTTATTTGGAAATTAGGACGAACCGTGTGGGATAGACCAGCTAGCTAGAAATATAAAAAAACAAACTACCCACCTTGAGCGTTACAAAAATCGGCGGATCTGTGCCACTTTTCCTTATTATCATACACGCATATTGTTATTGGACCGTGCGTGATCTTGGGTACTCCCTCCCCGCATCAATTCCTTTACCCAAATTTTAGTAGCCGTCGTCCTTCAACCGTCGCCCACACTCCTCCAGCACCGACCTTATAGTAAAATTGCATTAGCCGAGGCATTTGAACCGTCGCCCTCCCTCGTCCACCACCATCTCCACCCACCATTACTAAAATTTTCAGTAGCCGCGGCGTATCCTCAAACACCACCCCCCTCCACAGTCCCCCACCCGCCCCCTCCCCCCTTCGAACCCTAGCTCGCGGCCGCCGCCGGCGCCGCCGCCAACCCTGCCGGTCTGCCCGTTCCTCCTAGCTTAGATAATAAAGTTCAAGTTATCCAGCGATTCCCATACCGTCGCCCCACTCCCCTAAGTTTTTAGATGAGGCCTGCGGTGTCCCTCCCTGCCAGATCCACATCCCCTGCTCCAGAATGTCGCTGCCTAAGCTCGACCACTTATCCCGGGGAGCCCGACGAGCGTTCGGCCAAGAAGAGGTTTATCATGGCCTCCTCGGCGGACGTTGGTGAGGTGGCCGCCGTTTTCCTCGACCTGTCGATCCCGGAGAAACACAGCGCCGCGGAAGCCGGCGAAGACGTTGACTACGTTGCCATGCCGAAGGCTTCATTTCAGCGGGATAGCGTATTACTGTATCTCGAGAAAGCTGGGTACGACATCAAGCTTGTCCACACCAACGGCTTCACACGGGCCATGTCATAGGTTAAGTGGTCCATCCCCAACCCCTCTGGTTCAACCGCCGTTGATCTCTTCGACCCTGCCGCTGATCTCCTTCGCCAAGCGGTCAAGGATTTGCGAGCTTTATACGCCATCGAGCCCATTTTGTCACTTCTGAAGGACACGTTCTACGACGGCGGCTTGGGGTCCTCAATTGCCAAGTTAGATCTCAATGACCACAACCACGAGGAGGGCACCCACGAAGGTTCTTCCAGGGTGAAACAACCCATCTATGACATCAGAGAGCACACCATGGGTGTATGCTCTTCCAACTGGAAGGACCCCGTGCATGAAATGTGAGGCAACATTCTATCAGCAAATCTTACCTTTTCTAGCTTGCCAACCCGTACCCTTTGTTGTAGTAGTATTTGCCATGCGGTGCTTTAATTGTGCCGTGTTTAATTATTTAAGTTATGCAAAAATGTATTGTTCAATAGGTCTATGTGATGTTTAAGTGTGAGTTGTCCACTTTAGTTTCACGAATGGCTATATTTGGTTGTTTATAGTGAGTAGATGCCTTGTTTATCTGTATTTGGTTGTTAGGTTGGTTGGAGTGCGCATTTTTTCAGTTATCGAGTAGATGCCTTGTTTATCTTTATTTGGTTCTTAGTTTGGTTGCATTGAGTATTTGTCCAGTTATCAAGCAGATGCCTTGTTTATCTGTATTTGGTTGTTAGGTTGCTTTTTTAGCATTTGTCCAGTTATCAAGCAGATGCCTTGTTTATCTGTATTTGTTTGTTAGGTTGCATTTTTTTAGCATTTCTCCAGTTATCAAGCAGATGCCTTGTTTATCTTTATCTGCTTGTTAGGTTGGCTGAAGTGAGCATTTGTCCAGTTTTCAAGCATATTCCCTGTTTATCTGTATTTGCTTGTTAGGTTGGTTGCAGTGAGACTGGCCCAGTTTTCAATGGCTATATTTGGTTGTTATAATCGGGTCTTTTATGCCTTGTTTATTTCAGTCATTCACAATGTGTGGTTCATTATGTGCAAGTTGGGACTGTGCCGCTCGACTACATCAATACCAGTTTGAACGGCTATATTTGGTTCCAGTTATTCCTGGTGTAGTTAACGCATGCCCTTTATTTCAGTTTTACACATTTATCCAGTGTGATGTTTAAGCATTACCTATGTTCTATTCATTTTCAACAATACCAGTTTGAATTGCAATATTTGATGGCTGCTAAGCTCATTGTCGATAACATTGCCTTCCATTTTATATCTGCTTAATAAAGATGTCAAACCAACACATTCAAGCAATCATTTGGAGATGACGTTGTTTACCTTTGCTAAATTTGTTTGATGTTAAGATTGCTGTACTTATCATGCCTTTCCACTACTTATGCAGGACAACAACGGGAGTGGCCACCATTTTCCGCCGAGGTTAGCTTCATCCCTCGGCTTGTACTCCCCCCGTCGTTCCATAATGTAGTGCATATAGATCCGAGCTGGACACTAGTTAGCTTCTAGTATTGACTTGTTGCTTGTAGGTACATATGCCCTTGGCAAGGATCCATGCATCAACCCTTTTTGCGTATGGGGCAATGAGATATTGATGAACAAGCATCAAGTGAGGAAACTGATAAGGATTATTAGCAAAAATATATGAATGGTGGCAAGCAAATCATTTGTTTATGCTCTATCCAACACAACAGTGTGCTGTAGGATGCTAACTACAAACTCTGCAGCCTTCTCTTTTTACTGCCCATAATGAGTTGCTAGACAACAATGTCTGAATGTTTTTTGTTCCCAGTGGTTCCCGAAGCAGTTCACTCAAGATTACCTCGCAAAGAACATGATTGGTGGACACACAACGAAGGTTAAAGTATTTCATCCAGACTACAATGAGCATTGAGAAGTCCTAATGAAGACAGTGAAGGATGGACGGGCAGCCATCACAAGGGGTTGGCCTAGAGTTGTGCGCGCCTTACGCATGGAGGAGGGCACAATATGGGCATTCCGCTTCACCTTCTCCAAAGAACCGTAATGTCTTTCACCTCTCTCTTTACAGTCTTTAGAACAACTGTGGTTCATCATTCTTTACTTGGTGCTTCTGTAGTTCTTTAGTATATGTACCTGTGCATTGAATTATGGATTCATGGTTGAACCTATATTTGTAATAAACATCGTTGGATATGAAATAAGTGATTGCCTACTTTCAAATTCAAAACATGTGATTTTTAAATTAGGGATTAATTATGCATTAATTAGGGATTACACTTCACACGTTTGCGAAAGCGAAATGTCTATCATATACGTGGAGATCAGAAATGTTTCTAGGATCCACTACGTGTGCGATCAATCTCCACTGCACACACGACTTTCTCTTGAAAACTGTTTATGTTAGGCCACCTTGCGCAAACGTTTATCACATAAAAAGTGTGTGTGATGGACAACCTTTGCCACACAGTTTCTTCTACGCACCGTGTGTGATGCATTCAATAATGCAAATGATAAAATTATTAATATCGTGTGCAATGGCAACACTATCACAAATGATTTAACGGGAAAAATTGTGTGTGATGTACCTATGAACGGAAAGGTTTTCCTTGGAGCGATGGTGTGGGATGTACATACGAACGGAAACATTTAGCAGGGGCTGACTGTGTGGGATGTACTTGCGACCGGAAACAATTTTGCCGTATAATTGTATTTTTTTAGCTCTACTATACGTATTTTCGTATTTGAGCGCTCGCCGGTTGCACATGACCTCATTTTGCCGAACGTGTGTGCCAGGAGGGCATATCCCCGACAATTTCTGAGTCGTGTGGGAAGGACCCCCCTATCGCCCACACTCACTTGGCGACGGTTCCAAATGCCGTCGTGGAAAGGGGTTAAAAACCGTTTGTTTAGAACCGACGCGCACCAGTGGTATGAGGGGTTGTCAATCCCTGTTTGGGTAACGGCGCCAGAAATTGTCAAGTTGATGGGATAAAATTTGTGTAGATTGGATAAATAGATCACGATAAAACACGAAATAAAATACGTAATAAAAAAGTGCAGCAAGGTATTTTTGGGTTTTTGGAATAATAGATCTGAAAACAAAAGCGAATAAAAATATATCTCAAAGCAAATATGATAAAGAATAGACTTGGGGGCTATAGATTTCACTAGTGGCTTCTCTCAAGAAATAGCACACGGTGGGTAAAGAAATTGTTGTTAGGCAATTGATAGAAGATCGAATAATTATGACGATATCCAAGGAAATGATCAATATATAGGCATCACGTCCAAGATTAGTAGGACGACTCCAGCCTGCATCTACTACTACTACTCCACACATCGACCGCTATCCAGCATGCATCTAATGTATTAAGTTCATGGAGAAATGGAGTAATGCAATAAGAACGATGACATGATGTAGACGAGATCTATTCATGTAGGAATAGCCCCCATCTTGTTATCCTTAATAGCAACGATACATGCTTGTCTTTCTGCCCCTTCTGTCACTAGGAAAGAAGACCGCAAGATTGAACCCATCACAAAGCACCTCTTCCCATGGCGAGAAAAATCGATCTAGTTGGCCTAACTAAACCAAAGATTCTAAGAAGAAATACGAGGCTATAAATAATCATGCATATAAGAGATCAAAAGAAGACTTAAATAATATTCATGGATATAGATATGATCATAAACTCAAAGTTCATCGGATCCTCACAAACGCACCACAAAAAGAGTTACATCAAATAGATCTCCAAGAGAACATTTTATTGAGAATCAAAAGAGAGAGAGAGGAAGCCATCTAGCTACTGACTACGGACCTGTAGGTCTATGATGAACTACTCACGCATCATCGGAGAGGCACCAATGAGGATGATGAACCCCTCTGTGATGGTGTCTAGATTGGATTTCATGGTTCTGGAACTTGCAGCGGCTGGAATTGTGTTTTGACGACTCGCCTAGTGTTTCTGGAATATTTGGGTATTTATAGGGCGAAGAGGCGGTGCAGGAGGCCACTGAGGTGGGCATAACCCATCTGGGCATGCCTGGGCCTCCAGGCGCGCCCTGGTGGCTTGTGCCCCCCTCGGGGCTCCCCTCTGGTACTTATTTGGCCCACTAGGTGTCTTCTGGTCCAAAAAAGATCTCCAAAAGTTTTCGCTGCGTTTGGACTCCGTTTGGTACTGATAATCTATGAAGTAAAAAACAAGCAAAAAAAACAATAACTGGCACTAGCTCTATGTCAGTAGGTTAGTACCAAAAAATTATATAAAGTTGCTATAAAATGATTGTAAAACATCCAGGAATAATAATATAATAGCATGGAACAATAAAAAATTATAGATGCGTTGGAGACGTATCGCATGGTCATGGCCACTTGTGTCCAGTAGTGCTAGGGAGGAGTAAAGAAAGTGGGGGTTGCATTGGACGCCCTCGAGAGCCATTGGAAGAGGAGAGAGGTTGAGGTAGAGAGAAAGTGGCTGTCCAGAGAGAGAATGTGGGGGGATTCACCCCCAAATAATTGAGCTGATGAAGAAGGGAGTTATTGGAGGTAGAAGGTGACTAGGGTGAGCTTTGGTAAAATTTTGGGCTCAAGGAGAATCCATTTGGGGCTTCAATCTTCGATCACCAAAATATGGCAGAAGGTGTTTGTGCTAGGTTTGGGATATCTAGAGGAATCCAATTGATCTGAAAATTATGAGGAATGTGTCTCAAGCCCAAATAGGCTTGCTGTAAAAATCTTAGCTCAAATGGAGAAACTAGACAATGCAATTATTTGTAACCCTAGAGATGGGCAAAAATGGTTTTAGCAAGATTTAACCAAGCTACCTTGTTCTCCTTATTGAACCACTTGGTCTATGTGAAATATTAGGCCGTTTTAGCATGTGTACCAAGTTTGAGATCAATACGAGAAACTTGGCAGTGCAAAATTATTCAAACTTGGAAATGAGCAGAAGGGGTTTTGGGATACTTTGATAAGCGAAAACAATTTTGATTGGGATGAAACTTGGAAAGGTCAACATTTTGAGTAAAATGTGACTTTACAGAATTTTCCTGGATTTTATGGAGAAACTTTCCTGTGTAAATATTTCAAAATCTTGAAATATCCAGAAAGGGGTTTTCAGGGATTTGCCCAATATTTTGAACATGGCCATGTTTTGAAGCTCTTTATATGTCCATTGAGTCTTACTAAATTTTCTCAAATATGTTTGAAACATAAACATAATTTTAACCTATTAAAGATCATTTCTGGCCTTAAGAAAAAAACTTTAAATAAAATAGCAAAATAATTTTTTGTTTTTTTGGGGATCCCTATAGGTAATAGGATTCAAATATAATCTTTGAAATATTTTTCACAACCTAGATTAAGTACTTGTAGTTCAAGCCTTAACTCAGGTTTTTTTTGGAAAACCTAATTTAGAAAATGCTTTTGGCCAAATTATTTTTGTAGGAGAATAATTTTATGACCTATACACTTGGCATGATCACTGGGAAAAGTGTTTGGAGCAAGGGGATCAAGTATAAGGGTTGGGGAATTTGTTTGATTTAAGAGCACAGATTGCTTCGAGTTTTCTTCAGTTTCTGTCAGGCGCCGCATCTGACCTTGCTTGCACACCGATTCAGGGCATTCACACCCATCGCCACCCGCTGGTTTGGTCTAAACGACACCGGCTGGCCGGTGCACCACCACCGTACGGTAAGTGTTCGACGGTTTGCCTAGCTAGGTGAATTTTTTGTTCTTTTTTTTGAACTGAGCCATTTGGATTGAACCAAGCCGTTTGAATTGTAGATGGAGAGGTTGAGGGAGATGGTCTTCGAGGACTTGTCGTCATCCAAAGAGGAATAAGACAACGATGACTTTGAAACCATTTTAGGCCTTATTTTCAATGATGATATTCGGCGACCTAGGAGAGGATCGTAGTTTGGACGCATACACATCAACTGTGATAGAGCGGAGGGTCATGCGAAGATCATGAGAGGATACTTTGATCCAAAGCCAACCTATCCATAGAAGTACTTCTGTCGACGCTTTTGGATGCTCACAAGTCTTTTTCTGACCATTGCAAAAGCCGTTGAGAGGTATGATGACTGGTTCAAGCTCCTAAGAAATGCATGTGGAGAGATAAGTGCAAGCCCACTGATGAAGTGCATTGCAGTTGTTCGAGTCTTGGCATATGGGTGTCTGGACGATGCTGTTGACGACTCTGTCTGCATGGGTGAGGTCACAATTTTGGAGGCCGTTTGAAGGTTTATTAAAGCAGTGATCGTTGTTTTTGGACCTGAGTACTTGAGAGCACCCATGGAGGAAGACACCCATAGGCCGGTGACAGAGAGTGAAGAAAGAGGATGGCCAGGGTGCTTGGATCACTTGAATGTATGCACTGGACATGGAAGAATTGTCCTGCAGGATGGAAGAGTCAGTACCAAGGCCACTGCAATGACCAACGATCATTCTTGTGGCAGTTGTAACGAAGGATCTTTGGATATGTCATTCATTCTTTGGTTTTCCTGGCTCGCACAGTGACTTGAATGTACTCTCAAGATCACCACTATTTTCTAGGCTTATTACAGGAGATGCTCCTGCTTGCAACTGCTTGGTCAATGGGCACAACTACTCGATGGGTTACTACCTTGCGGATGGCATCTGCCCATCATGGGCCATATTAATTAAAACAATTCCGCTTTCAAAAGGTAACAAAAATATTCAGTTTGCCAAGTGTTAAGAAGCTGCTAGGAAAAATGTGGAGAGAGTCTTCGATATGCTTCAGAAGCGCTTTGCAATTGTTCGTGGCCCTGCCGAGTACTGGAGCTCCAAGGTTCTATGGCAGAACATGACTTTTTGCATCATATTGCATAACATGATCAATGAAGACAAGAGGGATATGCCTGAGAACTTTTGGTACATTGCCAACGGGGCTCCGGTTGAGCCATAGTATGATACGAATAGAATCCTAGCAGTCCTTAAAGAGCATCGCAAGATCAAGAACTGACAAGTTTATGCTCAGCTCCAAGAAGATCTTATTGAGCATCACTGGCAATGTTTTAGCGCTTCCTAGTTGTTCTATTACATGTTTATTTGCTACATTTGGACCATTCGATGTGTAAATTTGAATTCGGTTTGCAAACTTTATTCATAATTTTCTTGAACATTCACATTTATGTTTAGATTCTATATGTGTGTATATGCAGTGTATAATAGAATTGCTTAAGTTTAGAAAAACCCAAAAATTATCGGCTAGGTGCGAGCAAAACTTAGTGGAGTAAATATACTCCACTGGATCCTCCACTATTTTTAGGGGATCTATTAGAAATACCCTTAGTATGCAGATTTCCAAGGTTTCAAGAAAAACACGTTGCTTTTATCATTTAGATTTGGGGTCAGCATGTCATGTTTTTTGCCATGCAGATGGTATGCAACCATATTTACTTTGAGAATTACTGCCTATATATCTACATCTCCATTTGCTTGCTTGGAAACCATGTGCGGAATATACAGGCTACAACTTAGGTTCACTGAGACACACTTAGTTTTTTATTTTCCTTTGAGGGGTTCATAGACTTGGTTGATGCTACACGTACCGTGGGGGCCTAGCAGGCCGTGGTGTGGCACATGGCCCTTGCCACGCTAGTATGCCTCCCTTCGAAATGGCGCTTCCTATATGGGCTATTTCTATTTGTCGCTTCAGCGTCCGTTATAGTTGTTTTCGCAAACGGACACCTGAAGCGCACTCCCTTCATTGTCGAGCTGGGTTGGCCCATGTATGTTCTGTTTATTTCGCAAAACCGTTCAAAAAGGTGCACGGCCGAAGTCGAAGTCGCGATCACTTCCTTCATCGCCAAGGACATTAACTACTACGCCATCAAAGAACTAGTGATTTATAACTTGCTTTTCCTTATTTCCTTTCTTTAATCGCGGGAATGCTCCGGTTTTGGCACAAACAGGTTTTTTCTCGGTTCGTGTTCGTTTCTAGGGCGGTTTAATTTAGGTTTCTTTTTTATTTTATTTCGTTTTGTTCTTTTTTCTAAAGGCGTGTTTTTTTAATTCATGAATTTTTGTTTTTGTTTTTTTTCTAAAAGACGATGAACTTTTTTCGAATTTATGAATTTTTCTTCAAAATCGATGATCTTTTTTAAAATTCGATGAAGTTTTTTCTGATTTGATGAAGTTTTTTCAAATTTGATGAGCTTGTTTTATAATAGGATGACTATTTTCAAATTTGATAATTTTTTTAAAAAACCGATGAACTTTTTTAAAGTTTGATGAACAATTTTTCAAAATCGATGAATTTTTTTCAAATGTGATAAACTTTTTTTCAAATCCAATTAACTTTTTTCAAATCCGCCGAACGTTTTTCAAATTTGTGAACTTCTTTCAAATCCGATGAACTTTTTCATCAAATTAAAAAAAAGTGCATCAAAAAATGAAAAAAGTTCGTTGATTTGAAAAGATTTCATGAATTTGAAAAAAAATCATCAAATAAGGAAGAAAAAAGAAAACGAAAAATGGAAAAAAGAAAAAAGGAAAGAAGAAACAAGATTTTTTTTAAAAAGATGTAACCTATCATATCCGCCTAAGTGATCAAGTGTTTAGCGTAGTGTACCATGAAACTGGAGGTTGCTAGTTTGATTCTCTCCAAGTGCGCCATTTTTTCCCTTATTTTCCTTTTGAGCATGCCCTCGTTTTGGGCCAGCCCAAGACTGCGGCAGCGTGGGCGCCGGAACCCCTAGTTCTCGCCAAAGACGCTGACTAGGAGCTCCCCTTCCTAAGTCCTAACTTGGCACACAAAACATGTATGCTAGTAGATCTATTCTAATAAATTCATGATTGATGTGCGTCCCTATCAAAAGGTGTGTACAACAAGGATGATTGTGGCAAACTAAAAAGAAAATAAAGCAAAGACTCATATAATATAAGACGCTCCAAGCAAAACACATATCATGTAGTGAATAAAAATATAGCCTCGAGTAATTTAATGATGGATTGTAGACAAAAGAGGGGATGCCATCCGGGGCATCCCCATGCTTAGATGCTTGGTTGTCCTTGAATATTAACTTGGGATGCCATAGGCATCCCCAAGCTTAGGCTCTTGCCACTCCTTATTTCATAGTCCATCCAAACTTCACCCAAAACTTCAAAACATCACAACGCAAAACTCAACAGAAAACTCGTGACATCCATTAGTGAAATAAAGAAAATCACCACCTTTAGTTACTGTTGTAAACTCATTCCAATTTTATATTTGAATTATATATACTTTATTACAACTTCACCATGGTTCATACCCCCCGATACAGCCCATAGATTCATCAAAATAAGCAAACAACACAATGAAAACGGAATCTGTCAAAAATAGAACAGTCTGTAGCAATCTGGACTTTAGCCAAACTTCTATAAATCCAACAATTATGAAAAATTAGGACAATGTAGGCAATTTGTATATCAATCTTTTGTAAGAAAATCAGAATTTTATCACTCTCCAGAAAATTTTAACAATTCTGCTACTGGACGCAAAAGTTTCTGTTTTTTCACAGAATCAAATCAACTATCACCCAAGATCATCCCAAAGGTCTTACTTGGCACAAAAACTAATTAAAATACTAAAACACAATCATAACAGTAGCATAATTGTGTAAACTCACAAAAACATAAAAGAAAAATATTGGGTTGTCTACCAACAAGCGCTTTTCTTTAAAGCCTTTTAGCTAGGCGTTGATAATTTTAATGATGCGCATATGAAATATAAGAATTGAAGCACAAATAGAGCATCATGTAGCATTTGAAAAACACATTTAAGTCTAACATACTTCCTATGCATAGGAATTTTATAGGGAAAAGACTTATCAAGACAAGCAAAAACTAGCTTATGCAAGGAAGAAGAAAGAAGCAATAGCAATCTCAACATAACGAGAGGTAATTTAGTAACATGAAAATTTCTACAACCATATTTTCCTCTCTAATAATAAATACATGTATGATCATATTTAAATTGTACAATATAGTTGTCACATAACATATTCTGTAGATGATCCACATGCATGCAAAGTTGTGTCGGTGTACAAAAGTAGAGGCTCTCCTTTTGACCTCTTTACTTGTGCACGGGCAGTCAGAGCCACGCACCACGACCACACCTAGCAGGGTAAGGGAGGGAAGCCGGAGAGATGCCGAAGCCCAAGACAAACAAGGCAACGCCAAGACAAGAAACACCAAAGAGCAAGAGGGCGAGGTGGACTCCCCTGACAAGGCCCTTGCCGGGGCGGCCTCCACAGCCCCGGCAAGAGCCTTGCCGGGGCAACTTGCCCAACACCAACAGAGCGAGCCACCCTTGAGCCCACGGGTTCCGACCCAACCAACTACGTTGGAACCAGGGCTCGGAAGGCACCTCCGTGGTGGCATGCAGATCTTCGTCAAGATCATAAACATGTGAGATCAGATGAGGACCAGAAGACGGCGACCCTCGGCGGGATCCTAGTTGAGGGAATCCAAAAGACCCCCGGCAAGCGCCTTGCCGGGGACGGCTGCAACACCACGGCAAGACCCTTGCCGGGCCCCCGGCAAGGCCCTTCCCGAGGACATCAGCGGGGCCACAGCCAGGCCCGCGTCGATGAAGACTCCGCCACCGTTCACATGCAGCTGCCAGCCCAACCAGCTGGGCAGGCACCTGCGTGGCAACATGCGGCTTCCAAGCCAATTCAGCAAGCACCTGCGCGGTGGCATGCAGATCTTCGTGAAGACCCTACCACCACGCCACCTCAGCTGCCTGCCTGCCTACATGGCACCACATGCATCACTGACCTGGGCGCGTGTCGAAGCAAGGCGAGGCGGCGACGGACAGGACGGGCCTCGTTCCCGTCCCCGGTAAAGCTAAGGGACACCGAAGCGATGCATTAAATGCGTCTTGTCCTGTAATACGGGCGATAAGCTCGCAACACTATAGACCTTTCCACCTCCTGTGTGCCACTATGGCAACCCCTTTTGACTATAAAAGGAGGCCCGAGGCGACCAGGAGAGGGATTCGGCTCTTTTGGGCAAGTTACACCCCGTAGCTAGCTCAAGAACACAAGAACACTCAATACATCCACCAAAGAAGGACTAGGGTATTACGCATCCTCGCGGCCTGAACCTGGGTAAACGACACGTGTTCTTATTGTTAGACCTGCTCTTCTCACAACCCCGCGCCGACCAATAGTAGAAGGGATTCCAGTGATCCCATAGGTGTCATTTCCGCCGACATCTTTGGCGCGCCAGGTAGGGGGCGCAGTCGTGAGAATCTGATCTAGCTGTTAGCCTAGCGGTTCTTCATCACCATGGCTCCCAAGAAGAAGACGATCACGACGATCGGCTCGTCGGGAGCCGAACGGCCCGTGCCAGTGCAGACGAGCAGCGGGCCGGTCGCGGACAGAACCCGAGCCGTGGCCTGCGAGCACCAGCATCGCTCTGCCAGTCAGAGCCTGGTGAGCGGCGTCGTTCGTGCGCCAGACGACAGGCCGCACATCGCCAAATCCAAAGACGGGGCTGGGCCCCCCTGCAGGCGGCGCGGGGCCCTCCAGGAGTGTCGCTGTGCCACCCACGAGCGGCACAACAACCTCCAAGATGCCTACGCCGGCGCCCACAACACGCTCTTCCCAGGTTGCGCGCGACGAGCAGCGCCACCACGCTGGAGATCCGGGACGCCGCCGTGGGAAGAGTCTTGTACATCATCTGCGGGACGAAGGAGTCCAGCATGCCCGCTGAAGTGCTGGCGAAAATGGCACACAACCGCTGGGCCATGATAGAGATCCTTCTAACGTGGTTAGAAGTTGAAGTGCGCCACGGTCCACGCAGTTGTCGCCACCACCCACGCCAGCAGAAGCTTTGGGGCGCGCGCAGCTGCTCCTCGACTTCCCTCATGCTGCGGAGAAGCTCAACGAGTGGAGAGCCACCATCCGGAGCCTCGTCGCCATCACCAATAAAGATGATCCGCAACCGGCGGGGCCCTCGGGCCGGCGCTCCGTCAAACCACCGCATGCCAGCGGTGGAGGGGCCGAGGGTGCTGCGGCCATGGTGCACCCTCCTCCTCACCACGCCAGCCACCGCGGGTGTTGGTCCGTCGCCATGACGCTTGTGATAACATTTCCATAGTGTCATCCGACCCACAGACCCACCGTGACCAGCGCCAAGTTCTTCGAGAACGAGCCCACGAAGATGCTCGAACCACCATCGAGCGCCGGCGCGATACACACCACCAGTCGGATAAGCGGGCGGGACCCACTATGGACCACCCAGCACCAGGGGGCTCTGGCGGCCTACCTTACGAGGTGGGTTGCCCAGCCTTTACCCGTGAGCTGCGGCAGTTCCAGTGGCCGTCCCACCGCACGTTCAAGCCTGACGTCGGCGATAAGTACAACGGCAAGACCCATCCGCCAGAGTTCCTCAGCATCTACACCATCGCGATGCAAGCTGCCGGAGCTCGCGACGACAAGGTGCTTGCCAATTGCTTCCCGTTGGCACTGAAGCCCGACGTCATGTCTTGGTTGATGCACTTGCTAGCGGATTCCATTTCTTCTTGGTCAGATCTGTGCCATGAGTTCGTTGGTGCCTTCATTGGGGGCCACCAAGCTCATGGCCAGGCCAGTGATTTGCATATCATTCCCAGAAGGAAGGGGAAACCCTGCGCAAGTACATCCAGAGGTTCAGCCGGATGCAGTACAACATCCCCGATGTTCATCCCGCCGCCGTGATTAGCGCGTTCCATCAGAACATGCGCAACCGCAAGATGCGCGAAGAGCTGGCGATGCAAGGTTAAGGATGTGGCCGAACTTTATGTTCTGGCCAATAGTTGTGCCCGGGCTGAAGAGGGAAGGAAGTACCCCGGCGAGGACGCCGGCGCGGAAACCGACTCTACTTATGAAGACACCGCTGCCCCGATGAAGAAGGGCCGGTGTCGCAACAGGAAACGCAAGGGCAAGACCGTGCTTGTCGTCGAGGGATCCGACAGCACCGACGCCGCCAAGAAGGCTAAGGCAGACGACCCCGGCAAGGAAATTGCTGGGTGCGCCGCTTGCCGGGCCTTGGCGGCTGCCGACAAGCCGGGGGGCTCCGACAAGTAGTATTGCAAGATCCATCGCACCAAGGGCCACGACCTCCAGAACTGCCGACAAGTCGAGCTCCTTGCTGAGAAGCAAAAGGCCGAGTATGAGAGGTGGGACAAGGAGAAGGGTCAGGATGGTGCCGAAGGATCCGCAAGAAGCGTGGCGGCCAAGGAGGTCGCCTTGGCAAGGACAACCAACAAGAGAGGCCCGCTTGGGGCCGCGACAAGAAGCAAGAAGGCGATGATCATGACGAGGACGACGAGTCCGGCGAGAAAGAGTTTCAGAAGGCTACACAGGCCATGTGCGTCGATGGTGGCGCCTCGCTGCATACTTCTCACCGCCAGCTCAAACAGTGGGCGCGTGAGATCACAGCAGCGGAGCCCTCGTTCGATGCTCAGAAGGCACTGAAGTGGTCCAGCATGCCCCTCATCTTTGAAGCCGAGGACCACCCTGACCGCACAACTACGGTCGGGTACTTGCCGTTGTTGGTCTCATCAACGATACGCAACCTCAAGGTGAACAAGATGCTGGTTGGCAGCGGGGCCGGTCTGAACTTGATCTCACCCGTTGTGATCAGAAGGCTGCAAATTCCTGATGGAGACCTCGAGGAAACGGGCACGTTTCAAGGGGTCAACCCGGGAAGGAGCCAGCCGAAGGGAAAAGTCACATTGCCTATGACGTTTGGAGGCAAGTTGAACTATAGGACGGAGAGGATTGTCTTTGATGTAGCCGAGATCCCCTTGCCCTACAACGGGATCCTCAGCCGCCCGGCACTAGCCAAGTTCATGGCAGCGTCGCACTACGCCTACAACATGCTGAAGATGCCTAGGCCGATGAACATCATCACCATCCCCTTCGACAAGAAGGACGCACTGATCTGCGCTGACCTACTCTACCGGGAAGCAGTTGCAGCAGCTGCCGCCAAGGCACTTGCTCCTGCCGTTGAAGCCCCGGGAGGGAAGAAGAAGACCGACAAGACCTCTTGCACCCACTCCAGCAAGCGCACCTCTTCGGAGTGTTGTGCTACCATCGAGGACGTGCCAAAGAGCTCCACCGGCAAGAGCAAGAAATCCAGAGCTGCGCCACCAGACACCACGAAGGTGTCCGTCAGGGAGGATGGCACGGGAGGGGCTTTCACCATAAGCTCCACCCTCGACAGCAAATAGGAAGGCGCGCTCGTCACTTTCCTGCGGGCGAACGTTGATGTGTTTGCGTGGCAAGCATCTGACATCCCCGGCGTTCCCAGGGAAGTGATTGAGCACCATCTTGCTATCTGTCCCCATGCGCGACCCGTCAAGCAGAAGGTCAGGAAGCAAGCTTTGGAATGGCAGGAATTCATCACAGAGGAGATCAGTAAGTTGGAAGCAGTAGGCGTATCTTCGCACTGAAGGAAGTGCCTCCTTGTTATGCAAAAAACACCATTCCTCCCGATGATAGCTGGGACCTGGCAAATTTGGTGGCTGAGTTGTGGGCCTACTAAGCAGACGTGTACACGGGGCTTTGTCAACTTAATCAACAAATGATTCTAGCAGCTCGACCATTGGATGTTAATCCAGCAGCTGTGCTCGGTGAGGGCAGTGCTCCATCCGACGTGGTTGGCCAATCCGGTGGTGGTGCGCAAGGCAAACGGGAAGTGGAGGTTGTGTATTGACTACACAGATATCAATAAGGCTTGTCCTAAGGACCCCTTCCCGTTGCCGCGCATCGACCAGATTGTTGACTCCACGGCCGGGTGTGATCTGTTATCATTCCTCGACGCCTACTCGGGCTACCACCAGATCTTCATGACAAGAGAAGACGAAGAGAAGACAACATTCATCACCCCATGTGGTATGTATTGCTTTTTACGGATGCCTTTCGGGTTGAAGAATGCTGGTTCAACATTTGCAAGGGCAGTCCAAATTGGTTTTGAACCCCAGCTGCATAGAAATATGGAAGCCTATATGTATGACATAGTGGTCAAAACCAAGGACAGGGCAACTCTTGTACAATACTTAGAAGAGACATTTGCCAACCTGCACAAGATCAACCTCAAACTGAACCCTGAGAAGTGTGTCTTCGGTGTTCCGTCTGGCAAACTTCTCGGGTTCTTTGTGTCGCAGCGTGGGATCGAGGCAAACCCAGACAATATCAAGGCTATCGAGCATATTGAGGCGCCCAAGCGGATCAAGGATGTGCGTCGGCTCACTGGCTGCGTTGCCGCCATGAGCCGATTCATCTCCAAGTCTGCCGAGCACACCCTTCCCTTTTTCAAGATCTTGAAGAAGGCAGGCCCAATGGAGTGGACCCCAGAGGCCGAGGCGGCATTGCAAGACCTGAAGAGATACCTTTCCTCTACACCGATACTAGTTGCGCCTAAACCACAAGAGTCGTTGCCGCTGTATATAGCGGCAACAAATCAAGTGGTCAGTGCCGCACTAGTGGCGCAGAGGGAGGTTGACGAAGGGGCAGTGGCAACGGCAGGACCGGCAGACGGCAAGTCAGAAACTCCCCCGGCAGGGCCTGGTGTCGGCAAGGCAAGGCTCCTTGCAGAATCTGACACCATCAGGATAGAGCCCGCTCAGTCAAGTGGAGTGGTGCAGAAGAAGAAGATGACGCAGCACCCGTTTTACTTTATCAGCTCCCTCTTGCAGGGGGCTAGGTTAAGATATTCCGGTGTGCAGAAATTGCTCTACGGCCTCCTTATGGCCTTGAGGAAGCTGCGTCATTACTTCCAAGCCCACGAGATCATTGTCGTCACCCGCCTCCCATTGCAACGTATACTGCACAGTCCAGACGCAACCGGAAGGATTGTGGAGTGGGCCTTGGAATTATCAAGCTTTGGGTTGAAATTTGAAAGTACTTCAACAATCCAGAGTAGAGTCCTGGCGGAGTTCATTGCAGAATGGACCTCAACGCCTGATGAAGAGATCCAGGAGACCACTCTCCACGGCAAGGAAACAGCTCACGACTGGATTATGTACTTTGATGGAGCTTTCTCGCTGCAAGGTGCCTGTGCTGGTGTGCACCTCGTCGCGCCCACCTGAGAGCACCTCAAGTATGTAATCTAGATGCACTTTCCCAGGGAGATGTCCACCAATAACACTGCTGAGTACGAGGGGTTGCTCGCCGGTCTCAGGATCGCGGCTGATCTCGGAGTTAAAAAGCCCATCGTCAGGGGTGATTCGCAGCTTGTCGTCAGACAAGTCAACAAAGATTATCAGGGCCCGTTGATGGAGGCCTACGTAGATGAGGTGAGGAAGCTGGAGGAGCGCTTTGACGGTATACAAGCGGAGCACGTTCCCCTTGCGGAGAACGACTGTCGGCGTTCTGGGAACGGGGGTCCCCAGACTTGCTTGCCTGCGGCCTACGGCGTGGCTCAAGTGGGGGCCCAGAATGGCCCAGCTTCATCAGCTCAAGCTCAAGACCCTCGCGGGGCGGACCACAAGAACCTACCTCAGGAACAGCCTCGTCAGGCAGGCTCGCGAGGAGGCGGAGAGATCAAGGCAGGGTACCTCGCGAGGGTGCCCTGTGACGCAAGCCATGACGATCATGGCCAGGCGGGCGCCAGCCCGCGCAGTGTCCTCATTTCCCCTTTGGTGCAAAGGAGGCAAGCACAGGCCAAGGCATCGGGAAAAGTTTACCACTTCGGTGCAACAAGACCAAGACCAGCAGAACGGCAGGATGGAGGTCATCGTGGAGCCCAGGACGGCGTCACCATCAGAGTCTTTGGCAGCCGAAGACCAACTTTAGTCAGGATAAGTGTACTAGATGTTCCCCTTCAAAATGGCCAATTGTTGGCGCCCTTCCCGCTCATTATTTGGGAAGAGGCCCAGGGCCTCCCTCTATAAATAGGACTAGCAACCACATAGAGAGGAGGATCGATCTGATCAAGATCACACACACACACACACACACACACACACACACACACACAGAGAGAGAGAGAGAGAGAGAGGCGACTGGACTCACCCAAGCAGTTCGTCGCACCAGCTCAAGAACATCCCCTTGCGAGGCTGTTCTCCCTTTGTATTGTTCATGATCAGCCCCTGAGGCAATCCACCACACCACACACTGGAGTAGGGTATTACACCACAACGGGGGCCCGAACCAGTATAAACCTCGTGTCTCTGTGTTGTTCATCGTTAGTAGTTTAGATCCCTTGCAATCCTTGCACGCATGAGCTGGTAGGGGAAAGATCTCCGCTCGCACCCCATTGTTCGAACCTCAAGGGTCTGCCGGAACCTGAAATCCGACATTTGGCACGCCAGGTACGGGTGCGCCAGAATCTTTCTTCCGCTGGTCGTGCGTGATCTTCCGTCGTGTCCATGGCTGACGCTCGCCGGGCTCACGCCAAGCGCCGGGCTGCTCGCGCCGCTCGAGTCGCCCAGACGGCTCCTGTCTGCGGACACCCCCGTCGTTCCCCGTCGCCTGCCGCCAATGCCGCCACCGGCCCGGCGGGGAACGAGCAGCAGGCCTCGTCCCAACATCCATCCGTGAGGCGAGACGGCCGCACTGCTACTCCTTCGCTCGTCCCAGCTGGTTCTTCGTCCCGCGCGCTCCGCGCTCCCATGGAGGCTCAAGCCGCGCTCATCATGGCAAACGAGCTCCTGCGCTACCGCCCCGTCGACGACGTCTACAAGGAGTGGCTCGACCGCGTCGCCGAGCTCGTCCACGCCGCAGGGGGCTCCCCGCGCTGTCCCTCTCATTGCCTCGCCCCGCACCACGCGCGGGAGGCAGGGGGCGGAGGTGCCCCCACCACCTCCTTCCCAAGAAGGCGCCCTGGCTCCAAGGCGCGTGGCCTTGGGCCGAGACCCTCCGCGTTCGTCGCCCACGCACCAAGAAAGGAGCGCCGCGACCACGCTCCAGCACCACCGCGTCAAGACCCCGCACTGCTCCAGGCACCGGTGCGCGAGAATCCACAAGAGCAAGCTCCGCATCATTAGAGAGCCCTAGTGGCGACTACAGGCTGCCGCACCTTCACCGCCGAGCTACGCAGCGTTGCGTGGCCCGGCAAGTTCAAGCCAGACCTGCCTCCTCGCTACGACGGCACCGCCGATCCTGCGGAGTTTCTTCAGCTCTACGAGCTGGGCATCGAAGCCGCCAACGGGGACGAAAAGGTCAAGGCGAATTGGTTCCCCATGGCACTGAAGGACAGAGCCCAAACCTGGCTCCTGAACCTGGCTCCCGGCACGATCTCCTCCTGGGACGAGATGCACACCCGCTTCATCGCCAACTTCCAAGGCACTCGCGACCGGCCCCCTGCCGTGAGCGACATGCGCCGCATCAAGCAGCAGCCAGGAGAGACCCTGCAGAAGTACATCCAGCGCTTCAACAACGCACGCCTCAAGATCCCCAAGGTGACTGAGGAGGCCATCATCTCAGCCCTCTCCGATGGTGTGCGTGATGTCAAGATGAAGGAGGAGCTGGCGATGCATGAAGACCTGTGCACATCTCTAGAGCTGTTCAACTTGGCGACCAAGTGCGCCAGGGCTGAGGAAGGGCGCCTGTCCCTCCTCGAGCTTCCAGCTGCCGATCCAGAAGAGAAGAAGCCCAAGGCCAAGGACGTGAAGCGCAAGGGGGCTGCAGTGCTCGCGGCAGAACCAGACACCAAGCGAGGCAGGGATCAGCCCGAGTCTTCCAAGGGCAGCCGGTACTGCGTGTACCACGATCTCCACACCCACAACACCAATGAATGGCAAGAGCTCATGGCCACGCGAGAAGGGCGAATCGGTCGACGCCCCGACCGCAGTGATCGAGGCTACGGCCGAGGAGGAGGAAGAGGCGCAGGTCTAGAGGGCTCGTGAGGGACGGCGTCCTCGTTACGCGTCATCCGCTACCTCAACACCCCGTCATCTCCGACCATATCAGGTGACACCTTTCCAAGTTTTGTTTTCAGCTGGGAGCGCCCCTCGGGCTGCATCATTCCCAGGCTGCGTGGGTCCATCCCTGCGGCATGTACCCGTTTTGCTTATGTTCTTTACTTACCTTGTTGGGGGCGCCCCTCGGGCTGCATTATCCCCAAGCTGCTCGGGCTAGACCCAGTGGCGTATGCTTTCTCCGCACCTATCTAGATGGATTTGCTTTTTCATACATAACATGCTTGACCTAATCGCCTGCTCGATTGACACCTACCTTTGGAGCCACTCGCTCGACGCAGTGCTTGCGCATGGTCTGTCCTCGCAACACCGAGAATCTGAGTGGCTGAGCTCTGGCCGCGGCAGCCCCGCAAGGCGCCACCTCACCAGGCCCTCAGTGCCCCCGATTACTCCCTCGGAGGGACCAATGGTTGGCTGGCAACCGTAACGACGGACCTTGTTTCTCCCCGTGATTCATACACAGGACCTGCTCCAGGACTAGTGCTGGCGGCCTCACGAGCCTTCTCTCCTCCACTCTGGCACGATCCGCTTGCGCGTTAAAAGGGGGGTACCAGAGCATCACGACTCTTGGGCTCTTACTGGCTCTCCAGCCCTCACCCCCTGGCCTTGACCCACCGCACCGCGACCTGTCATACCAACAGCGGCTGAGCTCGCTCGAGGGCCGGGACCTAAGGACGTAGAGCATTAAGGAAAGCGCGGGGGAGAGGGAAGAAGCTCGCGAGGTCCCGACCCAGCAACACCTCAGTTGCCGTCGCGCAGACACGGCACCTCATCGAACGCCGCTCCAAACTTGCAAGATAAGTCACGCCAAAAACTGATCTGCCTCAGCGCTAAAACCCTCGCCTACTGCTGCTCTGTCATGGCAAAGCTGCCTGCCTTTCTTGCCCTGCGGAGGCTGCTTGAGCGCTAAAGGGGACCTCCTGAGCATCGCGACTCAGGGGCTCTTACTGGACCTCGGGCCGCTCACCTCCTGGCCTTGACCCACGGCATCGCGACCTGTCATACCGCCGACGGCCGAAGCCTACACAGGGGACCGGGACCTATCGGTACAGAGCACCAAGCCCTCGTGGAGGAAAGAAAGGGGAGCTGAGCTGAGGCGAAACGAGCATCTCGCACCGATTCATCATAAGGGCATAATATTCACAAAAACATGGCGGCGCCTTACATACCCCTGCGGGTGCTACTTCGATTCTTTGCAGGCAATAAAAGGTGCTAATCCTAAGGAACGCCTACTACGCAAGCCTCTGCTGGGGACGCCATCATCAACAGTGGGCCGCCAGGCACCGGCGCCAACCCCATCCAGATCACCAGCGTTGGTAGCCTGAAGCGCCCGCCCGGCTCCGAGCGCGGCGCGAGCTCGGGGGCTCGTAGCTGTCGTCGCTCGTCTCCAGAGCCGCCAGAAGCTCGGTGGAGGCGCTGGACCCCCCGGTCCCATCGTTGCTGCTCGAGGAGCTGCCGAGGGGGCGACCGGCGGGCCTAGTCCTCGCGACGACGATGCCACGACCGCCCTTCTCGGAGCAGCATTCCAACCGATGTCCTTCCGCGTCGAAGACCTTGAAGAACATCAAGGAAGCGCCATCGTACTCCAGGTGGATCACGAGGGCACCCCTCGTCCGGCAGACCCGGGCGATCTCGCCCCATCCTGGGCTCATGAAGACCTTGCCCGAAGCGACGACCGCAACCTCCGCTCCGGTCGCAGGGGTGCTGCAGCCAGCATGCTGCAACCAGAGCTCCAGAGAGCCCCTCTGCAGGATCTCGAAGGCGAAGGAGGGAGGAAGGCGAATCCAAGACTGAGGAGGCATGGCGGCATGGAGCACAAACTCTCGGGTGGAGCCCTCGGCATGGACTCCGGGAGGAACAACGCACACCGCCGTGACCCGCCGACGCCGACGGTGGTGTCGTCCGTGGCACTCGGCGCCAACTCCTTCAGGGCCCTCAATGCGGGCGTACAAGGGCAGCGGGAACCCTGGCGGTGGCCGCTCGTACTAGGGCCTCGACACCTCCTGCCGGGTGCCCACATCTCAGCGGTAGAGGGCTAGCCGTTTCTTCGGCGGAAGCGGATCGGGACCCTCTCGGGGGGCCTTTCCTTTCTCTTCTGCTGAGAACCTGCGGATCGAAGCCATTGTCGCAACATGGAGCAAGGGCGAGGATGGAGAAGAAGGAGAATCAAGAAGAGATGGACTGGAAGGGCTCACGCCGTTCCGTACTTATAGCCGGAGGAGGCCAACCGTCAGCCTCCACGATCGCAGGTAATCATGACCCGTTTCTGCATGCAGGGACTTGTCAAGGCATGCGTTTGCCGAGGCATCGTGGGGAAGTGGAGACGCCCACAACCAACCAATCGCCACGCGGTGCCCAAGGCTGCAGGCTGTTGGGGCCCGCGGCGCTTCGCACTTGCACCTTCGCTTCTTTGCTAACCCAAGTCCGGGCGCGCCTTGGGCCCGGGGCTCTTGTCGGCGTTAAGGAACAGGGGTCCCCAGACTTGCACTGCCTCATGCGGCCTATGGCGTGGCTCAAGTGGGGGCCAAAGACGGCCCAGCTTCATCGGCTCAAGCTCAAGACCCTCGCGAGGCCAAGCCTCATGGGCGGACGACAAGAACCTACCTCAGGAACAGCCTCGTCAGGCAGGCTTGCGAGGAGGCAGAGAGATCAAGGCAGGGTACCTCGCGAGGGTGCCCTGTGACGCAAGCCATGAAGATCAAGGCCAGGCGGACGCCAGGCGGACGCCAGCCTGTGCAGTGTCCTCATTTCCCCTTTGGTGCAAAGGAGGCAAGCACAGGCCAAGGCATCGGGTAAAGGTTACTGTTTCGGTGCAACAAGACCAAGACAAGCAGAACGGCAGGATGGAGGTCATCGTGGAGCCCAGGACGGCGTCACCGTCAGAGTCTTTGGCAGCCGAAGACCAACTATAGTCAGGATAAGTGTACTAGATGTTCCCCTTCAAAATGGCCAATTGTTGGCGCCCTTCCCGCTCATTATTTGGGAAGAGGCCCAGGGCCTCCCTCCATAAATAGGACTAGCCACCACAGAGAGAGGAGGATAGATCTGATCAAGATCACACACACACACAGAGAGAGAGAGAGAGAGAGAGAGAGAGGCGACTGGACTCACCCAAGCAGTTCGTCGCACCAGCTCAAGAACAGCCCCTCGCGAGGCTGTTCTCCCTTTGTATTGTTCATCATCAGCTCGAGGCAATCCACCACACCACACACTGGAGTAGGGTATTACACCACAACGGTGGCCCGAACTAGTATAAACCTCGTGTCTCTGTGTTGTTCATCGTTAGTAGTTTAGATCCCTTGCAATCCTTGCACGTATGAGCTGGTAGGGGAAAGATCTCCGCGCGCACCCCAGTGTTCGAACCTCAAGGGTCTGACGGAACCCGAAATCCGACAACAACATCACCGATTACCTATCAAAGCGCGCTGCATTCAAGCTACCTGTGGAACCATGTACCTTTTTGCTTCGGTTAACTCAACCATCCGTCGAACCATCAACGGAGCAGAACAAGTGGAGGAAATCAGGCCCCGACAAGTACTTTCCCGCTGAGCCCCCAGGAGCCGCCAGCAAGGGTGTTGCCATGGACTCTGAGAGCAGCCCGAGGGCGATCGACTCGGAGGCCGTCAAGCCACTGGGTCAGAGACAGCCGCTCCCATGGCAGAAGAAATGCCTCTGGTCCTTGCCGTTGAGCCCCAGGTTCCGGCATGGGCACAACATACCGTCTGATTCCTCCAAACAAGGGAGCTTCCTGAGGAGTAGGAAGAAGTGGAGAATGTAGCCCGGCGGTCTGCTATGTATCAGTTCGTCGATGACGTCCTATACAGGAGGAGACCAAACTGTGTGAAATTGAAGTGCATTCCCGGGGAGGAAGGACTGGAGCTGTCGGCGGAGATACACAGAGGCATATGTGGCTCCCACATTGGGTCGAGGGCCCTTGCCAGCAAGGCGTTCCGGCAGGGTTTCTTCTGGCCCACTGCCCTCCAGGATGCAACAGCACTAGTAACCAAGTGTGAAGCGTGTCAGTTCCATTCAAATAAGCTTCATCAACCAGCTCAAGCTCTCCAAACAATCCCTCTTTCTTGGCCATTCTCGGTCTAGGGGCTTGACATACTGGGCCCCTTCCCCCATGATGTCGGGGGCTTTGAGTACTTGTACGTTGCAATCGATAAGTTCATAAAGTGGCCAGAAGTGTAAGCAGTGAGAAAGGTGATAGCGCAATCAGCAGTCAAGTTCTTCAAGGGGCTAGTCTGCCGTTTTGGTGTGCCAAACAGAGTCATCACCGATAACGGCACACAGTTCACAAGCCACATCTTCATGCAATACATCCAAGACCTCGGCAACAAGGTCTGTTTCACCTCCGTGGCACACCGACGAAGCAACGGGCAGACGGAGAGGGCAAATGCTGAAGTATTGCGAGGCCCGAGGACAAAGACTTTTGACAGGCTGCACAAGAGCGGAAGGCGCTGGATTGATGAGTTGCTGGCGGTTCTTTGGTCGATCAAGACGACGCCAAATCGATCCACTGACCAGACACACTTTGCCCTAGTCTACGGGGCAGAAGCAGTTCTCCCCATGGAACTCATATACGGGTCACCTCGAGTGCTCGCTTACGACGATCTTGAGCAAGCGCAATTGCGGCAAGGTGACGCAGCGCTCCTTGAGGAAGATTGTCTTCGGGCGGCTGTGAGAGCAGCATGCTACCAGCAAGCCTTGCGCCGCTACCATAGCCGCAAGGTTCATGCCCGAAGCTTTGAGGAAGGCGACCTTGTTCTTCGGCGCATTCAGTCGACCAAGAATTCCAAAAAGTTGATGCCAAAGTGGGAAGGCCCTTATCAGGTAATATGAGTCACTAGGCCCGGCGCAGTCCGCCTGGAGACCAAAGATGCTGTCCCAATGAGCAACTCCTGGAACATCGAGCATCTTCGCAAATTTTACCCATAAGGCACGGCTTGCCGGGCCTCCCGGCGAGCCACCTTTTGTACAAGCTTTGCCGACAAGGCATGTAACCCCCTATACAAAGCCAGGCGCAGACCCTGAGCATAAATAAATGAAGCGCTGGCGCCCTAAGTTATAGCATGAATGCTAGGTTGAGTCTCTCCCTCTGTTAGGGTTGATAGTGCTTAACGACGACTAACCCCTAGCCTAGAGGTCGAGTATGCGTCTTTCTGTCCTCTTTGGTTCGCAGGGCACGTGGACACTTCTGCTGAGCCGCTTGGGAAAAAGAGAACGGACCGGCGCTCCGGCCCCGGCAAGCCAGGACAGTCGGGGGCTGAAGACACAAGGATCCAACCACGGCAGGCCAAGGTTGCTGGGGGCTGCGGATTCAGATAAGCCTTTCATCCCCTGTTATGCCTTTCCGTATAGAACCGGGACATGTGAAACCACGTTTATATTCTTAAACCACCGTGCTCCCCTTTTCTTGTACCCAAGAGCTATCCCCCTGGGTCGGAACTTGGTCATAGTCACGGTGGCAAGAAGGTAAACAAGGAGCCTAACTCTACTTCGCCCCTGCCTCCACCAAGAGCGCAAGAATGGTCGACCGAAGTGGGGGGACGACAAGGCCTGTTGCCGGGAGACAATGTTTATCTTAGAAATAACAAGGACTCGTTCCTTGGCATGGTCCTCGGTCACGCACAAAGAACCCGACAAGCACCCTTTTTCATTAAAAACGTCCCATACAGGTACAATTCGTACGGAATAAAAAACCTGAGCAAGGGGATTACAAGCTTTAAATCTAACAAGTGCCCGCAGGCTTACTAACTAAAAAGAGATGAGATACCCGTAATCCCTTTCTTGTCTCTCTCCTCAGAAGGTGGAACAAGACATCAGGAGGGCAAAAAGAGCACCTAGGCAATGTACGAGGAGCAGAAGGCACCAAGAGAACGTCTTGGTGCCAGGAAAGGAGCTGAAATACGAGGCAGCGGGCCAGCAATACGCGATGAAGGCGTCGGTGCCCACGTACTCCAATTTGACGGCCGCCACCCGCCTTCTTTGCCTTCTCCGACCCTCCTACGCCAGCCGCCCAAGGAGACGACGGGGAGCGCCCTGATGGAGAGCTTGACGAGGAAGGCCCTGGCAGGGTGCGAGGCCGAGGGAGGGGTGACACGGTCAGTCGAAGTTGGCATCCTGCCGCTCGACTCCCTCATCGTCGCTATCGCTGTCCTCCTCGTCACTCCCACTCGAGGAGGAATCTTCATCATCGGAGGAGCTCTCCACGTAGCACTTCAGGCGAGTTCCAAGATCTTCGAAGACCTTGACGGAGAGCAGTCCCTCCTCCATTAACTTGAAGTAGAGGACGAGCCCTGCCATCAGGCTGTGGATGCGGGCGAACGTCTTCCATCTACGACGGAGGTACATGACCTGAGGAGCGGGGAAGTCGACGTCGACCCGCGTGCCGCCATTCCCGCAACCCCTCATGTGCAACCTGAGGGTCTGGGGCGGGTCACGCTCCATCTCCTGAGAAAACGGGGTAGGAAGACGAAGACGACGACGCGGTGGCCGACACAGCATGATGAAGAACTCACAGGGCTGGTCCCCGACATGGCCCTCCATCGGGACGGGCGCCGCTGGTGGAGGCATGACCGGTGCGCCGCCCCGATCACCTCTTCCCCGAGCGCCACGACGACCTCGGCCTCGCTCCCTTCCCCTTCCTCTCACGGCCGGCTCCACCGCCGCGAGATCTTGGGAAGGAGGGACGCGCTATCAAGCGGCAACCCTCGTGCCCACCGTCGAAGGGCCAGCACTTCCTCTCGCCATGGCAGATGGGAGAAAGGAGCGGAGGTAGAAGGAAATGGATGATGGGAGAATGTGGGATGTTGTCCCCCTCACCTTATTATAAAGGGGCGGAGCCGGGTCTCGGCCGCCCCATTCGACCAATCCAGTCACCAAGGGCGCAAGGAATCAGGACCGACCCGCTGTCCCAATCAGTGACGGCCCGGTTTCCCGCCTCCACCGCCTGCCACCTGTCTGAAGGACACGTGGCGAGCAAGCAGAGCCGAGGGGACGGGTGAGGCGACCGTTCCACGCCACATGATCGTGGGGCGTGGGAGCCTTGAAGACCGCAACCCTAGTCCACTCAGTAAATGAGCCGCACCTCCACGCCTCCCTCTTTTTATGGTGAAGGTGCGAGCCGCCTCTTTACTGCGATGTGACGCATGCGCGGAACCGCTTCCACGATGACCCCACGTCCACGCGACGCCTCCACGTCAGCGCTGCTCAACGCGGAGTCGTGGCGCAGCCGGACGAAAGCGATTCATGCGGTAAAATCCGCCCCACCTACCCACGCACCGTTCTGGGCCTGGCCCAACAACGCGTCACACTTATGTGTGGCCCAGGCCCGGGGGCTCCTGTCGGTGTACAAAAGTAGAGGCTCTCCTTTTGACCCCTTTACTTGTGCACGGGCAGTCAGAGCCACGCAGCATGGCCACACCTAGCAGGGAAAGGGAGGGAAGCCAGAGAGAAGCCAAAGCCCAAGACAAACAAGGCAAGCCAAGACCAGAAACACCAAAGAGCAAGAGGGCGAGGTGGACTCCCCCGGCAAGGCCCTTGCCGGGGCGGCCCCGACGGACCCTGCAAGAGCCTTGCCGGGGCAACTTGCCCAACACCAACAGAGTGAGCCACCCTTGAGCCCACGGGTTCCGACCCAACCACACTAAAAAAAACACATCTGTGACATTTTGGGTCGAACGAATTTTTTTTGTCATACTTATGACACTTCTATGACGATAATTGTGACAAAACCCGGTATCATCATAGATGTGGTGGGGTCCTACTTCCATGAAAAAAAATCATGACAGAAAATGGGCTTTTTGTCCTGGGCGGGACGGAGACGCAGCTGCATGCTTTGGGCCGTCCATGACGGAAAAAACCGTGGTAGAAGCGAGGGCGAGGAAAATATCGGGGTGTTCCCGATTACGGTGGGTGGTCGGGGCCGAGCGATGCATGTTTCTCTCATACATGCACGCACGTGGGTGCGAGGCGTTGGGATCTAACTGAACCCGAGTGAGGCGTTGGGCTCTAATCAACCCGAAAGGACAGACCGCAGGCTACGCTACATCGAACCCGAGCGATCGATCGATGGCTGTTAACTGAAGCCGATCGAGCGATTCCCTCGCTACTGCTGCTAACCGAAGCCGATCGATGCTGCCTCTGGATGAACAGTGAGCGTTGCTGGGGGGTTTGGATGAACAGTTCCCGTTGGGGGTGGATGAACAGGACCCCATGGTGTTGCCTCTGGATGAACAGGACCCCGATCGATCGAGTCGGTTGGGGCTGGATGAACAGGACCCCGTGGAGGGCTGGATGAACAGGACCACCCCGTGGAGGGCTGGATGAATAGTAGACGGTGGAGGGCTGGATGAACAGTATCTCGTGGAGGGGTGGTTGAATAGGAGCCCGTGGAGAGGGCTGGTTGAACAGTAGCCGATGGAGTAGCGCGCGGCGGAGGCTGGATGAACAGGAGCCCGTGGATGAACAGTCGCAGGTGGAGGCTGGAGGAGGTCGACGGTGGATGAACAGTAGCCCGTGGAGGCTGGAGGGGGTCGACGGTGGAGATGGGGGGCAATTCAAGAAGTTTAGCACAGAATGTTCTTCATAAGCATTGTCGTTATTCTACATTTCGTTAAGCGTAAATATAGATGTGACAATATAAGAAAAAATGGAGAATATTTAAGATAAGATGAAGAGTGATGCTACATAACCAAGTAGCTATAAATGTAAGTACAGCGATCCAGGCAAAAAGGTATAGCCAAGAGCAATGCAGAGCTAAACTTCTTCAGTATCATCGGTGTTATCCAACCTTATGGTAAGAGTAAATATAGATCTTATGTGTAGAAAATGGAGGGCAAAGGAAAATAAGCTGCAGAGTGATGGTAGATAACAACTACCTGTCAATATAAGTACACTAATAAAGGACAGCATGTACTTACAAGAACAATGCAGAGCTAAAACAATTCATTGGCATTGGATATATTCTACACTAATGTAACCATTCATACAGATCAAATAATTTGGAGTGAACAATTGATAAGCAAGCTATCATGCATACTGCTGTCACATAATGAACCAGGTATGTATGCAAGTACAGTTGATACAGACAATGTGTACTAACAGGAGCAAAGCGTGGGCAGCATATTTGCGATATCCTCGTAAATCTTTTAAAACCGGAATTCTTCTTCGAGCTGATTTCACGCAAAAGATCCGTAAGGCACATGCGGAAAAGTAGAAGTTCAAATTGTCATGTGATTTCTAGACGATTACCTCATCACGAAGCGAGACCCGATTGCATAACAAGGTTTTTGCATTCAATGTCTTCTAAATTTAGCACAGGAGACTTCACCGAAATTCGTTTATAGACTTGCCATCAAAGTGTGATTTCCTCGTGTAACACCAATCGCTGCAATGCTTCCTTGAAAAGCACAAGCAAGCTTTGCTCGTCATGACTATCCAGATTGACCTCACCTAGTTACAACAATGTAATGTAAATCGTTGATGTGTTCGATCAGCGTAAAACAGGAAAATAATAACCATGAATAATAACACTTACACGTAAGTTGGACAGGAAGATGTGAAAATGGTGTTTGTCTTCACTATAATCTTCCCATGATGGGAATATATGCACGTAGTCCCTAACAACATTGAAACCATTGTCTTTTAAACTGGGAATAAATGGAATGGGGTTCCAATCTGCAGGAATTGGCCGTCTCTGCAGCTTGGGATAGGTCTTCGGCAGTGGACTTCTTTGTACTTTTTTCTTTGGAGTGGGATTTTTACGTAGTGCGGCTGGTGCTATGGCAAATTAAATCGGTATACCTTTTGCTGGAGTGCAGGTCCCGTGTGGTGGGGCTAGTGGTGTGGCCAGTGAAGTATGGGTACAGTCTGCTGGAGTCGGTCCTATGTTTTGTGTCACTGGTTGTACATCCAATATAAGTGGTATTTGTCTGATTTCTCGGCACCACCATGTTTTTCAAGGACTTTCTTTGGTGCTCCTTCAGGTTCGGCAATCACCCTCTTCCTTTTTGATGTCTGATGCACAAGAACAACATTTGAGTGAAAAAACATGGTATGACGACAGATGGAGTATGTATTGATAATGGATGGGCATAGCATCTCGAGTTATATGATGAGTAAACTAAGCAGATGGTGGTGCAACAAAGTAGAAGAAATGCAAGACAACATATGCAAGATACGCGCTATTAATAAAACCTTGCCAAATTAGAACATGCACCTTGATGGGTGAACAGGACAGGCCATCTTCCTTTGACTCCTCAAGGTTAGAATAGTCATTAGAATGATATTCTGAACAAGAATCAACATGTGGGGAGCGTACGAGTTTCATTGCTTCCAAAATGGCACTCAATGCCTTGGTGCCAAGTTTGTAAGTCATTGCAAGTGTTCCACAATATTCTTCTCGATGCGGATTCGATATTCAACGTAATTGCGTATAATATCTGAGAACCATGAAAACATAAATAGTTGTGAGATTATCTTTGTAATGCAGATGATATTCTAATATAGGGGCGCCCCTGTAAACACTTATGTGCTACCACTGGATTCTGATGAGAGAGCTCATGTGGGCTGTAATATCGTGCGGGCATTTATATAATCTGGCACAAGTACACAAAAAATAGGCTCCAGAAGTAAGGATAGCTGGCAGATGATAGGTTCATAATATCTTTGTATAGATAGTTTATTGCCAAACCATGATAACAAGAGCACACAACAACTAGGCAGATCATAGTGTACATAACAGGGGTACACCATAACCACGATATGTAAATCGGGAAATTGGAACTGGCTTGAAAATACGGTGTTGTATTGCCTCTAGTAATTGAAAGCCTATCGATCGCATATAGGCCAGCACTATCGAACATGGTAAAGAAGAGCAAGCAGATTTTGGATAAGAAAATGTTGGTTGCGCAGTGCCCACACATGATGAACTAGAACGCATTAAGAATGCAACTCCCAGATGTCTCTCGACCATTTCAGGCAGTTGGATGAAGATCCTACGTCTCCTAACCCTTCTTCTTCCTCGTATGTGATTCTTCCCATACAGAACACCGCACGGGTCGGCCGGACCACCGGCCCCCACCGCCTGTGTTCCTCCGCCAGCCCCACCCCCCACCCGCGTCGAGTTTTCTTCGTTCGACGAGGCCCCACAACCACCCGAGCCCCTTGTATCGCACCGAAGAACTCCGGTGAGCTCTGAAAAATCGACTGACCCAATTTTGAAATTTAGTCTACTGTGATTTAACTAGTGTGGAATATAAAAGGGGAAAACCATAAGCATTGGGAGTATAGTGTTGAGCATGCCATGGCGGATCTGAAGGTGCAAACCGGACAAAGGCAACTTCGCAACCAAGACAAGAAATCAGAGTAAAGTAGTGGCAATCTATTTTCTTGCTGCGATAAATAAGTTAAGCAGATACGAAAGAGTACCTCCTCTGGTGCGGCGCCGTGTACGCATCTGGTGAGAATTTGACGATGCTGCGGTAGCGATGGCTGTCTGAGGCATGGCAGCAGATCTAGGAGGATAGACGGTGGCGGCGGGGCGCGGTGGACGAGACGGTCGTAGGAGTGGCACCGACAAGGTGGACGACAGCGGGGATGAAGCGAGAGGACGGGATGCAAGGATCCCGGTCCGAAGGCGTGGATGAGAGAGGTCGATCTCTTGTAATGGACGGCGGTGTCGGGGTATCAGCTCCAGCATGGTGGAGGAGGACAGTGGTGGATGGGGTGGCGGACGGCGGCGGACGGAGGAGGGTGGGGGTGGAGAGGGTGTTTTGGCGCCCACGGAGTACGAATGGGGAAAAGGGAGGTGGAGAGGAAGGGGGGGGGGAACCATGTAGTCAGGGCGCGCTTGTCTCAAATGCGAGGAAATTTACAAACTTAGCCCCCGTTTCAAATTTCTACTACATCGCAACAACATTAGTCGGTTGGGGATAGGACGGTAATCTCGCATACACTGAATATTTGCCGACGAGAGTTTGTTTTTGGCGCCCACCGTGTATGAATATGAATCGGGGAGGGAGTCGATTTCGGCCGAGGGCACACTGTGTTTTCGCTACCACCGTGTATGAATCCGGGTGAGGCGGTTACGTCACGTTTGGGTGAAATTACAAAGCTACCCCTATCGAAACCTATAGAAATCCAGCAGATAGGCTTTCTTGTGGCGAGGATAGGCGATAGTGATTTCCATCTCACAGATTTTGGTTTGAGGTGATTCTTGGGACTTTCCCGCTTCGTTCAAATTTTGCACAAAGGCATGCCGTTTACCGTGCCAACTCAATTCGAATCCCATTTGTATTCTACTATTTTTTTTCAGGTGGGATCCATTTTCAATTGGAATTACATTCTATATACATCATTTTTTACATATATACTTTCAAAAGCACAACACCATTTATACATAAATATGGTTTACAAATGACATGATCTCAGATTCATAAGGTTGTATCCATCAATTTGGATTTTCAAATATTTGAAACCACTTTATGTTGAAATCCAATGTATGCATTCCTCGCTAACTGTCTCCAATTAATGTGTGGTTCATGCGGGTTTTTTAACTTCTCAAACATGTATAATGTGTTTCGCTACGCAACATATAGTGTAATCCCGTTTAGACACTAATTGCATATAAACCATGCATTGTTTGTAATTGAAGAATCTATGGATCACCATTATTGATAAACTATATAACATTACGTGTGCCCAAATTCAAATGAATATGCATGTTTGATACACCAATTTGCGTTATGATATTATCGATGTCGTGATCTCCGGTTTAAATAATTGTATCACCTTTAATCCAGATATTCGTCTCATATAGCTATCACTCATGCTTATATAGGACTATCTCTCTGGACCTATACGCGTTCATCGTCTCTCAGGCATCTCTCGTGCTACCTGTATGTCGACAATGATCTTTTATCTTCGTAACACACTGACAGTACTCTCTCCATCGACCTTCATCACTCTATCTCTCTCTAAGTATATCTCGCTCCCTGCTATGTGTCTCTAGCTATGATTCTCCATGTGGAATCTCTTTCTCTCACACAAACACAAAACTTTGTCTCCCGGGGTCTCATTTCTCTCAACTATTCCCATGTGTGCCACTCGCATACCCCTCATACAGAGATGTCTTTCGCTCCTTAGATATGAGAACCTACGAATCTTCCTCTTCAATATTTCTTTCTCACACACAAACACAAACTCTGTCTCCCAGGGGCTCATATTTCTCCATTGTTCTCTTGTATGTTGCTCAAACACACCCTCTCTCCCTAGAGATATCTTGCGTTCCCTCATATGTCTCTCTATCTATCACTCTCGTTGTGAAATATCTTTCTCTCTCGCAGACACAAAACTCCGTCTCTATGGATCTCATTTCTCTTAGATATTTGTTTGTATGTGACTCACATGCACCCTCTCTCTATCTCTCTCACACCCACACACATAACCCAGCCTTCTGATCCACTCGACTCCTATCTCTAGCGCACACTAGCTAGCATCTTTATCTTTCTATTTATATGTTTCTCCATAAACCTTTTTTCTCTCCCTCACTCTTGATTCCTATCACGCACACTACATATGTTTCTCTCTACATGCATGCAATCAAGTGCCCTCTCACACACATATATAACTTCACCCTTTGAACCACCCGACGGTCATCTCCGACACCCAAACTAACGGATGTCTCTCTAGCTAGCATCTCCATCTCTGTATCTATCTGTAGTTTCTCCGTCAACATTTCTTTCTCGCACGGAGTCTTGCTTCCTATCACCCACACTATATATGTCTATCCATACATATGCATTTATAGGTTGATCTCTTTTGCACAATCGTTGTGCCTCAACCCCTCTGCTCGCCATAGATGCATGCTCCAGCCCACGCCACTATCTCTTAAAGACAAAAACACATGCTCAATTGTCGGGCCTTCTTCCCTGCATTCTCACATGCATGCATATTTTCATACCGATCCGTCTCTCCCATGTCGTTGATCTTAGGACTTATGTATTCTTTGTTTTATCTCGATCATGCGCGCACACACACACACATCCCATGTATACATGTATACCTCTCACACATGCACGTTGAAGGTCTCTATGTCTCCATACGTAGTTAATTACCCTCAATCCTAACGCCACACCGAATCGTTCTCCTCTTTTGTGCACATAACTTCCGCCTGGATGGGAAAAACACACACTCACACTTAACAATCTCCTTCTAGCTACCCCCCCCCCCCGCCCCGTGCGCCTTTCACTCTTCCCCTATATCCCTGAAACCAATAAGACCATTGTCAGGACCCCGATCCGAAGTCACATCGATCTAGCCGGTAACACCTCATATCACTTTGCGGCCTCACGCACGGTATTCCCACGGGTGTCGCCTTACCATGGCCCGGGACCGTTTGCGTCTTTTGGCTCACGTATATGATTGTGTTGCTAGCATCCATATGACAGAGAACCCGGGCCGACATGGCTAGTCGTGAACCCAAAGCGGCACTAACCCATGGGAACAGGCATACATGAATCACATCGAGCATGTCGGTCATCAACATGTGAATCCGGATTACGTAACCTTGGGCTAACAGGACTCCGGTAACCGGCTGTGAGCTAAGGCGGGACTCGGATGTCACCGCGTGACATTTCCCGAAGGGACGAACCACGAGAGCAGTGAAACACATGCCGACCGATCAAGTGTCCAGAGTAGCGGTAGTCTTTGGGCTAGCAGGACTCCGGTGAACCGGGCTGTAGCGGACTACTATTTCGGGAAGCACTAGACTACATTTCCCCATAAGAGAGGCTGCCAAGGATAAACAACTAGATTGTCGGATCCCACACATACCAAGCATTTCAAACATACACACAATATGCTCAATATGTGTAAATACAACATGGCATCACAACATAACTCTACGACTCAAAGTATTTATTCATTAGGCTCCGAAGAGCGAGATATTACAAACATGGGTCTCTCGACCCAGCATTCAGAGCATACAAGTCAAACACATGCAGAAGCTTAACATGTCTGAGTACAGACAACTATAAATGAAAAAGGCTTAGAAGCCTGACTATCTACCAGATCCTGCCGAGGGCACAAGATCGTAGGCGAGGCAAGCACGGCGGCTGCAAGCTTCACGGCGGCAAGCGCTCGGCAGCGTCGGCCATGGTGATCAGAGGAGAGGGAGAGGGCGAGGGGGGAGGAGCGAGGTGTCAAGTGGGGTCGGGGCGTCTCCGTGGCGTGCGAAGGGAGCTCGGGAGCGTGAGGCAGGCAGGCAGGGAGGAGGTGGAGGCCTCGGCGCCTTGACGTTGACTCGCCTCTGCCTCTTGGCAGAGGTTGAAGGCAGCTTACCGCCCTCGCTTCGCCACAGTGGGGTGGGCCTCGGCTACGATCTTTGGGCCAGCTAGTCTACCAGGTGAGCGCGAGGTTATCTCTCTCTCTCTCTCTCTCTCTCTCTCTCTCTCCCCGGTTTCTCTATTTTAATTTATGTTTTCTATTATTCTGTAATCTTTAGGGCTTTTCTAAAAATGCCTAGACCCTTTCAAAAATCACTAAACTGAACATGCCCACTATATAGAATATATCCAACATGGAACATTTCAGTTTAGGAGTATTTGGACATTTAAAATATTTTATAGAATTTAAATGTCCAAATTCAAATACTTATGATTTAATTTAGTGACCTTAGGATGACGTAGAAAATTTTGCACCATTTTTGTCAGAGGTTTAATACCAAGGCAAAGATGATGAACATTTTAGAAGGGCATTTCAGGTTCATTGAAAATGATTTTATGTTGAACCTATTTGATTTGATCTGGTGCTAGGGTTTGATCAGTACCCATTTCAAGTTCATTTGAAAAGTTAAACTTGATGCACATATGAAGGGCTAACCTACTGCATACCATGACCAGGGATGTGACAACCATCCATTTATTTAATTCCCGCCTACATGCACCATCGATATATAGTAGTCTTCTGTGGTGTCTCTCGAACAAACACGTTCTCTCGATATCGACTCCTCTCACGCGCACGCACCTTCTCTTCCCTCCTACGGGCTTTTTCTCTCTCGCACCCCATCGTTGGTGGCCTCTGCCATACACATCACCTCTCTATGATGAAGCCATGCACACTTAAATTACATCCACACAGAGGACCCGGGACACACACACGCAGCACACACAAGACACACACACACACGCACGCACGCATGCACGCACCCCCCCACACACACACTAAGACTCCATCTCTCTCTCTCTCTCTCACACACACACACAAACACACACACACACACGCACCCCCCCCACACACACACTTAGACTCCATCTCTCTCTCTCTCACACACACACAAACTAAGACTCCATCTCTCTCTCTCCTCTCTCTCTCTCTCTCTCACACACACACACACCACACACACTAAGACTCCATCTCACACACACATGCTCTAGGTGGAGCATTTGTTCCTACCACCCTTCATCCAACCTTACCCGTATGATAAACAATCACCTTTATTTACTTGCATAACATGGACAGATTCCACTTTACTTTAGTAGTCAAGCAAACTTATCATCTGTATATACCCTTATAAAAAAGCGAGTTGGCGATGATGGTGTGCCTGCCATCTTGTAATACGTAATCGTATGATCTATATCTGACGGATAGGAAGCAAACTATGATAATTTTTCAAAAGATACCCTCACCTCTCTCCACATCATTATCTCCCGCAACCTCATTGCTCAGCAATTGAAAAAGGAATAAGTCTCTGAAACAATCTAGCATGCATGGTGGCATTGCCGCTTTGCGGCGCAAATCCATCCCCATGCCTCCGCCCATTCAGACCACCGGTCACCACCACGCTCCCTCCTCCTCGCCTTATCTCTCATCTTTCATTTTTTCGATGACATTCTCGAGATACCAGTTTTTGATAAAATTCTCGAGATATCATTAGTTTTTACACATGAGATTACTCCTGCATGGGTCAATCACAACAGGTGTTTTGTAAAAAAAAATGCATATTGATGTTCCGTGCAATGCACGAGAATCTTGCTTGTAATTATATAACACAAATCACGAGCAGGAAGTGACATTTTTTTGACACAACCACGTTAACATGGCCACGTAAATCACAAGCAGGAAGGAGAAGGGAAGCGGGTTGTGGAGTAACGTTTTTTACACCAATTTCTTAGGAAACTGAGTGCAATAATCGAGTAGTTTTGCAAACTACCATTACTACTACACCTGAAACGGTTCAAAATCTATACTCCCTTGCCAGCGCGCGCTTCCCGCGTGAAACAGTAGCGCATATGAACAAGTTTTCAGCGTATAGGATAACAAATGCGAGTCTACTAAAAAATTATATCTTTGGAGCATTCATCCGCTATAAGGCAGGCACCCTTCAGGACGCCCTCATAATACATTTCAGGCTTGCGATGCTCCTTCTTCGGTGGTGGTCCGTCCTTCACAAGCTTCTCGGCGTCCTCTTGCCCAGTGCACCTTAGCAGGGCAAGGGCCCCTACGGGCATCTTCTATGCAGACGGAGCGCTTGATGACTTCAACCCATGGACAGGCGTCCACCAGCCGCCTCACCAGCCCGAAGTAGCTCCCAGGCATGGCTTCCTTCGGCCACAGCCGAACTATGAGGCCCCTCATGGCCTGTTCAGCCACCTTATGGGGCTCGACCAGTTGCTTCAACTGGTTGCTTAAGGGCACCGGATGTCTGGCCTCAGCATACTGAGACCAGAACACCTTCTCCGTCGAGCTCCCCTCCTCGGCTCGGTAGAATGCGGCAGCATCAGCCACACTGCGGGGTAGATCTACGAATGCTCCTGGAGAGCTCCGGATTCGGGTAAGCAACAGATAATTCACTTTCACATGTTTGCTTTGCATATAAAATGTCTTACCCGCCGCTATCTTCTTCATCGCCTCAATCTCTTGGAGGGCTTTTTTGGCTTCGACCTTAGCGGCCTTGGCCCTCTCAAGGGCCGTGGCGCGCTCGGACTCCCGAGTCTTTGAGTCATGCTCCAAACTCTCGTGCTTTTCCACGAGAGCCTGGAGCTCTTGCCGCACCTCCGCCACCAGCGCCTCCTGCTTTCCTCGCTTGGTGCGCTCCGCGGCCGCATTGCTGTCGGCCGGGACACCGCCTCCTTCTGTGGTCGCCACCTCGTTCGTGGCCCCTGCAATATTCATGTTATTCCTGTCATTTTTGCAAACACATCTTTTAAATACTCCCATAAGGTATTACTTACCTTCCTTGTCCTCGAGCTGCTTTTTGGCAAGTCCGAGCTCGTTCTCGGACTTCTCGAGGCTCTGCTTCAATGCACCAACCTCCGTAGTCAGTGCAGCAGAGGTCAGCAGTGCAGCCTGCATTCCCATATTGACATACTTATGTTAGACTCCTGCGTATATCTTTTTAGATCCTCAGTTCAGCTTTTTCTTTCCGAACACCAAACCGAGCATCGGGGCTCTTGTCTATGCGGTAATATTTTATACATACCTAAAAGCCTGTTAGAAGGCTGGCACGAGCTTGATCGGCCCGCTCTTGGCGGACTGAACCTTCTGGATCACCACACTCATAACAGTGCAGTGCTCCTCGTCGATGGAAGCGCCATTAAGCGCCTCCATCAAATCATCCAGTGCCTCCGGTTGGACGGAGGTCACCGGCGTCGCAGTCTTGCCCTTCTTACGAAGGGGTCGTCTATCGGACTCTGGAATCACTGAAGGTTCTGGTACGGAGTCCGACGCAGGGCCGGACTTGAAGCCCTTTGGGGTTTTATCCCCTTTGAGCCCGGATTCCGGGAGGTCACCTTGCGGCGCCTCCATAGCCACCTCCTCCTGGCTGGGCCCCTTTTGGGACTCCACCCCGGCGTCGTCCGCGGCGGGAGGAGACGAGGCGGTCGGAAGTGAGGTGCTATTCACCTCCGACGAATCCAGGGAGCCGCTCGACGAATCGTCGAGCCCATCCTTGGGCGGGCTGCATGGTTATATCCGGCATTATAGGATGTTGTGCGACAAATGAAACGCCACGAGTTATTCTGGTGTCCGGACACTTACGATCTCGCCAGGGGCTTGGCCCTTGGAGCCCACCCCTCTTCGCCGTCGTCGGCATTGGCGGTGTAGTCCGGAGGGAGGGTCCTTCCCTTCTTGGACCCTTCGGCCTCCCCGGTGGGGGCGACCTTCCTTTTCTTCTCTCCCCCCGCTGGGGGAGAGGCCTCTTTTTCCTCCTCCTCATCTTCGCGGGAGGAGTCCGCCTCGGCATCATTGGACGATGAGTCCGATAATACCTGGCGCCGGGAGCTCCTTCGAGTTCCCGTGGCCTTCTTCTTGGCCTTCTTTTTCAGCACCACGTGAGGTGCCGGAACCAGCAGCCCCGTCAATTGGGCGTCCGCTGGGTCTTCTGGCAAGGGAGCCGGACAGTCGATCTGTCCGGACGTCTTCAGCCAGTCCTGTCAAAGGTGAGGGAGTTTTAGATCCCGCATAGAGTCAAGCTATGAAGAAAGAGTCCTGTCGTGGAATTGTCACGGTAGATGTCCTCTTGCAAGGACTTAGTCGTGGAGCCATCGCAACTAGAAAGCTTAAAGGGGTTAATCGGGACAAAGGACATGAGAGGTTTTATACTAGTTCGGCCCCTTACGATGAAGGTAAAGCCTACGTCTAGTTGGGTTGGTATTGCTTGAGGTTTCGATGACCAGGGAGCGAGATACGCTATGCCCGGTTCTCGATTGGTTGTTTCTTGCCCTAAGCCACCAACAGGTCGTCCCCTTATATACACGGGTTGACGCCCTGTGGCCTTACAGAGTCCCGGCCAGCTTATAAACAATGTCTGGCTCGGTGACTAGTCAAGTCTACCTTATGATACAAGTCATGCCATTATGGCGGTTTACTACAACGGACCTTAAGTCGCCTATGGGCCTTAGGCCCCTTTATTGAGACGCCATCTTCATGCTTGGACTTGGGCTTTTGTCTGGTAATCTCTTTACATAACCCGGCCCCACCTGGGCGGCTTACACAAATAGTTATATCCCCAACATTAGGCCCCATATTGATTTGAACCTGTTCATGTCAATCTTAAAATAACGTAAAGCATAAATCTTCAGTCTTCTGACTAAGCAAAGACTTTCTTTAACCCACCGTGATGTCATTCTTTGGATCCGTGTTAACCCGTCATGATGTCATCTTTTCTTTTTACTCCGCCGTATCGCCCAACGGATCTCTGTCTTTATTGTCCGTTCCTGAATTCGAGGCGTCGGGGCCGCTGGATAATAATTCTTATCTCCTCGTTTCTCGCGCCGTCTCAGTTATGCCCTCCTTATAAATAGGCGCGACCTAGGTTTCATTTTCACCCTTCCAGTCGTCTTCTTCCTCTTGCCTCCTCTCGAGATCCGTCGTCGCTGCCGTCAAGCTACTCGTCTTCACCGACCCAGGCCACCGCATCAACCTGAATCGGACCAGTAACACGTCGGCGAACCTCCGCAGCTCCTCCAGACCTGTAAGTTTCCTTTCCTTCCCTGCCTAGATCTGCATTAGATCTTCTCCGAGTTAAATCGTAGTTCATCACCATTAGAGCCATTTCCTTGTTAGTTTTTCCTCCTAAATACCACTTTCGATCGAGAATGATATAAAACAGTTGCGGTAGTTGTTTTCGCCCTTATCTTGGATACGAAGCAGATCTCTTTCTCTGTATGAAGGCCTTATTCAAGCCTATGAACGCATCCGCGTCGGTTTATAGGTCTAGAAAAACTTCTTATCAGAACAGCCCTTTGATCTCAAATCATAGCAGAAAATTATGAAACCTATTTTTATCACCCGGAAGACTTCTTATGGTAAATGCCTTTAACATAACTGTCCAGGTATCCGGCTTAAACGTATTCCACTTGATCTGTGAACCTTGGCGCCTTCTCAGGTCTTTAAAACTTTTGAACTGTTGCTAACACTCGTGGCGGCTTAAATAATGTTGCTCAACTATCCTTATGTCATTAGGCCCCTGTAAGCCGCTTGTCGGGGGTTGGGTGCGACATATGCCAAAGTATGGCTTATCATGGAGGGGGCGAGTAGAACGTCGCTGGTGCCTGGAAACGGGATGAGGCGAAGACATGCACGCCGGCGAATCTTACCCAGCTTCAGGGCTCTCCGAGGAGATAACACCCCTACTGCTGCTCTGCGGGGTCTCCGCATGATCACTATGGCAAAATGGGTACAAGAGGCTCCTTGAGCTGTTCGGGGTGAGGAAGGAGAAGGGCTCGGCTCGCTCTTCTCTCCCTCTATGTGGTTGTCTAAAACTACGAGCTTCCAACCCTTTGCATGGGTGCCCCGGGGGGTTTATATAGGCCGACCCCCCGGGGGTACAACGGTAATCCGGCCTGGTATGGGCCCACGCCGTCAGTCTCTAAGTCGCCGTCTTCTCCGCCGACTCACAGGGCCCGCCGACTAGTGGGCCCCAGCTGACGGCTTGACATGGGGCCGATAGCCCTTGTCCTTGCCAGTGGGTCTTGCCGGCTGCAGATCATCAGAGCCGTGCTTCTAATGACGCGAGCTTGGTCGTGAGGTTATAACAGCAGTGCCGCCGCTTTGGCGGCGATCACTTGTGCCGTTCCTTGTCTTGTCCGGGTTAATGGCGCGTGGATCCCGGGAGGAGGCCGGCCGACTTCGAGGCCGACTCCATCGGGCCCGTCTTTGGGGTGCTCTCGCCGTCTTGGTACTCCCCGCCGACGGTCACCGCCATCTTCGGTCGTCAGACAGGCCAACGTGGATACATGAATCTGCCACGGTGATGATGTCGAGGCCCGGCATAACAATCTTTGCGCCCGCCGCGGAGATCTCCGTTGATGCGGCGCCCGTGCAGCCATACCTGCCATTTATGGACTGGGCGAGGATGGGCGTGGTGCTTTACCCCATAGTCTCCCAGGCATAAGGCGGTGGAGGTCACGGGCCGACTCCTTGTAGCCGGCCTCGCTGGAGGTCGCTGTCTTGGAGTCGGCTTGTCCTGAAGGCGGCCCCCGGGACTCGGCCCAGAGGGGTAGTCGGCCGGCGCTGTTGCCGACTATCTGAAGGCGGCTCTTCATCTTGGGGCCTTGAGGGGCGCAGCCTGCCCCAATGTTTTGAAAGGTTCAGGGGCTCGGGTCTGCCTACCCGTAGTCCATTACTCCGACAGTAGTCCCCGAAGCTGGGGAGGCACCGAGGGCAGCCCGTCGAGGAGCCTCGACAGCTTCATCCCTTCGATGGAACAATCTGGACTCGGCCCGCCGTCTTCATCTGGAGTCGGCTTTGCAGGGGGCTGTCTTGCTCTTCAACGGTTTCAAAGGTCGCAGCTGGACCTAGGCGGCGTGTCTGATAAGCTTCCTGGCAACCGCCTGTCGTGGGCCCGCCACGCGGCGCCACCTTGGCGAGGCGGTCTGCCAGCCCACGCGACAAAGACAGCCCGTCGGCGGGGCCCGCCACTACCACGCCCTGCAGCGCGATGGATCCGCGCTGCCGTGCGGCGGTTGGGCTCACGCCCGTTCTGCCTTGATAACGCCGTGGTTAAATTGTAAGCGCGAGGGCGTGGGCGCGATTAATCCACGCCCGCCCCTCGGCCTTAACACCGGATACAACTTTCCATATTCGTAACTCCAACTCTTGCCTTTTCCGGAGACGTGTTATTTTATTTCCTTCGTGGTTGGGTTTTTGTCTTTTGTTTTGCTTTGTGTTCATTGTCGTGCATTTCATCTCATGGCATCATGCGCATTGCATTTGCATGTTTTCATAAAGATTGCATTCATTCGTAGTTGGCGCGATCCCCCCCCTTGCCTTCGTAGACCGTTTCGAGTCCAACCGGGTTCTCGTTCCCCTTCTGTTGGATCGCCATATCTCTCTGCCAGTCATGGACCCCTTCTCCTTCGACCCCCTCTTTCGTGCGTCCGAAATCTTCCCCGTACCGAACCGATGCAGCCGTTACCGATGGATCCGGATCATCCAAACGTCTATAAAACATCTCCATTTTGTTTATTGGACTCCCTAACCTATTTATTCTCGATGCGTTTGATTTCGATCGGAGGGTCTAAATACCCCTAGCCTAATCCACCGGATGTATATATAAATATAAGGTCCAACCCTAATTTTTAGGAGAGCTGTCCCATCCCCATCCTCCCGCCGCCACTCCTCTCCCTCGGGATCCAAATCCCCTCCCGATCCAAATCACCAACCGAAGCCAACCACCTCCTCGTTTTGCATCCCCGACCAACCAAGCAGCCCAGCCCCTCGCGCGCCTCCTTCCTCAAGCAGGAGCTCGACCTGCTGCCGGCGACCACCACCAGGCCGTTCCTGACCTTCCCCTTCTCTCCCGTCTCTTTTTCTTCTACTCCCTCCTCTGCTCTAATCTCTCTCTCGCTCCCCTTCACAGGAGGCCGACTCCAACGCCATCACACAAGGCTTGCCTCGAAAGTGCCTGCAAGCAGCAGCGGTTCTCCCTCGTCCTGACCCGCGGCTGTCGCCTCGACCACCAGCTCGCTGGAGCAGAGCTCTTCCCTCGCCGCCCCTTCCAGTTCCCGAACGGATCCGGCTGCCCTCGCCCCGAGCTTCCCGAGCCCGCAGCCGAGCGTCTCCCGCTCCCTCCGCGCTCCAAATCAAGGAGAGCTCGACCCCGTCGCGCCTGCAGCCTCTCCCGCTCGAGGGCTCCCGAGCACACTGCGAGTTCAGCGCCGATCCCTATCTTCCTCCTCGTCGCGCCGTTCTTCAGTCCCCGCCGCCACACTGCCAAGTCCCTCGCCCGGAGCATGCTGCCGCTAAGCGCCCTCATCCACCGGGCCGAGCCTGAGCTCCTTCTCGCGTCTCCGGCGACTAGGCGCCATCTCCGCCCGTTTTCCCGTCCCCGGCGCCGTCTGCGGCTGCGCCAAGCCGCCGTCGTGGCTCTGCTTGCTGTCGAGCAGAGGAGCCCGCTCGCCCGCGTTGACCGCTTCCACTCCAGCGCGCCCTGGCCCAGCTCGAGTGCCCCCACGCTAGGCCTCCCGGGCGAATCGCGAGGCCAGCCAATGCCTCCTCAACCCCCCAATGGCCTCACCTCCGACCGTGCCTTGGCCCAGGGTGAGCAAGACCCCTCCCCCTCTCCTGTGCACTTTGGGCCACACAGATTCGGCCCGCATGTGTTTTTTTCCTGTCCTGAACGATTTAGCTATTATTCCTGAGATTGCAGATTTATAGAAAAGTCCTTGCACTTCATGCATTTAATAATTAATTAACCGTGCATCGGATTAAAATGTTTTATATAAGTAAAATGCTCAAAAATTGTGTAGATTAATAATATGCCACTTTCATCTATGTTAAAAATGTTTAAATTGATGTTCGCATTGTTTTGCTAATAGGCCATGTTAAAATGAATTATTTCATAACTAAATAACCGTAGCTCGGTTTTTAATAAACTTTATATGTATTTGAGGTGGAAAAATGCATAGATTAACTTGGTGCACTTTATTTTGCTGCTTAATAACATTAAAATTGTGTTTAGGGCAGAACAGTAGCAAATTCGAAATATGCATATAGGGATTTCCGAATTGTTGTTTGTTATTTCCGGCCTCATTTAAATTTGCCTAAATAGTTAGTCTACTTATGCTTCACCTCTTGCCATGTTTAACAACATTTAATATTGTTTGGTAGCCCTAACCGAGAGTGAACTAAATAATTGATGTGGTGTTTCGTCAATATGCAACTCGTTGCATATTGAGCTCCACTTAACTTGTAGTGTTGTTTGTGCATATTGCCTTGCCATGAATCATTAAACCGGACATGCATCATACTTGTTTAAAGGCGTCATGCCATGATTATGCTTGTGTGTTTACCATGTTGTTTGCTTCTTTCCGGTTTGCTTCTTCGTTAGCTTCGGTTTCGTTCCGGAGTTGTGAGGATTCGTTCGACTACATCCGTTTGTCTTCTTCATGGACTCGTTCTTCTTCCTTGCGGGATTTCAGGCAAGATGACCATACCCTCGAAATCACTTCTATCTTTGCTATGCTAGTTTCTCGCTCTTTTGCTATGCCTATGCTGCGATGCCTACCACTTGCTATATCATGCCACCCATATTGCCATGTCAGCCCCTAACCATCCTTTCCTAGCAAACCGTTGATTGGCTATGTTACCGCTTTGCTCAGCCCCTCTTATAAGCGTTGTTAGTTGCGGTGAAGATGAAGTTTGTTCCTTGTTGGAACATGGAGATGTTGTTCCTTGTTGGAACATGTTTACTTGTTGGGGATATCACAATATATATCTGCTATAATTAATACATCTATATACTTGGTAAAGGGTGGAAGGCTCGGCTTTATGCCTGGTGTTTTGTTCCACTCTTGCCACCCTAGTTTCCGTCATACCGGTGTTATGTTCCTTGATTTCGCGTTCCTTACACGGTTGGGTGATTTATGGGACCCCTTGACAGTTAAACTTTGAATAAGACTCCTCCAAGAAGGCCCAACATTGGTTTTACCATTTGCCACCTAAGCCTTTTTCCCCGGTTTTCGCGAGCACGAGGGTCATCTTTATTTTAACCCCCGGACCGGTGCTCCTTCGAGTGCTGGCCCCGAAGCGACTAGCGGGGCCACCCTGCAGGGGCAACTCGAGGTCTGGTTTTACTCAGAGGGTGACCTATCCGGATGTGCCACGAGAACGAGATATGTGCAGCTCCTATCGGGAGTTGTCGGCACAATCGGGCGGCTGTGCTGGTCTGGTGTGATTGCTGTCGAAGTGTCTGGTAGTCCGGGATGCCGAGAGTGAGCGGGTCTTCCCGGTCGAAGGAATCTCCTTCGTTGACCGTGAGAGCTTATAATGGGCTAAGTTGGGACACCCTGCGGGTAATATCTTTCGAAAGCCGTGCCCGCGGTTATGAGGCAGATGGGAACTTGTTAATGTCCGGTTGTAGACAACCCGAAGTTGACCTCAAATAAAATACACATCAACCGCGTGTGTAACCGTGATGGTCTCTTCTCGGCGGAGTCCGGGAAGTGAACACGGTGTTGGAGTTATGTCGGCGTAAGTAGTTCAGGATCACTTCTTGATCGCTACTAGCTTCACGACCGTGCTTTGCTCCTCTTCTCGCTCTCTTTTCTTGAAGTAGCCACCATATATGCTAGTAAACTTGCTGCAGCTCCACTATACTACTCATCCTTCCTATAAGCTTAAATAGTCTTGATCTCAAGGTGTGAGATTGCCGAGTCCCCGTGACTCACGAGATACTTCCAAAACAGTTGCAGGTGCCGGCGATGCGGTGCAGGTGACTCAACCGAGCTCAAGTGGGAGTTCGACGAGGAACGTGGTCGATTACTATGTGTCTTTTCCAGATGATCGGTAGTGGTGCCCAGTTGGGACGATCGGGGATCTGTGTAGCATTTGGGGTATCTTCTTTTATTTTGGTTCCGTAGTCGGACCTTGAGTGTACTACTGTTTGATGGATGTTTAATTATGTCTGTGTGAAGCGGCATTTGTAAGCCAACTATGTATCTCTTTCCCTATTTATTACATGGGTTGTGTGAAGATTACCTCACTTGCGACATTGCTTTCAATGCGGTTATGACTCTAAGTCGTGCCTCGACACGTGGGAGATATAGCCGCATCGAGGCGATACAAGTTGGTAATCGAGCCTTCCCGACTTAGGAGCCCCCTACTTGATTGTTTGCTGGCGTTGTTGAGTCTAGAATGGAAAAATGTTTTGAGTCTTAGGATTATATATATCGGAGAGTATGATTCTTTTTACTTCGGTCCTTAAATAAGCTCTGTGAGGTATCCCGGCGTAGTGTTTTGACTCTTCTCTCCTCAATTTTCACTAAAATTTTTTAGGATCACGTGGGTATCTTGGAACCGTTCCGATGGTTTTGTGGCGAGAACATTGTTCTTGGTGCCTCGACATTTAGGGGTTGTGGCGGTGTCCCGGGAGTTGAGCTCCAGTGTTGTCGTCACAATTTTATCGTTGCAGTTCTGGAATACCTGAGTTTTGCCGACATCGAAATCTCTTTTGTGCAGTTGTTGGTGAGATAACCCCGATAGCCCAGTACTGAGGCGAGTGCCGGAGTATTGCCATGACTTGTATAACGGATGTTTTTCGAAGGTAGAGGTACACGATTTCCGAGTATTTCTTGGTTATGTTTTGAATGATTGATACATATGGATATATGTATTGTTAGTTTGTGTGATATATTTTGTTTCACCTGTATCCCCAACACCATATTGCATAACCAGAAAGTTTCGGGATTTTATAGGTGGGAATTCTAGTAGCTTTCATGATTTCTTTCCGACAGATGTATTATTTGAGATTGGGGTTCAACGTCTAGTGGTCCGCCCATTCACGGTCGATTCTGATGGTCACGAGGCGTCTTAAAGAATCCTTGGCTATGCTGATTCGGGGACGTCTTGTTAGTCATTCGTGACGGCCGCTATACGTCGTGTCCGTGTGGGCCCCACCACGAACACTTTGGGCGAAATCTGTATCATGTGTTTGTTCCGGCTTATTCTGCAAGCCAAATCCTTTGTTTTGTTTTATTTGTGGTATTCGAGTTGCTTCGAAGTCAAATGTTGAATCCATACCTTTCCATAAACGGTGTTCTCATATTGCTATGTGAATACTAATCCTTCTTGTTTATCGAGATCGTCATGTTAATTCTTTTCTACCGGCGTGCTTCTCTTCGAGTGGATCCGATCATTTCAACATTCGCAAGATCAATTCTAAGCTTTTTCTCAACGGTGTTCATTTCATCCGACCCAAGTTGCCTTTATTTTCCCGCCCTCCCACCCCTTTTTCTTCAAGGACTCAGATTTCTTAATGAACTATCCATTTTATTGAGTGAAGCCTCTTCATTTTTTTCCTTTAATGTTTTATCCGGTGACTTCTCCTGAAGGCGCTAAGGAAGTTTCAAGCTTATCATTGTTCCATTCTAATTTTCTTCTCCGATTGGATTTAGTTCAAGATTTCGATTGTTGATCTTATCCTTTTCCTCTTTTCACAATGTTTTCCCATACCGGTGCACCTCATAGTCTTTCACTTCTTGTTATTCAATTGTTACGAGTGATGAAGATATCTCAGAAGATTCGTGTTTCCATTCTTAATCCGTTCAAGTTATTTCGAGTTTGTTATCCCATTCAAGCCATTTAATTCAACCGGTGCAATCTCTCTTTTCAAGCAATCGTTCAACGGTGTTTCTTTTGAGTGGGCCCTAACCCACGTGTCTTTTCCTGGATCTTACACGACTCTTCTAATTATCCCGTTATTCTAAAATTCTTTTCTAAGTTTGACGTAAGAATGAGTTATCATCGATCAAATGTCTTTCTCCAAGATCTTCCAAATTCTTTTCATCGTTGGTTCAACCTTTCTAATTTTCATTCCGGAGTGCCTCAACAATTCATGGTGGTGTTTCTCGTCGTCATTCTCGAATTTTGAAGACTGAAGAAGAGTTTCTCTTTAATCTTGCTCCATTCTTTTCAAGATTCATGGTTCTAGCTTGATGCCATCCTCTCATAATTATTTTCTATTGTGAGAATTCTTTTAACCCATCCGGAGCAATTCAGGAATCTTTTTCAGTTTGATTCTTCTGAGCCCATCATCTCAGAATTATTCATTCCAGCTTTCAGCTCTTGTTCCCCAAATCTTACCGGTGCATCGTTCAAATACCCTCTAATCAGTTCATGATTTCTTCATTCTCATGTATCTAAATCCCTTCAAGTATCTTCATTCGTTTTCCAATTCTTCCCGGTGAATTGTGCCTTTGCTACGTTCAATTTCAATTCTTACGGTGGTTCGTTCAAAGATTTCACTTCCTTCATTATCATATCAATTCATTTGTTGTTTCCAAATCCCACCGGTGGTTCCATCAATACCTTCTCAAGTTTTGGCGCTATATCTCTATCTGTAATCATTTTTCAATGAGAATAAGTAGTATGCCAAATCCATTGCTTGACATCAATTTAAATTGATGAAGGATACGATAACATAATTCTTGTTCTTGTTTCATCCAAGTGATTAATTCCTTCTTTCGGAGATTGTTCATGATGAAGTAATTCTTGATTTCATTTGTTCATCTTTCTTTCCGGAGTTCCAAATTTTGTCGGTTATATCATTTCAAAGCTTCATCTTATCACTGCAAGGCTTCACCTTGTGTTGTCAACTTCTCTTTCTTTCTATCATCCTTTTATTACCGGAGTTCTTCATGGAGACTCTACATGGTGGTTCGTCAAGGATTCATTTATTTCTCGATTTGTCCTTCAAGTTTTTTGGGAGTTAAGATCCGTCAAGCCATACTTCAAAATAAACATGGTGCTCAACACATGTTTTGTTTTGAGGAGTTCAAGCATTCTTCATCTTGCATTCGAAGTGCAATTATGTCGACCTTATCTTTTGAGGTGGTGTTATGTCATTTTGACAGTTTTCATTTATGTTTCATGATTCACTTGTTGTCAAGAATGAGATATTTAAACCCACCATCTTCTTCCTTGGAGTTATCTTGGTATAGATTTCACCTAAAGCCTTCCCTAAGGAAAGTTGCTATTTGTGGTGCTTATCAATGACCCAAGTTCTTCATTTGTCCTCTCGGTGAAATAAGTTTCGTCTCCTTGTTGATATCAATCCAATCGTTTGTTTTCCGTTGGTGGCAGAAGCTCACCTCATAATGTTGAGATGTTTCCATAAGTCCACTACAAGGTTATTCTTTTCGTTGTTGGTTTTCCAACAACTCCATTCTATCTTTCTTTTAAGGGTGCTTTCCAAACTCATTTGTGGTAGAAGTTGTCATTTTCTTCTTCATTCTGTTATCCCAATGATCTATCTTCTATTATTTCTTAGGAGGCATTGTGATGTTGCTCTTTTCACTCATCATCTCGAATTGTGAGGATCGTGTTCTTTTCGTGCTTATCCATTTAACCGGGCGTTGTGTCATCTATTCAAGTTCTTTTCATCTTATCAAGTCATGCGTCTCTTTTCAACCTTTGAGTGCTTTATGAAATCCTTCTTACCCCTTGTGCCACTCCTTCAATAGTTACGGAAGCGGTGTGTTGTTGTTTTCATCAAGTATCCTCTCATCTTGTCAAGTTCATGTTCTATTCCTTCCATGTTCAGTCAGTGCTGTCAAAATTATATCATTCTTCCTCTCTCATCTTGTTTTAACCGGAGTGGTTTCAATTCTATCTTGTCCATTAAATTCTTGATTCATGTCTTTGCAACCTTCAAGTTCTCGTAATACTCCTTGTTCCTCTTTTCGACCGGATTGTTTGCAATCTCGTTCATCTCTGTTGTACTCTTTCTTTTAAATTGTTTAACCTCTCAAGGTTTTTTGGTTTCACTCGTTCGTCAAAGAAGCAACTTACTTTACCTCTTATCTTCCTCTTCCTTTTTCCTCCGGTGCCATCCTAGATCTCGACGAGATCCTCTCGTAGTGGTGGAGTGTTGTAACACCCCGGATAAAACTTTCCATATTCGTAACTCCAACTCTTGCCTTTTCCTGAGACGTGTTATTTTATTTCCTTCGTGGTTGGGTTTTTGTCTTTTGTTTTGCTTTGTGTTCATTGTCGTGCATTTCATCTCATGGCATCATGCGCATTGCATTTGCATGTTTTCATAAAGATTGCATTCATTACGTAGTTGGCGTTCCCCCCTTGCCTTCGTAGACCGTTTGAGTCCAACGGGTTCTCGTTCCCCTTACATTGGACCGCCATATCTCTCTGCCGATCATGGACCCCCTCTCCTTGACCCCCTCTTTCGTGCGTCCAAATCTTCCCGAACCCGAACCGATGCAGCCGTTACCCGATGGATCCGGATCATCCACAAACGTCTATAAAACATCTCCATTTTGTTTATTGGACTCCCTAACCTATTTATTCTCGGTCGTTTGATTTCGATCGGAGGGTCTAAATACCCCTAGCCTAATCCACCGGATGTATATATAAATATAAGGTCCAACCCTAATTTTTAGGAGAGCTGTCCCATCCCCATCCTCCCGCCGCCACTCCTCTCCCTCGGGATCCAAATCCCCTCCCGATCCAAATCACCAACCGGAAGCCAACCACCTCCTCGTTTTGCATCCCCGACCAACCAAGCAGCCCAGCCCCTCGCGCCTCCTTCCTCAAGCGAGGCTTCGACCTGCTGCCGGCGACCACCACCAGGCCGTTCCTGACCTTCCCCTTCTCTCCCGTCTCTTTTCTTCTACTCCCTCCTCTCTGCTCTAATCTCTCTCGCTCCCCTTCACGGAGGCCGACTCCACGCCATCGCGCTTGCCTCGAGTGCCCGGCCTGCAAGCAGCAGTTCTCCTAAATCCACGACATGGCCCATCGCCTCGACCACCAGCTCGGCTGGGCGAAGCTCTTCCCTCGCCGCCCCTTCCCGTTCCCGAACGGATCCGGCTGCCCTCGCCCGAAGCTTCCCGAGCCCGCAGCCGGCGTCTCCCGCTCCCTCCAGCGCTCCAAATCGAGGAGAGCTCGACCCCGTCGCGCTGCAGCCTCTCTCCGCTCGAGGGCTCCCGAGCACACCTGCGAGTTCGCGCCCGATCCCCATCTTCCTCCTCGTCGCGCCCGTTCTTGATCCCGCCGCCGCCCTGCCAAGTCCCTCGCCGGAGCATGCCGCCGCTAGCGCCCTCATCCACCAGGCCAGGAGCCCGAGCTCCTTCTCGCGCGTCTCCGGCGACTAGGCGCCATCTCCGCCCGTTTTCCCGTCCCCGGCGCCGTCTGCGGCTGCGCCAAGCCGCCGTCGTGGCTCTGCTTCTTTGTCGGCGAGGAGCCCGCTTCGCCAGCGTTGACCGCTTCCACTCCAGTAGCGCCTGGCCCAGCTCGAGTGCCCCACGCTAGGCCTCCCGGGCCGGATCGCGAGCCAGTAGCGCCTCCTCAACCCCCAATGGCCTCACCTCCGGCCGGGCCTTGGCCGAGGTGAGCAAGACCCTCCCCTCTCCTCATGCACTTTGGGCCACACAGATTCGGCCCGCATGTGTTTTTTTTTCCTGTCTGAGCGATTTAGCTATTATTCACGAGATTGAAGATTTACAGAAAAGTCCTTGCACTTCATGCATTTAATAATTAATTAACCGTGCATCGGATTAAAATGTTTTATATAAGTAAAATGCTCAAAATTGTGTAGATTAATAATATGCCACTTTCATCTATGTTAAAAATGTTTAAATTGATGTTTGCATTGTTTTGCTAATAGGCCATGTTAAAATGAATTATTTCATAACTAAATAACCGTAGCTCGGTTTTTAATAAACTTTATATGTATTTGAGGTGGAAAAATGCATAGATTAACTTGGTGCACTTTATTTTGCTGCTTAATAACATTAAAATTGTGTTTAGGGCAGAACAGTAGCAAATTCGAAATATGCATATGGGGATTTCCGGAATTGTTGTTTGTTATTTCCGGCCTCATTTAAATTTGCCTAAATAGTTAGTCTACTTATGCTTCACCTCTTGCCATGTTTAACAACATTTAATATTGTTTGGTAGCCTAACCGAGTGAACTAAATAATTGATGTGGTGTTTACGTCAATATGCAACTTCGTTGCATATTGAGCTCCACTTAACTTGTAGTGTTGTTTGTGCATATTGCCTTGCCATGAATCATTAAACGGACATGCATCATACTTGTTTGTGCGTCATGCCATGATTATGCTTGTGTGTTTACCATGTTGTTTGCTTCTTTCGGTTTGCTTCTTCGTTAGCTTCGGTTTACGTTCGGAGTTGTGAGGATTCGTTCGACTACATCCGTTTGTCTTCTTCATGGACTCGTTCTTCTTCCTCGCGGGATTTCAGGCAAGATGACCGTACCCTCGAAATCACTTCTATCTTTGCTATGCTAGTTGCTCGCTCTTTTGCTATGCCTATGCTGCGATGCCTACCACTTGCTATATCATGCCACCCATATTGCCATGTCAGCCCTAACCATCCTTTCCTAGCAAACCGTTGATTGGCTATGTTACCGCTTCGCTCAGCCCTCTTATAAGCGTTGTTAGTTGCGGTGAAGATGAAGTTTGTTCCTTGTTGGAACATGGAGATGTTGTTCCTTGTTGGAACATGTTTACTTGTTGGGGATATCACAATATATATCTGCTATAATTAATATATCTATATACTTGGTAAAGGGTGGAAGGCTCGGCTTTATGCCTGGTGTTTTGTTCCACTCTTGCCACCCTAGTTTCCGTCATACGGTGTTATGTTCCTTGATTTCGCGTTCCTTACGGTTGGGTGATTTATGGGACCCCCTTGACAGTTAAGCTTTGAATAAGACTCCTCGGCCAAGGCCCAACATTGGTTTTACCATTTGCCACCTAAGCCTTTTCCCCGGGTTTCGCGAGCCGAGGGTCATCTTTATTTTAACCCCCGGACCAGTGCTCCTTCGAGTGCTGGCCCGAACCGAAGCAGACTAGCAGGGGCCACCACAGGGCAACTTCGAGGTCTGGTTTTACTCGTGGGTTGACCTATCCGGATGTGCCACGAGAACGAGATATGTGCAGCTCCTATCGGGATTTGTCGGCACAATCGGGCGGCTTCGCTGGTCTTGTTTTATTCTTTGTCGAAATGTCTTGTAGTCCGGGATTCCGAGATTGATCGGGTCTTCCGGTAGAAGGAATATCCTTCGTTGACCGTGAGAGCTTATAATGGGCTAAGTTGGGACACCCTGCAGGTAATATCTTTCGGCCGTGCCCGCGGTTATGAGGCAGATGGGAACTTGTTAATGTCCGGTTGTAGACAACCCGAAGTTGACCTCAAATAAAATACACATCAACGGCGTGTGTAACCGTGATGGTCTCTTCTCGGTAGTCCGGAAGTGAACACGATGTTGGAGTTATGTCGGCGTAAGTAGTTCGGGATCACTTCTTGATCGCTACTAGCTTCACGACCGTGCTTTGCTCCTCTTCTCGCTCTCTTTTCTTGGTAGCCACCATATATGCTAATTAAACTTGCTGCAGCTCCACTATACTACTCTGTCCTTCCTATAAGCTTAAATAGTCTTGATCTCATGGTGTGAGATTGCTTTGAGTCCCGTGACTCACAGATACTTCAAAAGCAGTTGCAGGTGCCGGCGATGCGGTCGCAGGTGACTCCAACCGAGCTCAAGTGGGAGTTCGACGAGAGGCGTGGTCGTTACTATGTGTCTTTTCAGATGATCAGTAGTGGTGCCCAGTTGGGACGATCGGGGATCTGTGTAGCATTTGGGGTATCTTCTTTTATTTTGGTTCCGTAGTCGGACCTTGAGTGTACTCTGTTTGATGGATGTTTAATTATGTACTGTGTGAAGCGGCGACTGTAAGCCAACTATGTATCTCTTTCCCCTATTTATTACATGGGTTGTGTGAAGATTACCTCACTTGCGACATTGCTTTCAATGCGGTTATGCCTCTAAGTCGTGCCTCGACACGTGGGAGATATAGCCGCATCGAGGGCGTTACAGCTTCGCAGCCCAGGCGCCTATAAGTAGGCGGGGGGAGGGAGGGGGCGGCGACGCACGCGCACTCTTTCATCCCCGCTCACTGCCCCGTCTTCTTCCTTGATCCTCCGCGCCAAGCCTCGTTCCTTCCTCGCCGCGGAGATGAGCTCCTCATCAACCGCCCATGTATCCCACCCTTGGCGCTCCGGCGTGTGGGACGGCTCCATCATCGGCATTTACGACATGGTCGAGTTCCTTCGTCAGACGCGCCACATTCCCGACAGCAACCTCGTGCGAGCCCGCGCCCCGCCGGAGGGCGAAATCACGCCGGCGCCGGAGGAGGGCGAGCGGGTTGTCTTCCGCTTGCACCTCATGCGCGGGTTGGGTCTTCCGGCGAGCGGCTTCTTCCGCGCGTTCTTGGAGTTCTTCCGGCTCGTGCCGCACCACCTCACCCCCAACATGGTTGTGCTGCTGGCCGCCTTCGCATCCTTATGCGAAGGTTTCCTCGAAGTTCTCCCCACCATCGAGCTATGGTGGGAGTTCTTTCAAGAGAAGCTCGGGACCCACATCGCTCGCGTGCCGGCTCTGTGCGGCGCGTTCATCACCAAGAGGAGGCCGGTGTCCGAAAATCCTTTCCCTGCCATCCCCCTCATCAAGTCGGTGAAGATGTGGTAGCGCTCGTACTTCTACGTCAAGAACGTCGCCCCCGATGGCGACTGGGTCAACTTGCCGCCCTACGTGGGCGGCGAATCGGCAGCCGACCCACGGTTGGTCTCTGAGGTCGAGCGCTGACTCCAGCGGTAATGCGCCCGTCGCGGCAGCTCAGGTGTAATAATACTGATCGGAGGGCTGGCCCGGGCTAACTTGCTGGCCGCCCGCCGTGGCGCGCCAGTCCTCCCTCTCGAGGCCGTCCTCATCTGATCTTCCGGATGAGCGGCGGCTGAGACCCAACGGATGTGCTCAAGGACATGCCCCCAGCGGAGGTGGTGGACACGGTGAACTTCTTGGCTGACTGCGACCTCGGGGAGGAGTGGCGCTTGACAAGGAGCCATACTGCGCGCCAATCCCCGCCCGGCGGTAGAAATGCGCCTCTCGCTTCCTTGTTTCCTTCCTTAGCCGGATCCGGCTCTTACTTTTCTTGGTTCTTTCCGACTCAAAATCCTCTCATGCCGCCCTCGGCTGGCGCCGCGGGGCCGGCTCGCGAGTTCGTCCCCGACCGGGCGGAGAGTACGCCGATGACCCCGACTTGGGCGTGGCGGCGGTGGAGACCGATGCCGAAGGAGGGGGAGAGGCCGACGACTTCAGGTCCTCGGCCACTTTGAGATTAGCTTTGATGGAAATCGCCCCCGCCGCCAGAAGAACCGGCCAACGGTATGAGCTCCTCCGCCGCCTTAGAAGGGCTGGCGGCGCCCGGGCTGGGCGAGTCAGCCCAGGCGGCCAGGCCAGAAGAATCGGGGAGCAACCGCGCGACTCATCGTGAAGAAGCGGTCGCGAAGGCCAACTGCTTCCGCAAGGAGGTGAAGAAGCCACCGCTGGTCTCCGCGTAAGTACCTTTTTATTCCGTCTTGTTTTCTTCTGGTCCGTCTTGCCCAAGCCTTCTTATGTCTTTTTCTCTCATCAGGGCTCCCCTCACTCTAGAGAGGGTCGCTGCCGCCTCCGTCATGGGGTCGGCAGATACGTCCGCCAGCAGTCGGCGGGCTGACCCTGCGGCCGCCCTCAGGGAGGCAACAGAGGCGGAGCAGCGGGAGAAGCGCGGCGAGGAGGCGGCTGCCCGTCGAGAGAAAGCGGCGGCGGGAGGCGGTCGAGCCGCCGCCCGCAGCTCAAAAGGCAAGCCGAGGGAGGCCAGCGTCTCGGTCGGCGCTGCTCGTCATTCCTCGAGGTCGGCGCCACCGCCGCTTCGGACTCACGGGGCAATCGGAGGGAGTTGGTGGTGAGGCTCCCGTCGCAGGGAGAGGGGGCGGCGAGGCTTCTTCGCCGGGCGCGGCCGCGCCACCTCTGCCGCCTCCGTCGCAGTCTGAAGTCGCGCAAGGCAAACAGCCGGCGGACCCACCCGCGCCGCCGACCGACGATGAAGCCGTGGCACGACTGCTTCTTCAAGTCGCCCTCGCCCGGTAGCGCCTTCGCCTTGAGAAAAGCGGACTCGGCGCCCGCGCCCCTTGAACCCGGCGCCGCCCGGCTTCGGCGATCCACGACACTGAGCGTCGGCGCGCGCCCAGGTAGGTGTGAGGCGGCGGCACGGGCCTCTTGAACACGGCGCTCTGGGCGTCAAGCGAAGCTGCGGGCCAAAGGCGTCGCCCTCCGAGAACCTCTCAAAGGCGCTGGCGTCGCGCTTTCTGCCCGTCTTGGTAAGTTTCATTTCCAAATTTTCTCTTGATCTTCTCGTGAGGACGCGCCAACAGCACCCACTGGGTGTAATCCCCGAGTTTGAATTCGGCGTTGCTATCTGGTGACCCGAACTTTATTCGCTACTTCCAAGTCTTTATACGTATGCGGAATCCTTGTTACGGAGTATCACAACCTCCGCGCTACCGCCTTCAACCATAACGTTGAAGAGCTGAACAAGCAGACTCTTGACTGGTGAGGAGCCGAGGTGAGTTTTCTTCTTCGCGGGGGCGTGCTTGCGCACCCGCGGGCTGTAGTCCCCGAGATTCGGGCCGACTACTGCGCAGTCGGGCCGGATCTTCCTGGCGACCTTCTTATCTGACGACTTCGCGTCCTTCTTCTTTTATTCTTGAGTCCAACGCCCGCTCTGCGAGATCAATTTGGCATGCGGCCGAGACCGCCTGCGTGCCAAGAGGAGGATTGCGGCAAGCTCGCCCAGAGCGCGACCTGCTGGCCACGCAGGTGGCGGGCGAAGGAGTTGCTCAAGCGGCGCTTGAGACGGAGAAGAAAGAGGCCGCCCTCCTGGCCGAATTTGAGAGCGAGAGGCGCATCTGACCTCCGGCTTCCATGAGATCGAAGATATCGTTGATGGTAAGTTTGCTTTTACTTTCTCTTTTGGGTTGCCGACTATGGGTTAAGCCGGCTCTTGTCTTTTCTAACTTGCTTTTCTTCTTCTGGCAGACTTCTTCCACGGTCATACATGGCTGACCAATCAGGCCATTGAGGCGAGCGAGCGCCTTGAGGGCGGATAAGCGCCGAGATCGCGATCAGCGCCCCGGACCCTTGACGAGCAGCTCACAGGCATTGAGGCTCGTCTGCGGCGGCATCGGATCTTTGCGCCGTCTTGATGTCGGGGCCCGAAGCGATTGCTGCCACTGTGGCGGACATGCGGTTCTGCGCACTCCCGGACCGCCCGGCCCGGCTGGAGGTCGCGGTCACTGGGCGTCTTGAGGCTTGGAAGGGCTCCAGCGGCCGGGCTGGAGCTTCGCCGAGCCACAGGTTCGTCAAGGCGTGGTATCGAGGCTTGACACAGACCGGTAGCCGTGTTCGGTCGAAGCCCGAAGCGGAGCTGCGAGCGCGGAGCGCGCCTCGTGGAAGCGTCGCGGTGGCGATCGCCGACTACTACGGACACCAGCGTCTTACGTCCGGGCGGGCTGAAAGGCGGTGGGAGGCGCCCCGGAGTGGTTGAGATGAACCGGACTACTGGCGAGACTCGGCAGGTGATCGACTCGGCACCGAGGATGAGGAGGCGGGCGGAGGGCGAGAGCGGCATGGGCGTCGGAAAGGCGAGGCGAAGCGGCCAGCCAGCTCGACGCGCCTCCGGCAACGAGCAGCGCCCCTACGAGCCAGCTTATTTGCGAGGCGATCAAGCCCAGGCCTTGCCCAGCCAGCCACCCCGGCGCCTGACGCCGCCACCGCCTCCGGCCTTCCAGCCCCATCCACTGCTTCTTAGGCCGCTGCGTTGGCTTTATTTTATCTGCTTGTTAGTCTTTCGAAAGAACTTTGTTAATTCGCATAATTCCACCCGCGGGGTGTATTCTGAACCTCTGTTCAAAGATCCGGCCAAGGGCCTAAGTTTATGTAAATATTGTTCTAATTTCATGTTTTCTTGCTCAGTGCTCTTATGGCTTTCCTCTTGCCGCCTTCCCTTAGATGCCGCCATGCCCGTGCAGCCCGCTCTGCCGGACTGCCGTCTAGGTCAAGTCTTTCGGCTACTTTGAGAAGGCAAGTACTTGGCCATTTAGAGTCGTTTTAGAAAATTGGGTAGAAAACGGCAAGCCGGCCTCTTAAGAGTCGGCTTCATAAAACGAGCTTTGGGAGCCGGTTTCAACTATGTGTATGCTTTGGGTCCTTAGCCCTTTTTCGTGTGGGTGCCGCTCTACCTCACTCCTGCCCGTAAGCGATCGCTCTGCGAGCTGCGGCTTCTGACGGGGAGGCAGTTAGGCGCCCGCCACGCTACTTGTCGGACTTCAGGAAGTATTTCATAGCTCAAAAGAGGCGAGTCCCCGGGCCGACTAGTCGAGCCCGGTGCCAAACAGCATAATAAAAAGGGTAACATACCCAAAGGCATAATTCTTATCATACAGATAACAAAAGAGGGCAGTCCCAGCTGCGTCTCGGGGGCCCGAGTCTTAGTATTTCAAACACAAAAGGGTAGCGTGGTACATACTTTGCATCAAGCTGTAAAATCTCGGAGGAGATTTGCATTCCATAATCGCTCTGTCTCTTTTGCGAGTCGTCCCTCTTGCGTGCTTTCGGGGCTTGGCGTCGATCAGGTAGTAGGAGTCGTTGCCCAGCACCTTCTGCGATGATGAGCGGTCCTTCCCAAAGGCGCCCGGCGGCTTGTCTTTGGCGGCCGTTCGCTGAATCAGCGGAGCACAAGGTCGCCCTCTAGGAATGATCTTGGCCTGACCTTCTTGTTGCGATGTCGGCGCGAGCTACGCTAGTAGATGCTAGACGGTGAGTGCGGCAAGCCGGCCCTCTTCAGCCGGTCGATGCCGTCTTGGCGTGCTTCTTCTGCTTCCTCCTCGGTGTACATGGTGACTTCGCGGGGAGTCGAACTCTATATCCGTTGGGATGGCGGCTTGACACCGTGAAGCGAGGAAGAAGGGTGTGAAGCGGTTGACTTGTTTGGAGTAAATGCGCAGACTCGAGAGGATGGTGGCAACGCTCCTCAAGCCAGCAACCGGCGAAACGCTCCGGTGGATTCGACCCGAGCGAGGCTTGATGCCGGACAAGATGAGGCCGTTTGCTGCGCTCCACGGCCGTTTGATTGCCGGATGGGCAGCGGGCGCTAAGTCGGTCGGATGCCTGCGTCAGCGCGAAAGCGGGCGGCGCCCTTGGCGAAAATTTGTGCCGTTGTCGGCGATGATCTTTGTCTTGATGCGCCGTGCGAGTCGTGATGTCGACGATGAAAGTTACTGCCGTGGGACCATTCAACTTCTTGATGGGTTTTGCTTCTATCCACTTGGTGAACTTGTCCACCGCGACAAGTAGGTGAGTTAGGCCACCTCGTGCCGTCTTGAATGGTCCCACCATGTCCAGCCCCGAACTGACAAAGGGCGAGGCGATGGGGATTGTCTTGGCTGAAGCGGCTGGGCGGCTTGGGCGGAATACAGCACCTTGCATTTTGAACTAATTCCTTGGCCTCTTGAGGGCGGTCGGCCGAGAAGAAACCGTGTCGGAAGGCTTTGGCGATGGAGTGCTCTAGAGGCTGCATGATGGCCTTTTCATCGCCCTGATGAATGTCTTCGAGGATTGCTTGGCCTTGCTTTCACGATTGACAGCGGTATTTGGTAGACACCGGTGGCCAGCTGCGCTGACTCGACTCTCTATTGATTATAGTATAGGCTGCCGCTCGGCGTTGCACTTCTTGAGCCAAGGTTTCATCGATTGGTAGCTCTCCGTTTACCAAAAACTTCAAGATGGGCTGGGCCCATGAGGTGCTACTATTTCTTCGACCGCCAATACTGCTACTTGGGCCGAGGCGGCTGGGCTGGGAGGCGGCGGGTTGGAGTCTGCAGCAGCTTGCAGTGTTGGAGAAGTCCCGGGCCGGCCCGGCATATCCACAGGCAATCTTGGAGAGCTTTGCAAAAGGTCGCTGCAGTCCGGGCGGGTTCGAATTCCCAGTCGGCTTCAACTGCCAGCGTTCTTGGGGCGTCTTCAAGGATTCTTGTCTTGCCGTCTGCCGAGGCTCTGGGTCGGATCTGCTTTCTTCGGGGAGCGGCACAAAAATGGAGTCTGATTCTAGTGATGGTTTGTGGATGGCTTGAGAAAGGCGGCTGAAGGGCGACGCCGGATGGTATTGCCTGTCGGATGGAACCGATTCTTGCGAGGGCATCTGCTTGGTCGTTGTCGTTTCTTGGTATATGGAGGAATTCACATCCCTCAAAATATCCACTTAGTTGCTGTACCAGAAAGCGGTAGCTCGCCATGTTTGCATCTTTGGCGTCGGTAGCGGATGTTGTTGGACCACCAAGTCGAATCGCCATAGCACGAGGATCCGGCGAATGCCGAGTTCTTGGCAAGCGGAGCCCGTGGATGGCGCCTCGTATTGGCGGCGTTGTTGGAAGCGGCGAAATGGACCTGCAGCGCGTACTTGAGCTTATGCGCCTTTAGGGAAGTGAGGACCACGCCCGGCTCCCAAGCGGTGCGCATATTGGAGCCATCAAATTGCATCCGCCAATGGGTGGAGTCGGTATTTGGCGGCGAATCTTTGAGTCTCGCCCAATCGGCGAGGAAGTCGGCCGATGCTTGTGACTTGATGGCGATGCGGGGCTGGTAAAGATGGTGTAGGGGCCAACTCTATGGCCCACTTGGCCACTACGACTTCCAGAAGCATCTCGGTTTCCGATGATCTCTGCTAGTGGGGCCGTGCAAACCACAGTGATTGAGTGCTCTTGAAAGTAAGGCTTCAACTTCTTGGCGGCAAAATGCACGCCGTAACACATCTTCTGGTAGTGGGGGTAGTTCTGCTTGGAGGTTGACAATACCTCGCTGAGGTAATATACTGGTCTCTGGACCGGTAGCGCCTTGCCCTCCTCCTTGCGTTCAACCACAATAACTACGCTGACTACCCTGCTGGTGGCGGCAATATACAGGAGCATGGGCTCCTTTGGAGTCGGAGCCGCCATCACTGGGGGAGTAGCCAGCATTCTTTTCAACTGGAGAAAAGCTTCGTCCGCCTTGGAGTTCCATTCGAAGAAGGTGGTCTTCTTCATAAGCTGAGTACGGAGGAAGGGCTTTCTCACCCAAATGATGATGAATCGGTGATAGGCGTAAGCAGCGGTGAACTGTGCACATCCAGCGGTCGTGAGAGCACTTCCATTCTCTCAATTGCCTTGATCTTCACAGGGTTGCGCTCTATGCAGCGTTCGGATACCAGAAGCCGAGGAGCTGGCGGTGAGTACTCGAAGAGGCATTTCTCTGGGTTGAGCTTGATGCTGGAATCGGCGCGAGGTTTTCAAAGGTCTCCTTGAGGTCTTCCAACAGCGTTCCTCGCCTCTCCGTCTTCACCACCACGTCGTCCACGTAAACGTGGGAGTTTTTGCCAAGCTGCTTGAGGAGGCACTTCTGAATGCAACGCTGAAATGTGGCGCCGGCGTTCCTCAAGCCGAGCGTCATGGTCGGTGTAGCGAAGGCTCCAAATGGTGTGATGAAAGGCGGTCTTCAATCTGTCTGCCGGGTTCAACTTGATCGATGATATCCTGAATATGCCTCTAAAGCTCAACAGCTCGCATCCGGCTGTGGAGTCTATCACTGATCGATTAAGGTAAGCGAAGCGGGTCCTTAGGGCGAGCTTTGTTGAGGCTTGTGTAGTCAATACACATCCGCCATCGCTTGTTCTTCTTTAATACCAGGACGGGTTAGCCAACCATTACGGAAGAAAACTTCCATGATGAAACCGGCTGCAAGGAGCGGGCTATCTCTTCTCCAACAACTCTTCTTTTCTCTTGACGGACAGGCGGCGCAAAGGCTGCTGACGGGCTTCACATCAGGTCGGACATGTAACTTGTGCTTGGCGAAATCCGTCGGTACACACAGCATGTCTTTGGGGACCATCTGCGAAGATGTCCCGATTCTCCACGGAGGAAATCGGCGAGCTTGCCTTCCTATTTCTTTGTCGAGGTTCGCACCTATGGCGTGATATTTCTCTGGGTGCTCCGGGTCCAAGGGTATCTTCTTGGTCTCTTTGGCGGCAGAGCAGGCCCTCGACCGACTCCTTGAGGTCGGACGATATCTCTGGCTGCTTGCGGCCATCGTCACCACCGATCCGAGGCAGCTTCTCGGCTGCGATCACAAAGGGAGTCGGCTAGGCTGCTTTCATTCTTGTGATGGACGACTTTCTGTAGTCGCCGGCTACGGTCAGAATCCCCTTGGAACTCGGCATCTTCATCTTGAGGTAGGCATAGTGGGGGACCGCCATGAACTTGGCCAAAGCAGGTCGGCCAAGCAAGGCATGGTAGGGGCTCTCGAGGTCCACCACTTGAACGGGCCGGCTCTCGGTGAAAGTGATCCTTGTCCCCAAAGAGGGCGTCTATCGAGAATCTTGCCAATCGGGGGGCGGAAAGGCCGGTACAATTCCGTGGAACCGCAGTCCGACTATCTTTGAAGCTGCCTGCTCGATTCCTAACTTCTCCATCATATCCTTGTACAGGATGTTGATGCTGCTGCTTCCGTCTATCAGTACTGCGAGAAGCGAGCGGCTCGCCTATCCGTGGCAAGGGTGGCTCCCAAGACCAGGGCGTAGGAGCCCGGATTAACATCACTGCGGGTGATCGGCCGCGACTCCGGTGATGGGCTTCTTGGACCGATTGCATGAATTCTGGGCGTCTGATGCTCGCATTCACCTCTTGCTGCTTCTTTGCCGCTTTCTTGCGGCGATCATCTGCCATCTTTGGTAAACCACGACATAAGCGCCCGTGCTCTTGAGGTGTCGTCTTGTCTGCGCCCGGTGGCGGACAACCCGGCTCTTTGAAGCGGTGGTGGAAGCGGCGGCCCAGCGGCGGAGGAGGGCAAAACCGTCTCCTTAGCGATCTGGTGAGCGGTGGCACTTCCGGGTGGTGTGATTTGGCAACCGCACCGCTGTGGAACTGCGAGGTCCGTCGAGTGCGCTTTCGTAGGAGAATGCGGCAACCGGTTGGACTTGCCGCCTTTCGCCGCTTGGCGAGGCTGCCTCTGGCTGCTGGTCTTCGGCTGTCGCCACCTGCCGCCATTGTTGGAAGCCGGCTGCGGGCCTTGCACTTGTGATCATTCTGCAGCTTACATGCCCGGTGGCATCGCCCGGCTGGAGTTACAGGAGCATGAGGAGCTACTTTGCCCGTCGCCGCGACTTGATCTCCGCCTTCATGGAGGGTCGGCGATGGCGTGTTGTCTGCAATGACTAGCAGCTCGTCGAGGTCTCCGGCTCGTCGCAAAGGAGCTTGTGCTTGAGGAGGTGCCTTCTACGCACCGGCGGTGAAATGTCGATCGCTTTGCACCTCGTGCACTCCTTCGCGGGAGTTCGGAGCTCGCCCAGTAGCGTGAGGTAGTCGCGAGTGGACTCATTGGGGCCTTATGCGCTGGGACAGGTGGCGAGGCTTGGGAGGTCGCTTGTATGTGCTTTCGTGAAGTTGCGGGCCGAAGGCCTCCGTGAAATCGACCCGGTCGTTGATCTTTGCGGGGCTTCAAGCTGTTCAACCATGTCCGGGCCGTGCCTTGGAGCATGAGGGGAACATACTTTACGGCAACACGCTTGTTGCCGTTCGCTATGCTGACGGCTGTGGAGTAGTCCACCAGCCAGTCCTCCGGCTTCACGGAGCCGGTGTATTTGGGCGTGTCTCGGGGGAGCGTGAATCCTCAGGGGAAGGGATCGGTGAAGTCGCTCGATCCGGTGGCGGGCGTCGTTCTCGCCGACTCCCTTTCGGCGGCCAAGGCGGTCGCCGAGAGTCGGATGCTCGACGGGTGGCGGGGAGACTCGCCTTTCTCTGCGGGGAGGCGGAGGCTGATAGTCGTCCCGCCGCTCTACCGCCCTGGGGCGACCGTCTTCGTTTCGTTCGATGGAGAGGTGAGTCCGGCTATGACTGACAGCCGGGTGCTGCTTCTTTCTTCCGCGGACGCCGCCAGTCGGCGTCCGAGAGGTCGCGCCTTGATCTCGGCGGGGAGGCAAGTCGCCGCGTTGTCGTTGTGGGGCCTCCGTCACGGCAGCAACCGTCTTCGCGTGGCGGCGCGTCGAGAGCTGCTTTGGACTCGCTCCGTCATCGGCGGCGCTCCTCGCCCTCGAAGTTATCCAGCTCGTCCGCGCTGCACTGGGCAGCGCGAATATTCTCGGCTGGCGTGGCGTGCTCTGAGCGGCGGCCCCAAACAGGTGGCGAGGCCGCGCAGCATCTGTCGGACCCGCGCCTAAGCGGCTAAACCCGGTCGGGCGGCGAGCCGCCCGCAGCGCGATCCATCTCGCTGATAGGCTTCGACAAGCATCTCATGCTTGCCGGCTTCTGTCGCCCTCGAGGAGCTGAAAGGCGGTAGCGCCTCCGGCGTTCGGCATCGGCGTCCTCCGGCATGGGCGGTCAGGTCTTGCGAAGCGATGTCGAGAGGGTCCACGAGCCCCAGCGCCGGAGGGCTCGCCATGGCGATAGCGAGTACTTCTATGGCCGGTGCTCCGGCGCTCTCCAGCGAGAGAGGCTCGTCGTGAACCACTGCGTTGGTGGGGAAGCAGCGTCGGCGGCAGCGGTGTCGGAATCGACCAGCATCGCGTCGGTGGAGCCTACGGACTCCAGTCGGCGGCGGGCTCGCCCGTCGGCGTGAAGCTTCTTTCGAGGAGGCCCACGAGGCTTTCGGGGCCGTCCGTGCCTGCGTCGGATGCAGGCTCGTCGGAGAGGCGAACCTCGCCGACAAGTTCGGCGAGGCAACTTGCCACGCAGGCAGCCTCAGCGCCATGCAGCGCGTCGGCGCAAACTCCATCTGGCTTGCCGGGCTGGCTGCGCTCGCCAGGGAGGAAGAGGGTTCCCGTCCAGAGTAGGTCTCCAGACGACGGTGCACCAGGCCCCATGGTGGGCGCCAAATGTCGGGGGTTGGGTGCGACATATACCAAAGGACGACTTATCATGGAGGGGGCGAGTAGAACGTCGCTGGTGCCTGGAAACGGGATGAGGCGAAGACATGCATGCCGGCGAATCTTACCCAGCTTCAGGGCTCTCCGAGGAGATAACACCCCTCTTGCTCTGCGGGGTCTCCGCATGATCACTATGGCAAAATGGGTACAAGAGGCTCCTTGAGCTGTTCGGGGTGAGGAAGGAGAAGGGCTCCGCTCGCTCTTCTCTCCCTCTATGTGTGTGTCTAAAACTACTAGCTTCCAACCCTTTGCATGGGTGCCCGGGGGGTTATATAGGCCTACCCCGGGGCCTGGCAATAATCCGGCCTGGTATGGGCCCAAGCCGCCCAGATCTCTAAGTCGCCGTCTTATCCGCTTGACTCACAGGGGCCCTTGACTAGTGGGCCCCGGCAATGACTTGACATGGGGCCGACAGCCCCTTGTCCGCCCATGGTGAGTCTTGCCGACTGCCGAATCACTTGTGGCCCGTGCTTCTAATGGCTTGAGCTTGGTCGGGAGGTTATAGCAGCGATGCCGCCGCTGGCGGCGATCCTGTTGCCGTTCCTGTCTTAATGCGGTTAATGGCGCGTGGATCCCGGGGGAGGAGCCGGCCGACTACCGGAGGCCGAATCCATCGGGCCCGTCTTTGGGGTGCTCTCGCCGTCTTCGGTACTCCTGCCGACAGGCGGGTCCCGCCGTCTTCGGGTCGTCTGAGCGAGCGGCGTGGTATGCGAGGAATCTGCCCGCGGTGATGATGTCATGGCGGCATAGCAGCGATCTTTGCGCCCGCCACGGAGATCTCCGTTGATGCAGCGCCTGCAGCCATACCTGCCCTTTATGGTGGCGGGGATGGTAGCGCGGCGGCTTTACCCCATAATCGCCCGGGCATAAAGCGGTGGAGGTCGCAGGCCGACTCCTTGTAACCTCGGCCTGTTGGAGGTCCGGCCGGCTTGGAGTCGGCTTGTCTGAGCAGCCACAGGACTCGGCCGAGAGGGTAGTCGGCCGGCGCTGTTGCCGACTATCTGAAGGCGGCTCTTCGTCTTGGGGCCTTGAGGGGCGTAGCCTGCCCCGATGTTTTGAAAGGTCAGGGGCTCGGGTCTGCCTACCCGTAGTCCATTACTCCGACACCGCTACCTTCAGTAATTTGGATATTTTCTTCCGGGTTAAAATTAAGCCGGAACTTCTTATTTTGTACTAGGCCAATCTGTTGTCATGGCGCCTAAGTCGACCAAAGCTCCTGTAACCTGCAAATGGGTCCCATCCACTGTCACCAAAAGCAAACTGGCTGATTTTGTGAAGTCTGGCCATTTGCCAAAGAAGGAAGTCATGTCTTATCGCGTCCCTGACCCATCCGAAGAAAAGCCTCAACCCAAAGAAGGGGAGGTAATAGTTTTCACGGATCACATGAGCCGGGGATTTGCCCCTGCCGGCTCAAAGTTCTTCGGAGAAGTTTTTAATTTCTTTGACCTTAGACCTCAAGACATTGGACCCAATTCCGTGTCCAATCTTTGCAATTTCCAAGTCTTCTGTGAGGTGTACCTGGGAGAGGAGCCAAGCCTGCTCTTATTCAGAGAACTGTTTTACTTGAACCGGCAGAATGAGCGCGCCAACGGGCCGAGTCTTGAACTTGGCGGCGATCCAACGACGGAGAGACTGTCTGTTTCCTTATGCTGAGCTGTCGAGTCACCCCAAATTTTGGAACCAGTCATGGTTCTACTGTCAGGATACTTCTCTAGCTGATGAGCCGCCTCTGCCCGGCTTTCGCGCCCTGCGACTTGAGTCTAACCACCCGCTGGCGGATAAACTGACTGCTGTTGAACGTCTGCCGCTCAACCCCACCATTAAGAAGATTAAAGCTCTTATGGGAAATGGTTTAAACGACATTGACTTGGTCCGGGTCTGGGTCACTTGGCGTATACTCCCATTAAGCCGCCGCTCCGGCTTAATGTGCACCTATATAGGTGAACAGAACGACCCAATGCGCATACAGTTAACGACTTACCGGATGGCGTAGCGGATGCTACAACCCGATCCTTCTTTGAAGGAGAATCTTGTTATCAACAACACCTTGGGTTACTTCCATACGCAAAAAGAACCCGACCCCTGCAGTAAGTTACCAATCTTTAATAAATACTCTTTAATATGTTTACCTCCTTGTACTTATAATTCCTTATCTTTCTCACAGGCCAGTGATGATTTTTGGAAAGTCAAATATGACCACGAGGCCGCCCAACAAGCTAGAGCAGCCAAGAAAAATGAAAGGAAAAACGCCAAGACGGGACTTCAAAAAGAAGAAACCCAGCGCCTCTGAATTGCTCAAATTGGATGACTCTTCTTCAGATGAGGAAGAGGTAATCCCTTATTCTCTTTAACTCCTTTGTTACTATTTTATTGATATTTCCGCCTTTCAGGAAGACACGGGAAACAACCAAGCTCATGGTGAAGAGGTAACTATAATTTCCTCCGACTCAGAGCCTTTGCCAAAGCACAAAACCCGGCGGGTGACCCGGAAAGTAAGATTTTCACATCCCTTAGCTTATCAAGATCCTCAATTTCTTTTGAAGCAACAACAGCTTGAGAACCGGAGGCAAACCACGACAAGTAAGGATGTAGAGCTCTCTTCCGGCTTACACTGACGAAGCGAAAGCTTGTCGAACCGAGGTCATTTCCGCTTATGCGTTCTGTTTATCCTTTGGCGGGTTTAATTAAATGACCTCTCAATTCATCTGACTCCAATTATCAAGATACCTCTCCTTCTTCTGGCGAGTCTATTCTATCCAACATGACGGCCTTCAAAACTGCCCCTGGGTAATGTACCTTTGTTATCCTCATGCCTTGCCTTACTCATATTTTGTACTCATCCCTTTGTTTCATTCGCAGTGTGCAGGCGAAGCCCGGTAAGAGGGCAAAGAAGAATAAGCCGATTGAAGACCCGGTAGCAATGGAGTCGGAACCCGGAACCACTGCCCCTGATGCTTCTACTCATCAACCTCCTCCTGAGCCGGCCCATGAAATTCCGACACCATCTTCCGACCCGCCTCAAGAAAGCACTCTTGATAACTCCAATAAACCGGAAATTCCTAGCCCGGTCCGGACGGCTGAACCGGAAGTTGAATACTTGAAAAGCCATTATGTTGAGCCGGGGCGGCCTACTGTTCTTGCCAGGTGTACCGCTAAGGAAGAACTTGTCAAAAGCCGGAAGACCAAACAGGACATCGCTGATTATGCCCACTTAAGCATTGGCGATATAGTCTCGAACTATCTGAATCAAGTGCATAACAGTCGCGACCTGGAAATTGACATGGTGAAACAGATACAACATAAATCTGAGGTATAACTTATATCATTTCTCCTGAATCTTACTTACTGTACCAGCCCCCAAGTCTACTGCTTATAGGTAAATATGCCGTAGACTTAGATACCAACTTCTGAGATAGCTCACCAGTTTACAAGAAAGTATATTAACCCGGCTGTAATATAGCAACTTTTAAAGAAGCGATACACATTAGCCCCCAAGTGTCAAGTATTTTTACACCTTAAAGTGCTTGAGAATTTAATATGCATAATCGACATTATAAAGTAAAATTTTCTTGACATACATTAGCCCCCAATTGTCAAGGGTCTTTACTTGTAAAGTGCTTGAGACTTTAATAATACCTTACCATAACCTTACTTGTAACCCGGCGTTATTGCGAGGTCTCCACCGATCAATTCGAATTGCAGATTCGACACGAAGACCCAAGTGGCGGCCCAAGACCTTGAGATTCAAAAAGCCGACTCCAAATTCGCCTTCAGCATCTCTGAGCAAGAAAAGTTGAAGAAGGATTTTGATGCGGAGAAGAAGGCATGTGCGGATGAGAAATCTTCACTGGTGACCCGGGTCGAGACAGCAGAAGTAGCTCTTGCCGAAGCAACTGCCGAATTGTCCGGCTTAAAGCACCAGATATCCCAAATGGTCTCAGCAATTTTGATGAGATTACTATGTGTAACTTTTGAACATCACCATGATTCATTTGATAACTGTTTCAGATATGATCTCCAGCTTAATCTTATATGCATAAACGCAGGTTCCAGGAGTACCAACCTGAAGCAAAATATGCTGATCGAGCTTAAGGCAGTGTACACTCTAGTGGACCAGCTGTACACCGGGTCACAACGTGCTTTAGCCGTTGTGGCTTTTATCAAATGATACTCCTTATCTCCTGCAGGATGTGCTCAAACGGCTTGCCGTGTTACCTCAATGGATTCAGGAGTTAAGGCGAGCATCTGGTAGAGCCGGGGCAATAGCCGCCTTAAGCCGGGCCAAAGCGTTGGCTCCAGAGCTAGACTTAGGCGATGTTGCTCTTGGATATCCTAGCTTAAAGGAGGACGGCTCTGCATTCAATGAATCAGACTTCACCACCTGTGTGAGAGTCGTACGTCCTGTGGCCACCATCATCGGCAACGATATTGATCTTACAAAGTACCAGCCGGGTTATGACAACGAAAACTGGAGGATTCCAACTCCGCATTATGATGATGTCAGCCTGATCCCTCTGTAAGCATACCTTTGCTCCTGAAGTTGACCCGGTCAGTTTAATACATGATGAAGCTGGATTTGAAGCCTTAAGCGGCATTGACTAGACCTCGTCAACCTTCCAGGACAAAGCAGCAGACGAAGAGGCGGAGAAGGATAACCCGGAGTCGTCAAGTCCACCAAAGGAGTAACCCGCCTGGCACTAAGTCTTTGAAAACATAATGCCTCATTATTCAGAATAGGGGAGTCTTGTAATAGGGTAGAAACACTTCTTAACTCCGTCGTGCCTTCGCGCATGTTTGTGGTGCTTAACAATGTCTCAAGCCGCTATTGTTGTGCACTTCCAGCTTGCTTGAATTGCTTCTCAACATCCAAAAGCTTTTTGCTTTACCCTGTGTATAAAAACAAAAAATTCCTTTGGCATCTCACCACATCCGAGGTCGTGTAAAATAATATTAACCCAGAGTAGCAACCAAAACATCATAAGTATCAGCCGGTTTAAGGTGTACATTACCGGCTTACCCGTTCCTAAAAAACAGACAGCTGCACTTAACTTCTGAAAATTGGCACATATAATGTTTACCTGGCCCTTAATATTATTCACTCTTATAGAATAAGGTAAACCTAATTTTCAAAGGCCTCTGATTCGAATACGATCAGTAGAACCGTTCCAAAGGGGTTAAGCTAAGATTCAGATACGATCATATAGCCCCCAATGGCTTTGGAGATGCCGATCAAGTGGGTATCGACAGCTATGTTCTCTTTGGTTCGAATACGACCTATGTTTGAACAGGAAGACCCCAAGTGACCATGAGAGTTGTTTAATGACACTGATTCGAATACGATCCACGTCAGACCCAAAGAGGTTAAGCTATGATTCAAATATGATCAAGAAGCCCCAAGTGGGTTTGGCGATTGTGCCAATCAATTGGGTATCGACAGCTATGTTCTCTTTGGTTCGAATCGACCTATGTTTGAACAGAAGCCCCCAAGTGACCATGGCTTGATTAGGATATGGTCATAAGCCGGACCAAAGGGAAAACCGGATTCAGATATGATCCGCTCCCTGTTAGTCGTTTCCACCACCTGGTAAAGAAGACACATAAACCTTGTAGGATGGAAAGGAAAGAGGTCCTACTTTATTGCTTTATATAATATATACATTGCTGAAAAAGAAAAAGAAAATATACTCTGAAAGCCGGTGGCTTAAGTATAGTAGGGCCGGAGATGCGCTTATGTTCCACCGGCCCGGGGTCTCTTCCTCCGACTTACGTGAGTCTTTGTGCTCTCGAACATCAATGAGGTAATATGACCCGTTGTTGAGATTCTTGCTGACCATGAAAGGTCCTTCCCAAGGAGGGGGCAGCTTGTGCATATCAGATTGATCCTGGATGAGCCGGAGCACTAAATCGCCTTCCTGGAAAGTGCTGCTTCTAACCCGGCGGCTGTGATAACGGCGCATGTCTTGCTGGTAAATCGTCGAGCGGGCTATTGCCAAGTCTCGCTCTTCATCCAACAAGTCAAGTGCATCCTGACGAGCTTTTTCATTATCAGCCTCAACGTAAGCCGCCACCCGAGGTGAATCATGCCGGATGTCACTTGGCAGAACCGCCTCTACTCTGTACACCATGAAGAAAGGTGTATAACCGATGACCTGTTAGGCGTTGTGTTGATGCTCCATAGCACGTAGGGTAACTCCTCCACCCAACAACTCGGAGTTCGCCTGTAAAGGGAACTAAGAGCCGGGTTTGATACCTTTCAAGATCTCTTGATTAGCTCTTTCGCTCGACCATTAGACTGGGGTGAGCAAGCTGCCAAACATCAAGCCGGATGTGCTCTTGTTGATGAGAACTCTTCCATGGCACCCTTGGAGAGATTAGTACCATTATCCGATTATAATATTGTGCGGAAAACCAAAGCGAAAGATCACCTTTTGATGTCTTTGAAAACGCCGTGGCTGCATCACACTTACTGACCGGCTCTGCTTCAACCCACTTGGTGAATTTATCCACTGCCACCAACAGGTGTGTCTTCTTATCTTTAGACCTTTGGAAAGGTCCAACCATATCAAGCCCCCAGACTGCAAACGGCCAAGTAATCGGAATCATCCTCAATTCTTGAGCCGGCACATGAGCTCTTCGTGAGAATTTTTGACATCTGTCACATTTGCTGACCAGATCCTTCGTATCAGCATGAGCCGTCAGCCAATAAAAACCATGACGAAAAGCCTTGGCTACCAGAGACTTTGAATCGGCATGATGACCGCAATCACCTTCATGAATCTCACGAAGTATCTCCTGACCCTCCCTAGGTGATACACAACGTTGAAACGCCCCAGTGACGCTGCGGTGATGCAACTCGCTATGAACAATCGTCATGGATTTGGACCACCTGATGATTTGTCTTGCCAAGCTCTCGTCCTCAGGCAACTCTCCCTGGGTCATACAGGCTAAGTATGAAACCTTCCAGTCCGGGATGGCATGGAGAGCCGCCACCAGCTGCGCCTCCGGGTCTGGCACTGCAAGCTCTTCCTTTGTAGGCACTCTGACAGAAGGGTTATGCAAAATGTCAAGAAAAGTATTAGGCGGCACCGGGTTACGCCGAGACCCCATCCGGCTTAAAGCATCAGCCGCCTCATTCTTCCTTCGATCAATGTGCTCTACTTGATAACCTTTGAAGTGCCCAGCCACCACATCAACTTCACGACGATAAGCCGCCATAAGGGGATCCTTAGAATCCCACGTGCCTGGCACCTGTTGAGCGACGAGGTCTGAATCGCCCAGGCATCTTACCCGGATCAAATTCATCTCTTTGGCCATCCGGAGGCCATGGAGTAAAGCCTCGTATTCAGCTGCATTGTTAGTACAGGGAAACATAAGCCGGAGCACATAACAAAATTTGTCACCTCTGGGGGAAGTTAAAACGACTCCAGCCCCCGATCCTTCCAACTGCCTGGACCCATTGAAGTGAATAGTCCAATACGTGTTATTCGGCTTCTCCTCTGGTTCCTGCAACTCCGTCCAATCATTGATAAAGTCCATTAGGGCTTGAGACTTGATAGCTGTGTGCGGCATATACTTCAAACCGTGAGGCCCAAGCTCGATGGCCCACTTGGCAACTCGTCCTGTGGCTTCCCTGTTCTGGATGATGTCTCCCAAGGGGGCTGAACTTAACACAGTTATAGGATGACCTTTAAGTACTGCTTTAGCTTCCGGCTCGCCATGAACACCCCATAAACCAGTTTCTGCCAATGCGGATACCTTTGCTTGGACTCTATGAGCACCTCACTGATGTAATAAACCGGCCGCTGAACTGGATGCTCCTTGCCAGTCTCCTTACGCTCCACCACAATGGCCACACTAACAACATGGTAGTTAGCAGCAACATACAATAGCAATGGCTCTTTATCAATCGGAGCTGCGAGAACCGGCGGCTCAGCCAATTGTCTCTTTAAATCTTCAAAGGCAGCATCAGCAGCCTCACTCCAGACAAAGGTGTCTGCTTTCTTCATCATCTGATACAGTGGTAAAGCCTTCTCCCCTAGCCGGCTTATGAATCGGCTTAGCAAAGCAACGAGCGACCATGATCGCTGAACATCGTTGATGCACACCGGTTTAGCCAGAGAGGTAATTGCCTTGATCTTCTCCGGGTTAGCTTCAATGCCCCTGTTTGAGACCAGGAATCCCAAAAGTTTGCCTGCAGGTACACCGAATACACACTTGTCCGGGTTAAGCATCATCTTATAAACCCGGAGATTGTCAAAGGTTTCCTTTAAGTCGGAGATCAAGGTTTCCTTCTCTCTGGACTTCACCACAATGTCATCCACATAAGCATGAACATTGCGCCCAATCTGATTGTGGAGACAATTCTGCACACACCGCTGATAAGTCGCCTGGGCACTTTTGAGCCCAAACGGCATAGACACATAGCAGAAGGCTCCAAACGGAGTAATGAAAGCCGTCTTCTCCTAGTCCTTAACTGCCATGTTGATCTGATGATAACCAGAGTAAGCATCCAAAAAACTCAAACGTTCGCAACCCGCTGTGGCATCGATGATTTGATCAATGCGGGGTAGAGCAAAGGGATCGCCCGGACAAGCTTTATTTAAGTCTGTGTAGTCCACACACATCCGCCAGGTGCCGTTCTTCTTGAGCACAAGCATCGGGTTAGCCAACCACTCCGGGTGAAAAACTTCCACGATGAACACGGCCGCTAAGAGCCGGCGACCTCCTCCCCTATAGCCTTTCGCCTTTCCTCATTGAATCGCGGAGAAACTGCACGACCGGCTTATACTTTGGATCAATATTAAGAGTGTGCTCGTTCAGCGAGTTCTCTCGGGACACCCGGCATGTCGGAAGGTTTCCATGCAAAGATGTCTCGGTTCTCACGGATGAACTTCGATGAGCGCGCTTTCCTATTTGGGATCCAAATTGGTGCGATGTTGAACTGCTTGGAAGAGTCGCTGGAGTGAAGTCAACTAGTTTTGTCTCGGGCCGACTTAAATTTCAACGCCCGAATCTTGCTCTGCGTGGTTGGCTTCTTCAAAGAGGTCATATCTGCCGAAGTCAACATTAGTTTGATAAAACTTCAGCTCCTCTTCAAAGACAAACGGATTCAACATAAGCCGCATCGCCTTCCTCGCACTCCAAGGCCACCTTTCGACTCCCATGCACAGTGATGGTGCCCTTGTAACCCGGCATCTTGAGCTGCAGATAAACATAACACGGCCGTGCCATAAACTTGGCATAAGCCGGCCGTCCAAACAGAGCGTGATATGGGCTCCTGATTTTGACTACCTCAAATGTCAGCTTCTCAGCCCTGGAATCATATTCGTCCCCAAAAGCCACTTCCAGCTCGATCTTTCCAACAGGATATGCCGACTTACCAGGTACCACCCCATGAAAAACAGTGTTAGACGTCCTCAAGTCCTTATCAGTCAGACCCATAAGCCGAAAGGTCTCATAATAGAGAATATTGATGCTGCTTCCGCCGTCCATGAGCACCTTAGTGAATTTATATCCTCCAACCTGAGGGGCCACCACCAAGGCCAACTGACCCGGGTTATCAACCCGGAGGGGGTGATCTTCTCTACTCCAAATGATAGGCTGCTCTGACCACCTCAGATATCGGGGAACCGCCGGTTCAACCGAATTCACAGCCCTTCTATAAACCTTCTGGTCACATTTACACAAGTTAGTGGTAAACACATGGTATTGCCCACCGTTCAACTGCTTTGGATGGCTCTGGTAACCTGACTGCTGTTGCTGCTATCCTCCTTGACCGGACTGCTACTGATTATAGCCACCTTGACCACCTTGAAAACCGGAACTTGAGCCGCCACCCGGGCCATGGAAACCACTTGCTCCTGAACCGCCGCCTGATCCGTGATTGCCATCAAATATGTTTGAATTCTTGAAAGCCTTCATGATCGCGCAATCCTTCCATAAGTGGGTGGCAGGATTTTCCCGAGTACCGTGTCTTGGACAAGGCTCATTCAGAAGCTCTCCCCTTACGCTTCTTGTTATTACCTTGGGGATTAGCATTGGCCACCAACGCCGGGTTACCGTCCGGCTTACGCTTGTTGCCACCTTGACCTACCGGGTGATGCTGCTGACCCTTTCCGTTGCCATTCTTCTTTGCTTTCCCTGTCTTTTCCTCCTCAGACACGGGATCATCGGTAGTATCAGAATCGGCATATTTAACCAAAGCCGCCATCAGTGTACCCATGTCATTGCAATCACGCTTAAAGCGCCCGACTTACGCTTCAGCCGCACAAAACGACAATTACGATGGAGCATAAGTACCATGAGTCAAGGCGTCCATCTTATCAGATGAATGTATTATTTCCTTGACTCGGCGCACCCAATGAGTTGTGGACTCACCCTCCTCCTGTTTACAATTGGTCAAGTCCACGATGGACATAGATTGCTTGCAAGTATCCTTAAAGTTCTGGATAAACCGGGCCATTAACTCTGCCCATGAACTGATGGAATTGGGAGGCAAACTTTTCAACCAAGATCGGGCCGTTCCATCTAACATCATGGTGAAATACTTAGCCATTGCCGCGTCCCTGACTACCAATAACTCCATGGCCATCTCATAACTTTCAATCCATGCCACCGACTATAAGTCGGCCGTGTAATTCGGCACCTTTCGAGGTCCCTTGAAATCCTTGGGCAGACGCACATCTCGCAGAGCCGGCACCAGACAAGGGACACCACCGGTCCTAGTGGCCACCCCTGCTCCAACAGAAGCAATTGGATACTCAAGGAGACCATCAGATGCCGTCTGCTGAGCCGCTAATTGAGCCGCCCGTTCATCCTCTGGCCTTAATCGATCCTGCACGGGTTATAGCCGCCCGGGTTGGTTCTTGACGCTGGGCATTGCTTGATAAAGCTTCGACTTCATGTACTGCTGTAACTTCGGACTCCGGTTTGGACGAGGTGCTATCCAAGGCTGAGGAGTGGAATGAATCCTGTACTGCTTTGTAGAATAGGTCTCTTCTTGTGCCAAGGCCGTCTGAAGAAGATCCCTAACCCTCCAGGTTTCCACCGCCGTCGGGTCATCACCATCCACTGGAAGAGCCACCCAGACGCGCCGATGCTGCTATCAAGTTCTCCATGGGGTTGGAGAAGTGGCCCGGAGGTGTCGGTATGTATCGGGGCGGGGCCATGCTCCCGTGAAGAGGTGCCATCTCTCGAGGTTGAACCGGCCCTCCAGCTCCAGGTGTCATAAATTGATTGGCTTCGGGCGGATTACTAGGACCAGCTCTGGGTGTCGTGAATAGATTCTGATGATCGTAAACCGGAGGCAGACGGGACTGGGTCTTCTGATGTCTCCTTCTCATCACCTCATTGGACGCATTCAGACTCATGTTAAGCTTGAAAGCCTCTCGGTAGTCGCTGCGCTGCATCCAAAGCCGCCCGCTCATGACTAGCCTGGTGTCCTCAGCCGCCAAGGCCTCCTTGGCCAGGGCTATCTCCTCATGCACTTTTGCCACCTCCGCGTTATGCTCATCTGGATTTGCAGGAATAACCGTGGTGGTTAACAAGGCCGTCAACTTGTCCATAAGATCTATTAGCACCTGAGCCGGCGGGCGAGCGGGCCTCCTACCCCGGCCGCTCCTGACCTGGACGTTATTGCTGCCGCAGCCGTCGAGTTTTGGCCAGGTTGGGTACCGGCCATGAAGACTCCTGCCCAGCTTGGCGGCTCATAGCAATCCGGAACGCTAGAGTCGTCAGAACAGCCCCCAAGCATGCCTTCTTGGACCTGATACAGAGAGTCTGTTGAACCGGAGGACGAATCATCATCTGATGGGACGGCTGTCTCTTCGCCACCTTTAGATCCTTCAGAAAGTGCCTCTCCGTGAATACAGCCCACAAAAGCACGCTTCATGGTAGATTGAATCCGGGCGGGTCTCGCACGCTGAGCCGTCTCAATGAGGTCGGCGCAGCTGTCCGGCTCGGGGCCCGGCTCACCAATCCGGCCGATGAAGACATGGATTCCGCCAAAGGGGACCCGGTACCCGTACTCAATTGAGTCAGCCTCGGGGCCCCAGCCTTCGTTGTCGATGTAGATCTTGCCGCGACGACTCTTGGTCATCCGGCCCACTGCGTGTCCCTTGAGCCCTTCGAAGCTGCCCTTCAAGACTGGCCCCATGGTGGGCGCCAACTGTCGTGGAATTGTCACGGCAGATGTCCTCTTGCAAGGACCTAGTCGTGGAGCCATCGCAACTAGGAAGCTTAAAGGGGTTAATCGGGACAAAGGACACGAGAGGTTTTATACTAGTTCGGCCCCTTACGATGAAGGTAAAGCCTACGTCTAGTTGGGTTGGTATTGCTTGAGGTTTTGATGACCAGAGAGCGAGATACGCTATGCCCGGTTCTCGATTGGTTGTTTCTTGCCCTAAGCCGCCAACAGGTCATCCCCTTATATACACGGGTTGGCATACAGCAGCCTTCTGATGTCGGCGGCTTATAAACAATGTCCGGCTCGGTGACTAGTCAAGTCTACCTTATGATACAAGTCATGCCATTATGGCGGTTTACTACAACGGGCCTTAAGTCGCCTGTGGGCCTTAGGCCCCTTTATTGAGATGCCATCTTCATGCTTGGACTTGGGATTCTGTGTGGTAATCTCTTTACGTAACCCGGCCCCACCTGGGCGGCTTACACAAATAGTTATATCCCCAACAAGTCCCGTAAAGGGTAAAATAACTTACCTCGCTGGCTTGATGCTGCGAGCTGAATCCGCGATATTCCGCCGCGGATGCGGGAGCTTCGGCGCCCTTGAACAGCACCTTCCAGGCGTCTTCGTACGTAGTGTCGAAGAGCGGTTTAAAAGGTCTTGTGCGGATCAAACTCCCACAAATTGAAGTCCCGTTCTTTGGCATGGGAGAATCCGGCGGATGAGCATCACACGGATTACGTTGACAAGCTTGAGATTCTTGTCCACCAGGTTTCAGACGCAGGTTTGGAGTCCGGCCAGCTCTTCCGAATTGCCCCACGTCAGGCCCGTCTCTTTCCATGAGGTGAGCCGTGTGGGGAAGCCAGATCGGAATTCGGGGGCCGCCACCCATTGAGAGGCGTGCAGCTCGGTGATATAGAACCACCCCGATTGCCACCCCTTTATGGTCTCCACAAAGGAGCCCTCGAGCCATAGGACGTTGGCCATCCTGCCCACCATGGCGCCTCCGCACTCCGCTTGGCGGCCGCCCACTACCTTCGGCTTGACATTGAAGGTCTTCAGCCATAAGCCGAAGTAGGGCTGGATGCAGAGGAAGGCCTCGCACACAACGATAAACGCCGAGATGTTGAGGATGAAATTTGGGGCCAGATCGTGGAAATCTAGGCCGTAGTAGAACATGAGCCCACGGACGAATGGGTGAAGTGGAAACCCTAGTCTGTGGAGGAAATGGGGGAGGAACACCACCCTCTCATGGGGCCTGGGGGTGGGGATGAGCTGCCCCTCGTTGGGGAGCCTATCTTGGCGATGTCATTTGGACAAGTATCCGGCCTTCCGCAGCTTTTTGATGTGCCCCTGTGTGACGGAGGAGGCCATCCACTTGCCTCCCGCTCTGGACATAGTTGGAGAAGGTTGAGGTGGGATGTGCGGACTTGGGCGCTGGAGCTCGAGTGCGTGGAAATGGATAAGCAAAGTAGGAAGAAGGGTGTGTGAAAAAGCGGATTCTTATCCCCTTATATGGATGGACAAAGCTATGCGTCCCCACCGGCCTGATAAAACTCGCTTATCTCCCAAGCGCCATAATCAATAGCGCGGTTGGGCTACCCACGCCCGTATTGATAAGAATCCCAGAATAAGGGGACACGATCTCTGCTTTGACAAGACGTGCCAAGGAAACCGCCTCGCTAAACGCTACCGAGGTTGGGCAAGAAAAGCGATTCGAATAAAGGCTTGGCCGTGGTGTGATGTCATCTTTGCGGGATACGTCGGTGATTGAACTTGTGTAAATGTTATTCTCTCTATGGTGTTATGTGGAACTTATTTTGCGAGCGGACACTATCCTTGTGTTCAAAATCTTCTATGAAGTATTCGGAGTAGGAACCCGCCTTTGCAATGCCGAAGACAATATGCGCGCCCGGACCCGTCGTCATTGAAGCCTGGTTCGAGAGCTCTTGAGGAGTCCTGGATTAGGGGATGTCCGGATAGCCGGACTATAGCCTTCGGCCGGACTCCTGGACTATCAAGGTACAAGATTGAAGAGTTCGTCCCGTGTCCGGATGGGACTTTCCTTGGCGTGGAAGGCAAGCTTGGCGATACGGATATGTAGATCTCCTACCATTGTAACCGACTCTGTGTAACCCTAACCCTATTCGGTGCCTATATAAACCAGAGGGTTTTAGTCCGTGAGGGCGAACAACAATCATACCATAGGCTAGCTTCTAGGGTTTAGCCTCTATGATCTCGTGGTAGATCTACTCTTGTACTACCCATATCATCAATATTAATCAAGCAGGAGTAGGGTTTTACCTCCATCGAGAGGGCCCGAACCTGGGTAAAAACATCGTGTCCCTTGTCTCCTGTTACCATCCGCCTAGACGCACAGTTCGGGACCCCCTACCCGAGATCCGCCGGTTTTGACACCGATAGAGACCCTGCAGAAGTACATCCAGCGCTTCAACAACGCACGCCTCAAGATTCCCAAGGTGACCGAGGAGGCCATCATCTCAGCCTTCTCCGACTGTGTGCGGGACGTCAAGATGAAGGAGGAGCTGGCGATGCATGAAGATCTGTGTACATCCTTGGAGCTGTTCAACTTGGCGACCAAATGTGCCAGGGCTGAGGAATGACGCCTTTCCCTCCTCGAGCTGCCAGCCGCAGACCCAGAAGAGAAGAAGTCCAAGGCCAAGGACGTGAAGCGCAAGGGGGCTGCCGTGCTCGCGGCAGAACCAGACACCAAGCGAGGCGAGATCAGCGAAGTCTTCCAAGGGCAGCCGGTACTGTGTGTACCACGACCTCCACACTCACAACACCAACGAATGTCAAGAACTCCGAGCCGTGCGAGAAGGGAGAATCGGTCGACGCCCCGACCGCAACGATCAAGGCTATGGCCGAGGAGTAGGAAGAAACGCAGGTCGCTGGGAAGACCGTGGCCCTCGCCAAGGGTGGCGTGACCAACCTCGCGAGGATCGCTGGCAGGATCAGCCTCGCGAGGGAGGCTGGAGGGATCAGCCTCGCGAGGATCGCCCGCAAGGAAACGCAGGCCTCCCTCCTCTGCCTCCGCAGCCAAGGAGAAATGAGGACCATCATCAGGACGAGGGGGCTGGGGGCTTCCAGGATCCGCGCGCGATCGCTTGCATCTTGGGTGGAGCTCAAGCCCTAGCCTCTCAACGCATCTTCAAGCAGTTTGCCCGCGAAGTGAATGCAGTCCTCCCCAAGCTCGAGGCCACACGCCCTCTCAGGTGGTCAGCGTGCGCCATCACGTTCAGCTCAGCAAGTCAGCTCAAGTGCGCGGCCACAGCCGGAGTCCTCCCGATGCTTTGTTCCCCAATCATCAGCAACGTCCAAGTCACCAGGACCCTCATCGATGGTGGAGCAGGGCTCAATGTCCTGTCCGTAGAGACATTCAACAATCTCCAAGTGCATTACAATCAGCTTAAGCCAACCAAGCCTTTCTCTGGAGTCACCGACGGCTCCAAGGTTCCAATTGGGTAGGTCCGCCTCCCTGTCACCTTCGGGGAGCGCGACAACTACCGCACCGAGCTCATCGACTTCGATGTCACCGACATTCGCCTTCCATACAACGCCATCCTCGGGTACACGGCTCTGGCCAAGTTCATGGTCGTGACTCATCACGGCTACAACGTCCTCAGGATGCCAGGAAGCGGCGGAGTCATCACGGTGCCTTGTGAAGAAAGAGACGCAGTGTGCTCCCTGGAGCGAGCTTTTCAAGCTGCGTCACTTGAAGACCCAGATCGCAGGAGCGGGAGGCTCCCCGAGACTGCTCCCAAGAAGAAGAAGACATCGCCAGGCCCGACCCCTCGGGAGGCAGGCCCCTCAGGGTCCGCGCCTGTTTAGGGGGCACCTCCTTCTGTCGCATAGGAAGGCACGCCCGGCGCCCTCCTCAAGCAAGGCTCGGGGGCTCTCTCCTGGAGGGCCACCGACCTTGCTAAGGTCACGAGGGAGGCGCTTGCGCACCACTTGGAGGCGTGCTTCAGAGCACGTTTCCCTCAGGAAGGAGCAAGGCAAGGAGGGCCAAACCCTCAGGAGTTCGTCAGCCAGATCATGCAGGAGCTGCATGAGTCAAGAGTCATCAGTGGCAGCCGCCGCTTACCCGCCGTAGCTCCCCATCCAGGCGAGGATAGTGGGCTGCGCGTCTGCATCGACATACTAGGGCTCAACCGAGCCGCCTCTCGAGGCGCTTGGCCCTCACGCTGCGTGGGCGCTGCAAGGTCCACCCCAGCTACGTTCGCATGCCCTACGGCGTGCCGAACGCGGCCGCCACGCGCCAGCGCCTCATGGGGAACATCGTGGAGGCTCAAGAGGCCAGGCGTTCCGCAGTCCTGGCGGAGATGGAGATGGTCTGCGAGGAGCCACCAGTGCCTCCGGAGCCTCCCGAGGCTCCTGGGCCTGGGGGCTCGTGAAGATCGGATTCCGCAGCCCACGACGTCCGCTACTTCAGCGTCCCTTCGTCTTCAACGTTATCAGTTGACATCCTTCAAGCTTCATTTCCAGCTGGGAGCGCCCCCCAGGGCTGCGTCATTCCCAGGCCGCGTGGGTCCGTCCCTGCGGCATGTATCCCTTTTTACTTCATGTTCCTAAATTACTTTGTTGGGGGCGCCCCTCGGGCTGCATCATCCCCAAGTCGCTCGGGCCAGAACCAGCGGCATGTACCCCTCTTGCGTTTATTTCGGGTCACGCGTTCGACCCATCATGATTGTTATTTGATGCCTGTCCACGGCACCCCTTCTTCCTTCATGTCGGCCGCTTGCACGTTTAGGGGGGGGGTACCTGAGCATCGCGACTCACGGGCTCCTACTGGCTCTCCAGCCCTCACCCTCTGGCTTTGGCCACGGCATCGCGACCTGGCTTACCAGCGATGGCTGAGACCCGCTTCGAGGGCGGGACCCGAGGACGTGGGCGTCGGCATCTAACCAAATTTGCGGGAACACATCACAAGTTAAGGCCAGTGCCAGCGGAACCCGCCTTGAGGTAGGGCCCGTGAGTCCTGCTACCTGGCTCACGGGTGCCCAGATACCTCGTCAAGCCCCACCGTGCCAGCCACGTGTCACGGCGGTCTTGTACACGCCCGAGGCTCCTCCGGAGGAGCCCCTCCACGCACCGATAGAAGCACCATGCTCCATGTTGGTGGCGACACCGCCGAGGAGCGGCTATGCCCGCATACATACGGAAGCGCTATGCTCCGCTGGTGATAAACAAGCGAGGGTGGCCCCGTCAGATCAACCTCAGGGAGCCTAGAGCTCAATGTCTGGCCTCATTGCAACGCCTCACCTCGGGAGTGCCGCGCGAGGGGGCTGGGCACGGGGGCTACGCCTAGGTCACGCCCAGACGCACGCCACCCAGCCAAGCCCCTCGGGCCTGGTTCGTCAGACGTCCCTCCCGAGCGGAGCCAAGGTGCGAAGGCCGTTTGAGCGTCGAGGGGACTCCTAAGCATCGCGACTCAGGAGCCTAACTGGTCACTTAGCCCCTCACTCCTTAGTTCCGAAAGGCTAACGGCGGTTGAGGTATGCGCGGGGCCGGGCTCTGCAGACGTAGAATGGTAAATTCACCCATACATCTCGCCTCCCTACTTGTTGTTAGTGCGCAAAGGGGGACTCCTGAGCATCACGACTCAGGAGCCTAACTTGTCACGTAGCCCCTCACTCCTTGGTCCCGTCCTAGTTTCCGGTCGGGGCTAACGGCGGCTGAGGTATGCGCGGGGCCGGGCTCTGTCGGCGTAGAACATAAGCAAGTAGGAAGGAAAATCACAAATCTCAAGGAGTTCAAAAGCAAATATTACAGTCCATAACTATTGTCACAACACCAAACACAAGTTTAAACGCCTCCCCGAGGCATGATGCATGTTGCATGAGCTGAAAGCAGAGCAGGAGCCACAAAGGAGTCACTTGCTGACGGAGGAGCTGCGCTGGGCGGGTTAGCCTCGTGAAGCCTCAGGACCGGCAGCGCCTCGCTTCGGCTTGGTGCTGAAGGCCCGGAACTTTGTCAGCAGAGCCTCGGCTCGACCCTTCACGGCCTCAGCAGCGGCAGCGGCAAGTTCGCCGCTCACGGGCTCCAGTAGGCTGTCGAGGTCGACGTCGGGATCGCGAAGGTAGACGTGGGTAAGGATGCGCGTCAGCGCTGCAGAAGACAGGACACGCGCCTCGGCCTCAGCCGTAGGGCCAAGGCCAAGGGTGACATCTTCAAGGGCGCGGATCAGGAAGGGAAGCAGCTTGGCAGGGCCGTCCTTGGCGCCGGCCAGCGGGCTTTCCAGGCCGCTGTCGTAAAGCGACCTCAGCAAGGTGCGAGCCTTCACCTCCATCTCCGCGAAGGCCACACGGTCCTCGGCGAGGACCCGCGCCTTGCCGTCCAGCTCGACCCTCTTCGCCTCCAACTCCTGCTCCAGCGCACCCAGGCGGTCACGACGCTTGTTAAGCTTGGCGTCCCGGTCCTTGACGGCCGCTTCGCGAGCCTTCATGTCTTCCTCCTTCTCTTGGCGAATGTGGGCCTCCTTGGCAAGCTAGTCACGCAAGTCCTGCAGCTCGCTCTCCAGCGCCTTGCAGCGACCTCGGACATCGGCTACCTCCCCCAAGGCAGCGTCGCGAGCAGCCTTCGCCCCAAGGATGGCCTGCTTCTCCTCGTCGCAAGTCGTCGAGGCCTGAATCAGCGCCGCTCGAATCGAAGCGTCAGAGCGAACCCAGCCAGAGGCCAGCTCCAAGCGCCCGGCCACCAAGCGAGGGTCGGCACCCAGAAGATCTTGCCGCAATTGGTCCAGTTTAGCAGTAGCACGATCCAAGACAGTGGGAGGAGTCGGAGAGACAGCAGTTGGTGGAGTAGGAGGAGAGGACGGCAGCGTAACCATAGCACCCTGAGGCAAGGCCTTCTGCGCCCTAGCAGCTGCGGCGGTGGCATCATGCAAGGTTACCTCAGGAGTCGCTTGGGACATGGGGGCTGAGCTCGCCCCAGTTAGCTCCGCCAAGCCTCGCGAGGATGACTGGGCAGGAGAGGCCCGTGTCTTGCCGTCACCTTCTTTCGCGGGCGGAGGCACTCCCCCAGACAAAGCCTCGGGAGCTCCCTTCAGCTTCTTCGCCACAGGCACATGCCTAGGCAAGAGATACAGATTGCAAGCCTCAGCGACAAAGCAAGGAATAAAACAAGAATCAAGCACTTACTGGTCATCGCTCGCGGGCTCGAGCAACCTCCGGCCATACTTGAAGCCCGAGAGCCGGCTGCAGGGATCAGCCTCAAGAGGCCCGGGAGCAGGAGGCACGTCTGCGGATCGCCTCGGAGCCGGGGCAGACCCGCGGGGGACCAGCCCAGTCCTCTCCTTCTTCGGGATCGGAGGCAAGCTCTCGCCGCGCCGCTCATCCCCATCCTCGTCGTCGCTCGGCAAGAGGCAGAGAGCACATGATTTGCGTCGGGGGAGGGGCGCTCTCGACTCCCCGTCGGTCGCCTTGGAGCCAGGCCCCTCTTGTCGCTCCTCTTCTTCCTCCTCTTCACTGGAGTCGCCGGAGGACACGTTCACCGTCGCCAGGGCCGCCGGGTCCTCGGGAACCTCCGCGGGCACGGACCCGTCCCCATTGAAGACGGGCATGGAGTCCACCGCTTGCTCCCAATCATCTCGAAGTAACAGGGGTACAGGAGCGCCCTCCAGCCTCGCCACGTCTCCCCCGACCAAAGATTGGAGGACAGCGGCCTGATCTTCGTCGGGCCGGGCCTCCACAGCAGAAGCGAGTACTGACGAAGCGGGGCCACCTGGTGCTCCAGGAACTCCCTCAGGAGCGACGCACCGGTCGGCTTCACCGTCGCCATGTTGCCCGGCCACAGGTCCGCGTTCATCTTCTCCAGCACCGGCTTCGCGCGTGGATCCACGAGTTCCGCACGAGACCAATCGTTGGAGGTTGTGGGGTGCTTTGTGGGCAGAATCAGCCGAGGGTGGATGCGCCCAGCATCCACCATGACCCACTTGCTCCTGAAGCCCTCAATCCTCTTTCCGGGCTTCGAGATGGCGTTGGAGCTACCATACGCGACAAAGCTCGCGCACACGGAGATGGGCCCGCGAGAAGTCTGGAGGTAGAAGTAGTGGCGCAGCAAGGCCACTGAGGGCTGCACCCCGACGTGAGCCTCACAGTAGTAGGCGAAGATCGCCAGAAGAACAGAGTTGGGGTGGAGGTGCAGAGCTTGCAGTTTGTAATGGCGGAGGACAGAAAAGAAGAACTCAGAAAAGGGAGGCACCAGACCGGCAGCAATGGCGCTCACGAAGAGCGGATAGAAGGTCCTTCCTTGGCCCTCGAGAAGGGCGGAGCCGGCCCTGAGCACCGTTGCCCCGTTGTTGCCCTGCGCCGCCACCATCCGGCGCACCCGGGCAAGGCTCTTCTCCGACATGTTCGGCGAGTCCAAGGCGGGTTAGTACCAAGCTCCGGCCGGGGTCTGGCGAGGCGCCATGTCTTGCTAGGGCACACAGTCGAAGTGGACCTGGAGATTTCGGTAGCAGGAAGGAAAGGTGCAAGAAAGGGGATCTGGGCAATGACCGGAGGAGGCAAAGTTGGCGAAACCTAGATGGGTGCCGCACTTTTGTCGATTCGCGCAGTTGCTAAAGGCGCCCACGTCCAATCAACCGCCACGTGGAGCCCAAGGCCGCAGGCTGTTAGGGCCCGCGGCGCTTCGCACTTGCCCCTTCGCTTCCCTGCTCAGCCAAGTCCAGGCGCGCCTTGGGCCGGGGGCTACTGTCGGCGTTCTGGGAACGGGGGTACCCAGACTTGCCTGCCTGCGGCCTGCAGCCTGCGGCGTGGCTCAAGGGGTGGCCCAACACGACCATCTTCATCAGCACAAGCTCAAGACCCTCGCGAGGGGCCAAGCCTCGCGGGGTGGACGACAGGAAGCTTCCTCAGGCACGGCCTCGTCAGGCTGGCTCACGAGGAGGCGGAATGATCAAGGCGGGGTACCTCACGAGGTGCCCATGACGCAAGCCATGATGACCAAGGGCGACAGGCGGGCGCCAGCCCACGCAGTGTCCTCATTTCCTCTTTGGTGCAAATGGGGCGAGCGCAGGCGAGAGCATCAAGCAAAGGCACCCGTTTGGGTGCAACAAGACCAAGACCGTCGCAACAGCAGGAAGGAAGTCATCGTGGAGCCCAAGCCTGCGTCACCACCAGAGCCTTTGACAGGCGAGGACCAACTTTAGTCAGGATAAGTGTACTAGATGTTCCCCTTCAAAATGGCCAATTGTTGGCGCCCTTCCCGATCAATATTTGGGAAGAGGCCCAGGGCCTTTGCCTATAAATAGGACTATCCACCCACAAGGTAGTGGCAGCTTGATCTGGGAGAGAGATCAATCAGAGAGAGAGAGAGAGAGAGAGAGAGAGAGAGAGAGGCGATCGAACTCCCCTAGCAGTTAAATCGCACCGCCAAGAAACAGAGACCCTCGTGAGGTTGTTCTTCCTTGTATTGTTCTTCATCAGCCCCTAAGGCAATCCACCACACCACACACTGGAGTAGGGTGTTACACCACAATGGTGGCCCGAACCAGTATAAACCTTATGTCTCTTGTGTTGTTCTTTTGGTAGTTTATATCCTAGTGAGGCGGTGAGGTGCAGGTAGGTAGGGGGTGAGATCTCCGCGTGCACCCCAGAGTTCGAACCTAGAGGGTCTGCCGGAACCCGAAATCCGACAGACCATCCTGGTCCACCTGCCATGCACAAAATTATCCTGGTCTACCCCGGTCGTATCGCAGGCCCAACCTTTCCCACCGTAAGTTGTTCGGACGAAGGAACCATTATGACTTCGTTGAATTCCGCTTCTTCAAGAAAACTTACTGTACCCGCAATACTGCTACCACACGCGAAGACTGGACGACATTGTACCACGTCATATCACTGAAACCCACTAGGCCAAACTAGCCTGCCTAGGTCATCTATTTTGGAACGGAGGGAGTACGTCTCTGCACTGCTATGATTTTGTGTTGCACGTTCTCTGTACTTTTGCTATGATTTTCCTACCCTATGAACCAAATGAGGCCTGAATGTATGTTGACTATTGTCTGATCGATCGCCAAGCCTACAATTTTAGGAGCTAGGGCTATTGGTCGATCGACGAGGGATAAGTATAAGCGTACCACAAGCTCATCAGCCCCAACGTTTCTCTTCGGTGAGTGTTTTGCAAGTACTATAGCTCACACAGTAGCTAGCCTACTAACACCAAGAATCATCAAATAAGCCATGCTGATATGATAAACAGTTCAAACTTACATCTAAGCATGCCATATATTACATCAAAAGCTGGTGAGGATACATCTGTTTCCATAACTCGGAGAGGGTTCGCATGATTCATCGCATGATTCACTATCAAACAAAAGTAGCAAGATCCGCCCACACAAGATAGTGCACTAGCCCTAATATGGTTTGATAACACGCATCGTTCTAGTAATTAAACACAGGGCAATGCGAACTACCCGGAAGGATTAGCGCGACCAACTATTTCTTGTCATCGATCTCTCGGGCAATGACCACAGCACGGACAGCGGCATGGGAATCGATTTCTGGGGCGATGTCCACAGGACTAACCGCGACATCGAAATCGATCTCTGGGGCGATGTCCACAGGATGGACAGCGGTATCGGAATCAATCTCTGGGGCGATGCCAACAGGACAGGCCACGACATCGGAATCATCAAGGACAACCACCGGCACCTGCACAACACTAACATATTAGCAAGCACATTGCAAATAATCAAAAAGCAAGCACATTGCAAATGATCAAAAACCACAACTATGGTAATAAGCCATTATTTTTTACCTTGTGCAGCTCACCGGGGGATCTCATCCCTCCGGGGGCCATCTCCTAAATCTGAGGGGCCATCACCTTGCCGAGGGGAATACTGCTTCTCAACGGCGACTATCTCCTCAAACTCGGTCTTGAGCCTCACATAGGTGGCAATCAGAGCTCCTGGGGTAGGCACGGTGGGGCCCTTGCTGTTCTTCCAACTTTCTTTGAGGAGTTCATCCGCCAACGTCCTCAACTCCTTGGCCAGTGCTTGTTTCTTGGAGTTCTTCGTCTCCATGGGTTGGCCCGCCAACATGGTCAACTCATTGGTCGGTGCTCGCTTCCTGGAGATCGCTATCTCCAGTGGGTTGTCCGCCAGCAACTCTTGGCCTATTGCTCCAGTATCCATTAATGAACTGACAAACAAAAAGCAATCGAAAGGAAACCACAATCGCAATGAAAACTGTAAAAGAATAGAATGTTAGAATCGGTCGTTGCTTCGCAAAAAGAAGATTATTGGAATGAAAATATAGCAGCATAACTGATTCGCCCACCTTTCCTTCGTGGGTAGAGAGAAGAAAAATGGCAGAAGTGAGTAGCCTGGAGTGAGGTTTTCTTCAAGAAAGGGAAGAAAGGGCTTGAACAAGCGTTCCAATGAAATGATGGTTGCTTCGTCCAGTCCAACTTGGAGGCCACCTTACCTCTGCTGGTAAAGGTGTGGGTTTTGTGATATGACGGGTCATGATGGCCACACCGGGGTTACAGGTGAGTCTCGACTGTAGCACCTCGCTGTGATTTGGTGGATGGCACGCGGGCCCGGATGCTTTGAAATGTCATTAACTTGATTTTAGTCTCTTTAGTTTTTGGATCCAAGCATGGATGAGGCTAACAAGTTTTAGTCCCACTACTTTTAGTCATGAGACTAAAACGTACCAAAGCACTCTCTCAGGCTGGTCATAGCGGGGAGTAACTTAGACTAGTGTCATGCATATGACACTAGTGTAAGTTACTACCTCCATAGTGCAAAGTAACATAGTAGTAGTATCATACTCCCTCCTTTCCGGTTTATAGGGCTTATCTCAAAATTTTAGTTTTCCCATTTTATAAGGCTCAATTTGGTTGTTTCCCATCACATGTTCAGATTTCAAGGTGCATTAAATCATTGCATTCAAGTATTGAGAGAAAATTGACCAATGCATGTATTTTATGCATGCATGCGTTGCAACTAATGCATTGATAATCAATTTTTTTAGGAAAACAAGAGCATTAATTAGGTGCTTTTGCAAACTACAAAAAAATATTCTACCACTCACCATCTACTTTGGTTGGTGAGATTTTTGAATTGAGCCCTATAAACCGGAAAGGAGGGAGTAGATTGCTTCATTTATTATCTCATAGACTCATTTTGCCTCGGAAAGCGCTATGTTACAGTAACATATTATGTTACCACAAGCACCTCTTTCCTCATTAAATACTTTCCACATAAGCAAAATTGTCTTGGGATGTGTTAAGTTACTACCTAAGTTACTCCCACTATGGCTAGCCTCAATATTGTGCACCGTGACCAAGGCGGAGAGGAAAACGAGAGAACTACATAATTAATGCATGAGTTTAATTAGGGTAGTTTTGCAAAGTACGAGATACGTTCCTCCAATCGCAAAATGCCTTAGTTCATGAGATTTGAGATTTGAGCCCTATAAACCGGAGGGGAGGGGGTACTGCACACGGTGTAGTCTAGTCACTTGTTTTTTTAGCCGATGTCTAGTCACTTGTTGAAATCTCTAGAAAGGCAAATACTCCTTTCCAGTTTACAGGTCTATACTACTCCCTCCGTCTAGGTGTGTAAGTCATCTTACGAAAACCAAATAGTCCCAAAACACTTAGGCACGGTGCATTAACTTCTACCTTGTTTCTTGTTTCTTGACATACGTATCAACCAATAAGAGATGAGAGGTGTGCATGCTTTTAATGACTTGCAATGGCTAGTTCATTGCATGGAATGCTATTAATTAGCAAATAAACATTGGTGACCCAGGAGGAAAGCGGTGCTAAGCGCGTGGACCTATGCGTAATGAGTATCAACCAATGGATAATGGAGTTTAATTGTTAAACAATAGCAATTTTTTCTCATGCAAGAGCCTGGCTAGAACTCCAAGGAACCGCACCACGCGAGCGTTCGCAACTGCCACGTTTGGTTTGCACTTGGCTCTTCGCCTCTTCGAGAAGACGAAAAATGATGTTACCCCTACTTCTACAGTATCGAATCCACTGTTGCATGTCCGTCCACCTCGTGCGGGAGGGATAGCGTGTAGCGAAAGCTTCTACTTACTTCTCCTGCCTTTCGTCCATGACAGGTGGGCCCAACAGGTGGTTGGCCCACCTGTCATGCAGCCAAAGGCAGGTGCCGTTAAGGCACCGGAGCTCAGTCCGGGACACATCAAAGCACTGCATTCGATAAAACTCTTTTTACACATTTCAAATGGGCTACTTCGTATGTAGGAGTAAACATATTCTGCTTCGTATGTACTCCCTCCATTCCAAAATATAATTTTAGAGATTTCACTATGAACTGGAGTACATACGAAACAAAATGAGTGAATCTACACTCTAAAATATGTCTATATACATCCGTATGTAGTTTGTAGTGGAATCCCTAAAAAGACTTGCATTTAGGAACGGAGGGAGTAGTCACTTGTTGCAATCTCTAAAAATACTTATATTTGGAAACGGAGGGAGTACAACGCATGCATGCATGCCATGACTTTCCTTTTGATACTTGCATCTGTTGATTTGATGCACCTTGCCAAATTTTGACTATAAATTTAACTAACCAAAATTTCATGCATGTCACAAAAAATCACGGGGCTTTTTGGATTGTGACTATGTTTGTCTTATGTTGCCACATTATTTTTCCCACACTTGCCACACTTGCCTAACCTGAGTTGCTCAAATTGTTAGACACACTTTGGCTTGCCTAAGGGAATCTTGCCACAATTTTTGTGTCTATGATATGTGGGGTTCACTGCTAATAAAAAAATTCTTGTCTTAGGTATGGCTAATAAAAAAGACTTATATTTAGGAACGGAGGGAGTAGAAAATATAAATAATAATGCATGTTGGGGCAACCCACGTTTCCGCTAATTTTAGCCGTGGGCTTGTTCACAATTTTTACGAGGGGGTGGTTGTTCATTTAATGGAGGGACTTGTAGTACTACAAGACTTGAACGATACAAAGTGCGACACAGCACCTTTGTAACACCACTTGGAACAAGCGGGTAGCTATCTCAAAAAACAATCAACAACTAAAAAAACCGTGACCTGGCATGTAGTATAGTACCAAATTTTAAACGATTGTTTTGATGGAGTGAAAAAGGAAAACTACCCCACTACTTATATATAGGTCGGAGCCTCCGCGCTTGCTTTCTAGGGCTGCTCTATTCACACACTCTCATCATCTCCAGATCTAAACAAGATAGGGGTAGTAACCCTGTCTTTCTCCCTTCAAAAACAACGGCTTTCTATCCTCACCGCTGGTTACAGATCCGGACGTATCCCCTCCGCCCGGTGAAGGGAGGAGGGGCAGCGTTCGGCCGTCGTCGGACAAGTGAGGGAGGAGACCCACCGCCGACCGCACCGTTATCTCTGGCGAGCGCCCGGCGGGAGGTCCTCTGATCCTTAAATGCTGTTGCACGTGGGCGGATCCGGCCTCCAGGCGCCCACCTATCCACATCCCGACGACCTTCAGGTATATCTTCGTTCGAAACTGCCTTAGCTCTACTTCCCCAGCTCGCTACATCGCTGCATGTGCATCATTTTCTACCTCTCAGCCCCTCTCGATCGGATGGTCCAACGTCACCTATTTTTTTTCTTCTATTGTTAGAGGTAAAGCTACTTCATGGACTCGAATCTTGTACTCCCTCCGTCCGAAAATACTTGTCATTGAAATAAAGTGCGGGTGGGGGAATTTAGTATGTACATCGGACTTGGTACAAACAAGAAGGAAAGGGGATGAAAGTAGTACAGACTGGTCATCCAACCGGTCTCTTGGTCGAAAAGGGAAATATAGGGGTAACGCTGTACACAGTGGTATGACCAGGACTAGATTTGCTATCCACACATAGGAGTAGGTGGCTAGAGTGAACAAAAATGGGACCAACCCAGATATGAATCACCACTTTATGCCCCTGTTTACGTACATGGTGTTGTACTGCTGGTGCACCCACTGTCCCATGCCCTTATACCAAATATTTAGGCCCTGGTCGGAATAAAGGGGCAGAAAACATAGGTCTTGATGAAAATAGAGGAATAGGAAAGGAATGTAGGTATAAAACTATGGAACAACGAACCGGAGGAAACTCTCAAGAGAATGTGTTCGGATGGACTACGAAATGTACAGATTTGTTTTTTAGAGTAGCATGCTTGGCAGTATGAGATGCTATTTGTTTATTCAGCTGCATAGTGAATACTCTTGTCCTCACCTCACGTACCACGCATAGGTTGATTTTTTTATTCCAGCAAACACAGCATAGCAACCTGTCTAATGCATGGCAGCGAGCGCCTGCCTCGGGCTTCCGCCCAAAAAATGAGCAGCGCGTGGATGTTTCTAATCCGATGGAATCAGTACTACCAGACCAGCTTTCCTATGAAACACTATTCACCTTTCCCGTGTTTCGAGCGGTTGGAAGGAAAGAATACGGTAGGAATTGTGTTCCTACGAAAATCCTGCACCAAACACAGAACCGAACGCAGCCTTAGCTGTTCTTAATATAATGTCCATGGTAAAAATGAAGCCATGGCACTGTTTTTGCCTGTAATTGTTTGAGACTCTGACAAGTTTAGCCAAATGTTTTTGCCTGTAATTGTTTGAGACTTTGTCTGTTTCCTCTATGCCTTTTTGTGCAAACAGGGATATCCAATTACCTGGTTGCTGTTGGGACCTTTTGGTGCACTGCACAAAACTCTTCTTAAAAGAAGTGACTTTTGTCTTTGTTTAAGCTGGAATGTCGAGATGGAGCAGTTGGTTCATTTTGGTGGAACTGCACAAAGGGAGATCTGTGTTCTCATACTCATCATCCATATTGGCAAAATAACCTTCCTTTAGGTAAGAATGATATTTAATGAATGTGTTCATCTCTATTTTGCGACTGCCATGAGAAAATAATGTTGTTTTTACTAGTACACTTGTACTCCCTCATGACAAAACCAATTTTGAATTAGAAGGCCAATCATGTACTTGGTTTCACCAACCGGTGAGGAGAAAGAGAAACATAGCATGAAGAGGAGGAAGAAGAAGAATAAAGCGATTGCCAAAGGCGATCTTCTTTGAAGCTGCACGCCTCGATCGAGGCTATTCAAGGGCTCGACAGCGACTACCTTACATGTGAGACGATCCTCCAGGGAGCCCTTCCACTTCTGCTGTCTCACTTAATTATTAGGAGAACTTAAGTACCACTAATTTATTACTGCCTAATTTTCCTGTTGGAGTTAAACAAATCTTTAGTAGGACCCTATGCTGAATCATGTACGTGTGAATGTTTTTCTATGGAGGTGAATCATGTGGTGGGGCGGGGAGGGAATATTATTAGTGTCATGACATAATAGTACTATTGTTTTGCATGTCAATTTATTGCCATTGGTTCAATGAGGCAATGTTTTGCGTATTGTCCATCATGAATTTGATGCTCTTGTTTGAGTAATATGCTAATGTCTTCCTATCCTTTCTCACTAAGCTAATGAAGGTTTCACCTTGTTCCTACTTGTGCAAACAGGGATCATGTTGTGCCAATCATACATTTTAGTGGAACTACACAAGACAATACAATGAACTGTATCCCAGCCAGTGCTTTAACTCTGCTGGAAGTTCTTGATAATCTTTCGATATAATCTCAGCACTGGTAAACAAGAGTGATTTATCATCTCTTATGGGACTACATGAATAAGCTTTTTTTTCTCAGGTTGGTACGGGCCTAAGGCCTTCATCCATATTAGTTTGCTGTTATCTCTATTTGTATCGTGCTACTGTCATGAGAAACTCCTTTATCTTTGCACTTTTAAGTTTTGCAACCTATGATAAATGGCAATGCTTTGAGTGTTGAGTTGAGCTAATTGGCACTGATTAAATAAACTAATACCTCTCTTTAAGCAAGACTACTATGTTGCTAACTTTACCCATTAAGATAATGAGGGTTCTTCTATTTGTTAGTGTATGTTTCATCAACTAGTCCCACTATTACGGTAATCTCACTCTCTCAATATATGTGCCAACTTGAGGATGCTCGATTTTGGTGGAACTGCACAAAAACTTTGGGTGCTTCATTGCCTCGACAGCTTCCATCCTTTCATGTCAGTCGCTAATATCCGCTTGCTTTCTTCCTTTGCTGTAAGTCGCTTGGCTTATCTCGGCTTCCAGTCAAAGGAAATAGTAATTGATATGCTACCGCACACAGGTTGGTATTGGTCTTTATCCTGATTATTGTGCCTGTCATATGTATTGGTAATTTGGTATTGTGCTACTGTTTGCCGATTTCATAAAGGAGTAATTTGGAGCCTGAACTCGTAGGCAAATCATTACATCGGGTGATTTCAGTAGAACTGCACAAAATGATCCGATGGACAGGTACTTATGCTGCTGCTATGTACTCCAAAGTTCACTCAGACAAGCATCGATGTTGACAAGAAGTGCCTATATTCATTCGAGTATCAACCAGCGTCAACCAATTGTCAAACTCAAGTATTAGGAGAGTGAGCATAAAAATATTGCTTGGTGCATAGCCTAGAAAAAGCAGTCCGATCTTTGGTCCCAATTTGTGCCTTTTGGTTATCGGCACATATGGTAGCGAACTATATGGCATGGAGTCTAAAGATTCCAGACAAGTTGGTTGACGCGTATATTCATCTGGGACTTAATCAGTCTGCACGCCAAGGATGCTCCATTTCAGTTGAACTGCACAAAAAATTTGGGTGGTTCATTTTCTCAACCACCTCCTTTCTCGTCTGCAATGTAGAATTTTGGCGAGATACAGGACCAAGATGAGCCAGTAAACTAGTTGGATGAAAGTAGTGACCAAGTTGCTCAAACCTCCGTCGGCACGAGGCCACTATTTGAGGATAAACCTACAAGCAAAGTTCAGATTATGCAATGCTTTGCCTCTTATGTACTCGAAAGTTTACTCGTACAAGAACTAATTTTAGCAAGAAGTACCTCTGATTGAACACCATTTACCAGTCTGTACCCTAGGTAATTAAAGTTCGTCCATGGATCATATTGGCTATGATCTCAATCATTTGGATGCATAAACATACTGAACATGTGTATATCTGAATCTTTTTGTGAATTATGTATGAATATTGTCGTGTGATCTATCAATCATTTGGATGCATAGATATGTTGAGCTTGTGTATATATGAATCTTTTGAGTTGTTGATAGTGAATGTTGGCTATGAATATGAGCGTGCCCTGTGAACCTGAGTTTGATATGAATTGCAACAGAACCAGTTATAACCCTTCTCCTCCTCTCAATCTGCGACTCCACTGCCGCGTTTTCCCATCTCCGAGTCGTTCCCGTCCGGGGCCTCGCCGTCGTCCACCGCCTCGCTGTGTTCGGTCTTGGCGTGGTCAACAAGCGAGTCATCGGAAGAGGATCAGTCGTGGAGAGCTGATGGCTGGGACCCACGAGGTCCATGGTCGCATACGCAAGGAAAGTTCCTCCTTATTAAGCTGAAAAAATGTTTCCTCCACGGCAGGTGGGACCCACCGCTGTATCTTCGCGGAAGGAAGTGCCTCCTTGTTTCTTGCGAAAAAATTATTCATCCGTTGACATTTGGGACCCGTCGGTTGGTGGTGACTTGTGGGCCTACTAAGCGGACGTGTACGCATGGCTTTGTCAACTTAATCAACAAATGATTCTAGCAGCTAGACCGTTGGATGTTAATCCAACAGCCGTGCTCCTTCTTCAACCTCTGTTCTTGCTCCTGTCTCCCGTGGGCGGCACCGCGGCTGTGCTGCCGTGCACCCGAACCAGTGAAGTTTCCCACTCCTCTCCATCTGTGACTCCACTGCCCGTCTTCCCCATCTCCGTGTCGTTCCGATGCAGGTATGCTCGCACGCAGTGTGGTAAACATGGTCAACAACCGAGAGTCATCGGAAGATGATTTGTCGTGAGAGGTCGACGGTGGGGGCGCACGCCCATGGACGCATGCATGCAATGGAACGCGGTGAGGTCAACGTGGTCAAGGAACGACTTCCATCGGAAGTATACTGTACGTGGAGAGTCTCAGCTAGGTCCACGGCCGCAGCAAGAAAGTGCCTCCTTATTACGTGGAAAATAATGATTCCTCCAACTGACAGCAAGGACCCACTGGATGGGCCACCGTATTTTGCAAAAAAACGTTTGCCCCCTGACTACTGGGACCCACCTGACGGGCCACCGTATTGCGCAAAAAAAAAGTCCCCCCTGTCAGCTTGGACCCACCGGAAGTCCCTCCTTATTACGCACAAAAAAAATGAATACTCCCCTGCTAGCTGGGACCCACCTTGGTGGGAGGCTGACTTGTGGGCCTACTAAGTTGACGGGGGCGAAGGGCTTTCTCAACTTAGTCAATATGAATGATTCTAGCTCCAGTGACCATACGATGTCCATCCAACGGCCATAGTGCTTCTTCAACCTCTGGTCTTCTTGCTCCAGCCGCCCAAACCAGCGTCGGTCATGCCTCATGCTCCTGCCTCCTGTGGCCGGCTGTGCTACCGCGAAGGACTCACCGCCCCCTACTATTCCCACCGCTGGCCAGGCCCTGCGGCGATGGCAGCCTCACACCGCAGCCAAACCAGTGAACCCTCGTACTCCTCTCCTTGCGGGCTGCCTTGCCCGCGTCTTCCACAGCTCGCGTTGTCCCCTTCCTAGGCCTCGCCGTCATCCACCGCCGTGGTGCTCTCCGCGTGGCGTGGTCAACAAGGTCAAGGAACGACTTCCATCGGAAGAGTACTGTACGTGGAGAGTCTGACAGCTGGGCCCACAGCCACAGCCCAGTTTTTTTGTGATTTGCCAAGTCGCTTTGTCAGGCCTGTTGGGCTGCAAATCTTTCAAGACGAGGAGAGCTTTAATTGGCTGGCCGAGAAAATGGCCCATCAGTAATGAGAAATGGGCTGTACATTTTTAAAACACATCAAAGCGGCAATTAGTTTCAAATATCTTTTTTTTTTCATTTCGAGATTTTAAATTACATTAACTTTTATGCATGGAGAATTTGTTGGATTTTATATTGATATACATTTAGTTTTAAAATCAGTTTGAATGTGAGTCAAAATTTCGGGATTAAAAACAGTTCGGACCGCACCGAAACATGCAAACTTTCGTATAATTTTTTAACCGTGGCCACAATATGGGTTGTAATGCTAACAAAAAGAATATGGGCTCCAAAAACAACCTTAAGAATTAGGAAATGGGTTGTAAATTATTAGAAATAATGGCAGATGGGCTGTATGCTGTTTTCCACAGATTTGAGGCTTTCCTAAAAAAAGGTTGACACACAAGCATTGACTGTTGGATGGCCATCCAACGGCCGTCGTGCTTCTTCAATCTCTGCTCTTCCTGCTCCAGTCGCTCAAACAAGCGCCGGCGGGACTGCCTGATCCCTCCTCCCCGCGGCCGGCTGTGCTGCCACGCAGGCCTCACCGCCCCCCACCGTACTCCCATTGTTGGCCTAGCCATCCCTCTACTCACCCACACCTGCTGTTATTCTCTGGCGACGGCAGACGAACCAGTAAACCCTCGTTCAGTCGTACTCCCCTCCACGTGGGAAACAACTGCTGAGTCTTCCCTGCCTCCGTGTCGTTCCCTTCCTAAGCCTCGCCGTCGTCCACCGCCCTGGTGCTCTCGGCGCGGCCTGGTTAACATGGTCAACGACCGACCTGCATCTGAAGTGGACTGTACGTGGAGAGGCCGACAGCTGGGTCCACGACCGCACGCAAGGAAATGCCTCCTTATTGCGCGCAAAATAATGATTCGTCCACCTGACAACAGGGACCCACCGAAAGGGCCTCAGTATTTCGCGAAAAAACGTTACCGCCGCTGACAGCTTGGACCCACCAGCTATATCTTCGCATGCAAGGAAGTGCCTCCTTATTACGCACAAAAAATGAATACTCCCCCTGCTAGCTGGGACCCAGTATAGTGGCAGGCTGACTTGTGGGCCTACTAAGTTGACGGGGACGGAGGGCTTTGTCAACTTAGTCAATATGCACGATTCTAGCTCCAGTGGCCGTACATGTCCATCCAACGGTCGTAGTGCTTCTTCAACCTCTGGTCTTCTTGCTCCAACCGCCCAAACAAGCGCCGGTCGTGCCTCGTGCTCCTGCCTCCCGTGGCCGGCTGCGATGCGGCGGAGGCCTCACCGCCCCCTACTACTCCCACCGCTGGCCAGGCCATCCCTCTACTCACCCACACCCCCTGTTATTCTGTGGCGACGGCAGCCTCACACCGCAGCGAACCAGTGAACCCTCGTACTCCTCTCTGGCGTGGGCATCCACCGCCGTCTTCCCGGCTCCGCGTCGTCCCCTTCCTAGGCCTCGCCGTCGTCCACCGCCCTGGTACTCTTGGCGCGGCATGGTCAACATGGTCAAGGAACGGCTTCCATCGGACGTGGACTGTACATGGAGAGGCTGACAGCTGGGTCCACGGCCGCAGCAAGGAAGTGCCTCCTTATTACGTGCAAAATAATTATTCCTCCACCTGACAGCGGGGACCCACCGGATGGGCCACCACATTTCATGAAAAAAAACGTTTCCCCCCTGACTGCTGGGACCCACCAGCTACACCTTCACATGCAAGGAAGTGCGTCCAGGAAAAAAAATGATTCGCCCCCCTGACTGCTGGGAGCCACCAGCTACATCGTCGCACGCAAGGAAGTGCCTGATAGTCGGGACCCACCTGGTCGAAGCGTATGTAGCGTTGTCATTCTGGTCGTGAACGTGTACGTACATATATACTGGTGGATGTAGAGGCGTGCACGTGTCGTAGTAGAGGCGCGCACGTAGCATGTACATGTACGTACAGCGGCGAGGGTGGAAGAAAGAAAATACGACCACGTACGTACATACGGGCAGGGTCTCTAACGCCTATCGTGCATACATACATGGCTGGGTCGGAACGGAGAAACAGCGTCGTCGTCGTGTTCATGGGGATCCAACCGGCTGGGTCGGAACGGAATGCGTGGTCGTGTTCATCGGGAGGGCTTGGACGGAACAGGAGATGGAAACGAGGCATGGCGTACCGCACAATGGAGGAACCGGCCTTGTGTTCGACCGTCCACGTTCGAAACGGGGTCCTGTTGATCGGGAGGGGCCTGGCGTACCGCAAAACGGAGGAAACAGACCTCCTACGGTCGAAGCAGGGGTCCTGTTGATCGGGAGGTGTGGCGTACCGCCAAAACGGACGAAAACGGACATCCCACGGTCGAAACGAGGGTCCTGTTGATCGGGAGGTGTAGAGTACCACAAAAGCGGACGAAGCAGACTTGTGTTGGAGCGCTTGGTCAAAAGCAGGGGTGGCGTCGCAAAAGCAGGGATCGACGGGATACTGTTGACTCCACCGTCGACCTCCTCCAGCCTCCACGGGCTATCGTCGACCTCCTCCAGCCTCCACGGGCTCCTGTTCATCCAGCCTCCACCGCGCGCTACTCCACCGGCTACTGTTCAACCACCCCTCCACGGGCACCCCTCCACCGTCTACTGTTCATCCAGCCCTCCACACCACGGGTCCTGTTCAACCACCCCTCCACGGCCACCCCTCCACCGTCTATTGTTCATCCAGCCCTCCACACCACGGGTTCCTGTTCATCCAGAGGCAACGCCACCGCTTACTGTTCATCCAAACCTCCCGCAACGCTCACTAGCAGCGATAGCGGCGAATCGCTCCATCGGGTTCGATTAACAGCCATCGATCGATCGCTCGGGTTCGATGCTTAGCGTAGCCTGTAGTGCAATCGCTCGGGTTCAGTTAGAGCCCAACGCCTCGCTCGGCTTCAGTTAGAGCCAACGCCTCGCACACACGCGCGTACGTACGAGATAAATGCGCATCACTCCGCCCCCGACCTCCCACCGTAACCGTCAACTCCCCGAAATTTTCCTCCCCCTCACTTCTACCATGGTTTTTTCCGTCATGGACGGCCCAAAGAATGTCATGCAGCTGCGTCTCCGGCCCGCCAGACGAAAAAGCCCATTTTCTGTCATGAGTTTTTGTCATAGAAGTAGAGCCCACCACATCTATGATGATACCGGGTTTTGTCACAATTATCGTCATAGAAGTGTCATATGTATGACAGAAAAAAAATTCGTTCGGCCCAAAATGTCACGGATGTGTCTTTTTTTGTAGTGAGAGGAACCCAGCATTGACCTCTTCAGAGAATATTACTATCTGAACCGCCAAACAAAAATGACAGATGGGCCCAACCTTGAACTTGGCGGAATTTCTATCCAGAGACGAAGGGACATTGTCTTTACTACAACCTCGCTTGCCAGTCATCCTAAGGATTGGAACCAGACTTGGTTTTATTGCCAAGACACCTCTCCGGCGGGTGAGAACCCTCTGCTGGGTTTCCATATCCACCGGCTCAACCCAAGGCACCCACTTCCAGTCCGGATTAGATCTGCCGAACGGGCCAAATATGGACCCATTTTTACCAAGATAAGGGCCTTGGTGGCAAATGGCTTGACCATGTTGACTTGGTCCGATGCTGGGTTGGCTGGAGGATCATGCCTTTGAGCCGCTGCCTCGGTTTAATGTGAACATACACAGGTGATGTAAACGACCCCTTGCGATATAATTCAACATGCCTTGAAGAGAAGGACCTCAATGAAATGACCAAGTCCTTGCTTGGGGAAACTCTTGAAAACTGCAGCAAAACGGGTCTGAGCCCCTTCTATGTCCTTAACCTGGCTCCAGCTGTAAGTATTTCAAGCTACTTTTACTTTACTCATTATTCTCATATACTGCATTCTCCTTATTATCTTGCTTCCTTCAAGCCGACTCTCCTTTTTGGAACAAGAAACTTCATGATAAACCAGCCAAAAAGGCTAGGGTGAAGACCAAGGCTTCAAAAAAGACCAAGAAGAAAACAAATGTAATAGAGCAACTCACCCTGGATGATGATTCGGAGGTAGAACTTGATTCTCTTGGCTCCTTTTTTATACATCTTATTGACGCTGACCCCTCTCGGGATGACACGGAGACCAGCCAAGCAGATGTTGAAGAGGTAACTATTATTTCCTCCGACTCAGAGCCTTTGCCAAGACAGAAAGTTCGACAAGTGACCGGAAAGTAAGGTTTTCTCACCCTTTAGCTTACTTGGATCCAAATTTTATTTTGAAGAAACAATAGCATGAAGCCCAGCGTACAACCCGGAACAGCGGAGGGGGATACCTTCATGCCGGCTTACCCAACACACATGCCCCTCACAAACGCCGAACAAAGGTGCCTTATAGTTGAATCCTCTATTTTCCAAAGGCGAGTCTTATCCATCAACCACTTAATCCTTCCGAGTCAAATTATCAGCAAACCTCTCACTCATCCTCCGGCGACTCTACTTGGACTCAGATACCTCCCTTCAAGGTTGCCCTTGGGTGAGAACATTTGACTTCTTTATTTTAACACTTGTAATCCGATATATTGACATCCTCACGCGTCTTTTTTTAGTGGTATAGCCAAACCAAGCAAGAAATTGAAGATGAGCAAGCCGGCCGAAGATCCCAAGGTCACTGAGCCGGAGAAACATACATCAATATCAGAAGCTTCTCATCAAACTCCTGAAGCCACTGCCCATGACCCGCCACCAGAAACTCATGATGTCATAGTGGATCCAATGGGTGTTGACCTGTCCAGTGCTAAGCCGCCAAGTCCCACCAAGCCTGCTGAAGAAAGTGCTAAAGACGTTGTGGTCACTCGGGCTGGCTATGCAGAACCAAGGAATCCTACTATCTTAGCAAAACATAGCGCCAAGGACGAAGTTTTAGCCGCCGACAAATGCAAATGGAAATTGGACCTGGAGAGCTATGCCAGTTTTAACGCAAGTGAAATCCATGCAGGCTACTTGAGCCACGTTCATACCAGCCGTGACATGGAAGCTGACCTGGTAAACCTGATGAAGGAACGCTTTGAGGTAAACACCGACAACTTTCTCATATGAATCTATGTCAGCCGCCAAGTCTAGAGGATATGAAAGAAGTCAAAATAATGTAGACTTAAATAATAGCCTTCATCTTGTAGCTTCCCAATATTAGTTTATCTCCGTTAGATCCAAATGAGTAGTCCCCAGGAGCCGGTTTAAAATGAATAGTTAAGCCGAGACTTAAGATCATGTTGCAAAAAATCGAATATGTAGCCCCCATGTGCCTTAAATTGAAAAAATTAAGCCGAGTCATTAAATACTTTGGTGCTTAAAATATGACCTACATTAGCCCCCAAGTGCCAAGTAGGGTACTTGTAATGTGCTTGGGACTTCAATAAAGTGATCATTATAACTGCTAAGTGCCGCTAGACTATTGCTTTTCAGGCTGAATTAAGCATGAATGAGTCACAGGTAGTTGACTTGCGGCAGAATATTAAATCCCAACAAGCAGAAACTTCAAAAGCCAAGTCAGAACTGAAAGCCGACAGAAGCATATGAACAATTGAGAATGAACTTCAATACTGAAAGAGCCAGTTGGGATACTAAGAAGGCGGTTCTGTTGAAAAGACCTGAAAACGCTGAGGCTGCTCTTAAGCTGGTGACTGAAGATTTATCTGGCTTGAAGCAACATATTAACCATATGACAGCCGTCATCTTTGGTAAGTGACATTGCACTTCAGTCTTTCACCACCGATTTACTTTGATCCGCCTGGCGACTTATCGGTATGTTTGCTCAACAGGCCCCAGGAGCTCCAACCTTGGCCAGGACATGCTTGTGAAGCTCAAAGTCGTATACACCCTGGTGGAGCAACTATAAACTCGCACTCAGTAGACCATAGCAGCTATCTCCCACAGCAAACAGCCACCCACACTCATCAGGGAGGTACTGGACATACTGTCTGTCATGCCCCAAAGATTGGAAGAGATAAAGTGATCATCCACCAGAGCTGGTGCCATTACCGCTCTGAGTCGGGCTAAAGCATGGCAAGCAGAGCTAGACCCGAAGGAGATGGCCACTGGCTGTCCAAGTCTCAAAGAAGGCGGGTGTCCCTTTGATGAAAATGACTTTGCCAAATGTGTGAAGGAGATGCGTCCCTTGGCAAGCAAGCTGGCCGAGGAAACAGATTTATCCAGGTATCATGCGGCTTACACGATGGAAAATGCAAAAGTGAAAGCGTCGTCTTATGAAATTTTGGATCTCATCCCACCAATGCGTAAGCATACTTTTTCTCTTGATGTTGATCCCTCCCCACTTATCGATGATGAAGCTGTATTCAAGGCCTTAACTAGCATCAACTGGACGTCACCTGACTTGTAGATAGACAAGGAAGAAGAGCCAAAGCAGGATGACCCGGAGTCATCAACCCGCCAGGACGAAGGCAACTAACATCCGACAGCTCTTAATCATGGTTTAATTCAATGTGCTAAAAATATTTAGTTTCAATTTGCAAGCCCAAAGTGGCCTTGTAATAGGCTAGATGTGAAAGCAATGATTTGTCATGCCATCGTGCATGTTTATCTTTTGAATGCTTAAACCGCCGAATTGATGTTTATGATCCACCACTTGTGCGTATAATATTATCCATTTTGTGGATGATATCCAATATTGTCATACTACCTGCACACAAGCAAATAGCATGTGCCCTGGCGGTTTAAGCCTGGGCGGGTCAAAAATACCTTTGAAAAATCCTGATATCATAGTCCTTTGAAAGAAAGACTAAAGGCTATCTAAGTAGGAAATATGCTGGCGACTTGAAGTCGAAAAACCAGCGCGGTTTACCAAACCCTAAATATTCATATCATTATGGAGAACCATACCTATAGATTAATATCATGGTAACTCCTTCGATAATGATAAGCCATAGACATGAAATATCATGATATTTGATTGCTCGAGGCAAATATCCTGGCGGCTTACAATCCGCTATCAAGGCGGGTTATTAACCCAATATGCTCAAGTAGGAGTCATAGAATCAAGGCTACATGGCCTGAACTGTACAAAACTTATTTGAGAAGAAATTCTTCAAAGAACACAAATTCCAAAGAAATTCAAAAAATTCGAGTGCTTTCATGGGCCGCACAACCACTAAGACCCAAGTGCTTTTTATAGGCCACACAACCTTAGAGTCATCCTCTCTTACTGTAATCCGGCCCTAACATGACAAACCGCGGTTTTAACCTTAATGAGTTCAGGGTCTTATTGAAAAGATTGACTTTTAAGAGTATGACAGGTCATTCAAGATTACCTGGGAGAGTAGCATCTTGCATATAGGCAGGTCAAAACTCGGGTTTCAGCGTTTTATACCAGGACACCAGGGTAAGAAAGCTGAACCCATTGGGTTGGAAGCCCCAAGTCACCTTAATGAACAAATAATAAAGCCTCGGATGCTTAGAAATGAAACGACAAGGGCCCTGAATTATCAGGGTATGCCGGCTTTATTCAATTGATCCTAATATATACATGAATAGATGTATGTACAATCATAAGAGTCGATGGCTCAAGTGTAATAAGGCCAAAGATGAGCGATGTTCCAAGGCCGGCATGTCGGATTTCGGGCTCCGGCAGACCCTTAAGGTTCGAACTCTGGGGTGCGCGCGGAGATCCAACCCTCCACCGTCTCGTACCTCGCTGAATTGCAAGGACCTAAACTACTCAAAAGAACAGCACAAGAGACACGAGACTTATACTAGTTCGGGCCACCGTTGTGGTGTAATACCCTACTCTAGTTTGTGGTGTGGTGGATTGCCTCTGGGACTGATGAAGGACAGTACAGGGAAGAACAGCCTCGCGAGGGTCTGTTCTTGGTGGGTGTGATGAACTGCTAAGTGGTGTCCCGTCGCTCTAGCTTGAGGATCGGGTCTCTGTCTCTCTCTCTCTGGATTCCGAATGCCGGATCTCCTTCTCTGGATGCGGCTACTCCTATTTATGGGCGAAGACCCTGGGCCTCTTCCCAAATATTGAGCGGGAAGGGTGCCAACAATTTGCCATTTTGAAGGGGAACAGCGGGTACACTTATCCTGACTAAAGTTGGTCCTCGCCTGCCAAAGGCTCTAGTGATGACGCCTGCTTGGGCTCCACGATGACTCCCTTCCAGCCGTTGGGGCTGGTCTTGGTCTTGTTGCACCGAAACGGATGCCTTTGCTTGATGCTCTCGCCTGCGCTTGCTCCCTTTGCACCAAAGAGGAAAGGGGGACTGAGGGAGTTCCGGACTAGGGGGTGTCCGGATAGCCGAACTATCATCATCGGCCGGACTTCAAGACTATGAAGATACAAGATTGAAGACTTCGTCCCGTGTCTGGATGGGACTTTCCTTGGCGTGGAAGGCAATCTTGGCGATACGGATATGTCGATCTCCTACCTTTGTAACCGACTCTGTGTAACCCTAGCCCTCTCCGGTGTCTATATAAACCGGATGGCTTTAGTCCATAGGACGAACAACAATCATACCATAGGCTAGCTTCTAGGGTTTAGCCTCTTTGATCTCGTGGTAGATCCACTCTTGTAACACACATCATCAATATTAATCAAGTAGGACGTAGGGTTTTACCTCCATCAAGAGGGCCCGAACCTGGGTAAAACATCGTGTCCCTTGTCTCCTGTTACCATCCGCCTAGACGCACAGTTCGGGACCCCCTACTGGAGATCCTCCGGTTTTGACACCGACATTGGTGCTTTCATTGAGAGTTCCTCTGTGTTGTCACTGATAGGCTCGATGGATTCTTCGACCATCATCAACGACGCAGTCCAGGGTGAGACTTTTCTCCCCGGACGGATCTTCGTATTCGGCGGCTTCGCACTGCGGGCCGATTCGCTTGGCCATCTGGAGCAGATCGAAAGCTACGCCCCTGGCCGTCAGGTCAGATTTGGAAGTTTGAACTTCACGGCTGACATCCGCGGGGACTTGATCCTCGATGGAGTCGAGCCACAACCGAGCGTGCCGCACTGTCACGGCGAGCATGATTTAGCTCTGCAGCCGGACAGTACCACAGGCCGCACTCGAACCGCTCCGATCTTCAATTGAGCCGCTGCGCGGTCGGGGACGGATGGCTAGACACCGCCTCGGGGGCTGCAACCTCTGCGGCGATAGAGCCGAACACTGATCTTGTCCCTCATAAAGCTCGCGACTCCGAGGTGCCAGACTCCTTGCGGGACTTCAAACCTCCCGCGCCCCCTCCGATCGAATCCGATTGGGCGCCGGTCATGGAGTTCACCACAGCGGACATCTTTCAACTCTCACCTTTTGGCGACATCTTGAGTTCGCTAAAGTACCTCTCGTTATCAGGAGAGCCCTGGTCGGACTGCGGTCAGGACGGTTGGGATGCGGACAAAGAAGAAATTCAAAGCCCACCCACCACCCACTTGGTAGCCGCTGTTGACGATCTAACCGACATGCTAGACTATGACTCCGAAGACATCGACGGTATGGACAACGATGCCGGAGACGAACAAGAACCAGCGCCTACCGGGCACTGGAAAGCCACCTCATCATATGACATATACATGGTGGATATCCCAAAGGATGGGAATGGCGAAGGAAAAGAAGAGGATGACCCTCCAAGAAACCGCCTAAGCGCCCGGCATCAGCGGCGCCGCTCTATACCGCCACCGCAAGAATGAAGATTCCGGCACTGGAGATAACAATACACCGGACAGTGCCGAAGACAATCCACTCCAGCAAGATCCAGCGCAGGAGGATGGAGACGCCAGCCCTCACGAGAGAGCGGCAGAAGAAGAGGTAGAGGATTATATGCCTCCCTCCAGAGACGAAGCAAGCCTCGACGACGATGAATTCGTCGTGCCCGAGGATCCCATCGAACAAGAGCGTTTTAGACGCAGGCTTATGGCCATGGTGAACAGCCTCAAGAAAAAGCAGCAACAGCTTAGAGCCGATCAGGATCTGCTAGCCGACAGATAGACTGAAGTCCTCGCGGCCGAAGAGCATGAGCTCGAACGCCCCTCCAAAAGCTACCCTAAACGCAAGCTGCTCCCCCGATTAGAGGAGGAGGCTTACGAACCCGCATCACCAGGAGACAATACGGCTGGTCGACCACCCCGCGGTCGCGACGGAAGAGGCCTCTAGGCCCTTCACTAGAACCGTACCCACATCGCTCAAAAAGCACACGCGGCCACGAGGAACGCTGGGACCTGCGAGATATATTGGAGGACAAGGCAAGACAATCAAGATCGATCTAAGGATCGCGTGGGCGCCCCACGGTACGTGACGACAACCGTCGCGCCGGACACAGTAAGTCCGGCCGGGCCGAACAAAACAGACAAAGCTCTTTTGAGCTCCGTTGTGATATCGCCCAGTACAGAGGCGCCGCACACCCACTATGCTTCACGCAGGCGGTAATGGATCATCAAATCCCGAAGGGTTTAAACCCATCAATATTGAATCCTATGATGGCACAACAGACCCCGCGGTTTGGATCAAAGACTATCTCCTTCACATCCACATGGCCCGCGGTGACGATCTTCACGCCATCAAATACCTCCCCCTCAAGCTTAAAGGACCAGCCCGGCATTGGCTCAACAGCTTGTCAACAGAGTCAATTGGGAGCTGGGAGGACCTGGAAGTCGCATTCCTCATAACATCCAGGGCACTTATGTGCGACCACCAGACGCTGATGACCTAAGCCACATAATTCATCAGCCAGACGAATCGGCCAGACAATTCTGGACACGGTTCTTAACCAAGAAAAACCAAATCGTCGCCTGTCCGGATTCGGAGGCCCTCGCGGCCTTCAAGCATAACATCCGCGACGAGTGGCTTGCCCAACACCTAGGACAGGAAAAGCCGAAATCCATGGCAGCCCTCACATCACTCATGACTCGCAACCTGGCGGGTGAGGACAGCTGGCTAGCACGCAGCAACAACCTCAGCAAAAATTCTGGCAGCCCGGACTTCAAGGACCGAAATGGCAGGCCGCGTCGTAACAAAAACAAACGCTGCATTAACGGCGACAATATTGAGGATACGTCAATCAATGCCGGATTCAGAGGCTCTAAACTCGGTCAGCGGAAAAAGCCATTCAAAAGAACTACTTCGGGTCCGTCCAATTTGGACCGAATACTCGACCGCTTGTGCCAGATACACGGCACCCCGAAAAGCCAGCTAACCACACCAACAGGGACTGTTGGGTATTCAACAGGCAGGCAAGTTAATTGCGAAAACAATGACGAGGGGCTGCATAGCGATGACGAGGACGAGACCCAACTGCCGAACAATAGAGGACAGAAGGGTTTCCCCCCACAGGTGCGGACGGTGAACATGATATACGCAACGCACATACCCAAAAGGGAGCGGAAGCGTGCACTCAGGGATGTCTACGCGGTGGAGCCAGTTGCCCCGAAGTTCAATCCATGGTCCTCCTGCCTGATCACTTTTGACCGAAGGGACCACCCCACCAGCATCCGCCACGGCGGATTCGCCGCACTGGTCTTAGACCCAATCGTCGATGGATTTCACCCAACCGTAGTCCCGATGGGACGGCGGCAGCCTGAACCTGCTTTACCCGGGATACAAGGTCGCAAAATGGGCATAGACCCCTCAAGGATTAAACCTACCAAAACGAGCTTTAAAGGCGTCATACCAGGTGTAGAAGCCAATTGTACAGGCTCAATTACACTGGAAGTGGTCTTCGGATCCCCAGATAACTTCCAAAGCGAGGAGTTATTCTTCGACATAGTCCCGTTCCGCAGCGGCTATCATGCCTTGCTTTCGGACGTGCAGCGTTGCAAAGTTCAGCAGCGGTGCCGCTTTCACATACCTCAAGCTCAAGATGCCACGCCCTCGAGGAGTCATCACGGTCAACGGAAACACTGAACATTCTCTCCGCACGGAGGAACATACAGCGGCTCTCACGGCAGAAGTGCAATGCAGCCTCTTAAGGCAATTCTTGAGTCCGGCCGTTAAGCGGCCGGACACAGCTAAGCGCGCCCGTAGTAACTTACAACAAGACCACAGCACGTTCGAACGCAGCGTGGCGATGCGGCTAACCCAGCTCGGTGAAAGCGTCAAAGCAGGTCATTCGCGTACACCATTACGCTCGAAGATACCATGGGCATGGGGAGAGGGCACGACCACGATAAACCCAATCGCGGCTCAAACACACCAGGGGCTCTCAAGTGTGTCGTTCCTTTTTCTTTTCTTTTTACCTTTTACTTTTTACCCACAAGACTCCGTTTGTCAGAAGCCCTGTCCGGCAGCAGACCTGCCGAACTCTTGATGCAACAGCCAGGGAAGGATAAAGGCTACAACGAATATACAGGTGGTCTCCATTACGAGCAGTTTTATACACCAATCTGCAGCCTACCCCTGGAGGGGGACATGTTTAACAGTCCCATACCTTGCTTATCGCACTATTTGTATCGTTACGCATTAAGTAGCAGCACTTATTGAATAAAACAATGCAGCACCTTTTTGCTTATAATTGCATTTCTTTTTCATACATATGTTCATTCACGACATGTTGCATCCGTACACTTTAGTACGGCTAATATACACCGAGGGCTTATGTTTCCCGCATCATGGTATGATGAGTCCGAACACTTTCACAAGTGCGGCACCCGAACTTATAGCACTATATGCATCGGCTCGAATCATGTCTTGGGTCAATAGTTGGGTTTGCCCGGCTCCCATGTTTTGGTACCTTACGTTCCGTTATATCGGCTAAGGTAGCACTGGGAGAACCACTGCGATTCCGCCCCAGTTGAGCTGGGTTAACGCCTCAGTGGAGAAAGCTAAAACTGACCGTCATGATGAGGCGAGAGCCGGTCGCTGTTCGAGAGGTTTTTTGCGAGTCCTTAAAAGACTTATGCCGCTTAGAGCGAGGCGGATACTGTCCGGCCAAAGGCGTGAATAGCGCCCCAAATTCGACCTTCCGAAGACTAGGGGCTTCACGAAATTTAAAATTATAGAATTTTATGGCTAAGTGAGAGTGTTCAAGCATTATAAGTCCGGTTGCCTTGTTCGCTGTGTTGAGCGCCTCCTAGATGGACCCAAAATGGGAACAAGAGCGCTCAAGTTTATCCCAACACCCCAACACTTTCGTGGCATGGGGCTGAAATTTGAAGCCGACTTGCCATCTCTCAGATTTGATAAACAGTCGCACAGAAGGTAATATTTTAAATTAACAAGCGTTGCTTAGCGCATATGAACTAAGTTTTCAGCGCATAGGATAACAAAATGCGAGTCTACTCAAATATTACATCTTTGGAGCACTCACCCGCAATAGTGCGGGCGCCCTTCAGCACACTCTTATAATACATCTCGGGCGTGCGATGCTCCTTGCCCTCACGGTGGCGGGTCCGTCCACGAGCTTCGGGCATCCAACTTGCCCCAAAGTGCACCTTTGCGCGGGCAAGGGCCCGACGGCACCCTCAATACAAGCGGAATGCTTGATGACTTCTACCCACGGGCACGCATCCATCGGCCGCCCGCACAGGCGAAGTAGCTCCTGTGAATGGCCTCCTTAGGCCACAAATTAACCACACGAGGCCCTTCATGGCATGTCCGGCCGCCTTGTGGAGCTCGACCAGCTGCTTCAGCTGGTCGCTAAAACTGCACGGATGTCCGCCTCAAGATACCGAGACCAGAAGACCTTCTCTGTCGAGCTCCCCTCCTTGGCCCGGTACAATGCGGCAGCATCGGACACGCTGCGAGGAAGATCTGCGAACGCCCCTGGAGAGCTTCGAATTCGGGTAAGCAACAGGTAATTACCACTCACATGCTTACTTTGCATGAAAAATGCCTTACCCGCTGTTATTTTCTTCACCGCCTCAATCTCCTGGTGGGCCTTGTAGGCTTCAGCCTTAGCGGCTTTGGCACTCTCAAGAGCCGTTGCAAGCTCAGACTCTCGAGTCTTCGAGTCACGCTCCAAGCTCTCATGTTTTTTCACGAGATCCTGGAGCTCTTGTTGTACCTCCGCCACCCGCGCCACCTGCTTCTCTCGCTCGGTGCGCTCCGCGGCCACTGCCTCCTTCAGGGTCGCCACCTCGTTAGTGGCCCCTACAATACCCACGTTGTCCTTGTCATTTTTGTTGCAACCAAATCCTTTTCTGTAAGGTACAATTTTCATAAGGTATTACTCACCTTGTTTTTCCTCGAGCTGCTTCTTGGCATGGCCGAGCTCGTTCTCGGATCGCTCGAGGTTTTCCTTCAAAGTATTGACCTCCCTTGATCGGTCTTGGCGGAGGTCGGCAACCTGCAATCCCATATTGACATATTTTTTATGACTCCTGCGTTTATCTTTCTAAAGATCCTCAGTCCGGCTTTTCTTTCCGAACACTAAACCGAGTATCAGGGGCTACTGTCTATGCGGTATCATTTTACATATATTGAAATTCTTACCTCAAAGCCTGTTAGAAGGCTGCTGCAGGCTTCGGTCAGCCCGCTCTTGCTTTGGACCCTCTTGAATCACCGCACTCATAACGATGCGGTGTTCCTCTTCGATGGAGACGCCGTTGAGCGCCTCCAGCAAATTATCCGGCACCTCCGGTTGGATGGAGGCAGCCGGCGTCGTGGTCTTGCCCTTCTTACGAAGGGGTCGCCCGCCGGACTCCGGAGCCACTGTGAACTCCGGGGCTGAGTCCGGTGCAAAGTCCGGGAGGGTGTCCTGTGACACCTCCGGGGCCTCCACCTCCTGGTGGGTCCCTTCCTGGGATCCCACCTAGGCGTCGTCCGCGGCACGGGGGGTGGAGGCTGTCAGAAGGGAATCCATATCGGACGCACCCAAGGACCCGCTCGACGAAACGGGAAGATCATTATGAAAAAACCTTGAAGTTATTCGGGAGTCCGGATACTTACGATCTCGCCAGGGGCTTGGCCCTTGGAGGCCAGTCCTCATCGTCGTCACTAGCGTTGGCGGAGCAGTTCGGGGGAAGAGTTTTTCCCTTCTTGGACCCTTCGGCCTCCCTTGTTGGGGAGGCCTTCCTTTTCTTCCCTCCCGGCTGAGAGGCTTTCTTCTTCTCCTCCTCGCCTTGGTGGGAGGAGTCGGCCTCAGATTCATCATCCGATAGCACATGAAAGCAGGAACTCTTCCGAGTCCCCGTGGCCGTCTTCTTGGCCTTCTTCTCCGGCACCACGTGGTGCGAGCCAGCCCCCGTTAGGCGGGCGTCCGCTGGAGTCCTCGGCAATGGGGCGGACAGATAGTCCGTTCGCCTTCGCCAGCCATTCCTGTCAAAGGTAAAGGGAGTTTAGATCCCGCATAGAGCCAAACTATGTAAAACAAGTGGTGAAATACTTACCTCGTCGGTGGACGCTGCGAAGCGGAATCCGCGATCTTGATGTAGCAGATCACGGGAGCTTCGGCACCCTTGAACAGCACCTTCCAGACATCTTCGTACGTAGTGTCGAAGAGCCCGCTCAGGGTCTGGTGCTGCGCCGGATCAAACTCCCACATGTTGAAGCCCCGTCGCTGGCACGGGAGAATCCGGCGGATGAGCATGACCTGGACTACGTTGACAAGCTTGAGCTTCTTGTCCACCAGCTTCTGGATACAGGCTTGGAGTCCGGTCAGCTCCTCCGAATCCCCCCAAATCTGGCCACTCTCTTTCCAGGAGGTGAGCCGTGTAGGGATGCTAGATCTGAATTCGGGGGCCGCTGCCCAATCAGGGTCACGCGGCTCGGTGATGTAGAACCACCCCGATTGCCACCCCTTGATGGTTTCCACGAAAGTGCCCTCCAGCCACGTAACGTGGGACATCCTGCCCACCATGGCGCCTCCGCACTCCGCTTGGCTGCCCTTCACAACCTTTGGCTTGACACGAGCCACAAGCCGAAGTGGGGCTGGATGCAGAGGAATGCCTCGCACACGACGATAAGCGTCGAGATGTTGAGGATGAAATTCGGGGCCAGATCATGGAAATCTAGGCCGTAGTAGAACATGAGCCCCCGGACAAAGGGATGAAGCGGGAAGCCCAGTCCGCGGAGGAAATGGGGAAGAAATACTACCCTCTCATGGGGCCTGGGGTTGGGGACGAGCTCTCCCTCGTCGGGGAGCCGATGCCCGATGTTGCTGGACAAATACCCGGCGTCGCGCAGCTTCTGGATCTGCCCCTCCGTGACGGAGGAGGCCATCCACTTGCCTCCTGCTCCGGACATAGTTGGAGAAGGTTGAGGTGAGAAGTGCGGACTTGGGCGCTGGAGCTCGAGTTAGCGGAGATGGATAAGCCAAGGAGGACGAAGGCGCAGGTAAAAGGGTTGGATCTTTATCCCCTTATATGGACGGACAAAAACATGTGTCCCCACCGGCCTGGTAAAACTCGCTTATCTCCCAAGCGTCACAATCAATGGCGCGGTTGGGTTACCCACGTCCGTATTGATGGGAATCCCGGAATAAGGGGAACACAATCTCTGCTTCGACAAGACGTGCCAAGGAAACCGCCTCGCTAAACGCGCTGAGGTGGAACAATAAAAAGCAGTAAAGGCTTGGTAATGGCATGACGTCACGCCACTAAATACGTCGGCCAGATTGAACTTGTGTAATATTATTCTCTCTACGGTGGTACGTGGAATTTATCTTTGCGAGCGGACAACGTCCTGGTGTTCACAATCTTCTATAAATTATTCGGAGGAGGAACCCGCCTTGCAATGCCGAAGACAACATGCGCGCGGACTCGTCGTCATTGAAGCCTGGTTCGTGGGCTCTTGAGGAGTTACGGACTAGGGGTGTCCGGATAGCGAACTATCATCATCGGCCGGACTCCAAGACTATGAAGATACAAGATTGAAGACTTCGTCCTGTGTCCGGATGGGACTTTCCTTGGCGTGGAAGGCAAGCTTGGCGTCTGGATATGTAGATCTCCTACCTTTGTAACCGTCTGTGTAACCCTAGCCCTCTCCGGTGTCTATATAAACGGATGGCTTTAGTCCATAGGGCGAACAACAATCATACCATAGGCTAGCTTCTAGGGTTTAGCCTCTTTGATCTCGTGGTAGATCCACTCTTGTAACACACATCATCAATATTAATCAAGCAGGGCGTAGGGTTTTACCTCCATCAAGAGGGCCCGAACCTGGGTAAAACATCGTGTCCCTTGTCTCCTGTTACCATCCGCCTAGACGCACAGTTCGGGACCCCCTACCCAAGATCCGCCGGTTTTGACACCGACTGGGACGCTGCGCGGCTGGCGCCCGACTGGCGCCCTTGGTCGTCACGGCTTGCGTCACGGGCACCTCGCGAGGTACCCTACCTTGAACACTCCGCCTCCTCATGAGCCAGCCTGACGAGGTCGTGCCTGAGGAAGTTCACAGTCGTCGCCCCAGCAATCTTGGCCCCTCGCGAGGGTCTTGAGCTCGTGTTGATGAAGATGGGCCGTCCTGGGCCTCCTTTGAGTCACACCGCAGGCCGCAGGCAGGCAAGTCTGGGGACCCCCGTTCCCAGAACGCCGACAGTAGCCCCCGGGCCCACAGAGCGCCCGAACTTGGCCGAGCAGAGAGGCGAAAGGGCAAGTCTGAGCGTCATGAGCCCTAACAGCCTTGACCTTAGGCGGCGACGCATGGCGGTTGGTTGGACGTGTGCACACTGCTCCCCCACGACGCCTCGGTAACCTCCCGGATTCGACAAGTCCCTGCATGTGGAGTTGGTCATGATTACCGGTGATCGTGGGGGCCGACGGTTGGCCTTCTCCAGCAATAAGTACGGAACGGCGCGCGCCCTTCCAGTCTATCCTTTCTTGTCTCTCCTTCTTGTCCATGGCTCCACCAAGGAAGTTCTCGGCCGCAGAGAAGGGGAAGGGCCGTTAGGTCGAATCTTCTTCTCCTCCGTCTAAGCGTGGTCGAGGTCGCCCTCGCAAGCACCCTGTGGCCTCCACGGCGGTCCCCCGCGGTCGTGGGGGAGGCTCTCAGCGTGGTGACGAGCGGCTGGCCATGGCCGGAGGGCGTGCCCTGGCCGTGCGTCCCCCGAGGCCGCGCCTTCATGCTGCTGAAGCGCTGCCGGAGTTCATGGTGAGAGCGGAGGAGCCGTCCGGCGTCCGGCTTCAGCTCCCGTGCTTCCTCCTGGGTGAGCTCCCAGATGGCGCCTGGCGGCCTCGGCTCGAGCAGATGGCTGCTGCAGCCGGGCCGTGGGATTCTCTGGAGGTCTCTGCTGCAGGAACCTGTTCTCGGCTCTTGGTGGTAGGCGTTCGCCCGCGCGCGTGGTCTCCGCCGCCGGTGCTCCCTGCACTTCAAGTATGATGGCGACGCCACCCTCTACGTGAGGGTGTTCGGGGAAGACGACCGCCGCATGGGGTGCTACCCTGAGGACGACGACCGTGGCCGAGGACTCAGCCCCGGCGCGGGCGGAGAGGGTAGCGCGCGGGCGGCTGGCGATGCCTGCGACTCCTCACACTTCACCAGCTCTTCTTCGGGTGGCGATTCTTCCAGCAGTGGCCGCGGCCAGCCCCCACACTGCCGCGCCTGCTTGGGGGGTGGCAGCGGGTCCGCTCGCCGCCACGCCCCGGTGAAGCACGAGAAGGAGTCCGACTGAGCTCCGGAGGCGGCTCGGGCCTTCCAAGAGAGCTGGCGCGGGGCGTGCTTCACCTGTTCCTGTCCTTTTCCTTTCTTTTCTCCTGCGTAAAAAGGGAACAATGTATGGCCCCGTGGGGGCGCGTTTAGATCAACGCCGTTAATTATTGTAGTGCTTTTGTTATCCTGATACTGTTCTCTTCTGCTGTGCGCCCATTAGTAAGTGAATCCCAGCCGTGGCCGCAGGGGCGACCGATCCAGGCCCCGTGTTCGCGTTGCACTGCCCGTGAGGCATGGTCAGGAGGGGTGCTCCAGCTGTGGGCCAGGGCCGCAAAAACTTCAGTGATAGGGGCAGAAACGCTCGCGAGGGCTCCCGAGGCTCCCGCCTCACGAGTCCCCGCGCAAGAGAAATCGAGGCAGGAGAGTGAGAAAGATCGAAGAACCATGGATAAAAAATAGGCAATAGTTTCGTTAAAAACTCCAAATGGGAATAACTGGTCAACTGCAGAAAGCAAATGGAAAAGCCGCGTCCGACACCTAGTCTAGTCTTCGACGTCTTCTCACCAGCGCGGAGCTAAGTGCTGCCACTGGGTGTGGGAGGGAGCCCCAGGGCCTGAGGCCGGCACTCCTGAGACTCCGGGGCATGTACATCCACAACTCATTATTACGTGAGAGTGTCACGGGCGGCGAGCTTCACAGGCGTTCGCCTTCTTCACAGGCTCCGGGCCTTTCTTCTGAGAAGCAAGCTTCATGGGCGTTCGCCCTCTTCACAGGCTCTGGGCCTTTTCCCGGGAGGTGAGCTTCGCAGGCATTCGCCTTCTTCACAGGCTCAGGGCCTTTTCCAAAAAGATGAACTTCACAGGCATTCGCCTTCTTCACAGGCTCAGGGCCTTTTCCAAAAAGATGAACTTCACAGGCATTCACCTTCTTCACAGGCTCAGGGCCTTTTCCAAAAAGATGAACTTCACAGGCATTCGCCTTCTTCACAGGCTCAGGGCCTTTTCCAAAAAGATAACTTCACAGGCATTCGCCTTCTTCACAGGCTCTGGGCCTTTTAGGGGTAAAACCTTCGGAGGTGCTGGATGTTCCACGCGTTCTCTATAGGTACTCCCTCTTGAGTCTCCAAGCGCACGGAGCCAGGCCTCGAGAGTTCTGGGGCGGATGTTGCGGCAGTGGTATCGCCGGAGTGCCTGCTGGTACCTTGCCGCTCGCGGTCTGCGGCTTCTCGGCAGCGCTCCTCCCACAAAGACAAGAGCTGCCCCCGCATGGCGTCCTGCAGCGTTTCATCGAACGCTAGGACCCGCGCGGATCGACGCTTGACCTCGTGAGGGAGGACCGCCTCGGCTCCGTAGACCAGGAAGAAGGGGGTCTCTCCAGTTGGCTTGGTCACGGTTGTGCGGATGGACCACAACACAGATGGAAGCTCGTCGTACCAGCCTCTGCCGCAGGCTTCCAGTTTCTTCTTGAACGTCCTGGTCTTGAGGCCTCTCAGGACCTCTGCATTGGCCCGCTCGGCCTGCCCATTGTTGCGGGGGTGCGCCACCGAAGCGTAGCATATCTACGTCCCAAGGTTAGCGCAGTACGTTTTAAAAAGGTTACTAGTGAACTGCGAACCGTTGTCGGTGATGATGCGGTTCGGCACTCCGAACCGGCTCACGATGCCCTTGATGAACTTGACTGTAGAACCAGCGGGGATGGCGCGGACGGCCTCGACTTCGGCCCACTTGGTGAATTTCTCCACGGCGACGTAGAGGTAGCGATAGCACCCTGGCGCCCGAGGAAAAGGGCCCAGAATGTCCAGCCCCCAGACCGCGAACGGCCAAGTGAGGGGGATGGTCTGCAGACCTCCTGCTGGCTGGTGGATCTGCTTGGCATGGAATTGGCAAGCCTCGCAAGCCTTCACGAGCTCGATGGCGTCATTGAGCGCGGTGGGCCAATAGAAACCGCTGCGGAGCGCCTTGCCGACAAGGGTCTGTGACGATGAATGGTGCCCACAATCTCCGCCATGTATATCTGCCGCCAATTCCTTCCCTGTTCCTGGTGATGCAGCGCATGGATACGTTGTTCGGTCGTTTCCAGTAGAGCTCTCCATCCATGATGATGTATGCCGTGGCTTGCCGCGCCACACGCTCTGCCTCCTCCTCCTTCTCTGGCAAAGTTCCACCCGTTAAGTAATTCTTAAGCTCCGTGATCCAACACTCCTCCTGAGGTTCCATCGTTAGGAGCAGGCGTGCCCCTGAGGCCGGGCCACAGGCTGGGGCTCCCGAGGCAGGTGGCTGAGGGAGCTCCTCCCGAGGCTGTGCTGTGCTTGATAACGGCGGCAGGGTTGAGGGCTTGAAGAGTCGTTCCTCAAAGACACCAGGCTCCTGGGGTAACCTCCTGGAGGCTCTTTTGGCGATGTCGTCGGCCTCTTGATTGGTGCCGCGGGGCACGTGCTGCAGCTCCAACCCCCAGAACTGTTTCTCCATCCTGCGGACCTCCATGAGGTAGGTTTCCATGTGTTCATCTCTTGGCTCCTTACACCTTGTTGGAGAAATTGGCGAGGAGCTGCGAATCGCCCTTGATGGTAAGGCGCTTCACCCCTGTGGCAGCGGCAACCTTCGGACCGCTTATCAGCCCCTCGTATTCTGCTATATTGTTGGAGACCTTCTCGCCATGCTGGAAACAGAGCTGCACGGCATAGTAGAGCTTGTCCTGAGCGGGAGATATGAGCACTGCCCTAGCCCCAGCGCCCTGTCTGGAGAACGCTCCGTTGAAGTACATGACCCAACCTTCTGGCACTTCGCTCCCTGGGGAGAGGGACCGGTCCCCGCCGGCCCTGAGGCCCGGTGCTTCTGTCTATTCGGCCACGAAATCTGCCAGTGCGGCCCCCTTGATGACTCTGGTCGTACTGAACTCAAGCTGGAATGCTTGCAGCTCAATGTTCCACTCGGCGACCCTTTCGGCTGAGTTGGGGCTCCTGAGCACCCTCTCCAGGGGGTATGCCGAGACAACCTTGATTGGATGACCCTGGAAGTAGTGCCGCAGCTTGCGCGAAGCCACCAACAGTGCGAGGAGGAGCTTCTGCGGCATGGGGTACCGTGCCCTCGCATCCCGTAACACGGTGCTGACGAAGTACACCGGGTGCTCGACGAGGTTAGGGGCGTCGGTGCTGGTGGCGTCTTCCGGAAGCTGTGGTGCCTCCCGAGGCGACGGCGCCTCTGGAAGATGGGTGCTCGGTTGGGAGGCCTCCCCCGCCCTTGGTGCGCTCTGCTGTGACGGCTGATCTTCTTCCATTGCGGTCTTTGGCTTACGCTAGTTCCTTGATTCGGTCTTGTCTTAGCTCGGGTGGCCGCCGTGGTCTTGGCACGACGCTCCTCCCTAATCGCCACTAGAGCAACCGCTAGCGGAGTAGGGAGTGGCATGCGAGTAGAGTACCAAGGGCTCTGAGGGCGTGGGGCCACCATCAACTGGACGGCTGGTCGTGTACCTCTTGAGGTCTTGAAACGCTTTGTCGGCCTCTTCGGTCCACTCGAAGGGCCCCTTTTTCTTCATCAGCTGGAAGAAAGGCAGCGCCCGCTCCCCCAATCGGGAGATGAAACGGCCCAGCGCTGTTCACAGCGCCATGAGCTTCCGGATTTCCACGAGGGTCTTTGGTGGGCTCATGTCTTCCACCGCCTTGACCTTTTCTGGGTTAGCCTCAATGCCTCGGTGGGACACGAGGAAACCCAGGAGCTTGCCTGAGGGGACTCCAAACACACACTTCTCCGGGTTGAGTCGTAGGCTCACTGCGTTGAGACTCGCGAAGGTTTCTTCCAGGTCTTGTATCAAGGTCTTGGCCTCGCGAGACTTCACCACGATGTCGTCGACGTATGCCTCCACATTCTTCCCGAGCTGTGGGCCCAAGGTGATGTGCATGAGCCGCTGGAAGGTTGCCCCCGCGTTGCGCAACCCGAATGGCATGCATGTATAGCAGTACAATCCACACGGGTTCAGGAAGGCCGTCTTCTCCACGTCTTCCACCACCATCTTGATTTGGTGATACCCGAAAAAGGCGTCCAAGAAGCACAACGGGTCACACTCGGCGGTCGAATCGACGATCTGGTCGATGCGAGGGAGCGGAAATGGATCCTGCGGGCATGCTTTGTTGAGGTTGGTGAAGTCGACACACATGCGCTCCTTTCCTCCCTTCTTTGGCACCACCGCGGGGTTGGCCAGCCAATCTGCATCGGACCTCGGGAATAACCCCCGCGGCTTCTAGCTTGCGGGTCTCTTGGACGATGAAGGCCTGCTTTTCAGTGGACTGCCTTCTCGCTTTCTGCTTCACTGGACGCATGTTGGGGCACACGTTGAGGTGGTGCTTGATTACGCCCCATGGAATCCCTGCTAGCTCATCGGGCTCCCAGGCGAACACCTTCTTGTTCGCACGCAGGAACTTGACAAGGGCTTCCTCCTGTTCGGGCTCGAGGTTGGCGCCTATGGTGATGGTGGCGTTTGTGGACCCGTCTTCATCGACAGGTATCTGCTTGGTCTCCGCCTTGTCTTGAGTGAACAACTGCTTCTTCTTGGTCGGCGCAGCCCCCTTGGGCTTGGGGGCTTCCGCATCTGCGGGTTGTGCTGCGGCCGCCTTCTTGAGGGTGAGCTGGCCTTTCATGGCCGCACCTTCTGTATCCCCGGCACGGTGAGGACGCCGCTGCTCCCTGTGCATCTTCATGAGGTTGTACCCCGGGTGGGTTGCGGCCATGAATTTGGCCAATGCTGGATAGCCAAGGATGGCATTGTAGGGGAGGCCGATGAGGGCGATGTCGAAGTCGACCAGTTCCGTGCGGAAGTTGTCCTAGGTGCCGAAGGTCACTGGAAGCCGGATTTGCCCCAAGGAGCTGGATGACCCTCCTCCTACGCCTGAAAAAGGCCGGCTGGGCAGCAGCCGCTCCCTGGGTATGCAGAGGAGGTTGAAGGCCTTGACTGAGAGTACGTTGAAGCCGGCGCCGCCGTCGATGAGGGTCCTGGTGACAGCGACCTGGCAGATGGTGGGTGTGCAGAGCAGGGGGAGCGCACCGAGCCGGCGAAGTTGGTGGGGTGGTCTTGACAGTCGAAGGTCAGCCCGGCCGACGACTCTGTCCGGCCCGAGGGAGCCCCCTGCCGCGTGGAGGCGGCGCCGACCCGGCGGATGAATGTCTTGACATGGCGGCTGGAAGGTGGCGCCTGCGAGCCGCCGAGGAGGGCCGCGACGAGTGGGGGAGCTGGCGCGAGGTGGCGGGTGATCAGGGAGCCGCGCGGCCTCTCCCCTGAGGCCGCCGAGGAGCGCAGGGCGATGCTTGCTGCCCGTCCCCCGCCGGGCCGGTGGCGGTGTTGACGGCAGGCGACGGGGAACGTCGAGGGCGCCCGCCGACGGGAGCTGTCTGGGCGACATAGGAAGCGAGGGCAGCTCGGCGTCTGGCGCTGGCCCGATGGGCGTCTAACATGATTGCGGTGGTCGGGGAAGAACGAGGCGACGAAAGGCAGATTCCGGCGCACCCCTACTTGGCGTGCCAAATGTCGGATTTTGGGTTCCGGCAGACCCTTAAGGTTCGAACTCTGGGGTGCGCGCGGAGATCCAACCCTGCACCGTCTCGTACCTCGCCGAATCGCAAGGACCTAAACTACTCAAAAGAACAGCACAAGAGACACGAGATTTATACTAGTTCGGGCCACCGTTGTGGTGTAATACCCTACTCTAGTTTGTGGTGTGGTGGATTGCCTCTGGGGCTGATGAAGAACAGTACAGGGAAGAACAGCCTCACGAGGGTCTGTTCTTGGTGGGTGTGATGAACTGCTAAGTGGTGTCCCGTCGCTCTAGCTTGAGGATCGGGTCTCTGTCTCTCTCTCTGGATTCCGAATGCCGGATCTCCTTCTCTGGATGTGGCTACTCCTGTTTATGGGCGAAGGCCCTGGGCCTCTTCCCAAATATTGAGCGGGAAGGGCGCCAACAATTGGCCATTTTGAAGGGGAACAGCGGGTACACTTATCCTGACTAAAGTTGGTCCTCGCCTGCCAAAGGCTCTGGTGATGACGCCTGGTTGGGCTCCACGATGACTCCCTTCCAGCCGTTGGGGCTGGTCTTGGTCTTGTTGCACCGAAACGGATGCCTTTGCTTGATGCTCTCGCCTGCGCTTGCTCCCTTTGCACCAAAGAGGAAAGGGGGACGCTGCGCGGCTGGCGCCCGACTGGCGCCCTTGGTCGTCATGGCTTGCGTCACGGGCACCTCGCGAGGTACCCTGCCTTGAACTCTCCGCCTCCTCATGAGCCAGCCTGACGAGGCCGTGCCTGAGGAAGCTCCTGGTCGTCCGCCCCGCGAGGCTTGGCCCCTCGCGAGGGTCTTGAGCTCGTGTTGATGAACATGGGTCATCCTGGGCCTCCTTTGAGCCACGCCGCAGGCCGCAGGCAGGCAAGTCTGGGGACCCCCGTTCCCAGAACGCCGACACGGCATGTCTCTTCCTCCGAAGTACGTGAATCCTTGTCTTCTCGAACATCAATAAGGTAGTATGACCCGTTGTTCAGGTTCTTGCTGACCACAAAAGGTCCTTCCCAAGGTGGGGATAACTTGTGCATATTCGTTTGGTCTAGGGTCAACCGGAGCACCAAATCACCTTCTTGAAAGGCCCGGATTTTAACCCGGCGGCTATGATAGCGACGCAGATCCCGCTGGTATATCGCCGAACGAGCCACCGCAAGGTCACGCTCCTCATCCAACACGTCAAGTGCATCCTGACGTGCTTCTTTATTAACAGTTTCAATGTAAGCCGCCACACGGGGCAAGTCATGACGGATATCACTTGGAAGAACCGCCTCTGTCGGTGTTCTCGGAACAGGGGTACCCAGACTTGCCTGCCTGCGGCCTGCGGCGTGGCTCAAGGGGTGGCCCAGCACGGCCCATCTTCATCAGCACAAGCTCAAGACCCTCGCGAGGGGCCAAGCCTCACGGGGCGGACGACAGGAAGCTTCCTCAGGCACGGCCTCGTCAGGCTGGCTCGCGAGGAGGCGGAGAGATCAAGGCGGGGTACCTAACGAGCTGCCCATGACGCAAGCCATGACGACCAAGGGCGCCAGGCGGGCGCCAGCCCACGCAGTGTCCTCATTTCCTCTTTGGTGCAAAGGAGGCAAGCGCAGGCGAGAGCATCAAGCAAAGGCAGCCGTTTCGGTGCAACAAGACCAAGACCATCACAACGGCAGGAAGGAGGTCATCGTGGAGCCCAAGCCGGCGTCACCGTCAGAGCCTTTGACAGGCGAGGACCAACTTTAGTCAGGATAAGTGTACTGGATGTTCCCCTTCAAAATGACCAATTGTTGGTGCCCTTCCCGCTCAATATTTGGGAAGAGGCCCAGGGCCTCTGCCTATAAATAGGACTAGTCTCCCACAGGGTAGAGAGATCCGGAATCGAGAACAGAGCGAGAGGTCAAGCAATCTAGAGAGAGAGAGAGAGAGAGCGATCAAACTCCCCCTAGCAGTTTGTCGCACCGGCCAAGAACAGACCCTCGCGAGGCTGTTCTTCCTTGTATTGTTCATCATCAGCCACTGAGGCAATCCACCACACCACACACTAGAGTAGGGTATTACACCACAATGGTGGACCGAACCAGTATAAACTTTGTGTCCCTTGTGTTGCTCTTTGTGTAATTTAGATCCTTGCGAGGCGACGAGGAGCAGGTAGGTAGGGGTGAGATCTTCGCGTGCACCCCAGAGTTTGAACCTAGAGGGTCTGCCGGAACCCGAAATCCGACATTTGGCGCGCGCCCGGTAAAGTGCGCTGAATCCGCCTTCCGCCGCCTTGTTCTTCACCGCCCATCGCATCCATGTCAGACGCTCGTCGAGCCCGCGCCGGGCGCCGGCCCACTCTCGCCACCCGCGTTGCCCAGACGGCCCCCGTCGGCGGCCGCCCCCGTCTTTCCCCGTCGCCTGTCGTCAACACCGCCACCGGCTCGGCAGGGAACGAGCAGCAAGCATCGTCCCAGCATCCGTCCGTGAGGCGAGACGGCCGTACCGCTACTCCTTCGCTCGCCCCAGCTGGTTCTTCGTCTCGCGCGCTCTGCGCGCCCATGGAGGCTCGAGCGCTCGCCATCGCGGCAAAGCAGGCTCCTGCGCTACCGCCCTGGCGACGACGTCTACGAGGAGTGGCTCGACCGCGTAGCCGAGCTCGTCCGCGCCGCAGGGGGCTCCACCGCGCCGTCCTTCTCACTGCACCGCGCCCCGCCTTGCGCGGGCGATGAAGCTCCGGGGGCGCCTCGGCCGCCTCCCCCTCAAGAAGGCGCCTTGGCCCCAAGGCGCATGGCCCCTGGGCGGAACCCGCTCCGTCCGGCACCAACGCGGCAAGAGCAGAGCTGCCAAGAGGTCCCTCGCCCCCAAGAAGCTGCCCGAGTGCTCCCTGCACCGGCCCGTCACGACCGCGCTCCTGCTCCAGCACACCAAGACCCCGCGCTGCTCCTAGCGGCAGCATATGGGGACCCGCAAGACCAGGCCCTTCGTCACCAAAGGCCTCCCGTGGACACTGCAGGCTGCCGCGCCTTCACCGCCAAGCTACGCAGCGTCGCGTGGCCCGGCAAGTTCAAGCTGGACCTGCCTCCTCACTACGACGGCACGGCCGACCCTGCGGAGTTCCTCCAGCTTTACGAGCTGGGCATCAAAGCCGCCAACGGGGACGAGAAGGTCATGGCGAACTGGTTTCCCATGGCGCTCAAGGACGGTGCCCGCACCTGGCTCCTGAACCTGGCTCCTGGCACGATCTCCTCCTGGACGAGATGCGCACCGCTTCATCGCCAACTTCCAAGGCACTCGCGACCAGCCTCCTGCCGTGGCGACATGCGCCCGCATCAAGCAAAGCAGCCGAGAAACCCTGCAGGTACATCCAGCGCTTCAACAACGTGACGCCTCAAGATTCCCAAAGGTGACTGAGGAGGCCGTCATCTCAGCCTTCTTCGACGGTGTGCGTGGCGTCAAGATGAAGGAGGAGTCGGGCGATGCATGAAGACCTGTGCACATCCTTGGAGCTGTTCAACTTGGCGACCAAGTGCGCCAGGGCAGAGGAAGGACGCCTTTCCCTCCTCGAGCTACCAGCTGCTAACCCAGAAGAGAAGAAGCCCAAGGTTAAGGACGTGAAGCGCAAGGGGGCTGCCGTGCTTGCGGCAAAACCAGATACCAAGCGAGGCAGAGATCAGCCCGAGTCTTCCAAGGGCAGCCGGTACTGTGTGTACCACGACCTCCACACCCACAACACCAATGAATGTCAAGAGCTCAGAGCCGGGCGAGAAGGGCGAATCGGTCGACGCCCCGACTGCAACGATCGAGGCTACGACAGAGAAGGAGGAAGAAACGCAGGACGCTGGGAAGACCGCGGCCCTCGCAAGGGGTGGCGCGACCGACCTCGCGAGGACCGCTGGCAGGATCAGCCTCGTGAGGGAGGTTGGAGGGACCCGCCTCGCGAGGAAGGCTGGAGGGATCAGCCTCGCGAGGATCGCCCGCAAGGCAACGCAGGCCTCCCTCCTCTGCCACCGCATCCAAGGAGAAATGAGGACCATCATCAGGACGAGGGGGCTGGGGGCTTCCAGGAGCCACGCGCGATCGCTTGCATCCTGGGCGGAGCTCAAGCCCCAGCCTCTCAGCGCATCTTCAAGAAGTTCGCCCGCGAAGTGAATGCAGTCCTCCCCAAGCTCGAAGCCACGCGCCCTCTTAGGTGGTCAGCGTGCGCCATCACGTTTAGCTCAACGGATCAGCTCAAGTGCGTGGCCATAGCCGGAGTCCTCCCGATGCTTTGCTCCCCAATCATCAGCAATGTGCAAGTCACCAGGACCCTCATCGATGGCGGAGCAGGGCTCAATGTCCTGTCCGTCGAGATGTTCGATAGTCTCCAAGTGCCGTACAATCAGCTACAGCCGACCAAGCCTTTCTCCGCAGTGACCGACGGCTCCACCACCCCGATAGGGCAGGTCCGCCTCCCTGTCACCTTCGGCTAGCGCGACAACTACCGCACCGAACTCATTGACTTCGACATCGCCAACATCCGCCTGCCATACTATGCCATCCTCGGGTACCCAGCTCTGGCCAAGTTCATGGTCGTGACTCATCACGGCTACAACGTCCTCAAGATGCCGGGAAGCGGCGGAGTCATCACGGTGCCTTGAGGAACTGAGCTAAGACGGAATGAGCATCTCGCACTACTTCACGACAAGGATCATATTAACAAACAGAACCACAGGCACCTTACAAGCACCCACAGGGCGCGTTTTTCAATTCCTCGCAGGAAACAAAGGGAGCAGATCCTAAAGACGCTAACTACACGTGCCTCCGCAAGAGACGCCATCATCAACAGTGGGCCGTCAGGCACCGGCGCCAACCCCATCCAGATCAGAGGCGGCGGCGGCCTGACGAGCCCGCCCTGCTCCGAGAGCGACGCAAGCTCGGGGGCTCGTAGCTGTCGTCGCTCGTCTCCGCAGTCGCGGAGAGCTCGACGGAGTCGCTGGATGCTCCGACGCCTCCGCCGCCTGAGGAGATGATGAGGGAGCGATCGGCGAGCCTGGTCCTTGCCGCGGCAGGGCCCCGACCACCTCTCTCAGGGCAGCACTCCAGTCGGCGTCCTTCCGTGTCGAAGACCTTGAAGGACATCACGGAAGCGCCGTCGTACTCCAGGTGGATCGCGAGGCGCCTCAACCCTGCAGACTCCGCATTTCGGATTTCGCCCCAGCCTCGAGTCATGAAGACCTTGCCCAGAGTGACGACCGCGACCTCTGCTTCGGTCGCAAGGGTGCTGCAGCCGGTGTGCTGCAACCAGAGCTCCAGAGATCCCCTCTGGGGAATCGCGAAGGCGAAGGAGGGAGGAAGGCGAATCCAAGACTGAGGAGGCATGGCTGTGTGGAGCACCAACTCTCGGGAGGAGCCCTCGGCATGGACTCCGGGGGGAACAACGCGCACCGCAGTGACCCGTCGGCGCCGACGGCGGCGTCGTCCATGGCTCTCGGCGACAACTCGTTCAGGGCCCTCAATGCGGGCGTACAAGGGCAGCGGGAACTCCCCAGGCGGCCGCTCGCATTGTGGCCTCGACATCTCCTGCCGGGCGCCCTCATCTCGACCGCAGAGGGCTAGCCGTTTCTTCGGCGGAAGCGGGTGGGGACCCTCTTGGGGAGCCTTTCCTTTCTCTTCTACGGAGAACCGGCGGATCGGAGCCATTGCCGCAAAGTGGAGCAAGGGATGGAGAAGAAGTAGGAGCAAGAAGAGATGGACCGGAAGGGCACGCACCGTTTCATACTTATAACCGGGGAAGGCCAACCGTTGACCTCCACGATCACAGGTAATCATGACCCGCTTTGCATGCAGGGAATTGTCAATTCGTGCAGTCGCCGAGGCGTCGTGGTCAAGTGGGGACACCCATGTCCAATCAACCGCCACGCGGCGCCCAAGGTCAAGAAGCTATTAGGGCCCTCGCTCGAACTTGCCCTTCGCTTCTACTCAGCCAAGTCCAGCGCCGCCGTGGGCCCGGGGGCTACTGTCGGTGTTCTGGGAACGGGGGTACCCAGACTTGCCTGCCTGCGGCCTGCGGCATGGCTCAAGGGGTGGCCCAGCACGGGCCATCTTCATCAACACAAGCTCAAGACCCTCGTGAGGGGCCAAGCCTCGCGGGGCAGACGACAGGAAGCTTCCTCAAGCACGGCCTCGTCAGGCTGGCTCGTGAGGAGGTGGAGAGATCAAGGCGGGGTACCTCACGAGGTGGCCATGACGCAAGCCATGACGACCAACGGCGGCAGGCGGGCGCCAGCCCGCGCAGTGTCCTCATTTCCTCTTTGGTGCAAAGGAGGCAAGCACAGGCGAGAGAATCAAGCAAAGGCAGCCATTTCGGTGCAACAAGAGCAAGACCATCACAACGGCAGGAAGGAGGTCATCGTGGAGCCCAAGTCAAGGCGTCACCGCCGTGAGCCTTTGGACAAAGCGAGGACCAGCTTTAGTCAGATAAGTGTACTAGATGTTCCCTTCAAAATGGCCAATTGTTGGCGCCCTTCCCGCTCAATATTTGGGAAGAGGCCCAAGGCCTCTGCCTATAAATAGGACTAGCCTCCCACAGGGTAGAGAGATCCGGAATCGAGAACAGAGCGAGAGGTCAAGCAATCTAGAGAGAGAGAGAGAGAGAGCGATCGAACTCCCCCTAGCAGTTCGTCGCACCGGCCAAGAACAGACCCTCGCAAGGCTGTTCTTCCTTGTATTGGTCATCATCAGCCCCTGAGGCAATCCACCACACCACACACTGGAGTACGGTATTACACCACAATGGTGGCCCGAACCAGTATAACCCTTGTGTCCCTTGTGTTCCCGTTTGTGTAGTTTAGATCCTTGCGAGGCGACGAGGCGCAGGTAGGTAGGGGGTGAGATCTCCGCGTGCACCCCAGAGTTCGAACCTAGAGGGTCTGCCGGAACCCGAAATCCGACAGCCTCTGCCCCATAGACCATAAAGAAGGGTGTATAGCCTGTTGACCTGTTAGGAGTAGTATTGATGCTCCAAATTACTGAGGGTAACTCTTCAACCCAACAACCCGGCGTTCGATGCAATGGAACCATAAGCCAGGGCTATATACCTTTCAAGATTTCCTGATTGGCCCTCTCAGCTTGACCATTAGACTGTGGATGAGCCACTGATGAGACATCAAGATGAATATGCTCTCGTTGACAAAACTCTTTCATACCACCCTTAGACACATTATTACCATTGTCAGTTATGATACTATGAGGGTAACCAAAACAGAAGATTATTTTCTTTATGAATTGAACCGTCGTTGGCGCATCACACTTACTGACCGGCTCTGCCTCAACCCACTTGGTAAATTTGTCAACCGCCACCAGGAGATGGGTCTTTTTATCATTAGACCTCTTGAAAGGTCCAACCATATAGCTCCCCCAGACTGCAAATGGCCAAGTAATTGGAATCATCCTCAATTCTTGAGCCGGCACGTGAACCCATCGAGAAAATTTCTGACGGCCGTCACACTTGCTAACAAGATCTTCTGCATCTGCATGAGCCGTCAGCCAATAAAACCCATGGCGGAAAGGTTTCGCCACTAGAGATTTAGAGCCGGAGTGATGGCCACAATCACCTTCACGAATCTCTCTTAAAACCTCATGGCCCTCTTCAGGAGAAACACAACGCTGGAACACACCTGTGACACTGCATCGGTGTAACTCGCCATTAACAATGGTCATAGACTTAGACCGCCGAGTTATCTTGCTAGCCAAAGTTTCGTCCTCAGGCAAATTGCCCCGGGTCATCTAAGCCAAGTATGGAACTGTCCAATTAGGAATAGCATGGAGAGCCTCCACCAACTGTGCCTCCGGCTCGGGAATGGCAAAGTCCTTCTCTATCGGCAGCTTAACTGAAGGATTGTTCAATATATCAAGAAAAACATTGGGTGGCACCGGCTTACGCCGAGACCCGAGCCGGCTTAAAGCATCAGCCGATTCATTCTTTTTGTGATCAACATGATCCACCTGATAACCTTTGAAGTGACCAGCGATACTATCAATGGCCCGGCGATAAGCCGCCATGAGCAGGTCTTTAGAATCCCAAGTGTCTGAAACTTGCTGAGCCACCAAATGTGAGTCTCCAAAACACCTGACCCGGCTTAAATTCATCTCTTTGGCCACCCGAAGGCCATGGAGCAGGGCCTCATACTTAGCTGCATTATTAGTACAAGAAAACGTCAGCCTTAAGACATAGAAAATTTTGTCACCTCATGGGGAATTCAAAATAACTCCATCCCCCGAGCCCTCCAGCTGCCTAGACTAGTCAAAGTGAATAGTCCAGTAAGTATTATCCGGCTTTTCCTCAGGGCATTTGTAATTCTGTCCAGTCATTGATGAAATCCACAAGAGCTTGAGACTTGATAGCTGTCCTTGGCATGTATTTCAAGCCATGGGGTCCGAGGTCAATGGCCCACTTGGCCACTCGGCCTGTGGCCTCTCTGTTCTGAATAAAATCCCCTAATGGAGCAGACTTAACCATAGTAATTGGAGGCCAAGGAAATAATGCTTCAACTTGCGAGTGGCCATGAACACCCCATACACTAGCTTCTGCCAATGTGGGTATCGCTGCTTAGACTCAATTAAGACCTCACTGACATAATAAGCTGGCCTTTGAACCAGATATTCCTTACCCGCCTATTTTCTTTATACTACAACCACCACGCTCACGGCTCTGCTGTTAGCCGCCACATATAAGAGCAAAGTCTCCTTCTCAATAGGAGCTGCAAGAACTGGCGGCTCAGCTAATTGGTTTTTAAGCACCTCGAACGCCTCATTAGCAGCATCACTCCAGACAAAACGATTTGTCTTCCTCATCATCTGGTACAGAGGAATAGCCTTATCTCCTAGGGGGCTTATAAACCGGCTCAAAGCTGCAATACGACCCGCCAAACGCTAGATATCATTGACGCACGCCGGCTTAGCCAATGAAGTGATAACTTTTATTTTCTCTGGATTAGCTTAGATGCCTCTCTCAGAAACCAAAAAACCCAAGAGCTTTGCCTGCAAGCACACCAAAAACACATTTGTCCGGGTTAAGCATCATCTTGTAGACCCGGAGATTGTCAAAGGTCTCTTTCAGATCATCCAACAGTCTCCTTCTTTCTAGACTTCACAACGATATCATCCACATAAGCATGAACATTACGTCCAATCTGATTATGGAGATAGTTATGGACACAACGCTGATAAGTCGCCTGGGCACTCTTGATCCGAAAGGCATAGAAACATAGCAGAAAGCTCCAAAGGGCATGATAAAAGCCGTCTTCTCTTGGTCTTTAACTGCCATCTTAATCTGATGATAACCAGAATAAGCATCCAAGAAGCTCAAACGCTCACAACCCGCCGTAGCATCTATGATCTGATCAAACGGGGAAGAGCAAAAGGATCGGCTGGACAAGCTTTATTAAGGTCTATGTAATCTGCATCGTTCTGATGCAGAGGCCAAGGAGCTCCCCTTTTTTGAAAAAAAGAAAAAATGTAATCCACACACATACGCCAAGTGCTATTTTTCTTAAGTACTACACCGGGTTAGCCAACAACTCAGTGTGAAAAACTTCAATGATGAACCCAGCTGCTAAGAGCCGGGCCACCTCTTCTCCAATGGCCTTACGTCTCTCCTCATTAAAACGATGAAGGAATTTCTTGACCGGCTTTAAGTTAGGATCAATATTGGGAGTGTGCTCAATGAGTTCTCGCGGTACACCCGGCATGTCTGAAGGTTTCCATGCAAAGATGTCCCGGTTCTCACGGATGAACTCGATGAGCGTGCTTTCCTATTTCGGATCCATATTAGCACTGATAGTGAATTGCTGGGATGAGTCGCCAGGGACAAAATCAACCTGTCAGTGTTCTGGGAACGGGGGTCCCCAGACTTGCCTGCCAGCGGCTCACGGCGTGGCTCCACAAGCGGGCCCGTACATCACATTTTCACCAACAAGCGCTCAAGACCCTCACGAGGGGCCAAGCCTCCCGTGGCAGACGACACAAGACCTCCTCGGGAGCGGCCTCACCAGGCTGGCTCGCGAGGGGCGGAGAGATCAAGGCAAGGCAAACCTCGCGACGTTCTCATGACGTGAGCCATGACGACCAAGGCCAGGCGTGCGCAAGGCAGGCTCCAGCGCGCACAGTGTCCTTGCTTCCTCTGTGGTGCTAAGGAGGCAAGCGTAGGCGAAGAGTATCAGGGCATCAGGCAAAGGTTTCCATATCGGTGCAACAAGACCAAGACCAGCAGGACGGCAGGACGGAGGTCACCATGGAGCCCAAGATGGCATCACTACCAGAGCCTTTGGCAGGCGAAGACTACTTTTGTCAGGATAAGTTGTACTAGCTATCCCCTTTCAAGCTGGCCGTTGTGGCATCCCTTACCACTCGATATTTGGGAAGAGGACCAGGGCCTCTATAAATAGGACTAGCCACCACAGTAGGAGGCAGCTCGAACGGATCTTGAGCAATCCTCACCCGCACACCAGCTCACCGAGCAGAAGAACACCCCACCTCAGGAGGCTGTTCTTCCCCTTGTACTGTCCATCCTCAGCCCAAGGGACAATCCACACACCACACTGGAGTAGGGTATTACACCACAACGGTGGCCCGAACCAGTATAAATGTTGTGTCCTCGTGTTCTTTGGGTTCGGCGAGCTAGTCCGTGAGATCGTGGAGCGTGAGAGCGTGGGAGAGGAGAGATCTTCATGCTCACCCCAGTGTTCGAACCTCAAGGGTTTTGGCGGAACCCTAAATTCGACATTTGGCGCGCCAGGTAGGGGTGCGTTGAAGCCTTCCTCTCGTCGATATGTGCTTCACCGCTCCACCACAACCATGTCAGACGCTCGTCGCGCCCGCGCTGAGCGCCGGGCCGCCCTCGCCGCCGCGTCGCCTAGACGGCTCTGGTCGGTGGGCCTCCCCGTCGTTCTCCGTCACCCGCAGCCAATGCTGCCACCGGCCCGGCCGGAAACGAGCAGCAGGCGTCCTCACTGCACCCCTCGGTGCGGCGGGATGGCCGCACCGCCACTCCATCACTGACCCCCGCCGGTTCGTCGTCTCACGCTCATCGTGCTCCCACGGATGAGAGGGCGGCACTGCTCATGGCGCATGAGCTCCTGTGCTACCGCCCGGTCAACGACCTCTACAAGGACTGGTTGACCGCATCGCCGAGCTCGTCAGTGCCGCAGGGGGCTCCCCTGCATCGTCCCTCTCGCTGCCTCGTCCGCCGCCGGCTACGGGCGACCTAGCTCATGGAGCGCCTCCACCACCTCTGCACCAAGACGGCGCCCTGGCGCCAAGACTCGCGGCCCCGCGGCACGACCCGCCGCGCCAAGCACCCGCGCGTGAAGAAAGAAGCTGTCAAGAAGTTCCTCGACCGCAAGAGAATGCTCCACCACTCCTTGCACCGCCACGTCAGGATCGCTTGTTGCGGCAGGGCCGTGCACCAGTGACTGTGGTGGCGCGGGCGCACCAAGATCAAGCTCCACCTCCATGGCGAGCCCGGGCGACCACGGCAGGCTGTCGCGCCTTCACCCCCGAGCTGTGTAGCGTCGCCTGGCCGGGCAAGTTCAAGTCAGATCTGCCTCCTTGCTATGACGGCACCCTCGAACCTGCAGAGTTCTTGCAACTCTATGAGCTCAGCATCGAGGTGGCCAACGGCGACGAGAAAGTCATGGCGAACTGGTTCCCCATGGCGCTCAGGGATGGCGCTCATTCGTGGCTCCTGAACCTGCCTCCGGGCTCGATCTCCTCCTAGGATGAGATGCGCGACCACTTTGTCGCCAACTTTTAGGGTACTCGCGACCGCCCCCCGGCCGTGGGTGACCTGCGCCGCATCAAGCAGCAGCCATGAGAGACCCTCCAGAAGTACATCCAATGCTTCAACAATGTTCGCCTCAAGATCCCCAAGGTGACGGACCAGGCCATCATCTCGGCGTTCTCTGATGGCATCCGCGACGTCAAGATGAAGGAGGGGCTCGCCATCCACGAGGAGTTGTGCACATCTCTGGAGCTGTTCAACCTGGCGACCAAGTGCGCAAGAGATGACGAAGGGCGCCTTTCCCTCCTCGAGCTCCCAGCTGCCGACCCAGAGGAAAAGAAAGCCAAGGCCAAGGACGTGAAGCGCAAGGGTGTGGCCGTGCTCGAGGCAGAGCTGGACACGAAGCGCGGCAGGGACCAGCCCGAGTCATCCAAGAGCAGACGACCATTCTGCACCTTCCACAACATGCACAGCCACAACACCAACGACTGTCAAGAGCTCAGGGCTATCCAGATGGACGCTTCGGTCGACGCCCCGAGCGCAATGACCGGGGCTACGGTCGAGGAGGAGGACGTGGCAGAGGACATTGGGACGACCGTGGCCCATGCCAGGAGTGGCGCGACTGGCCTCATGAGGACCGTTGGCGGGACCAGCCTCACGATGGCGTCTGGAGGGATCAGCCTCGCGAGGACTGCCCTCAGGGCAACGCCGGTCTTCCTTAGCTGCCTCCACCACCAAGGCGGAACGACGACCACCAACAGGACGAGGGGGGTGGGGGCTTCCAAGAGCCACGCGCGATCACCTGCATCCTGGGCAGAGCTCAAGCCCTAGCCTCTCAATGCATCTTCAAGCAGTTTGCTCGCAAGGTGAACGCAGTCCTCCCCAGGCTCGAGGCAACGCTGTCGGCGTTCTGGGAACGGGGGTCCCTCGACTTGCCTGCCTGCGGCCTGCGGCGTGGCTCAAAGGAGGGCCCATCACGGCCCATCTTCATCAACACAAGCTCAAGACACTCGCGAGGCTGAAGCCTCGCGGGCGGACGACAGGAGCTTCCTCGTGCACGGCCTCATCAGCCGGGCTCACGAGGAGGCGGGAGATCAAGGCGGGTACCTCACGAGGTGGTCATGACGCAAGCCATGATTTACTCAAGGGCGCCACGCTGGCGCCAGCCTGCAAGGTCCTCCTTTCCTCTTTGGTGCAAAGGGAGCAAGCACAAAGTAGAGCATCAAGCAAAGGCGCCCATTTCAAGGCAACAAGACCAAGACCAGCCCAACGGCAGGAAGGAAGTCATTGTGGAGCCCAAGCCAAGGCCACCACCAGAGCCTTTGACAAAGCGAGGACCAACTTTAGTCGTGGATAAGTGCACCAGATGTTCCCCTTCAAAATGGCCAATTGTTGGCGCCTTCCCGCTCAATATTTGGGAAGAGGCCCGTGGCCTCTGTCTATAAATAGGACTAGCCTCCCACAGGGTAGAGGCAGCTTGATCCGGGATCCGCAATGCAGCTAGAGGCCAAGCAATCTAGAGAGAGAGAGCGATCGAACTCCTCCAAGCAGTTCATCGCTTCGCCAAGAATGCACTCATGAGGCTGTTCTTCCTTGTATTGTTCATCACCATCAGCCCAAGAGGCAATCCACCACACCACAAACTAGAGTAGGGTATTACACCACAATGGTGGCCTGAACTAGTATAAACCTTGCGTCTCTTGTGTTGTTCCTTTTGTAGTTTAGATCCTAGCGAGGCGGCGGGGTGCAGGTAGGTAGAGGGCGAGATCTCCGCGTGCACCCCAGTGTTCGAACCTCAAGGGTCTGCCGAACCCGAATCCGACATTTGGCGCGCCCGGTAGGTGCGCCGGAGTTTTCCTTCCGCCACCGCCGCGACTCCGCCTCGCGATGATCAGCCGCGCCCGCCGCTCGGCCGCTGCCCAAATACAGCCGAGGGCCTCGAGCCAGCCCGCCTTTGCAACGGGTGCGGTGGCGGACAAGTTCAAGCCGACGACGCCGCCGCCATAACGGGCGCTGACCGATCCGCTGGCCTTCCTCACGGGCGTCTGGAGGCCGCCCTCGGCCGGAGGTGACGAGAGGGTCATGGCTGACTGGATTCCCATGGACCTCACCGGCGCTCCGCGCGCATGGCTGCTCCACCTGCCGGCAGCTTACGTGGCCTCTTGGGAAGAGCTGTGCGGCCTCTTCCTCACCCACCATGCTGCGCCACGCTTCGGTCGTCGCGCGCCCTCTTGGGCGGTTTCCGCAGCGCCGCGCGTTCAAGTCACCACGCTGCCATTCGTCTGCTGGTCGGCGCCGCCTCCACGCTGGCAGGAGCTCCCCGAACCGGCCGGGCGCCCAAGGCCTCCTCGACCTGCAGCTCGGAGGACCACCCCTCCAACTCAGCCTGCTCGGGCGCGCTCCCCATGATGTGCACCCCCACCATCTTCCAGGTGGCCATCACCAGGACTCTCATCGACGGTGGCGCGGGCCTCAACGTGCTCTCAGTTGAGGCCTTCAACCTCCTCTGCATACCCCGGGAGTGGCTGCAGCCCAGCCGGCCCTTCTCGGGCGTCGGGGGCAGGTCCTCCAGCTCCTTGGGACAGATCCGGCTCCCGGTAACTTTCGGCACCTACGACAACTTCCGCACGGAGCTGGTCGATTTCGACATCGCCCCCATCGGCCTCCCCTACAACACCATCCTCGGCTACCCAGCATTGGCCCAATTCATGGCCGCGACTCACCCGGCGTACAACCTCATGAAGATGCCCGGGAGCAACAGTGTCCTCATTGTGCCCAGGGACACCGGAGATGCGCTGCGAGTGTGTAGGACCTTGAGAAGAGGTGTTTAGAGGGGGGGGGGGGGTTAGACACTAAATACCAAAGTTGCAGTTTTTAAGTTTATTTCAAGTTTGAGTGGAGTTTAGGCACAAGTTTAACATTCACAACATATAGCAAGCAAGCATGCAAAGAGTATATGAGCAGTGGAGAATAAAGCATGCAACTTTCAAGAATGTAAAGGGAAGGGATTGGAGGATTCAAACGCAATTTGAGACACGGATGTTTTTCTCGTGGTTCCGATAGGTGGTGCTATCGTACTTCCACGTTGGTGGAGACTTCAACCCACGTAGGGTAACGGTTCTTGTGAGTCCACGGAGGGCTCCACCCATGAAGGGTCCACGAAGTAGCAACCTTGTATATCCCACCATGGCCGTCGCCCACGAAGTACTTGCCTCACTAGCGGTAGATCTTCACGAAGTAGGCGATCTCCTTGCCCTTACAAACTCCTTCGTTCAACTCCACAATATTGTCGGAGGCTCCCAAGTGACACCTAGCCAATCTAGGAGACACCACTCTCCAAGAAGTAACAAATGGTGTGTTGATGATGAACTCCTTGCTCTTGTGCTTCAAATGATAGTCTCCCCAACACTCAACTCTCTCTCATAGGATTTGGATCTGGTGGAAAGAAGGTTTGAGTGGAAAGCAACTTGGGGAAGGCTAGAGATCAAGATTCATATGGTAGGAATGGAATATCTTGGCCTCAACACATGAGTAGGTAGTTCTCTCTCGTAAATAGGATGCCGGAAGTGTAGGTTCAGTCTGACGGCTCTCTCCACGAATGAAGAGGAGGTGGAGGGGTATATATAGCCTCCACACAAAATCTAACCGTTACACACAATCTACCAAACTCGGTGGGACCGAATAGTTAAACTCGGTCAAACCGATTTTGCAAATAATGTGACCGTTAGGGTTTTTGGTGGGACCAAAATGCAACTCGGTGGGACCGATTCAGTTAGGGTTAGGGCATAATGTAATCTCGGTAAGACCGATTACACAAACTCAGTGGGACCGATTTTGGTAATAAGCTTTCCAGAGAGTTGGTCAGGCAAGCTCGGTTTGACCGATTATCAAACTCGGTGGGACCGATTTTGATAATAAGTTAACCAGAGAGTTTGCATTGTAATCTCGGTAGTACCGATTGCTCAAACTCGGTGAGACCGATTTTGATAATGGACATACACAGAGAGATTACAATCCCATCTCGGTGAGACCGAGATCCCTACCGGTGAGACCGATTTCCCTAGGGTTTGTGGCAGTGGCTAAGACATACAAACTCGATGGCGCCGGATAGAAAGAATCAATGGGACCGAGTTTGACTTTAGGTTTAGGACATATGTGTGGAAGTGGGAAAGTAGTTGAGGGTATTTGGAGCATATCACTAAGCACTTGAAGCAACAGGCTCATTAAGCAACACCTCATCCCTCCTTGATAGTATTGGCTTTTCCTATAGACTCAATGTGATCTTGGATCACTAAAATGTAAAATGAAGAGTCTTGAGCTTGAAGCTTTAGCCAATCCTTTGTCCTTAGCATCTTGAAGGAGTTCCCACATCCTTTAGTCCATGCCACTCCATTGTTGAATTTATCTCAAACATACTAGATAAAAGTGTTAGTCCAACAAGAGATATGTTGTCATTAATTACCAAAACCACCTAGGGAGCACTTGTGCTTTCAATCTCCCCCTTTTTGGTAATTGATGGCAACATACATCAAAGCTTTAGATAAAGATATAAAGAATAGCTAGTAAAGCTTTGGAAAGATATGTAACAAGCATAGGCTCCCCCTACATGTATGCAATCATGTGAATATGAAATATAGAAGCATGTGATAGCATAACCATGATAGAGCAGGCAATGTGTTATATGTATCTTGGCTATATGCATCAAAGCAAAAAGTATTAAAGAGAATACCTTCATGCCCATGAGTTCTTCTTGCAAATAGTATGTACATCAGCATGAATTCCTCATACACATGATTGTGATGCATATACTTACCTTGTGGTCTTGAGTTGGCTTAGGGTGGAATGAACCTGCGTAAACAAGGTTAGATAACACAGATACATCTACTAGCCAGAGCAAACAGAAGAAACCACAAGAATACCAAGACTGGGATGACATGTAGAGCGTGAGTACTGAGTACCACATTGGATTAGACATGTCCCCAAGAGTAAAGATATGCAATGAATTTAAATGATATCTTTCCCTTAGATGTCTTGCTCCCCCTGAATCTAACATGGGATACTGGGAGAAGATAGGGAACAGAAAATCAGAGCTGAAGGAACACAGAGCTGAAAGATATGAATGATGATCAGAGCTAAAGTTCAGAGCTAATGTATGCTAATGCAAAATGAGCACAACAGATCATATGAACATGTCTCTCCCTCAAGAAGACATGTGGACATCTCTCCTCTTGAACACCAAGCATCTGGGATCCTTGAGAAATACTTTCTACTAGTATTCTCTCCCCCTGGAGATCTCTCTCTCTCCCTGAAGGATCTCTCTCTCCTTCTCTGATGTGATCTCTCTCTCTAAATGATAAGCTTTGATGTGATCTCTCTCTCCAACTTTGACATCAATTTCCAAGAAGGGCTTGATAAAGATGTAATCTCTCTCTCCCCCTCTGGAATTTGTCGTGAATGGGTTTGATCCTTGAGTCACAACATAAAGCAATGATAAAAATGTGATGCTTGTATAGGACAAGATTCATTGAGTGGAGCTGGAACAGACGAAACACATAATATGTGGCCAAGTGTTTTTCCTGTTATGAAATCGGTGGCACCGAGTTGTAGGCTTCAGTTGCACCGAAAGGATTCGGTTGGACCGAAAACAACAAATCGGTTTAACCGAGTTCATCGCAGAGAAAACACTTTTCACCTCAGCTCACTAGACTAGTAAGATCTCACAAAGATTTGCAAGGAATTAACTGAAAGATGTGCAAGGAATTGGATGCAGAAAATGCAGAGAAAACAGAAAGAAATCTAGATGAAGTTTTTTTTTAAAGGGGAAACACAAATGCATGAGACAAATGCAAAAATTCAGAAAAGAACACAGGAGAACTTCATCTAGAGATGGTCGGCGACAAAGTCACCTATGTTAGAGTATATTGACTTAGGAGTCAAGTGAGGTCACTTGATCATAGGTCATACTCATCGTTTAAGCTCAAAATGGGGTTGCCATTTTTTTTAAGCATCTTGATGTATTCACATCTTGTCGAGTTGCTTTAACTCATGACTCGGAGTAAAGCTTCTCTAAGATGGAATAACATACCTTGGTTGGTGGTGTTGTCCATGTAGTTGAACTTGCGTGGGTTACTCAAGGTTGATGTAGCTCATCAAGAATTTAGAGCACCACTTGGAATTTGAGTCCATCTACCTACATGGGTTAGTTCATTGCAAGGAAGAGCACTTGTATATCCAAAAATGACAATCATGAAACTCAACATAGAATTTGTCAAAGGATATGTTTGAATGGTTTCGTGCTTCCTTGTCTTCATCCACCTTGTGTAGAGACTTGGTGATGTAGAGATTGCTCAAGATATGAGTAGGTTTCAACCTCATGGAATTTGATTCAACCAAGTACCTACATGGGTTAGATAACATGCAAGATACAAATATATCCAAGACATAAGTTTTTCATCCTAAGAGAAATATCAAGGATTAGTCATAAGCTCATGTCTTGCATGTATCCAATGGAGTTTCTACTCCAAGTTTGAAGCATCAATGATGTTCAATTCTCCTCTTAACCTGCAAAACACTTTCTCATCAAGAGGTTTAGTGAATATATCCGCTTAATTGCTTTTTCTGCGAACAGGCTTAAGATCAATGTCACCCTTAGCAACATGATCTCGAATGAAATGATGACGAACTTCAATATGCTTAGTTCGAGAATGTTGCACAGGATTATGACCAATTTTGATAGCACTTTCATTATCACAAAGCAATGGAACATGTCTCACATATATCCCATAATCTTTAAGAGTTTGGGTCATCCAAAGTAATAGAGCACAACATGAACCAGCGGCAATATATTCAGCTTCAAGCGGTGGATAAGGATACCGAAGTTTTGTTTCTTGGAGGACCAAGACACAAGAGATCTACCAAGAAATTGACAAGTACCCGAAGTGGACTTTCTATCAACCTTGTCTCGGCATAGTCCGAGTCGGAATAGCCAACAAGATCGAAGAGGCCCTCCTAGGATACCAAATGCCAAAATTTGGTGTATGGATTAAGTATCTCACTATCCTTTTCACGGCCTTAAGATGACATTCTTTAGGGGCAGCTTGATATCGTGCACACATGCACACACTTAGCATAATATCGGGACGTGAAGCACATATATATAACAATGAACCAATCATAGAGTGATAAACCTTTTGATCAACTGGTTCACCATCTTTGGTGAAGTCAAGATGTCCACTAGTAGGCATGGGTGTAGTCATACCTTTGCATTCTTGCATATTGAACTTCTTGAATAAGTCCTTAGTGTACTTCGTTTGAGAGACAAAAGTACCTTCCTTAGTTTGCTTGATTTGCAAACCAAGAAAGAATTTGAGTTCGCCCATCATAGACATCTCAAACTTCTCCGACATTAGCTTCCCAAACTTTTCACTAAAATGAGGGTTAGTTGAACCAAATATTATATCATCAACATAAATTTGGCACACAAAGAGTTCACCATTAAACCTTTTAGTAAAAAGAGTAGAATCAATTTTCCCAATTTCAAAGCCTTTTTTAGGAAGAAACTTGGTCAAGCATTTATACCATGCTCTAGGAGCTTGTTTAAGTCCATAAAGAGCTTTGTGAAGTTTGTAAACATGATTGGGTTTCTTAGGATTGACAAAGCTGGGAGGTTGTTTAACATAAACTTCCTCCTCTATTTCACCATTTATAAAAGCACTTTTAATGTCCATTTGGTACAAGGTGATATCATGATGATTAGCATAGGCAAGTAAGATGCGAATGGACTCAAGTCTAGCAACGGGAGCATAAGTGTCACCATAGTCCATACCTTCGACTTGTGTGTAGCCTTGGGCGAAGAGACGTGCTTTGTTGCGAACTACTTGTCCATCTTCATCTTGCTTGTTGCGAAACACCCATTTGGTACCGATGATGTTGTGGTTGTTGCCGGGCTTCTCAACCAATGTCCAAACTTGGTTCCTCTCAAAGTTGTGTAGCTCTTCATGCATAGCATTTATCCAATCCGGATCTTCCAATGCTTCTTCAACCTTCATAGGTTCAATGCTAGAGATGAAAGAATAGTTTTCACAAAAGTTAGCTAAACGAGTTTTAGAGCGAGTGATTCTCCCGGTTTGAATATCATTGTAGATTTGCTCGATGGGATGGTCTTTAGAAATTCTTGCTTGAACTCGTGAAAGCTTTTGCTTGGATCTTCGTTGAACATCTTCTTCATCTTGTTCTTCTTCTTGGCATTCTTCATTATTGGCGTTGTCGTTCTCTTGTCGTGGTGGAGAAGGAGGTTGTTGACGTTCATCTTGATGGAATTCCTCGTTTTCTTCATCTTGGTGTGTCCTGCTTGTGGATGCTTCCATATCAACTCTTGGTTCACCTTGTCGTGAAGTAGAAGCTTCCACTTGGACGGACGAGGTACTCTCCTTCACCTCCGTTGGACGGACCTTGCCAATAGACAAGTCTTGGATTGCTTCCGAAGGATCTTTGTCTCCTACATAAATTGGCAATTGCTCTACTTATGCAGCCGTTAGATTCATCAAACTTCACATCTACCGTCTCTTCAACTTTTCGGGTGAAATTGTTGTAGACATGGTAAGTGTGAGAGTTTGAGCCATAACCTAGTAGGAAACCTTCATGAGACTTAGGAGCAAATTTAGAACGACGATGCTTATCAAGAATGTAGCACTTTGAGCCGAATACTCGAAAGTATCCAACTTGGGGTTTGCTACCGGTGAGTAGCTCGTACGCTGTCTTGCCGAGTAGCTTGTGAAGATACAAGCTATTTATTGCATGACAAGCTGTCTCAACCGCTTCTGCCCAAAAGTGCTTCGGCGTCTTGTACTCATCAAGCATCGTTCTCGCCATTTCGATGAGCGTCCGGTTCTTCCTCTCAACAACTCCATTTTGTTGAGGTGTGTACGTAGCCTAGAACTTGTGTGGAATCCCTTCTTCATCAAGAAAGGTGTCCACATTTGCATTCTTGAACTCCGTTCCGTTGTCGCTGTGAACCTTCTTGATCTTCACTTCAAATTGGTTTTGGGCCTTCCTAGCGAAGTTTTTGAAGATCTTTTGGACCTGCGATTTATCATCGAGAAAGAACACCCACGTAAATCTGGAAAAATCATCAACTATAACTAGACCAAAAGAATTTCCACCGAGACTTGTAAGAGTTGGGACCAAAGAGATCCATGTGAAGTAGCTCGAGTGGCCTCTTCGTGGTCATGATGTTCTTCACGGGATGCCTTCCTCCAACCTGTTTACCTGCTTGACAAGCACTGCAAAGTCTATCCTTATCAAATATGACATCATTAACTCCAAGGATATGATTTCCCTTAATAAGCTTGTCAAGGTTTCGCATACCAACATGACCTAATCGTCTATGCCATAACCAGCCTTTTGAGGATTTAGCAATGAAGCAAGTTTTAGGTTGAGCCTTTTAGTGAAATCAACAATGTATAGATCACCTCTCGCACGCCAAGAAAGACCATTTTATGATTATCTCATGAAACACTTGGCAGTCTACTTCAAAGAATAGAACATTGAAACCGAAGTCAGCAAGTCTAGATACTGAAAGTAAGTTGTAACGAAGAGATTCAACGAGCATAACATTTTGTATGGAGCTATCATGTGAGATGGCCACCTTACCGAGGCCAACCACCTTACCCTTTGAGTTGTCACCGAAGGTGACATACTTTCGAGGACCATCATTTTGAGCAAGCTCACGAAACATCTCTTTATCTCCGGTCATGTGATCGATACATCCACTGTCAAGAACCCATTCCTTTCCTCCTGACGTATATCCCCGAAGATTTTCCATAAGACCAAAATGTCTCATTGCATCATCAAGATCGAAGTCACTATCATCATCCTCATCATAGTATCCATGTTCAACATCGTCATGTGGTGGATCAAATCCTAGAGAGGGTGATTCATTAGAATGAGTTTGACACATATCTTGCTTATGAATTCTTATAGCTTCGGAAATAATGTCACTAATAATACCAACATTTCCTTTGGCACGCATAAGGTTTGTAAGCTCAAATAGACGATCACCAAACATAGGATCACTAGTATTCATCTTACTCAAGGCAATAGATTTATAGAGAATCTCATCTAGATTTTTCAAGTAATAATTTGGAAAGCGTTCCTCAAGAAATTTCCATATAGTGTAGGCACACTCAAAAGTAGGCAAGATTCTAATCAAGTTTCTAGGCAAGCCTCTAGTGATAAGATTAACAGTTCTAAGATTCCTAGTCATGTCAATAGCTTCATCAAGGGTAGGATGCATAGGATCAACACAAGGTGCACAAGGACTAGCAATGTACTTGTTAAAATGATATTGATTGAAAATAACAAGCATCTCATTTTTCCACTCACAAAAATACTCTCCATCAAGAATAGGCACTCTATGACTAAGACTCCCCAAAGTAGACTCATCCATCTTCCTCCAATGGTGATTAAACCAAAGCAATGGAGACCAATGCTCTGATACCACTTGTAGGACCTTGAGAAGAGGTGTCTAGAGGGGGGGTTAGACACTAAGTACCAAAGTTGCAGTTTTTAAGTTTATTTCAAGTTTGAGTGGAGTTTAGGCACAAGTTTAACATTCACAACATATAGCAAGCAAGCATGCAAAGAGTATATGAGCAGCGGAGAATAAAGCATGCAAGTTGCAAGAATGTAAAGGGAAGGGATTGGAGGATTCAAACGCAATTGGAGACACGGATGTTTTTCTCGTGGTTCCGATAGGTGGTGCTATCGTACTTCCACGTTAGTGGAGACTTCAACCCACGTAGGGTAACGGTTCTTGCGAGTCCACGGAGGGCTCCACACACGAAGGGTCCACGAAGTAGCAACCTTGTCTATCCCACCATGGCCGTAGACCACTAAGTACTTGCCTCACTAGAGTTAGATCTTCACGATGTAGGCGATCTGCTTTCACTTACAAACTCCTTGGTTCATCTCCTCTATATTGTAGGAGGCTCACAAGTGACACCTAGCCAATCTAGGAGACACCACTCTCCAAGAAGTAACAAATGGTGTGTTGATGATGAACTCCTTGCTCTTGTGCTTCAAATGATAGTCTCCCCAACACTCAACTCTCTCTCATAGGATTTGGATCTGTTGGAAAGAGGGTTTGAGTGGAAAGCAACTTGGGGAAGGCTAGAGATCAAGATTCATATGGTAGGAATGGAATAGCTTGGCCTCAACACATGAGTAGGTAGTTCTCTCTCAGAAATAGGATGCTGGAAGTGTAGGTTCGGTCTGATGGCTCTCTCCACGAATGAAGAGGAGGTGGAGGGGTATATATAGCCTCCACACAAAATCTAACCGTTACACACAATCTACCAAACTCGGTGGGATCGAATAGTTAAACTCGGTCAGACCGATTTTGCAAATAATGTGACCGTTAGGGTTTTCGGTGGGACCGAAATGCAACTCGGTGGGACCGATTCGGTTAGTGTTAGGGCATAACGTAATCTCGGTAAGACCGATTACACAAACTCGGTGGGACCGATTTTGGTAATAAGCTTTCCAGAGAGTTGTTCTGGCATACTCGGTTTAACCGATCTTCAAACTCGGTGGTAAAGATTTTGATATTAAGTTTACTAGAGAGTTTGGTTTGTAGTCTCGGTAGTACCGATTGCTCAAACTCGGTGAGACCGATTTTGATAATGGACATACACAGAGAGATTACAATCCCATCTCGGTGAGACCGAGATCCCTATTGGTGAGACCGATTTGCCTAGGGTTTGTGGCAGTGGCTAAGACATCCAAACTCGGTGGCGCCGGATAGAAAGAATCAGTGGGGCCGAGTTTGACTTTAGGTTTAGGACATATGTGTGGAAGTAGGAAAGTAGTTGAGGGTATTTGGAGCATACCACTAAGCACTTGAAGCAAGAGGCTCATTAAGCAACACCTCATCCCTCCTTGATAGTATTGGCTTTTCCTATAGACTCAATGTGATCTTGGATCACTAAAATGTAAAATGAAGAGTCTTGAGGTTGAAGCTTTAGCCAATCCTTTGTCCTTAGCATCTTGAAGGAGTTCCCACATCCTTTAGTCCATGCCACTCCATTGTTGAACTTATCTGAAACATACTAGATAAAAGTGTTAGTCCAACAAGAGATATGTTGTCATTAATTACCAAAACCACCTAGGGAGCACTTGTGCTTTCAGAGTGCTCAAGCTCGCCTTCAAGACGGCGGCGCCAGCACAGCCCACCGACGCGGAGACCCCTGAGCCCAAGGGGGCTGCACCAACCAAGAAGAAACAGTTGTTCACCCAAGACAAGGCAGAGACCAAGCAAATACCTGTCGACGAGGACGGGTCCACTGACGCCACTTTCACCATAGGCGCCAACCTCGAGCCCGAGCAGGAGGAGGCCCTGGTCAAGTTCCTGCGTGCAAACAAGAAGGTATTCGCCTGGGAGCCTGATCAGTTGGCGAGGATCCCTAGGGGCGTAATCGAGCATGACCTCCACGTGTGCCCCAATGTACGCCCCGTGAAGCAGAAAGCGAGGTGGCAGTCCACTGAAAAGCAAGCCTTCATCATCCAGGAGACCCGCAAACTAGAAGCCGCTGGGGTCATTCGCGAGGTCCGATATCCAGATTGGTTGGCCAACCCTGTCATTGTGCCAAAGAAGGGAGGGAAGGAGCGCATGTGTGTCGACTTCACCAACCTCAACAAGGCATGCCCTCAAGATCCTTTCCCGCTCCCTCGCATCGACCAGATCGTCGATTCCACCGCTGAGTGCGACCTGTTATGCTTCTTGGATGCCTTCTCCGGGTATCACCAGATCAAGATGGCGGTAGAAGACGTGGAAAAGACGGCCTTCCTGACCCGTGTGGGGTGTACTGCTACGTGCATGCTATCTGGCTGCGCAACGCAGGGGCGACCTTCCGGTGGCCGATGCACATCAACTTGGGTCCGCAGCTCGGGAAGAATGTTGAGGCTTACGTCGATGACATTGTGGTGAAGTCTCGGGAGGCCAGAACCCTGATACAAGACCTGGAGGAAACCTTCGCGAGCCTCAACGCAGTGAACCTATGGCTCAACCCGGAGAAGTGTGTGTTTGGAGTCCCCTCGGGCAAGCTCTTGGGCTTCCTCGTATCCCACCGAGGCATTGAGGCTAACCCAGAGAAGGTCCAGGCGGTCGAGGACATGAGCCCGCCAAAGACCCTCAGGGAAATGCAGAAGCTCACTGGGCGCGTGACTGCGCTAGGGCGCTTCATCTCCAAGTTGGGGGAACGAGCGCTGCCTTTCTTCCAGCTAATGAAGAAAAGGGACCCTTTGAATGGACTGAAGAGGCCGACAAGGCATTTCAAGATCTCAAGAGGTACCTAACCAGCCCTCCGGTCATGGTGGCCCCACGCCCGCAGGAACCCCTGGTGCTCTACCACGCCGCCACTCCCTACTCCGCCAGCGCAGCTCTGGTGGCGGTTAGGGAGGAGCGTCAAACCAAAACCACAGCAGCAGCCCAGGTCAAGGCAAAGAAGGAACTAGGAAGACCCATAGAAACCACTACCACGGCAGAGAAGGATCAGCCGCCGCAGGGGAGCGATCGGGAATGTAAGAGGTCCTCCCCGGACTACCAGCCTCACAGGCTCCATCGCCTCAGGAGGCGCCACGGTCCCCAGAGGGCGCCATCGGCACTGGCGCTCCAAACCTCGTTGAGCACCCAGTGTACTTCGTCAGCACGGTGTTGTGGGACGCGAGGGCACGGTACCCCATGCCTCAGAAACTCCTCCTCGCAAGAATCGGTGGCCTCGCGCAAGCTGCGGCACTATTTTCAGGGTCACCCCATCAAGGTCGTCTCAGCATACCCCTTGGAAAGGGTGCTCAGGAGCCCTAACTCAGCCGGAAGAGTCGCTGAGTGGAACATTGAACTGCAACCGTTTCAACTCGAATTCAGCACGACCAGAGTCATCAAGGGGGCCGCATTAGCGGATTTCATGGCAGAATGGACGGAGGCACCGGGCCTCAAGGCCGACGAGGATCGGTCCCTCTCCCCAGGAAGCGGCGCCCGGAAAGGCTGGGTCATGTACTTCGATGGGGCGTTCTCTAGGCATGGCGCTGGGGCTGGGGCGGTGCTCATATCTCCCACTCAGGACAAGCTCTACTACGCTGTGCAGCTCTGTTTCCAGCAAGGTGAAAAGGTCTCCAACAACATAGCGGAGTATGAAGGTCTAATAGCGGGCTTGAAGGCCGCAGCTGCCCTAGGGGTGAAGCGCCTTACCATCAAGGGCGATTCGCAGCTCCTCGTCAATTTCTCCAACAAGGTGTACGAGCCAAAAGATGAGCACATGGAAGCCTACCTTGCGGAGGTCCGCAGGATGGAGAAGCAGTTCTGGGGGTTGGAGTTGCATCATGTGCCCCGCGACACCAATCAGGAGGCCGACGACATCGCCAAACGAGCATCCAGGTGGTTACCTCAGGAGCCTGGCGTCTTCGAGGAGCGGCTTTTCAAGCCCTCGGCTATGCCATCACTATCAAACACGACGCAGCCTCGGGAGGAGCTCCCGCAGCCACCTGCCTCAGGAGCCCCGGTCTGTGGCCCGGCCTCAGGAGCGCTGTCGGTGTCAAAACCGGCGGATCTCGGGTAGGGGGTCCCGAACTGTGTGTCTAGGCGGATGGTAACAGGAGGCAAGGGACACGATGTTTTTACCCAGGTTCATGCCCTCTCGATGGAGGTAATACCCTACTCCTTCTTGATTAATATTGATGATATGGGTAGTACAAGAGTAGATCTACCACGAGATCAAGGAGGCTAAACCCTAGAAGCTAGCCTATGGTATGATTGTTGTTCGTCCCACGGACTAAAACCCTCCGGTTTATATAGACACCGGATAGGTTAGGGTTACACAGAGTCGGTTACAATGGTAGGAGATCTACATATCCGTATCGCCAAGCTTGCCTTCCACGCCAAGGGAAGTCCCATCCGGACACGGAACAAAGTCTTCCATCTTGTATCTTCATAGTCTTGGAGTCCGGCCATGACGATAGTCCGGCTATCCGGACACCCCCTAGTCCGGGACTCCCTCAGTAGGCCCTGAACCAGGCTTCCATGACGACGAGTCTGGCGTGCATATTGTCTTGGGCATTGCAAGGCGGGTTCCTCCTCCGAATACTTCATAGAAGGTTTTGAACACAAGGATAGTGTCCGGCTCTGCAAAACAAGTTCCACATACCACCGTAGAGAGAATAACTTTTGCATAGATCTGCTGACGTATTCTGCGGCGTGACATCACGCCACGGCCAGGCCTTTATGTGAATCGTTTTTTACCGTTCCACCTCACCACGTTTAGCGAGGCGGTTTCCTTGGCACGTCTTATCAAAGCATAGATCGTGCCCCCCTTATTCCGGGATTCCCATCAATACGGATGTGGGTAACCCAACCGTGCCGTTAGCTGGCACGCCTCTATCAAAGGCGAGTCCTAATCGACCACGGGGTGGGCTCTTGGTATTCAACCTCTTTATAATGAGACCAAGGCCCTCTTCTTTTACACCCTCCATCGAAGTTCGCCTCGCTCGAGTTCCAACACCCAAAGCTTCAGATTTAGGCGCTTCGGACCTTCGACGATGTCCGGCTCCGACCAGCACGGCCGATGGATATCTTCCTCCGTCACAGAAGAAGATGTGCTAAAGCTGCGAGACGCCAGGTATCTAACCAGCGAGATCTCGCATAGGCTACCTGCTCCAGGGAAGGTCATTCCCACTCCTGAGCCCAGCGAGAACGTGGTGTTCGTGTCTCACTTCCTTCGGGGTTTAGGCTTCTCGACGGATCCCTTTGTACGGGGGCTCATGTTTTATTATGGGCTGGATTTCCATGACTTGAATCCGGAGTCCATCCTCCATATCTCGTCATTCATTGTCGTATGTGAGGCCTTCCTCCATATTACCCCCCACTTTGGATTGTGGCTCAAGACCTTCAAGGTGGAGCCAAGGATGATCGGGGGGCAACAAGCAGAGTGCAGAGGGGCAGTCATAAGCAAATGTGCTGATGCTCCATGGCCCGAGGGCTCTTTTCAAGAGGAGCTTGGCTTGTGGCAACGGGAGTGGTTTTATATCACCGCTCCCCGGGGCACCAAATGGGCGGCGCTCCCTGCCTTCCGCTCAGGTCCACCACAGCGGCTGGCGTCATGGGTCAACAAGGGGCTCGACTGGGGGCCGTCCAAGGACGTTCCCTTGCTGTAGGGCCGTATTCGAGACCTCCAAGAGAGGGAGATCAATCTGATTGCAGTGGCACATGTTATCTTGATCCGGCGCCTTCAGCCCTGCAAATGTCGCCCCCTCCGCATGTGGGAATTCAATCCGGAGGGACCACGAGCTCTCCAAAATTTTATGGGCACGACGCCCGTGGAGATGTATAAATTGTTCTTCGGATCACAAGAGAAGTGTCCGGACCTGACTGAGGATGCAGGACTAAGCTGCAATCGCCCAGATACTCAAGTAAGTAGTCCTGTAACCGGAAAAGCTGTTCATTCATTTATCCTATATGTATGCCCTTTAAAGGAGCCGTTTCTTTGAACAGGAGTGGATTGCCAAGGCAAAGTTAATAAGGTGTCCGGCTCCCCTCCCGGAGACCACGCCGGATCCCATGCTGACCAAGATGTTGAAGGTCGCGCCTTTTGAAGAAGGCGAAGGGGGAGCGGGGAAGCAACTGCCTCTATGAAGGAGGCTATCAAGGAAGGAGGGATTAAAAGTCCCGTCTTTCAAGGAGAGAAGAGGACTGCTTCGGAAGATCCGGAGGTCAAGACCTCAAAGAGGGGAAGGGAATCTTCATCGGAGATTCCAGCGCTGGGAAGTAACCCAGCCGCACTATTTCCCCAAGGGGATCAGCCCTCCAGCGAGCCGTAAGTAAAAAGAAGGGGTCTTGTAAATAAGGAACATCCCTGTATTTATTTATGAAGATAACCGAAATTGTACCTTGTAGTTCGGACCTCAGCCCTTCTCGGCAGAGCTCGTCTTCGGGGGATCTTCTTCCGGAGATGATGGAGAGCGAAACGCCTCCACCTGTCGCACCCTCATGTGAAGCGGACGACCCGGAGGTGTCGTCCGTAGGGTTCCCCCAAGTCCGGCGGGGCCGCAAGGTCCAGCGCCAAGTGGTGTGCGGTCGGAGGAGCTGAAGGATCTGCTCGGGCGAGCGGCTATATCAGAAGATCACCGTGCTCTAATGGGTACGGTGATTGAAAGAATTGCATCCGCGGAGAGCGAATTGAATGAAGCCGTCATAAGCTTACTGACGGGGTTTGAGGTACGCAAAAATGATGTACCTTCTGACAGTTATGCATATAAAATGCGCCCTGTATAGATAGTAGCCCCTGAGACTCGGTATGTTGTCAAAATTGACAACGTGCCAAGGATCAAATTTCTCAGTTATAACATATCGCCATTCCTAAACAGGTGGCGGGGAGTCCGGTGGCCAGCCGGACTGATGAATATGCCGAACTAAAGCGGCAACTTGACGAGGCGGATGCGGACATCGCGCTGGTCAATAAACGGATTGACGAGTCACAAGGTATGCGACTTCTACGTGGACACCTAGTAAGGGAGCTTGACGCCCATGTCTTACTATTTGTATGCTAAATGCAGATGGTGTCGCTGCTGTGGAAGAGCTACGGGCGGAACTCGCCCGAGCGAAAGAGCAAGCCAGAAATAGTAATGCGGCCGCTTTAAGGGCGACCGAAGAGCTAGAAGCCGAACGGGCTGCTCACTGCCCAAGCAAAGAGGAAATGGCCGAAATGGCCAGAAAATTCAAGGATACTACCGACCGGTGCGAGGTTCTTGAAAAAGAATGCCAAGCGGAGCAAGAGGGCCTGAAAAAGGCCGCAGCCGAATCCAAGAATGCCCATTCGGCTTTGAGAGCTGCCAAGGAGGAGCTGAGTCAGGCCGGGGCAATTGCGGCTGGAAAACCGCTTTCTGCGAGGAAATATACGGATCCAAAGTATGCTCGCTTGGATAAGTTGTGGAGTTCGGAGGATGCTTATCTGGACTTGGCGGCGAAGCGCCGGACGCTGTTGAGCACTTCCGGGGCGGAAAGGGGCCTGAAGGGAAGAGCTATATTGGTCGCAATTCCATAGTCCGGGCGTCCTTCGCCATCGACCGATCGGTTCGCCGAATGGGCCGAGCTGAATCGATTGTCCGGATTTGCCATGAAGCATGTCTTGACTCACTTGTGGCCGGGCGGACCCCAGCTGAAGAGCTATTTTGGTTTAGTGCAGCAGTTCCTTGGTGCGGTACCGCGTATCGACGCAATGAAGCGATCGGCGTGTATTGAGGGAGCGCGGATGGCTCTGGCCCGTGTCAAGACATACTGGGCAGAGATGAAGGCCACCGATGTTGCATCCCAAGATTCGGACAGAAGCCGAGTACCTGCCGAGCACTACTTTGAAGAAGTCCTGCCGGGCGCTCGTTTAATAGAGACGCAGTGCTCGAAGGATATTATGTTTAAAAACATGTATGATTTGTGAAAACAATGTTTAAATATAATATAAGAGCTTTTTATACTTGTGCGTTCAAGTAGTAAACTACTCCCTGTGCGGCCGTTTATGTATATGTGTATATAACCTGAAAGATGGCAGTCCTTGGCTTCAGCCCCCACGCACATAGTGCGGGGTGTCTGCAAAGAAAACGCCTTTTCACACTTAATCCAACGTATTGGTCCTGTTCAGAGGTGATAGCGTAGCAAACCAGGCAACCGGACTATAATGCTTTATCACTTTCACTTAGCCATAGGAGTTCGAGGGTGGGGCTACTATATAGCCCTGGGGCACCGCACTCTCCCGAATTCGAGTGCGTATGTGCTCGACCGAAAACCGGTCCTTCGTTAATGCGGAGGAATCCTAAACATTCCAGTAAGTCATCGAGTGGTTGACCAGTCTCTCGCTATATCATGACAGTCAGTTTTCGGCTTTCTCTACTGAGGTGCTCGCCCGGCCGAACTGGGGCACAATCGCAGTAGTTTTCCTGGTGCCGCGTTAGCTGATAAAACGAAACGTAAGGCAGCAAAACACAGGAGCCGGGCAAACCCAACTTTTGACCAAAGACATGATTTGGAGCTGATGCATATAAGGCCTAACTCGAGACGTCGAACACTCCCTAAGGTATTCGGTCTTTATAAAAACGGGCAGAATAATGCCCTAAGCCCCTGGTGTCCAGGTACGTGCAAAAATTCTGGTGCGGCCAATGCCAAAACGCCAGCCTCCTCCTCGGTTATAGTAAGAAACCGGGGGATGTATATCACCAAGAGACAGTAAAAAAGGTTTACGCAGGGTCTTAATCTGAAAAGAATCCTTGCAACGGGTCCCTACTGCACGTCTGCTCTTGTGTCTCCGTTGTGCCGTATCCTGGACGGGTGTAGCACGTTGTTCATCTGTAAAAGAGAGGAACTTAGTTTAAAAGAAAAAGGATCGTGCGAAAGATGTACTTAATATTAAATAAACAGAGTACGTTTCGAAGAAGTGAATAAAACTGAAGCTTTATTGTCTCTTGTTATACATGCATGCAGCCCCTCGTATGGGGGTATGCCGCTAGTAGGCGCGGACTCGTCTTGCCGTGTCCGGGTTTGAATGATCAATTCAGTTTTTTTGACTAGCGGAGCCGGATAGGTGTGGGGCTGTCAAGGCAGTCTCCTGTTCTTCCGTGCTAGAGTAACACTTAATACTTCCTCTTAACGAGATGATGCCGCGTGGACCGGGCATTTTAAGTATTAGAGGATCATAATGCGGTATTGCGTTAAAGCGGGCGAAAGCTTCGCGTCCCAATAGTGCTTGATGGCTACTTTTAAACGGGGCGACATGGAAGATTAACTTCTCGCGACGGAAGTTGTCGGATGAACCGAACACAACTTCTAGAAGTATGGAGCCCGTACAATGGGCATATGGGCCTGGCATTACTCCTTTAAAGGAGGTGTTGCTACGGCGAATTTTGGTTGGGTTTATCCCCATCCTGCGGATTGTGTCCTGATATATCACGTTTATGTCACTGCTGCCATCCATGAGGACTTGTGTAAATTGGAATCCGTCGATTATAGGATCCAATATCAAGGTAGTCCATCCTGCGTTCCGGATATTTTCGGAATAGTCCTGATGGTCGAAGGTTATTGGTTTTGACAACCAGTGTGCGGCGCGCCTTTTAGTGGGCGCCGCTCTGTTTTTCCCTTTGATCACGTGAAGTGAGTTTACTGTTTTAACCTCTTATGGGAAAGTCTTTTGTTTTCCGGGGCTCTGCTTGTGGTGCTCGTCGTCATCTTCACTTGGTGTGTCGAGCCCCTTGTGTTCGGCGTTCAATCTGCCGGACTGTTTGAAGACCCAACAATTTCTGTGGGTATGGTTAGCAGGCCTCCCAGGAGTACTGTGGATTTGACATATCTTGTCCAAGATTTTGTTGAAGTTGGATAGCTCATCGCTATTGTCCTTAAGGGACAGTTTTGAGTTGTTCTGCCGTGAGCTTTTGAATCCGGCGTTGACTGCCGCGCTCTTTGGGCCATTCCCTTTAATCCGGCGTTGGTCCTTGTTGCGCCGTGGTTTCGCTTCCGTCCTCGACTTCGGATGTACTTGGTTCATTGGTATCGCATCTTGCTAGCCAGCTGTCCTCTCCGCAAAAGCGGGTCATGAGGCTTGTTAATGCGGCCATTGTTCTTGGTTTTCTTGGCCGAGGTGTCTGGCGAGCCATTCGTCTCGGACGTTGTGTTTGAAAGCTGCTAAGGCTTGACATCCGGACAATCGACTATTTGGTTCTTTTAGTAAGGAACCTGTTCTGCACTTCGAGCTGACTCTCCGGCTGTTGAGTTATGTGACTTAGATCGTCTGCATCCGGAGGGCGGACATAGGTCCCCTGAAAATTTGCCCGAAACGCATCCTCGAGCTCTCCCCAGCTTCCAATGGCATTTTCTGGGAGGCTTTTAAGCCAATGACGAGCTGGCCCTTTGAGTTTGAGGGGTAAGTATTTTATGGCGTGGAGATCATCTCCTCTAGCCATGTGTATGTGGAGGATGTAATCCTCAATCTAGACTCCAGGGTCAGTTGTTCCGTCGTATGCCTCTATGTTTACGGGTATGAATCACGCTAGAAATTCATGATCCAGCACCTCATCGGTGAAACATAGGGGATGTGTGGCGCCCCTGTATTTGGGTGTGCCGTGATGTTCGGATATTTGGCGTGTTGCATTGCTTTGAAGAGCTTGCTTTCTCGGCCCATAGACGGACCTAACTGGGCCATCCTTTTGATGTGAGTCCTTATGCGGATCGCATATGGGCTTGTGTGCGGCGCCATTTGCCGCTCTCTTTTTGCCGTGGGGTCGTCCATCCGACCGGGTGGCCTTCTTACTTTTTAATTGTGGGGGCTCTAAGGCCTCCTCGTCAAATTCGGGCAGTAGCTTTCTTTTTGGGTAGCTCTTTGTACGGCGACTGTCGCCGTACTTGTCTGCGGTGCTGAATACTTTGCTCCATCTCATCCTGAGTGCATCTTCCGCTGTTTTGAGCTTCCGCTTCTGCTTTTCCAGGCTACACGCAGTGGCGACGAGCCTTTTCTGGAGGTCATTTTGCTCCAATAGTTTGTTCGGCGTGAGATTGTCCGGACTGTTGTCTTCGCCGGGGACAGATTGTTTATCCAAGTTGTCTTGTTCGGACGATTGCTCGATAGCTTGTTCGTTGTCCACCAGTTCGCCCTGCTCTATGGCTGGGTCTTTGTTGAGGCGGGACTTTGTTCGGCGTTTACGTTGCCGCTTTGACTGCTTTTAGGGATTTATCCTTCGTGGCGTCCCGTTGTTCCTCGTCTTCATTTCCTTGAGGTGTATCCACCATGCATACATCGTGGGATGAGGTGGTTGCCCAGCATCCTATAGGCGCTGGTTCATGGTTGTCCCCTACATCGTCGTCCATACCGTCGATGTCTTCGGAGTCGAAATCGAGCACGTCGTGTAAGCTTTCGACAATGGCTACGAAGTGGGTGGTGGGTGGGTGTTGAATTTCTTCGTCGTCCGCATCCCAACCTTCGACCGTAGTCCGCCATGGCTTTCCGGATAAAGAGAGAGACTTTAGTGAATTCAGGATGTCGCCAAAGGGCGAAAGTGAAAAGATGTCCGCGGCCGTGAACTCCATAATCGGGCGCCCAATCGGATTCGATTGGCAGGGCGCTGGGGTTCAGAGTCCGGAGAGGAGTCCGCACCTGGAGTCGAGGTCTTCGCAAAGGACAGGGATGGAGTTCGGCTCAATCGTCGTAGAGATTGTAGCCCCCGAGGCGGTGTCCAACCACTCGTCCTCGATCGGGGAATCCGGCTCCGGATTAAGGGTCGGAGCGGATGCTGGTGCGGCCTCCAGGGCACTTTGTTCGCCGCAGAGCTAGATCATGCCCATCGAGACAGTGGCACGCTTTGCTGCGGCTCGAACCCGTCGAAGATCAAGTCTCCGCGGATATCGGCCGTATAGTTCAATCTTCCGAATCTGACCGATGGCGGGCGTAGCTTTCGATCTGCTCCGGATGGCCGAATTGGCTCCCGCAGTGCATAACCGCCGAACACGAAGATTTGTCCGGGAGAAAGCGTCTCTCCCTGGACGCGTCGTTGTTGATGATCGAAGGAGCCATCGGGCCTATCGGTGGCGACACGGAGGAACTCTCAATGAAAGAACCAATGTCGGTGTCAAACCGGCGGATCTCGGGTAGGGGTCCCGAATCGTGCGTCTAGGCGGATGGTAACAGGAGGCAAGGGACACGGGTTTCTACCCAGGTTCGGGCCCTCTCGATGGAGGTAATACCATACTCTGCTTGATTAATATTGATGATATGGGTAGTACAAGAGTAGATCTACCACGAGATCAAGGAGGCTAAACCCTAGAAGCTAGCCTATGGTATGATTGTTGTTCGTCCTATGGAATAAAACCCTCCGGTTTATATAGACACCGGATAGGTTAAGGTTACACAGAGTCGGTTACATTGGTAGGAGATCTACATATCCGTATCGCCAAGCTTGCCTTCCACGCCAAGGAAAGTCCCATCCGGACACGGGACAAAGTCTTCAATCTTGTATATTCATAGTCTTGGAGTCCGGCCATGACGATAGTCCGGCTATCTGGACACCCCCTAGTCCGGGACTCCCTCAAGCGCGCCTGCTCCTGACGATGGAGCCTCAGGAGGGGTGCTGGATCACAAAGCTCCGGAGCTACTTAATGCAAGGGACCTTGCCGGAGAAGGAGGAGGAAGCGGAGCGTGTAGCGCGGCAAGCCACAGCGTACTGCATCAGGGATGGAGAGCTCTATCGGAAGCGACCAAATGATGTATCCCTACATTGCATCTCCAGGGAGCAAGGGAAAGAACTGCTGGCGGATACACACGGTGGAGACTGTGGGCATCACTCGTCATCACGAACCCTCATGGGCAAGGCGTTCCGTAGCGGTTTCTATTGGCCTACTGCGCTCAACGACGCCATCGAACTAGTGAAGGCTTGCGAAGCCTGCCAATTCCATGCCAAGCAGATCCATCAGCCGGCAGGAGGTCTGCAAACTATACCCCTCTCGTGGCCATTCGCAATGCAGGGTCTGGATATCCTGGGCCGCTTCCTCGGCGCCCGAGGGGCTATCGCTACCACTATGTCGTCGTGGACAAGTTCACCAAGTGGGCTGAAGTGGAAGCCGTCCGCACCATCCCCGCAGGTTCTGCGGTCAACTTCGTCAAGGGCATCGTGAGCCGGTTCGGGGTGCCGAACCGCATCATCACCGACAACGGTTCGCAGTTCACCAAGAACCTCTTCAAAACATACTTGTGCTAACACAGGAACGCAGATATGCTACGCTTGGTGGCGCACCCGAAGCAACGGCCAGGCCGAAGGGCTAACGCAGAGGTCCCGAGGGCCTCAAAACCAGAACATTCAAGAAGAAACCGGAGGCTGCGGCAGAGGTTGGTACGACGAAGCTTCAGTCCGTCGGCCGTGGTCCATCCGCACGACCACGACCAAGCCAACCGGAGATACCCGTTCTTCCTGGTCTATGGAGCCGGCGGTCCTCCCTCACGAGGTCGACGTCGTTCCGCACGGGTCCTGGCGTTCGACGAGGCGCAGCAAGACGCCATGCGGGGGACGGACCTCGTGCTGGGGGAGGAGCGTCATCGAGAAGCTACGCTGCAAGCGGCGAGGTACCAACAAGCACTGCGACGATACCACTGCCGTAACATCCGCCCCAAAACTCTTGAGGTAGGGGACCTCGTGCTCAGGCGGGTTCTCTCCAGGGAGGGACTGCATAAGCTCTCTCCCATGTGGGAGGGCCCATTCAAGGTTGTTCATGTTTCCAGACCCGGCTCCGCGCGCTTGGAGACTCAGGAGGGGGTGCCAATCCAGAATGCGTGGAACATCCAGCACCTCCGGAGGTTTTACCCCTAAAAAGGCCCAGAGCCTGTGAAGAAGGCGAATGCCTGTGAGCCTTATCTTTTTGGAAAAGGCCCAGAGCCTGTGAAGAAGGAGAATGTCTGTGAAGCTTATCTTTTTGGAAAAGGCCCAAAGCCTGTGAAGAAGGCGAATGCCTGTGAAGCTTATCTTTTTGGAAAAGGCTCAGAGCCTGTGAAGAAGGCGAATGCCTGTGAAGTTGCTGCGTTTTGGAAAAGGCCCAGAGCCTGTGAAGAAGGCGAATGCCTGTGAAGCTGCCGCGTTTTGGAAAAGGCCCAAAGCCTATGAAGAGGGCCAATGCCCGTGAAGCTTGCTTCCCCCAAGAAAGGCCCGAAGCCTGTGAAGAAGGCCAACGCCTGTGAAGCTCGCCGCCCGTGACACTCTCATGTAATAATGAGTTGGGGCTGTACACGCCGGAGTCTCGAGGCGCCCGGCCTCGAGCCTGGGGCTCCCTCCCACGCCCAGTGGCAGCACTTAGCTCCGCGCTGGTGAGAAGACGTCGAAGACTAGATTAGGTGCTGGACGCGGCTTTTTCATTTGCTTTCTGCAGTTGGCTTGTTCACTCTTAGTTGAAGTTTTATCGAAGCTGTTGCCGTTTTTGATTTGTGGCTCTTCGACTTTTTGCCCTCCTACCTCGATTTCTCTCGCGCAAGGTCTCGCGAGGGGGCAGCCTGAGCGCCCTCGCGAGTGTTTTCTGCCCTTATCGTTCAAGGTTTCCCAACCTGGGTCCACCACAGGAGCACCCCTCCAGTCCGTGCCTCACGGGCACCGTGACACGAACACAGGACCTGGGTCGGTCGCCCCCCACGGCTGAGGCTGGGAACTACCTACGCGCAGGCGTGCGGCCCGAAGGCACGATACCGAAATAGCAGAAACAGTACGATGATTAACGGCGAAAGTCCAAACACGCCCCCACGGGGCCCCACACTACTGTCTTTCTACGCAGGAAAAAGAAAAAGGAAGAACAAATCAGGCGCGGCTCGCCCGACACCAGCCCGCAGGGAAGACTCGAGCCGCCTCCGGGGCTCAGGCGGACTCCCTCTCGCGCTTCACTGAGGCGTGACGGCGGGCGGACCCGCTACCACCCTCCAAGCAGGCACGACGGCGTGGGGCCTGATCGCGGCCGCTGCTGGAAGAGCCGTTGCCCGAAGAAGAATCGATGAAGCTCGAGGAGCCCTGAGTGCCGCCGACCACACGTGCGCTGTCCTCTCCGTCGTCGCCGGGGCTGGGCCCCCGGCCGCGGTCGTCGTCCTCAGGGCAGCACCCAGTGCGGCGACCATCCTCCCCAAACACCCTCGCGTAAAGGGTGGCATCGCCGTCGAACTTGAAGTGCAGGGTGCACCGACGGCTCAGGCCACGCGCGCGGGCAAACGTCTGCCAGCCGCGAGTCAGGGCCAGGCTCCCGGCTGCGGAGACCTCCAACGAAGCCCAGGAGGCCCGACTGCAGCAGCCGTCTGCCTGGAGCCAGAGGCCGCCCGGGGCGCCAGCCGGGAGCTCACCTAGGAGGAAGCGAGGAAGCTGAAGCCGGGCGCAAGTCGGCTCCGCCGACCACACAAAAAACTCCGGCAACACCTCCGCAGCACGGAAGCGCGGCCTAGGGGGTCGCGCGGCTGTAGCGCGCCCCACTGCCGCAGCCAGCCGTCCATCACCGCGCGGGAGATCACCTCCGCGGCCACGGGGAGTCGCCGTGGGAGCCACAGGATGTTTGCGAGGGCGGCCTCGACCGCGCTTGGGCGGGGGAGAGGCAGGATCAACCTGGCAGGCCTTCCCCTTCTCTGCGGCCAAGAACTTCCTCGGCAGAGCCATGAAGAAGGAGGAGAAGCAAGAGGGGACAGACTGAAAGGGCACGCACCGTTCTGTACTTAAAGCCAGAGGAGGCCAACCGCCGGCCTCCACAATCGCAGGTAATCATGAGCCGCTTTGCGTGCAGGGACTTGTCAATTCGTGCAGTTGCCGAGGCGTCGTGGGGAAGTGGAGACGCCCACGTCCAATCAACCGCCATGCGGCGCCCAAGGCCGCAGGCTGTTAGGGCCCATGGCACTTCGCACTTGCCCTTTCGCTTCTCTGCTCGGCCAAGTCCGGGCGCGCCTTGGGCCCGGGGGCTACTGTCGGCGTTACAGGAACGGGATCCCCAGACTTGCTCGCCTGCGGCCTGCGGCGTGGCTCAAAGGGGGCCCATCACGGCCCATCTTCATCAACACAAGCTCAAGACCCTCGCGAGGGGCCAAGCCTCGCGGGGCGGACGACAGAGCTTCCTCAGGCACGGCCTCATCAGGCTGGCTCGCGAGGAGGCAGAGAGATCAAGGCGGGGTACCTCACGAGGTGCCCATGACGCAAGCCATGACGACCAAAGAGGCGCCCAGGCGGGCGCCCGACCACGCAGTGTCCTCCTTTCCTCTTTGGTGCAAAGGGAGCAAAGCGCAGGCGAGCATCAAGCAAAGGCATCCATTTCGGTGCAACAAGACCAAGACCAGCCCAACGGCAGGAAGGAAGTCATTGTGGAGCCCAAGCCAAGGCGTCACCACCAGAGCCTTTGACAGAGAGGACCAACTTTAGTCAGGATAAGTGTACCAGATGTTCCCCTTCAAAATGGCCAATTGTTGGCGCCCTTCCCGCTCAATATTTGGGAAGAGGCCCAGGGCCTCTGTCTATAAATAGGACTAGCCTCCCACAGGGTAGAGGCAGCTTGATCCGGGATCCAGAACAGAGCTAGAGGCCAAGCAATCTAGAGAGAGAGAGAGAGAGAGAGAGAGAGAGAGCGACTGAACTCCTCCAAGCAGTTCATCGCCCCGGCCAAGAATAGACCCTCGCGAGGCTGTTCTTCCTTGTATTGTTCATCACCATCAGCCCAAGAGGCAATCCACCACACCACAAACTAGAGTAGGGTACTACACCACAATGGTGGCCCGAACTAGTATAAACCTTGCGTCTCTTGTGTTGTTCCTTTCGTAGTTTAGATCCCTATAGCGGCAGGGGTGCAGGTAGGTAGAGAGCGAGATCTCCGTGCGCACCCCAGTGTTCGAACCTCAAGGGTCTGCCGGAACCCGAAATCCGACAAACGCGCCCGCTCAGGTGAACCAAGTGCGCCATCACCTTTAGTTCGGCATATCAGCTCAAGTGCGCGGCAACCGCTGGCGCTCTCCCGATGCTTTGTTCACCCATCATCAGCAACGTACAAGTCACCAAGACCCTCATCGACAGCGGCGCAGGGCTCAACGTCTTATCCATCGAGACGTTCGACAGCCTCCAAGTGCCATACGATCAGCTTCAGCCTACCAAGCCCTTCTCAGGAGTGACTGACGGCTCCAATACACCGATAGGGCAGGTCCACCTTCCCGTCACCTTCGGAGAACGCAACAACTACCGCACCAAGCTCATCGACTTCGACGTCGCTCACATCCGTCTGCCATACAATGCCATCCTCGGGTACCCGGCCCTGGCCAAGTTCATGATAGTGACGCACCATGGCTACAACGTCCTCAGGATGCCAGGAAGCGGTGGGATCATCACAGTCCCCTGCGAGGAAAGATATGTGGTGTGCTCCCACGAGCGTGCCTTTCAAGAAGCGTCACTCGAAGACCCCAACAACAATGCGGCTCAGTACCCTCCTGAGGCCGTTCCCAAGAATAAGAAGCAGCTACTCCGTGCCGAACCTCGGGAGAGCGGTGATGCAAGTGGTACCTCGTCAGGATCAGCGCCCGCGCTTGGGGCGCCTCCCTCCCTCGCATAGGAAGGCGCGCCCGGCGCCCTCCTCGGGCAGGGCTCAGGGGCTCTCTTTTGGAGGGCCTCGGACCTTGCCAATGTCATGAGGGAGGCGCTCGGGCACCACTTGGAGGCGTGCTTCATGGCACGTCTCCCTCAGGAGGAGATGGGGCGAGGAGCGCCTAGCGCTCAGGATTTCATTGCCAAGACCACTCAGGAACTGCAGGATGCAAGAGCCATGCGTGGCGACCGCCGCTCACCGGGCGCAGCTCCCCATCCAGGCAAGGATACTGGGGTGCACGTCTGCATCGACTTCCCAGGGCTCAACAGGGCCGCATCTCAGGAGCTCTTCTGGCCTTCGCGCGTGGGGCACTGCGAGGGCCCACCTCACAGCTATGTTTGCATGCCTTTTGGCCTGCCGAGCATGGCGTCCGCCATCCAGCGCGGCTTGCGGAGCATCTTGGTGGCTCAGGAGGCTAGGCACCACGCAGTCTTGGCGGAGATGGAGACGGTCCTTAGGGAACCGCCTAGACCCCCAGGGCCTCCGGAGGCTCAAGATCCCGGTGGCTCATGAGGAGCAACCCCTGCACCACGCATCTTCAGCTGCCCCAACACTCCTTCTGCAACGGAACCAGGTGACATTTTCCAAGTTCATTTAGCTGGGAGCGCCCTTCGGGCTGCATTATTCCCAGGCCGCGTGGGTCCGTCCCTGTGGTATGTGTCCTCTTACATCTATAGCTTACCTTGCTGGGGGCGCCCCATGGGCTGCATCATCCCCAAGCCGCTCGGGTCCGACCCAGCGGCATGAATCGTTCGTGCATTTACCTAAGTCAGTCTGCTCCTCATGCTTGATCTATCTATGACTATCACCTGCTCGAGGGCCACCTACCACAGGAGCTGCTCACACCGGCACGGCGCTTGCGCATGGGTCTATCCCTGCAACATCGACAATCTGAGCGGTCGAGCTCTGGCCCGTGGCGCGCCTCGCGCGCGTCACCTCACTAGGCCCTCAGTGCCTTCATGCCCTTACGGAGCGACCATTGGCCGGCCGGCATTCATAATGGAAATATGTGCCTCTCCTCGCGTTGACTTGCAGGAACCTCCCGAGGATAACAACGGGCGGTACCGCGGGCTCCCTCTTCTCTCATGCGATTTGCTTGCGCATTAAAAGTGGGGCTCCTGAGCATCACGACTCAGGAGCTCTTATTGGCTCTCCAGCCCTCACCCCCTAGCCTTGACCACGGCATCGCGACCTGGCATACTAGCGGCGACTGAGCTCGCTCGAGGGCCGGGACCTGAGGATGTAGAGCATGAAAGAGAGCGTGGGGAAGAGGAGGAGACTCGTACGGGCCTGACCTGGCTATGCTACGATCGCCTACGCACGAGTCTGGCGCCTCGCGAAGAACCGGCCCCGGACTGCCAAGATAAGTTTCACGCTTGGGTCAACCAATCGCTACGGCATAGAGTTCTCATTGGTGTTTCCCCGCTGTGGCAACGTAATCTCCGTTTCCTACCTCTTGGCGGTCGCTTGCGTGCTAAAGGGGACCTCCTGAGCATCGCGTCTCAGGGGCTCTTACTGGACCTCGGGCCGGTCACATCCTGGCCTTGACCACGGCATCGCGACCTGGCATACCAGCGACGACTGAAGCCTGCCTGGGGTCCGGGACCTGTCAGCGTAGAGCACCAAGCCGTCGCGAGGTTGGAAAAAGGAAACCGAGTCGGAACGGGACACGCACACACACAATTTCATAATAAGGGTTATATCAACAAAGGACATTGCAGACCCTTTACACGCCCCCGCGGGGTATTTCTTGATTCCTCGCAAGGAACAAAAGTAAAGAACTTCTAGGAGCCCTACCTATACGCACCCCAGTGGCCGACGCCATCATCAACAGTGGGCCACGGGAGGCTAGCGCCAACCTCATCCTGATCAGCGGCGGCGAGGGCTGGACGCTGCAGCCTTGCTCCGGGCGCAGCGAGAGCTTGGGGGCACGTAGCTGTCGTCACTCGTCTCCGGAGTCTCGTAGAGCTCAGGAGAATCGCTGGACTACCAAGCGTCGCTGCTGCTACTAGAGAAGCCGCGGGCGACGCGATAAGAGGCTCCTGCCCCAATCAAGGGCGCGTCTCGACGGCTCCCTTCCGAGCAAGCACTCGGTAGCGGCCTTCCGCCTCGAAGATGTTGAAGGACAGTGTGGAGGCGCCGTCGTACTAGAACTGGATCGCGAGGGCGCCTTCCGCGCGGCACCCTCGAGCGACCTCACCCCAGCCTCGGGTCATGAAGATCTCGGCTGAGGGGACGGCTTTAACTTCCGCTCCATTCGCCGGCTTGTCGCAGTCGGCGTGCTGCAGCCCCAGCTCGAGGGGCCCCCTTGGCGGCATCTCGGCAGAGAAGAAGGAAGGGAAGCGGATCCAAATGCGCGGAGGCATCGCCGCCCATAGAACAAGTTCGCGCGAGGAGTCCGCGGCATGGACTCCGGGGGCAGCGACGCGTGCCACCACGGTGCAGCGACCATGGGCGCGGCGCGCGCGGCACCGCCCGCCGCCTCTTCCTCATGAGCCCTCCGCTTGGGCGTACATGGGTAACGGATACCCAGGGGGAGGCCCTTCGCACCAAGGCCTTGTCTCCTCCTGCATCACCACCACGTCACGGCAGTGGACCGGCCTCTTCTTCGGCGGAAGCGGCTGTCGGCGTTCTGGGAACGGGGGTCCCCAGACTTGCCTGCTTGCGGCCTACGGCATGGCTTTGCGAGCGGGCCCGTACAGCCCATCTTCACCAACAAGCTTTAAAGACCCTCGCGAGGGGCCAAGCCTCGCGAGGCGGACGATGCAAGACCTCCTCGAGAGCGGCCTCACCAGGCTGGCTCGCGAGGGGCGGAGAGATCAAGGCAAGGTAAACCTCGCGAGGTTCTCGTGACGTGAGCCATGACGATTGAGACCACGCGGGCGCCAGCGCGCACAGTATCCTTGTTTCCTCTTTGGTGCTAAGGAGGCAAGTGCAGGCAAGGAGTACCAAGACGTCAAGCAAAGGTTTCCCTATCGGTTCAATGAGACAGAGGCCTGCAGGACGGAGGTTACCGTGGAGCCCAAGACGGCGTCACCACCAGAGCCTTTAGTAGGTGAAGACTACTTTTGTCAGGATAAGCTGTACTAGTTGTCCCCTTTCAAATTGGCCGTTGTGGGATCCCTTCCCGCTCAATATTTTCGAAGAGGACCAGGGCCTCTATAAATAGGACTAGCCACCATAGTAGTAGGAGGGGATATCATCTCATCTTGATCGAATCCTGACCCACACAAGTTCACCAAGCACAAGAACACCTCTCCTTAGGAGGCTATTCTTCCCCTTGTACTGTTCATCCTCAGCCCGAGAGGCAATCCACCACCACCACACTAGAGTAGGGTATTACACCACAACGGTTGCCCAAATCTTGTGTCCCTTGTGTTGCGAGTTCGTCGAGCTAGTCTAGAGATCGCGAAGCGTGTGAGGGCGTGATCTGTGAGGGAGAGATCTTCGCGCGCACCCCAGAGTTCGAACCTTAAGGGTTTTGCCGGAACCCGAGATCCGACAGCGGCCCTGGCTCATCGCGGGGAGTCTTTCCTTTCTCCGCAGTGGAAAACTTTCGGATGGGCGCCATTGGTGTCACTACTGGCAATGGAGCAAAGGGGGAGAAGTGAGCGGAATGCGAAGAGATGGGAGACGGGGGCTCTGCCCTCGTCCCCATTTATAGCAGGAGAAGGCCAACCAGCACCTCCCATGATCATAGGTAATCATGGTTTTTCCTTGCATGCAGCAGGGACTCGTCAAGTCGGGCAGTTGCTGAGGCAGCATGGGGAAGCGGAGATGCCCACGTCCAATCAACCGCCACGCGTCGACCAAAGCCGCAGGCTATTGGGGCCCGCGACACTCCGCACTTGCCCTTTGGCTTCGCCTCGAAGCCAAGTCCGAGCATGCCTTGGGCCCGGGGACTATTGTCGGTGTTCTGGAACGGGGGTCCCCACACTTGCCTGCCTGCGGCCCACGACGTGGCTCCACAAGCGGGCCCGTATGGCCCATCTTCACCTACAAGCGCTCAAGACCCTCGCGAGGGGCCAAGCCTCGCGAGGCAGACTACACAAGACCTCCTCGAGAGCGGCCTCACCAGGCTAGCTCGCTAGGGGCGGAGAGATCAAGGCAAGGCAAACCTCGCGAGGTTCTCATGATGCGAGCCATGACGACCAAGGCCAGGCGGGCGCCAGCGTGCATAGTGTCCTTGCTTCCTCTTTGGTGCTAAGGAGGCAAGCACAGGCGGAGAGTACCGAGGCATCAGGCAAAGGTTTCCATATCGGTGCAACAAGACCAAGACCAGCAGGACGGCAGGACGGAGGTCACCATGGAGCCCAAGACAGCGTCACTACCAGAGCATTTGGCAGGCGAAGACTACTTTTGTCAGGATAAGCTGTACTAGTTGTCCCCTTTCAAATTGGCCATTGTGGCATCCCTTCCCTCTCGATATTTGGGAAGAGGACCAGGGCCTCTATAAATAGGACTAGCCACCACAGTAGGAGGCAGCTCGAACGGATCTTGAGCAATCCTCACCCGCACACTAGCTCACCAAGCACAAGAACAGCCCACCTCTGGAGGCTGTTCTTCCCCTTGTACTGTTCGTCCTCGGCCCAAGGGATAATCCACACACCACACTGGAGTAGGTATTACACCACAATGATGGCCCGAACCAGTATAAATCTTGTGTCCTCATGTTCTTTGGTTTCGGCGAGCTAGTCTGTGAGATCGTGGAGCGTGACAGCGTGGGAGAGGAGAGATCTTCGTGCGCACCCCAGTGTTCGAACCTCAAGGTTTTCCGGAACCCTAAATCCGACACAACCTGCTTGGTATCATCCGCCAACTTAAACTTCAACAAAGGGTCATGCTCTGTGGTTGGCTTCTTTAACGGAGTCATACCACCTGGGTCAACATTGTCTTTATAAAACTTGAGCTCCTCCGTGCCACAGGCAGACTTAGCATAAGCAGCATCACCTTCTTCACATTCCAAGGCTATCTTCCTATCACCATGTACTGTGATGGTACCCTTGCGACCCGACATTTTAAGCTGCAGATACACATAACAAGGCCGCGCCATAAACTTGGCGTAAGCCGACCGTCCAAACAGAGAGTGATAAGGGCTTTTGATCTTGACCACTTCAAAATTCAATGTTTCTGCCCTATAGTCATACTCATTGCTAAAAGCTACTTCCAAGGCAATCTTACCAACTGGGTATGCCAATTTACCAGGCACCATCCCGTGAAAGACTGTAGAGGACGGCTTAAGATCTTTGTCAGTCAAATTCATACGCCGAAAAGTATCATAATAAAGGATATTGATACTGCTGCCTCCGTCCATAAGCACCTTAGTGAATTTGTAGCCTCCAACTTGAGGGGCTACCACTAAAGCCAGCTGGCCTGGATTGTCAACCCGGGGCGGGTGATCCTCACGGCTCCATACAATTGGCGGCTCTGACCGTCGTAAGTATCGAGGCACTGCCGGCTCAACTGTGCTCTTCGCTCGTTTGTGAACCTTCTAATCTCGCTTGCACATGCTTGTGGTGAAAACATAATATTGGCCACTATTAAGATGCTTTGGATTACTTTGATACCCTGACTATTGTTGCGGGTTGCCTTGACTGTGCTGCTGCTTATAACTACCCTGATTGCCCTGACCTTGATATCCGGAATTTGAGCCGCCACCTCCAAAGCCAGGCCCGTGTGAGCCGGATCCTGACTCGTTGTTCGGGCCATTATTGTTATTATGATTCTGGAGATAACCAGGATTCTTGTATTCCTTCGTAATGAAACAATCCTTCCACATATGAGTCAATGGTCTATCCGGGAGACTATGTTTTGGGCAAGGCTCATTCAACATCGCCTCCACGTTGAATTTTGGCCCTCTAAACTGTTGTGGCCTACCTTTGCGACACTGGTTATTACAATGTGTATTGGTATTAGCCACAAATTCTGATCTGTAATCGGCTTGCTTGCAACTACTGTTGTTGCCTTGCTTCTGCCTTGTCATATTTTGCTGCTGCCCTTTTCCATTGCCGTTCTTCTTCCCCTTGTTGGACTTCTCCTCATCAGACCCAGGGTCCTTGGTGTTGTCAGAGTCAGCGAATTTGATGAGAACTGCGATGAGCTCTCCCATGTCATTGCAATGATGTTTAAGCCGCCCTAACTTCTGCTTGAGAGGGGTGAAACGACAGTTTTTCTCCAGAATAAGAACAACAGAACTGGTGTTGATGCTATCCGATGAATGGATAATGGCTGAGATGCGGTGAACCCAGTGGTGGGCCGAATCATCCTCGCGCAGCATCTAGATCAATGATCGACAAAGGCTGCTTACATGTTTCTTTAAAATTCTAAATAAAGCGCGCATTTAACTCAGCCCATGAATTGATAGAATTGGGGGGCAATCCCTTTAGCCAGGTGCGAGCCGGCCCATCCAGCATCACGGTGAAGTACTTGGCACACACAACATCGTTAACATCCAACATATCCATAGCCAGCTCATAGCTCTCAATCCAAGCCTCGGGAGGTTGATCAGCTGTGTAATTGGGCACCTTTCGAGGGCCCTTGAAGTCCTTAGGCAAACACTCGTTACGAAGAGCCGGTGCTAAACATGGCACACCGACCGCCCTAGAAGTCATCCCAACCTCTAGAGACGCCAAAGGGTTTCTTTGAAGCTGCTGATGAGCCGCTAATTGAGTCGCCAGTTCTGCCTCTTGACGTGCTCTTGCCTGATCCCTGATGGCTTGAGTATTGTTATCATCACCGGGCGGGTCATGGCCATGGGGTGGCCGGGTTACGATGCTGCTCACTACTGGAAACCGCCGGTGACTCAATGCACCGGCTGTAGCTTCGACTCTGGTGCGGAGTTGAATGAATTCGCTCGTGGCTATATGAGTAAGCCGCCTGCTGAGCTACCACTGTCTGAAGAAGCTCGACAGCCTTCCAGGCCTCAACTGCCGCAGGAGACTCGCCTTCAACTAGAAGAGCCGCTAGCCGCGAAGCCGCGACAATCATATTATCCAGAGGGTTGGAATAATGACCCGACGTTGTTTACACCTGCTGAGGCGAGGTTAAGTCCAAACAAGGTGGGTCTGTTACACGAGGTTGAGCCGTCGCCCTGGCCACGGGAGCCTCGGCAGCCCGGGTCACACCAGGCGGGTTACTTGGTCCTGCCCCAGGCGTATTGAAAAGATTCCTCGCCTCAAACTCCAAAGGTAGATGGCTCTGGTGTCTCCTTCATAGAACACCATTTGACGTGTTCTAGTCTAGGCTCAAACGAAAGGCCTCGGCCCTTATCCGATGTGTCTCAGCATCCAGGGCAGCTCGTTCTATGGCCATCCTAATGTTTTCGGCCTCAAGATCCTCTCGCGCCTTGGCCACCTCATCTCGTAGCTTTGCAACCTCTGTATTATGCTGCACTTGAGTCACCAAAGTCATTTCCACAGCCAAAAGAGTCGCCAAAGCATCCAGGAGTTCAGATAAGACTTGAGCCAACGGACACACAGAACCATTCGCACCAGCCTTTGCAGCAGCAGTTGAACTGGATGTCATGGCCGCAGCAGTTGACGATTGTAAAACAGGTTGCGTGACGGCCATGAAGATTGCAGCTCTGGCCGGTGGCTCATAGGGCTCCGGAATACTGTCACCACCGGAATAGCCGCCTTGCCCGTCGTCTGGTAGCTGATAGATTGATTCGGTTTCGCCGGTTGAGGACTCATCGCTTGAGTAGATGGCCGTCTCTCCCCCGGACATAGAACCTTCCTCAAGATCCGCCCTATGAACAAAGCCGATGAAAGCACACTTCCGGGCAGGTTCGACCCTGGCGGGTCTCACGCGCCGAACCGTTTCAACAGTGTCGGTGTAGGTGTCGGTGTCAAAACCGGCGGATCTCGGGTAGGGGGTCCCGAACTGTGTGTCTAAGATCGATGGTAACAGGAGGCGAGGGACACAATGTTTACCCAGGTTCGGGCCCTCTCTATGGAGGTAATACCCTACTTCCTGCTTGATTGATCTTGATGAATATGAGAATTACAAGAGTTGATCTACCACGAGATCGTAATGGCTAAAACCCTAGAAGTCTAGCATGTCTGACTATAATTGTATATGTCCCTTCGACGGACTAAGCCCTCCGGTTTATATAGACACCGGAGGGGACTAGGGTTACACAAAGTCGGTTACAGAGAAAGGAATCTTCATATTTGGTCACCAATCTTGCCTTCCACGCCAAGGAGAGTCCCATCCGGACACGGGTATTGTCTTCGGTCTTTGTATCTTCACAGCCCATCCAGTCTGGCCCATGTATAATAGGTTGGACGCCCGAGGACCCCTTAGTCCAGGACTCCCTCAGTAGCCCCCGAACCAGATTTCAATGACGAGGTGTCCGGCGCGCAGATAGTCTTCGGCATTGCAAGGCGGGTTCCTCCTTCGATGACTTCAAAGTGATGTATTCGGCATTCCATTTAATGTTGTACCCCTCGACTTCTATGTATCAACAACTTCAGCTTCCACGTGTCAAGCGAATGCGAGAGGTCAGGGTATTTTCGCACATAACACCCCGGCCATGTAAGTAAGAGTGTCTATTTAAAGGGATTGGATCTCAGATCCATTTGGCGCCACGCGGAAAAATCCTCAGAGATTGCTAGGAAAAACCGCCCCAACATGGCTAGTGCTCCCAGCTCCTCCTCCCATCCGTGCAACTCAGAAAAAAGGCGAGTGGGAGAGATGTTCTGTATCCCACGGTCAGCTAGTGAAGCTGCAAACACAGGGATTTCTTCCCCCTGCGGATCCAGTCCCTATTCAGGCAAATTTGACCTCCTTCAATGACGGGGCCCAAGCGGGGAATTTCCCCTATCCATCTGGGGGGGGGGGGAACGAGTGTGTGCTACCTCTTGAGCACTACGTTGGATTTCCTTGAAGAGGAAAGGTGATGCAGCACAGTAGCGTAAGTATTTCCCTTAGTTTTTGAGAACCAAGGTATCAATCCAGTAGGAGGCTACGCGTGAGTCCCTCGTACCTGCACAAAACAAATAACTCCTCGCAACCAACGCGATAAGGGGTTGTCAATCCCTTCACGGTCACTTACGAACGTGAGATCTGATAGATATGATAGGATAATATTTTTGGTATTTTTGTGATAGAGATGCAAAGTAAAATAAAAGCAAAGTAAAAAAGCAAAGGAAATAAATAAAGTGTTGGAAGATTAATATGATGAAGATAGACCTGGGGGCCATAGATTTCACTAGAGGCTTCTCTCGAGAGCATAAGTATTTTACGGTGGGTGAACGAATTACTGTTGAGCAATTGATGTAATTGAGCATAGTTATGAGAATATCTAGGTATGATCATGTATATAGGTATCACGTCCGAGACAAGTAGACCGACTCCTGCCTGCATCTACTACTATTACTCCACTCATCAACCGCTATCCAGCATGCATCTAGAGTATTCAGTTCAAGAAAACAGAGTAACACCTTAAGCAAGATGACATGATGTAGAGGGATAAATTCATGCAATATGATAAAAACCCCATCTTGTTATCCTCGATGGCAACAATACTGAAAGTGCAACTATCCCTAGGTGGTTTTGGTAATTCATAACAACATATAGCTCATTAAGCTAATACTATTCCAAGATGAATATTTCAAGAAAGCTCAATGAATGGCATGGCATGGATGATGAAAGTGGATCCCTCAAAATATTAAGGACAAAGGATTTGCTCAAGCTCAAAATCTCAAGACTCTACATTTTACATTTTAGTGATCCAAGATCACATTGAGTCTATAGGAAAAGCCAATACTATCAAGGAGGGATGAGGTGTTGCTTAATGAGACTTTTGCTTCATGTGCTTAGTGATATGCTCCAAAACCCTCAGCTACTTTCTCACAATCCACAAATGACCTAAACCTAAAGCCAAAATCGGTCACACCGATTCTTTCTATCCGGCGCCACCGATTTCAAAAGTCATAGCCACTGCCACAAACCCTAGGCAAATCGGTCCTACCGATAGGGATCTCGGTCTCACCGAGATGGGATTGTAATCTCTCTGCTTCCCTTCAGAACGTTTACATCTAACCGAAGTGAGCGATCGGTCCCACCGAGATTGCAATGTAAACTCTCTGTTTCCCTTTTGTAACATTTCGGTCTCACTGAAAAGAGCAAATCGGTCCCACCGAGTTTACCTGACCAACTCTCTGGAAAGATTATTACCAAAATCGGTCTGACCGAGTTTGTGTAATCGGTCTTACCGAGATTACGTTATGCCCTAACCCTAACCGAATCAGTCTCACCGAGTTGCATGTCAGTCCCACCGAAAATCACTAATGGTCACTAGGTTTACTAAATCGGTCCGACCGAGTCTGTTGAATCGGTCCCACCGAGTTTGGTAAATTGTGTGTAACGGTTAGATTTTGTGTGGAGGCTATATACCCCTCCACCTCCTCTTCATTCGTGGAGAGAGCCATCGTAACAAACCTACACTTCCAACTTACCAGTTCTGAGAGAGAACCACCTACTAATGTGTTGAGGCCAAGATATTCCATTCCTATCATATGAATCTTGATCTCTAGCCTTCCCCAAGTTGCTTTCCACTCAAACCCTCTTTCCAACAGATCCAAATCCTATGAGAGAGAGTTGAGTGTTGGGGAGACTATCATTTGAAGCACAAGAGCAAGGAGTTCATCATCAACACACCATTTCTTACTTCTTGGAGAGTGGTGTCTCCTAGATTGGCTAGGTGTCACTTGGGAGCCTCCGACAAGATTGTGGAGTTGAACCAAGGAGTTTGTAAGGGCAAGGAGATCGCCTAGTTCGTGAAGATCTACCGCTAGTGAGGCAAGTCCTTCGTGGGCGACGGCCATGGTGGGATAGACAAGGTTGCTACTGCGGACCCTTCGTGGGTGGAGCCCTCCGTGGACTCACAAGCAACTGCTACCCTTCGTGGGTTGAAGTCTCCATCAACGTGGAGGTACGATAGCACCACCTATCGGAACCACGCCAAAACATCCGTGTCTCCAATTGCGTTTGAATTCTCCAAACCCTTCCCTTTACTTTCTTGCAAGTTGCATGCTTTAATTTCCGCTGCCTATATACTCTTTGCATGCTTGCTTGATTTGTGTGATGATTGCTTGACTTGTCCTAAGATAGCTAAAATCTGTCAAACTCTAAGATTGGGAAAAGGTTAAGTTTTTAATTGGTCAAGTAGTCTAATCACCCCCCCCTCTAGACATACTTCAAGGTCCTACAAGTGGTATCAGAGCTTTGGTCTCCATTTTCTTAGATTTCCATAGCTTTTGGTGGTCATAGCCTTGGTTTCACAACCTAGGAGAGTATGGCGTCTAGCGAGGGAAATAATCACCGTAGAGGTCCTTACTTTGATGGTACTAACTTTGCTAGTTCGAAGTATAAGATGAAAATGCATATTCTCGGACATAACCCCGCCATTTGGGCAATTATTTGCATTGGCTTGCAAGGTGAATTCTTTGATGGGAGAGAGCCGAACCGTGAAACTAATGCGGAAGAATTGAAGATGTTGCAATACAACGCTCAAGCTTGTGATATCATCTTCAACGGATTGTGCCCCGAAGAATTCAACAAGATCAGCCGTCTTGAGAATGCAAAAGAAATTTGGGATACTTTGATTGATATGCATGAAGGTACCAAATCCGTCAAGGAATCCAAGTTGGATGTGCTCCAAAGTCAGCTTGACAAGTTCAAAATGAAGGATGGTGAAGGTGTCGCTCAAATGTACTCTAGGCTTGCTCTTATTACAAAATGAGATTGCCGGCTTAGGGAGTGAAGAGATGACCGACATGATTCATCATCAAGAAGATCCTAAGAGCATTGGATGGAAAGTATGATACCGTGTGCACATTGATCCAAATGATGCCAAACTACACAGATCTCAAGCCAACAGAAGTCATTGGAAGAATTGTTGCTCATGAGATGTCACTCAAGGATAAGAAGGAACTTCACAACAAGTCAAGTGGTGCTTACAAAGCCTCAAGTGAAGCCCCCACATCGTCAAGTGAGAGACAAACCTTCAATGAAGAATTGAGCTTAATGGTGAAGAACTTCAACAAATTCTACAAGAGTAGAAGCAAAGAAAGAAGCTCCAAGTCAAGGACTTACCATGACAAAAGATCTTCTAGTCGAGAGCGCAATTGCTACAATTGTGGAAGACCCGGACACTATTCCAATGAGTGTACGACACCCTACAAAAGAAGAGAAGATTCTCCAAAAAGAAGAAGCAAAAGAGAAGAATCACCACCAAGAGAGAGAAGGAGTAGAGATGATCGTTATGAACGAAGATCCTCACGGAGAAGCAAGGATTCGGAAAGAAAGGACAAGTCATCAAGGAGCTAAACAAAACGAAGACATCAAGCTCATGCTGGTGAATGGGTATTCGGCTCCGACTCTGACAAACACTCCGAGAGAAGCTATCACTCCGACTCCGAATATACTCAGGATGAAGGTGTTGCCGGTCTAGCACTTGTGTCAACCAACTCCTACGACATATTTGATTCACCAAATGAAGTAATTGAAAGATGCTTCATGGCCAAAGGTCCAAAGGTAACACATCCTGAGTATGTTGATTTCAATAGTGATGAAGATAACTTGCTTGTGGATGATGATTTACTTGTTGACAACTCTAGTGATGAATACTATGATGAAACGTCAATTAATCATGCTAATCAAGATAAAACGAATGACAATGATAAGGAGAAGATTGAGCTTCTAACTAAAGAACTAAACACTCTTAAGTTGGCTCATGAAACTATCTTCAAGATCATCGAGAACTTTTAAGGGCTCATGAGAAGTTACGCTTTGAAAAGCTCAATCTTGTGCAAGAGCATGAGTTCTTAAAAGCAATCAATGATGATCTCCGTAAGAAAAGTTCTTCTTACATAGCCAAGCGTTTACTCCTATCTACTTACATGCCTCAAGTCAAGTCTAGTAACAAGTACAAGAAAGATACTTCCTCTAGTAGTAACAATAACAATGTCAAATCCAATATTGTTGCCTCTAGTAGTTCTCTTGATTCCACTAATGATTCTCTTAGCCAAGTTACACTTGAGCAAGAAAATAGCTTATTGGAGGGAATTATAGAGAAAGGTGTCTACAAGAGCCTTGCCGGGAGTAAGCAATTCGAGGAAATTGTACGCAAGCAAGGAAGACACCGGAAGAATCAAGGTGTTGGTTTTGAACGAAAGTTCAATGCCAATGGAGTTGAGTGGGAAGAAGATCAATACCCCAAGACGAAGTTTGTTCCTCAACAAGAGAAGTATGATCCTACTTCCTTCAAGGGAACACAAGCACAAGATGATCTTCCACCACAAGACCACAAGAACAAAGGCAAGGACAAGCTTCAAGAAGAGATTGATGCATTTGAAGAAGCACCTAAGGCCTTGTTCAAGTGGATTCCCAAGACTACTACAAGTTCTACTTCATCAAGTACAACTACAACTCCATGGATTCCCATCAAGATGATGTGGATCCCGAAGAAGAAGAACTAGAGAGTTCTTGAGGGTGACTCCGCCGACATTCTTCACACATATCATTATGGCAAGGACAAGTGCAATCAACTTCCACATCTTGCACTAGTTCAAGGAGTCACAAACCCTCATGTTGGTAAGGCAAGGGACAAGGTAACCTAATGATTTCATGGACATCATCTTGTGTGTGCATCACTCTATGTCTATGGATATTCTTGTTTGTTCCTTGTGGGACTAACCCTTGTAGGCAAGTTGAAAGTGCAACTCACTCCAAAGGATTGCTCCAATTGATCTACATCAACATTGAGCATCCACATCTTCAACACCTACATGAAGTCATCATCGACAAAACCCAAGGTTAGTTCATCCCTCTAAGGGGGATCTCACATCTAAGGGGAGCTTAACTCTAAGAATTGAGTCAAAGCAACTCTAATGGTGTGAACACATCAATGCATTATGTAAAAGTGGTAACCCCACTTGAGCTTAAACGATGAGTATGAACTATGATCAAATGTTTATCATTTGACTCCTAAGTCAATATACTCATATATAGATGACCTAGTCATCACCAATTGTTTGATAGATGCTAGAATTGGTTGTGCATGCTTTGCCACACATTTCATTTGCTATCTTTTTGTGTGAGCATGTTGGTTGCATATTTACTCATTCAAGGACATCCACTTGTTGTTTTGATTGTTGGGTTCTTTCTTCTTTTGGCCAAGTGGATGGACAAGAATGCCTAAGAACCTTCTCTAGCTATCTATGCTTTTCTCGTCTCAAACTCTATCCATGCTACATCACAAAATTTGATCAAGTCAGATTCGAACCACTCTGTGTGAGGAGCACTCGGAGTCCCCGATTCGTCATAGGCTTAAACTTCCAAAACTTCTTTGTGATTCTCGGTCTGACCGATTCCTCCATTTCTGTCCTACCGAGATCACTAAGTCGATCTAGGTTTTCAATCTTGGTGTAACCGATTTGAAATTTTCGGTCACACTGAGTTGCTGTAACTGAACACAGTTATGCATCTCGGTGCCACCGAGTTGTTCCACTCGGTCACACCGACAGGGTCGGGCTATATATAGTCACGGGCAAAAATTTGGAAATTTCTTTGAACCCCTTCGCCCGCGCAATAGCTCGCTCTGCCTCCAAGGTCTCCAGATCGTCTCCTCGCTTGACCGCCTCCACAGTCGCTGGTCTTCGCTGCCGTCAACGGAATTCAACCCCGCTGTTGCCGCCGTAGCGAGTTCATCGCCGAGCTAGGGTATGGACTCGATCATAGTGCTATCCTCGTCCGATTCCTAGCACATTGTGTTCTTATTGATTCTTGCCACGATTGAAACACTCCTATCCAAATAATGCAATCCGTAGATTAGATGAAATTTGAAAATTTAGGGTTAGGTTTCACGAACCATCTCGACCCACCGAGTTGAAAAACTCGGTCCCACCGATTTGGCTTATGCCATTGCACTAGTAACTCTCGGTCTGACCGAGAATTGCTAATCGGTGCGACCGATTTTAGGACTTTGTGAAACCCTAGCAGTCTCGGTGCCACCGAACTATGACTCAGTCCAACCGAGTTCATCAGTTTAGGTTCCAAAACTGCTTCGGTATCACCGAGTTTGAAAATCAATCGATCCGAAATGCTTTCTGTGGAAAACTAAAACTGAATTTTTGAATCATTCTTTTGCAAAAAATCTCTGCATTTTGTGATGCTCATCCACTCTATCTCATCTATAACTCTTCACAAGGTTAGCAGTTAGTGTTTGCAGCATGTCAGACCAGAGTGATAGTCAGAACAGGTCAGAAGGGCAGATGCACATGAGTGAGGGCACTAGTCCCTCAAGCAGCTCAGATGAGGGGAGCAGAAGCACTCTGAGCAATTTGCCTAAGGCTGCTACCAGGCAAAGGAAGAAGAGAACTTCAGACTCTGAAGATGAGGATTACAGAGCAGAAGAAGATGGGGCTACCTCAAAGAAAGTAGTACTCAAAAAGGAGTATGGCTCAGCAAAGCATACAAAGCCTGGCTTGAAAATCAAAAGGCCAGCAGGAAGACAACCAATGTCCAAAGCCAGAGTGTCTACTCAAGCTCCTTTGGAATCTCAACCCAAAGAGCCGGTTGCTGCAGAGGGAAAGAAAAGGAAAGAAAGGGTCAAGAAGACCATGGCAAGAGTGATTGGGAAGCCTTTCATGATGGAAGAGGAAGAAGAAGAAGAGGTTGCAGAGCCAGCACCCAAGGCACAAAAGCTGATGGGTGATGCAATCAAGTCAGGAGCTGCAACTTCCAAGCCCAAAGCTGCCTCCAAGCCCAAGAATGCACCCAAGAGGAATACCAGGAGTATTCCAGCTGCTGAGAAGAACAAGGACCCAGTGCCTGAGGTTGCTGAGAAGGATGAAGAAGGACAAGTTCTGAGGAAGCTCAAGCCCAAGATACCAGACCACAATGATGCTCATCCTGTGGCTGAAAACATGAAGATCAGGAGAGATAATGGGTTGAGGCTATGGAAAGAGACAGATCCATATGCCACGAGGAGAAGGACTGCTCTGGATTACAGGTTCCACACAAAGGAGCAGCAGGACTTTTATGAGACTATCTTGCTGGATAAGAAGCCCATAGTTTGCGATATGAGATGGGTCAACTGGACATACATGAAGGAGAACGCAGAACACTACCCTGGAGTATATGACAGCTTCAGTGCTTGTGGAGTTGCTGATTTTGTTGGGCAGAAGCTCACCAACTGGAACGACGAACTTATCATGCAATTCTACTCCACAGCACATTTCTATCCAGATGGAAGGATAGTGTGGATGTCAGAAGGAACCAGATATCAGTCTACCATAGAGGAATGGTAAAGTTTGATCAATGCCCCAAAGGAAAGTGAGGATGACCTGGACATTTATGGTAAGAAGAAAATGGACCATAACTCAATGGCACATATGTACAAGGAGATCCCAGATGATGCAATTGAGACCTTCAAGTTTGGATCAGTCCATTTTCTGCTGTCAGGGCTGCCTACGATCAACTAGATCTTAAGGCATACTCTTTTGCCCAAGTCAGGTGACCATAACATGATTAGAGGGCATGCAATCAATTTGCTTCACGTTTTTGATGTACCTCAGAAATTCAAAGTCATGAGCCTTATAGTTGAAACAATTAAGAGGACAGCAGCAGATCAGAAGAGGAGTTGTGGTTATGCCCCACAGATTCAGGAGTTGATAAACTCGAAGATGGGCACAGGAAAGTATCTCTTGGATAAGGAACACATGGTTCTATATCCTGATTTTTAGGACAATCGAGTTGTCATGACAGAGAATGAACCATCATCAGTGCAAGCTCAGGAGAGAAAGGAGAAAGCAAGGCAAGAGAAAGCTGCCAAGATGCCAACTCAAGCAGAGGCATCTGAGTACTTTCTGAAGAGCAAGCAGGAGCAGCTTGGTTACTTGATAGCATCAACTCTACGGATTGAGAAGGGGTTGGCCACCCTAACTCAAAACCAGGAGAGCCTGGAGAGAATCATGGAACAAAAATTCTATGATCTTGATGTCAAAGTGACTGAGATTCAGTCAGCTGTGGAGCAATTACAAGATGATATGCAGGAGAGGAAGGGCAAGACTACAACTGATGCATTTGCTAGAGTGCCTAGAGCTCAGAGGTCAGCTGCAGTACCAACTCCAGACACCAGAGCAACTTCTTCCGCTCGACATACAGCCCAGCTCAACCAGCTCCAGCTCCAACTTCTTCAGCTCCTACCACGTCTACTGATGCGTTCATCCTTGGAGTCCTGTCCACACCACCACCAGAAGACCAAGCCTGAGAGACGACATAGTACTATGCATTTTCAATGAACTTTTTGGTAACTTGTTGCCAAAGGGGGAGAAAAATGTATAGATCATAGGCTTCGAGAGAGAGAGTGTTGCTTTTGTTCTCTCTTGATTTGGTGATTCAAACTTTTTGCTTTTGATTGCTTGAGATACTATGCTATTCTTGTGAGACATTGATGATCATGTGTTTGATCATAAGCTACACTTATGCATGTTTGATGATATTATCTTATCTATCCTATGTGATCATTCACTTTGCTTGGTGATGAGTGCATGTATTCAATCTTTATCATTTTGAGCGCTCCACCAAGATGTATGTGACATGGAGGAGTAACCCATGAGCCTAATTTCTTGTGCATTTGCAGTCCAAAGCAAATCTTAAGATATGCAAAAATTTAGGGGGAGCTCTTGCTTATCACATACTTCTCAAAGCGACGATGCTTTTCAATCTTATTATCATTTGTCGAAGCTTTGATCTATATGTTGTCATCAATTACCAAAAAGGGGGAGATTGAAAGTGCAACTATCCCTAGGTGGTTTTGGTAATTCATAACAACATATAGCTCATTGAGATAATACTATTCCAAGATGAACATTTCAGGAAAGCTCAATGAATGGCATGGCATGGATGATGAAAGTGGATCCTCAAAATATTAAGGACAAAGGATTGGCTCAAGCTCAAAAGCTCAAGACTCTACATTTTACATTTTAGTGATCCAAGATCACATTGAGTCTATAGGAAAAGCCAATACTATCAAGGAGGGATGAGGTGTTGCTTAATGAGCCTTTTGCTTCATGTGCTTAGTGATATGCTCCAAAACCCTCAGCTACTTTCTCACAATCCACAAATGACCTAAACCTAAAGCCAAAATCATTCACACCGATTCTTTCTATCCGGCGCCACCGATTTCAAAATTCATAGCCACTGCCACAAACCCTAGGCAAATTGGTCCTATCGATAGGGATCTCGGTCTCACTGAGATGGGATTGTAATCTCTCTGTTTCCCTTCAGAACGCTTCGCCTAACCAAGTGAGCGATCGGGTCCCACCGAGATTGCAATGTAAACTCTCTGTTTCCCTTTTGTAACATTTCGGTCTCACCGAAAAGAGCAAATCGGTCCCACCGAAGTTTACTCCGACCAACTCTCTCTGAAAGATTATTACCAAAATCGGTCTCACCGAAGTTTGTGTAATCGGTCTTACCGAGATTACGTTATGCCCTAACCCTAACCGAATCGGTCTCACCGAGTCGCATGTCGATCCCCAATCAAAATCACTAACGGTCACTAGGTTTACTAAATCGGTCTCGACCGAAGTCTGTTGAATCGGTCCCACCGAGTTTGGTAAATTGTGTGTAACGGTTAGATTTTGTGTGGAGGCTATATATACCCCTCCACCTCCTCTTCATTCGTGGAGAGAGCCATCATAACAAACCTACACTTCCAACTTACCAGTTCTGAGAGAGAACCACCTACTCATGTGTTGAGGCCAAGATATTCCATTCCTACCATATGAATCTTGATCTCTAGCCTTCCCCAAGTTGCTTTCCACTCAAACCCTCTTTCCACCAGATCCAAATCCTATGAGAGAGAGTTGAGTGTTGGGGAGACTATCATTTGAAGCACAAGAGCAAGGAGTTCATCATCAACACACCATTTGTTACTTCTTGGAGAGTGGTGTCTCCTAGATTGGCTAGGTGTCACTTGGGAGCCTCCGAGCAAGATTGGGGAGTTGAACCAAGGAGTTTGTAAGGGCAAGGAGATCGCCTACTTCATGAAGATCTACCGCTAGTGAGGCAATTCCTTCTGGGCGGCGGCCATGGTGGGATAGACAAGGTTGCTTCTTCGTGGACCCTTCGTGGGTGGAGCCCTCCGTGGACTCACAAGAACCGTTACCCTTCGTGGGTTGAAGTCTCCATCAACGTGGAGGTACGATAGCACCACCTATCGGAACCACGCCAAAAACATCCGTGTCTCCAATTGCGTTTGAATCCTCCAAACCCTTCCCTTTACTTTCTTGCAAGTTGCATGCTTTAAATTCCGCTGCCTATATACTCTTTGCATGCTTGCTTGATTTGTGTGATGATTGCTTGACTTGTCCTAAGATAGCTAAAACCTGTCAAACTCTAAAATTGGGAAAAGGTTAAGTTTTTAATTGGTCAAGTAGTCTAATAACCCCCCCCCTCTAGACATACTTCAAGGTCCTACAAGTACAATACGTGCCTTGCTGCCCCTACTGTCACTGGGAAAGGACACCGCAAGATTGAACCCAAAGCTAAGCACTTCTCCCATTGCAAGAAAAACCAATCTAGTAGGCCAAACCAAACTGATAATTCGAACAGACTTGCAAAGATAACAAATCATACAAAAAAGAATTGAGAGAAGATTCAAATATTGTTCATAGATAATCTTGATCATAAACCCACAATTCATCGGTCTCGACAAACACACCGCAAAAAGAAGATTACATCGAATAGATCTCCAAGAGAGAGGGGGAGAACATTGTATTGAGATCCAAAAAGAGAGAAGAAGCCATCTAGCTACTAACTATGGACCCGAAGGTCTGAAGTAAACTACCCACACTTCATCGGAGAGGATATGGTGTTGATGTAGAAGCCCTCCGTGATGGGTTCCCGCTCCGGCGGAGCTCCGGAACAGGCCCCGAGATGGGATCTCGTGGGTACATAAGGTTACGGCGGTGGAATTAGGTTTTTGGCTCCGTATTTGATTGTTTGGGGGTACGTAGGTTTATATAGGAGGAAGGAGTACGTCGGTGGAGCAACAGGGGGCCCATGAGGGTGGAGGGCGCGCCTTGGGGGGGGGCGCCCCCTACCTCGTGGCCTCCTCCTTTCATTCTTGGCGTAGGGTCCATGTCTCCTGGATCATAATCGTCCTAAAAATCACGTTCCCGAAGGTTTCATTCCGTTTGATATTCCTTTTCTTCGAAACTCTGAAATAGGCAAAAAACAGCAATTCTGGGTTGGGCCTCCGGTTAATAGGTTAGTCCCAAAAATAATATAAAAGTGGATAATAAAGCCCAATAATATCCAAAACAGTAGATAATATAGCATGGAGCAATCAAAAATTATAGATACGTTGGAGACGTATCAGTGTGCTTCCTCCCCTATTTTCTAAGAGGTGTCGGATTTCCAATTCATCCGTTCCTCCGAGGGCTTCTGGAGTATTATGGCCTCCAACTGCACAACTTCACTCCCACCTCCATCCTGCATATCATGGGTTACGTCGCTCTTTGCAAGCTACTGAGGCCCATTTTGAATTATGGAGAAAGCTATTCTGTCTCGTCCCGTGCAACCATGGGGGATCAATATTTGAAGTGGGCGGAGCCGAAATATGGCGCATCGCCGGGACCGGATACCTATCCGGCACACCAAAGAAGGCATCCGACGGGTGGCCTTCCGAATGGTTCTATATTGAGGACGTCGCACTTCCTGACCCAGTTCGGAGGGGTCTTCCCGAGTTCACAAGCGTTCCCTTGAAGAAACGCCACAGCTGGCACCCTCGGAGCCTCGAGGAGGAAGATAGTGCGTAAGTTCGTCAACTCATGAGCAAGATAAGGACGCTCGCCCAGTCCAGATTATCGATAGTCGAGGTAATGGCGACTTCCATAGTATGGGGGGTTCAGCCACTCCAATACAGAGGTCTTCCCATGTGGCACTACAATGGTGAGGATGACGCCTCCCGCTGCGGCCGGAAGGGTCCGGACACTCCCGCTGCTCTGGCCAAAATGTTGGTCGAGCTGTTCAAAGGGGAGGAAGAGGAGTTTCTTCGTATCAAGCGCAGAGATGTATTTTCCATGTACAATCCTCCTAGCTAGGTAGGTCCCAACCCCTCTGTTCTACTCACTCCACTCCCTAAACCACTTTCAATGAATATTAATCCGTCCATTTATAACAGCACTAGCGAAAGATCTCCGAGGGGCTTTACAACCCTGCCCCACAACCAGAGGGCCATAATCGGGACCTTGACCCCGGATTCGAAGAAGATCCGGATATATTCGTGGTGCTCGAGGATGGGATGTTTTACTAGGCGAGCTATGATGGAACGGAAGTGGCCATCACCGCCGATTATCCCGGTCTTCTCCCTGCTTCACACGTAAGTAATCAGGAGACATCTCCTCCGAAAGAGTTCCCTTGTTCTGCCTCACCCACTGCACTGTGTCGTGCTCAAAAGGGGAAGCGTTCGGCGCGCCCTGCTACCCAAGAGGCAACTCCAAAGCGAGCGGTGCCCATGCCGAGCAAGCCTTCGAAGAGGAAGGCAAACGAAGATACGACCGAGCCTTCATCGAAGAGGTATGGCTTTTAAATATGCCCTTTGGCAGTCACATCCAACTGTGACATTATCCGCTGCGTCTTATCAGGAAAAGCATTCGCAGGACCATGTCTGGGAATCTTACCGGTTGCGCTTCGACAATTCAAGTTCCCGGCTCTGCTTTAAAGGCAAGGGCTGATACGGGAGTGACGCCGGATTGTCCTTCGGCAGAGGAGTCGGATGATGTATCCGTCACAAACTCGGAAGTGGAGAGCACCATGAACCATCAGTGCCAGAGAGCCATTCTACGCGACCCCGGCTTTACAAACAAGGTGTTCAATGCCGTCAGCTCGACTGATGCATATATCCAAGCTGCTCGAGACAGGCTTGCCAGAGCCACAAACCAATATGTAAAAGATATACGGGTGAGTTTATTGCACAAAACTGATAATTATATACCAGTAGCCCTTGAGACTTGAAGCAGTTGATACAACTGATTTAAGGATCATTGTATAACCAGGTGTTGTCAGAGAAAAACAATATGTTGTCTCAGGAACTAGAAAAGTGTCGGACCCAGCTAACTGCTGCTACCGCCGAACTGGAGAAATCCAAGAAGGCATCACCTGGTAATGTCCCCCTCCATCGAGAAAACATAATTATATACCGGCAATGCTAACACTGTTGCTCATCTTATGGCAGGATCGTCAGATCAACTGAAAGCTGCCCAAGCGGAAGAACAAGAAGCCAAAATACTGCTGGAAGCGGGCGAACGTGTGCTGACATGAGTCAGAGATGAGAAAAACAAGCTGCAGGATGCCCACACCCAGCTGGGCGAAGAACTGAAAGATGTACGGGCTCAGCTGGCTGATTCCGTGAAGGAAAATAAGAGGCTGAGAGGCGGCATATTCAGTATGTGGTCGAACTTACCTTCGAGTAATTTAGAGATAAAGTGGACTGACAGAGTTATGTCTGCAGGTATGCTGACCGGTCGTCCCGAAGAGGAGATGTCCGAATTCTCGGGTGGTCTGCTACAAGAGCTGTCGCAAATGCACGAGCAAGATCGGCAGCCGATGTGAAGTGTTGCCAAGGCCTTGTGGCCATCCGTCTCTCCTCCAGGAAAGATGGAGGAGCTTATACAACTATTCAAGGGAGCGCGGCGGCGCTTTCGATTGTGGAAGATATCGGCCTGCCGGGAAGGTGCACGAGAAGCCTAGGCCATGGTGAAAACACGATATACCAAGATTTATCCAAATCATATGGCTCGGGTCGGACCTCTAGGGTCAGATGGAAAAGAAGTTCCCGCTAATTTGGTATATGACCAAGTAGAAGTAGCCGCCAAGTATTCCCGTATGATTGTGTTAGACAGCCCGGACGGTATAGAGGAGGAAATTTTTGAGTCCAAGTGACTATGTACTTTCCTTCTAGCTGAATTGTAAAACGATTGTCACGACAGACCTTTTCGCTTCGACCTCTGGACCCGAAGGTGCAGAGTATTTCTGAATACCTGAGCGCTAAAATAGACTGGGGTATGCGTGGAAACCAGGCGTAGGGGTCATAGTTGCTTGAACAGACAAGTTGTATCCGGTTAGTTATGTTATATTACATTATGATTGTAAGAAACATCTTCCAGAGAGAATAGTTCCGTTAAGGGTTATAATGATTGGCCAAAACTTATGTCATATCGATGCATATAATGGAGAAGAAAAGGTACATATGGGCAAAAACGCATATGTGATGAGCTTGATGCTCGGAAAGTAATAATAAGCTTCTGTCCGGGAAGCCACTAGGTATAATGGATGGACATTTTCGAGGATGTGTACGTCACAGGTTCACAGCTTAGCCGCGCGAAAGCTTTAAGGCTATAAAAAAGGAAGAACGAAAAGAGAGGAAAAAATAATGGAAACAACAGGGAGAAGGAGATGAACAAATAGTCCGTTGCTAGGCATAGAATCTTCGGAGTCTGGCCGCGTTCTAGGGGTTCGGTTCTAGGCGATTGTCTGATGCATCACGCAGGCGATACGCTCCTCCAGTGAGAACTTCGTCAATGATGAAGGGACCCTCCCATTTGGGCTTGAGTTTGTCCTTTTTCTTCTCCGGCAAGCGTAGAATGAGTTCGCGAACATTACAAGTCTTGGCCCGTACTTCTCTGCTTTGATATTTGCGGGCCTATTGTTGATAAAATGCGGAACATGCTTTTGCAACGTCGCGCTCCTCCTCCAGGGCATCTAGGCTGTCCTGTGGATCAAGCTCAGCCTCTCTCTCTTCGTACATGCGCACTCGAGGTGAGTCATGAATAATGTCGCAGGGTAGCACAACCTCTGCGCCGTACACCATGAAGAAAGGTGTATATCTGATAGTGTGATTGGGCGTGGTCCGCAGCCCCCAGAGTACGGAGTCGAGCTGCTCAACCTAGTGCTTGTCTGATTCTTTCAAAGACCGCACCAGTCTAGGCTTGATGCCGCTCATAATAAGACCATTGGCCCGTTCGACTTGACCGTTTCTTTGCGGGTCATAGACGGAGGCGTAATCGAGCTTAATGCCCAGATTGGCGGACCGGTTTTTCACCTCATCGGCTATGAAATTGGAGCCGTTATCGGTGATGATGCTTTGTGGGACACCATAACGGTGTACAATGCCGGATATAAAGTCTATCACTGGTCCGGCTTCGGCCGTTTTAACTGGTTTGGCCTCTGTCCACTTAGTGAATTTATCCACCATGACCAGCAGATATTTTTTCTTATGGCTTCCTCCTTTAAGGGGTCCAACCATATCAAGCCCCCAGACCACAAAAGGACAAATGATGGGGATTGTTTGTAGAGCAGTGGGTGGCATATGGCTCTGGTTGGCGAAAAGCTGGCGTCCGACGCAATGTTGGACAAGGTACTGTGCATCTGCTCGAGCCATCGGCCAATAAAAACATGTACGGAAGGCCTTGCTAACAATGACCCAAGCTGCGGCATGGTGACCGCCGAGACCGGCATGAATTTCAGCCAGGAGCTGCCGCCCCTCTTCCTCGGAGATACATCTTTGAAGGACTCCGGTAGCGCATTTCTTATAGAGCTCTTCGTTGTGAACCTTGTAGGCCTTCGAACGCCGTACAATGCGGCGAGCCTCATTCTGATCCTCAGGGAGTTCTCTCCTATTAAGGTAGGCCAAGAAGGGTTCGGTCCATGGGGCAATGACTGCCATGATGAGATGGGCCAACGGTGTTATTTCGGTGGCTCAGCCCCCGATGATATCGTTGTGTTCGGTATCTGGGGTTATGTTTGGATCCAGACTGGTGCTGCCGCTCTCCCCTTGCCACACCACGGATGGCTTAAAAATCCTTTCCAGAAAGTTGTTAGGTGGGACGGGGTCGCGCTTGGTGCCGATGCAAGCAAGGACGTCCGCCGCTTGATTACTTTCTCGAGCCACGTGATGAAACTCGAGCCCCTCGAACCGAGCCAACATTTTCAGGACGGCATTACGATAAGCCGCCATCTTCTGATTTTTGGCATCGAAATCTCCATTTATTTGAGATATTGCGAGGTTTGAGTCCCCGCGCACTTCTAGGCATTGTATGCCCATGGAGACAGCCATGCGAAGACCATGCAATAAGGCCTCGTATTCGGCTGCATTATTGGAGTCTGTGTATAATATTTGGAGTACGTACTGGACTACGTCTCCAATGGGGGACGTTAAAACGACGCTCGCTCCTTATCCTGCCAGCATTTTGGAACCATCCAAATACATAACCCAGTTGGAATATGTGCCGTACTCTTTAGGAGTTCGCCCTCTGTCCATTCAGCGACGAAGTCTGCCAGTACTTGGGATTTAATGGCTCGACGCGGTTTGTATATTATGTCGAATGGAAGGAGCTCAATGGCCCATTTGGCAATCCGACCCGTAGCATCGCAGTTGTTTATTATGTCATTTAGTGATACTTGGGAAGCCACCGTGATCGAACACTCTTGGAAGTAGTGTCGTAGCTTTCGGGATGCCATGAAGACCGTGTATGCTATCTTTTGATAATGAGGGTACCAGGATTTCCATGGTGTGAGGATAGTGGATAAGTAGTATACCGGCTTCTGAAGCAGGAATTTGTGTCCGTCCTGCTCTCGCTCAACGACGAGCACGGCGCTCACCACCTGGTGTGTTGCCAATATTTATAATAACATGGGTTCGCCAATGTTCGGCGCGGCCAGGATTGTGTTGCTCGCTAGAAGGGCTTTTATTTCTTCCAGTCCGGCTATTGATGCATCCGCCCACTTGAAGTGATCGGTGCGCCGGAGGAGGCTATACAGTGGCAATGCCTTTTCTCCCAATCTGGAGATAAAGCAGGTTAACGCTGCCACGCATCAGGCAAGGTTTTGGACCTGTTTAAGGTCCGTTGGCATAGCCAATTGTGACAAATCTTGGATTTTGGCTGGATTTGCTTCAATTCCTCTATTGGAAACGATGAAGCCCAACAGTTTTCCAGCAGGGACGCTGAAAACACACTTTTCTGGATTGAGCTTGATGTCATATGCACGGAGGTTGTCGAATGTGAGACGTAAATCGTCTATTAATGACTCAACGTGCCTAGTTCTAATGACGACTTCATCCACGTATGCTCCAACTGTCTTGCCGATCTGTTTCTCCACGCATGTTTGAATCATGCGTTGGTAGGTGGCCCCGGCGTTTTTGAGCCCGAAGGGCATGGTCTTGAAGCAGAATGGCCCATATGGGGTAATGAATGCCGTTGCGGCTTGATCGGACTCCTTCATTTTGATTTGATGGTATCCGGAATATGCGTCGAGGAAGCATAGTGAGTCGTGTCCTGTGGTAGAAACAATGATCTGGTCGATGCGGGGGAGGGGGAAGGGATCCTTAGGCATGCCTTATTGAGGTCTTTGAAATCGACGCACATGCGCCAGGATTTATCCTTCTTTGGCACCATCACCAAGTTTGCTAGCCAGTCCGGGTGTTTAATTTCTCTAATGAATCCGGTCTCGATTAGCTTGGCTAGCTCCTCCCCATAGCTTGACGTTTGGGTTCGGAATAGCGCCGCAGTGTTTGCTTGACCGTTTTATATCCCTTCAATATATTGAGGCTGTGTTCGGCCAACCTGTGTGGGATTCCTGGCATATCAGAAGGGTGCCAGGCGAATATATCCCAGTTCTCGCGCATAAACTCTCGTAGCGCGGTGTCGACCGTTGGGTCTAGTTGTGCCTCGATAGATGCTGTCTTCTTGGGGTCCGTTGGATGGACTTGGAATTTGACTATTTCTTCTGCTGGTTTGAAGGAGGTGGATTTGGGTCGTTTGTCCAGGATTACATCATCCCTATCCATAGTGGAGCGCAGCATGGTCAGCTCTTCGGCCACGAGGGCTTCAAACAACGCCTCGAGGCCAAGGATGCGGTTTTATTTTCGGCGCGCAGAGCTATGTCCGGATCACTAGCAAGAGTGATGGTGCCGTTGGGCCCGGGCATCTTGAGCTTCATGTACCCGTAATGAGGTATAGCTTGGAAGCGTGTGAATGCATCTCGCCCCAGTAAGGCATGATATCCGTTGTTGAAAGGGGCTACTTGGAAGGTTATCTCTTCGGACCGGTAATTCTCCAACAGGCGAATACCACGCCGAAGCGTGATTTTTCCTCAAGACATCGCGCCTCCGACCGAATGATTCCCCGGAAGGTTGTGCTACTTTGCTCAATGCGGCTCCTATTTATTTCCCTTTTTATGAGTGTGTCCTCGTAGATGAGGTTTCGTCCGCTGCCGCCATCCATGAGCACTTTGGTGAGCCGGAAGCCGTCCATGATTGGACTAAGGACCAAGGCGGCTGGTGCCCGAACTGTCCTCAATTTTGGTTCGTCATCGGCATTGAAAGTTATGGCCATGTCGTTCTAGGGGTTTATTGCTGCGACTTGGCAGACTTCAGCGAGGTCGTGGAGTGCCCTTTTGCGCTGATTTTTTGAAGCAAAGGTCTCGAAGACCGTCAATAATCTGAGGTCGTCGTCTTTCGGGGGGTGTTGTTCTGGGGTATTTTTGGTGAGGAGATCTTAGCCGCTCTTGGCCACTCGCTGGAGTATCCAACATGCTCTAAGGCTGTGGGTTGGTGTGGTATCCGGTGTTGCATGTATTTTGCATGGCCTATCGAGCCATCCCTCCAGAACAGTTCCACGCCCCATAATGGGCTTTGATTTCTTTACTATTGGGTCAGGCGCCCCACGAGCGTGCATCCTTTTTGCCCGGACGAGGGGCCGAGTTGAAACCGGTGGTTCCCGACGAGCTGCCTGAGTTTTCCAGGCGCTTTCCATTGCGCTGTACTTCTGTACTTTGGCTGCCAAGTCAGCGAAGTGTAATACGCGACGGCGGTTGATGGCGTTGAGGATTCCTTCGTCCATGCAATTGTTGCAGAATACTGAGATTGCGTCTTCATCGCGGCAATCTTTACTCTTATCTTTGACAAGGAGGAATCTGGCCTAGAAGTGATGGACCGTTTCCTGAGACTGCTGTCGTATGTACATAAGATCACGTATAGCTGGGTGGGTGGGTGGTTTTAAATTTGAACCCTAACCTGATTTGGGATCCGGAGTTTGTAAATCTTCCGAACTTAATGGTTCAGACTCCGGGATATCAACTGATGTTTTAGGCCCGTTGTCCGATTCTAGGTTCGGAGGGCAGGGCACGTCATTCCGCGGACAAGTATCCGGCTCCTTGAGCTCAGAAATCTGAACATAGTTCGTCCTCAATATAGAGGAATAGTTATTGTCTTGTTCCTCCACTACCGCTATCTGATGGGTGATCGGCGGAGATTTGATTTCTCTCTGGTCAGGTTTGAGCCCAATCCGATCGTAGTCTGTAGCGACCCCCAAGGCGGCGATGCAATCTAGGAGTTCGTTTAAAGACGACAACTCCGTCGGATCCATCCGTTTGGAGTATTCGGAGTCAACACAGAGACGATTTTCGACTCGAGAGGTCATCATTGGCTTAACGGCCGAACATGCGGTCATGGTAAAGCCGCCAAGTCGGAGGGTTTGGCTCGGAGCCAGGGCTCCTCCGGAGATGATATTGTCCTTGACAACAAGGCGAGCCATCAACCCTGTTTTTGACGTCACAGTGGAACTCTCAATGAAAGCACCAATGTTGGTGGCAAAACCGGCAGATCTCGGGTAGGGGTCCAGAGCTGTGCGTCTAAGGTCGATGGTAACAGGAGGCGGGGGACGCAATGTGTCGGAGTAATGGGCCACGGGTAGGCAAACCCGATCCCTGGACCTTTCAAAACATCGGGGCAGACTGCGCCCCTCAAGACCCCAAGACGAAGAGCCGCCTTCTGAGAGTCGACGGCAGAGCCGCCAACTGCCCCTCCCAGCCGAGTCCCAGAGACGGCCTCGAGATGAGCCGACTCCCAGCTAGCGACTTCCGGAGAAGCCGGCTATGGGGAGTCGGCCCGCGACTCCAACCATCTCCTGCTTATGCGACTACGGACAAGATGGGATGAGGCCGCCTCGCAGCCCATCCCTGCCCCGTTCACAAAGGACAGGCATGGCCTCAGAGTGCCGTACTGACGGAGATCTCCGTCCGCGGCATCAGCTAGCCACGCCGCCACGACATCAGCCTCGTGGGCAGATCCCTGTACCCACGACGGCCTGTCTGTACGACCCGAAGACGACGGGACCCGCCTGTCGGCGGGAGTGCAGAAGACGGCGAGAGCGCCCCAAGACGGACCCGCTGGGAGTCGGCCTAAGAGTCGGCCGACCCCTCCCACGGGCTCCGCGCGCCATTAACCTGACAAGACAGGGAATGGCAACAGTGATCGACCGTCAGGCGGCGGCACTATTGCCATGACCCCATGACCAAGCCCGCGTCATTAGAAGCACGGCTACAATAATCCGCAGCCGGCAAGATCGCCATGCCAAGTGACAAGGGCTGTCGGCCCCATGTCGATCCGTCGGTGGGGCCCGCTAGTCATGGCCCTGTGAGTCGGCGGGGAAGACGGCGACCTAAGAGACTGACGGCTGGTACCCGCGCCCAGTCGGATTACCATTGTACCCCCGGGGGGTAGGCCTATATAAACCCCCCGGGGCACCCATGCAAGAGGTTGGACCCTAGTAGTTTTAGACACACAGAGAGGGAAGAGAAGAGCTAGCCGTGCCCTTCTCGTTCCTCACCCCGAACAGCTCAAGGAGCAACCTTGTACCCACTTTGCCATAGTGATCATGCAGAGACCCCGCAGAGCAGCAGTAGGGGTGTTATCTCCACGGAGAGCCCTGAAGCTGGGTAAGATTCGCCGGCGTGCATGCCTTCGCCTCATCCCGTTACCAGGCACCGGCGACGTTCTACTCGCCCCCACCATGATAAGACATCCTTTGGCATATGTCGCACCCAACCCCCGACATTTGGCGCCCACCGTGGGGCTAGATGCACCGTCGTCCGGAGACCTGCTCTGGACGGGAACCCTTTTCCTCCCTGGCGAGCGCAGCCAGCCCGGCACGCCAGACGGAGTCTGCGCCGACGCGCTGCATGGCGCTGAGATCGCCTGCACGGCCAGCTGCCTCGCCGAACTTGTCGGCGAGGTTCGCCTCTCCGACGAGCCTGCATCCGACGCAGGCACGGGCGGCCCCGAGAGCCTCCTTGAACAACTCCACGTCGCCGGCGAGCCTGCCACCGACCTGGAGTCCGTAGGCTCCACCGACCCGATGCTGGTCGACTCCGACACCGCTGCCGCTTGACGCTGTTCCCCACCAACGTGGTGGTCTCACGATGAGCCGCTCCCTCGCGCGAGAGCGGCGGAAGCACCGCCACGGAGGTGCTCGCCATCGGTCATAGCGAGCCTTCCGTGAAGGACCTCATGACCCTCTCGACGCTGTTCTCGCAAGACCGACCGCGCTTATTCCAGAAGACGCCGACGCTGGGTGCCGGAGGCACGCCGCCTTCAGCCTCAGACGCCAAGAAGCTGGCAAGCATGAGACGCTTGTCGAAGCCTACCAGCGTGAGATGGATCACGCTGTGGGCGGCTCGCCGGCTCCGACTGGGCCTAGCCGCCTAGGCGCGGTCCAATAGCGCGGCGTAGCCATCGCCAACCTGTTCGGGGCTAATCGCCCTGTGTACGCCACGCCCGCGGAGAACATCCCCGCTGCCCAGGCGGCGGCGGATGAGCTGGATAACTTCGAGGGCGAGGAGTGCCGCCTGATGACAGAGCGAGTCCAGCAGCTCCTCAACGCGGCTGCCGCGCAAGACAAAGCCGGCTGCCGCACGGAGGCGCCGCGACGACAACACGGCGACTTGCCTCCCCACCGAGATCAAGGCGCGATGTCTCGGACGCCGATTGGCGGTGTCCGTGGAAGAAAAAACAAGGATCCGGCCGTCAGCCATAGTCGGACTCACATCTCCATCGAGCGCGACGAAGACGGCCACCCAAGAGCAAAGGAGCGGGGCGACTACCACCGCCTCCTCCCCACAGAGAAAGGCGAGTCTCCCCGCCACCCGTTGAGCATCCGACTCTCGGCGACCGCCTTGGCCGCCGAGAGGGAGTCGGAGAAAACGACGCCCGCCACCGGATCGACCGACTCCACCGATCCCTGGCGCTGGAAGAGGAAGACGAGTTGGGCCCTTCCCCAGAGGGTTCACACTCACCCGAGATACACCCAAATACACCGGCTCCATGAAGCCGGAAGACTGGCTGGTTGACTACTCCACGGCCGTCAGCATAGTGAATGGCAACAAGTGCGTTGCCATAAAGTATGTTCCCCTCATGCTCTAGGGCACGGCCCGGACATGGTTGAACAGCTTGAAGCCCCACAGCATCAACAGCTGGGTCGACTTCATCGAGGCCTTCATCCGCAACTTCACGAGCACATACAAGCGACCTCCCAAGCCTCGCCAAATTTTCCTTGTGCGTGCAAGGCCCCAACGAGTCGACTCGCGACTACCTCACGCGCTGGGCCGAGCTCAGGAACTCCTGCGAGGGAGTGCACGAGGTGCAGGCTATCGAGTACTTCACCGCCGGGTGCAGAGAAGGCACCCTCCTAAAGCACAAGCTCCTTTGCAATGAGTCGGAGACCCTCGACGAGCTGCTGATCATAGCAGACAAGTACGCCACAGCCGACTCCTCCATGAAGACGGAGATTGAAGTCAGTGCGACTGGCAAGGTGGCTCCTCAGGCTCCCAGAACTCCGGCTGGCGACACCAGTCGGCGACAGCAACAGAATGATCACAAGCGCAAGGCCCCGCAGCCGGCTTCCAACAGCCGGCAGGTGGCGACAGTCGAAGACCAACAGCCAGAGGGGCAGCCTCCGGCCAAGCGACAGAAAGGCGGCAAATCCAACTGGTTGCCGGCCTTCTCTTACGAGCAGACTCTAGATGGTCCTCGCAAGTTCCATAGAGGCGCCAAGCCGTCAAACCACACCACCCGGAAGTGCCACCGCTCACCAGATCGCCAAGGAGACGGCCTCCGCTTCCCCTTTCTTTGGGCCGCCGCCTCCACCACCGCCCTAGCAGCCGGCTGTCGGGCTACCGGCGCAAAGACAAGACGAAAGTACCGTAAGAGCATGGAGCTTATGTAGTGTTCACCAGTGTGGCCGACGACCGACGCAGCAGGCGGCTGCAGCAGCAAGAAGTGAATGCAGTAGCATCAGATACTCCAGAATTCATGCACTGGTCCGAGAAACCTATCAGTTGGAGCCGAGCTGATCACCCAGAGGTGATGCCGAATCCGGGCTCCTACGCCCTGGTCTTGGGAGCCACCCTTGCCGCGGATAGGCGGGCCACTCGCTTCGCGAAAGTGCCGATAGACGGAGGCAAAGAACATCAACATCCTGTACAAGGACACAATGGAGAAGTTAGGAATCAAGCAAAGACAGCTTCAGAGCAGCCGGACTGTGTTCCATGGCATTGTACCTGGCCTTTCCTACTCACCGATCGGCAAGATCCTGATAGACGTCCTCTTTGGGGACAAATATCACTTTCGCCGAGAGCCAGTCTGGTTCGAAGTGGTGGACCTTGAAAGCCCGTACCACGCCTCGCTTGGCCGACCTGCCCGCCAAGTTCATGGCGGTCCCCCACTACGCCTACCTCAAGATGAAGATGCCGAGTACCAAAGGGATTTCGACCGTAGCCATGACATTACAGAAGTCGTCATTTGCGCAGCCGAAGCAAATGGCCTGGCCGAGTCCCTGGTGATCGCGGCTGAGAAGCGGCTTCTTGATCGGGTTGTGGCAATGGCCGGCAAGCAGCCGGAGATGTCGCCCAACCCCAAGGAGTCGGAGGCTGAGGGCTCGTTCAAGCCGGCCAAAGAAACAAAGAAGATACCCTTGGACCCGGAGCACCCGGAGAGGTACGCTGTCGTAGGTGCAAACCTTGACAGTAAATAGGAAGGCGAGCTCGTCGATTTCCTCTGTGAGAATAGGGACATTTTCGCATGGTCTCCCAAAGACATGCCAGGTGTACCGAAGGAATTTGCCGAGCACAAGTTACATGTCAGATCTGATGTGAAGCCCGTCAGGCAGCCCTTGCGCCGCCTGTCAGAAGAGAAGAGAAGAGTTGTTGGAGAAGAGATAGCCCGGCTCCTAGCAGCCGGTTTCATCATGGAAGTGTTCTTTCCAGAATGGCTAGCAAACCCGTTCTTGGTACTGAAGAAGAACAAGAAGTGGCGGATGTGTATTGATTACACAAGCCTCAACAAAGATTTCCCCAAGGACCCGTTCGCTCTGCCAAGGATTGATCAGGTGATAGACTCCACAGCCGGATGCGAGCTCCAAATAATATCCCGTGAGAAGTGCGTCTTCAGAGTACTAGCCGGCCGACTCCTTGATTTCATGGTCTCCGAACGCGGCATAGAGTGCAACCCCGTGAAGATCAAGGCAATCGAGAGGATGGGAGTACCCCGCCGACTGCTAGACGTGCAAAAGTTCACCGGCTGTTTGGCGTCCATCAGCCGGCTGGGCGAGAAAGCTCTTCCTTTATACCAGCTCATGAAGAAGACCACCTTCTTCGAATGGAACCACAAGGCGGATGAAGCTTTTCTCCAGTTGAAGAAAATGCTGACTACTCCCCCCGTGCTGGCGGCCCCGACTCCTAAGGAGCCCATGCTCTTGTACATTGCCGCCACCAGCAGGGTAGTCAGCACAGTCATTGTAGTTGAGCGCAAGGAGGAAGGCAAGGCGCTACCTGTCCAGAGACCAGTATATTACCCGAAATGGCATCACGACCTCCAAGCAGAACTACCCCACTACCGTAAGATGTGTTACGGTGTGCACTTTGCCGCCAAGAAGTTGAAGCCTTACTTTCAAGAGCATCCAATCACTGTGGTTTGCACAGCCCCACTAGCCGAGATCATCGGAAGCCGAGATGCTTCTGGCCGAGTGGCCAAATGGGCCATGGAGCTCGCCCCCTACACCATCCATTACCAGCCCCGCACCGCCATCAAGTCGCAAGCACTGGCCAACTTCCTCGTCGACTGGGCCGAGACCCAATACCTGCCGCCAGCGCCCGACTCCACCCATTGGCGGATGCATTTCGATGGCTCCAAGATCCGCACCGACTTGGGAGCCGGCGTTGTCCTCACTTCCCCCAAAGGCGACAAGCTCAAGTACACGCTGCAGATCCATTTCGCCGCCTCCAACAACGTCGCCGAATACGAGGCTCTCATTCATGGGCTCCGGCTTGCCAAAAGAACTTGGCATTCGCCGGATCCTGTGTTATGGCGACTCCGACTTGGTGGTCCAACAAATATCCGTCGATCGGGACGCCAAAGATGCAAACATGGCGAAGCTACCGCTTTCTGGTACAACAATTGAGTGGATATTGTGATGGGTGCGAGTTCCTCCACGTGCCAAGAAACGACAACGACCAAGCAGATACCCTGGCAAGAATCGGCTCCACCCGCCAGGCAATACCATCCGGCGTCGCCCTTCAGCGCCTCCTCAAGCCAGCTGTCAAGCCGTCACCAGAATCAGACTCCATTTTTGTGCCGGCTCCCCCTGACGAAGTCGGATCTGACTCCAAATCCTCAGCAGACGGCACGAGAATTCTTTCAGACGGCCCCAAGAATGCTGCAGACGAAGCCGGCCCGGGGACTTCAGAACCCGGCCGGGGATCATGGCGACCATTGCGAAGACTCCAGAACTTCGGCCGGGGACTGCGCCCGGTCGGCCGGGACTTCTTCAACCCTCAAAGAAGCTGCTGCGGACTCCAACTCCGCCGCCTCCCAGCCCAGCCGCCCTCGTCCAAGTGGCGATCTTGGCGGTCAAAGAAATAGCAAGACCCTCATGGGCCCAGCCCATCCTCGAAGTTCCTAGTAAGCGGAGAGCTACCAACCGATGAGACCTTAGCTCGGCAAGTACAACACCGAGCGGCAGCCTACACTATAGTCAACAGAGAGCTGGTCAGCGTCACTGGTGTCTACCAAATACGGCCGAGCCAGAGCAAGGCCAAGCGATTCTCGAAGACATTCATCAAGGCGAGTGCGGCCATCAAGCGGCCTCAAGAGCACTCATCGCCAAAGCCTTCCGACACGGTTTCTTCTGGCCAACTGCCCTAGAAGAGGCCAAGAAATTAGTTCAAAAATACAAGGGGTGCCAGGTGTTCCGCTCCAAGCCGTTTCAGCCGGCTTCTGCACTCAAGACTATCCCCATCGCCTGGCCCTTTGTTGTTTGGGGCCTGGACATGGTGGGACCATTCAAAACGGCACGAGGCGGCCTAGCTCACTTACTTGTCGCGGTGGACAAGTTCACCAAGTGGATAGAAGCAAAACCCATCAAGAAGTTGAATGGTCCTACTGCAGTGACTTTCATCGCCGACATCACGACTCAGTACGGCGTACCACACAAAGATCATCACCGACAATGGCACAAATTTTGCCAAAGGCGCCGCCCGTTCTGCTGACGCAAGGCATCCGACCGACTTAGCGTCCGTTGCCCATCCGCAGTCAAACGGCCAGGTAGAGCGAGCAACGGCCTCATCCTGTTCGCATCAAGCCTCGATCGTCGAACCACCGGAGCGTTTCGCCGATTGCAGCTTGAGGAGTTGCTACCATCCTCCGGAGTTTGGCGCACGACTCCAAACAAGTCAATCGGCTTCACACCCTTCTTCCTCGTCTTCACGGTGTCGAAGCCGCCATCCCAACGGATATAGAGTTTGACTCGGCGAGTCACCATGTACAATCAAGAGGAAGCGAAGAAGCACGCCAAGATTTGAAGCGTCGACCGCTGAAGAGGGCCGCTGTTGGCACTCAGCCGGTCCAGCATCTACCAAAGCAGAGCTCGCGCCGCTACTACAACAAGAAGGTCAAGCCAAGATCATTCCAAGAGGGCGACCTTGTGCTCCGGCTGATCCAGCGAACAGCCGGCCAGCACAAGCTGTCAGCGCCTTGGGAAGGCCCATTCATTATCAGCAAAGTGCTAGGCAACGACTCCTACTACCTGATCGACGCACAGAAGCCCCGAGCACGCAAGAGGGACGACTCCGGCAAAGAGATGGAACGGCCATGGAATGCGAATCTTCTCCGAAGATTTTACAGTTGATGCAGTATGTACCACGCTACCTTTTGTGTTTAAAGTACCAAGACTTCGGGCCCCCCGAGACGAGCTCGGGGACTGCCCTCTTTTGTTGTCTGTATGATAAGAATTATTCCTTCAAGTATGTTACTCTTCGTTATGCCGTTTGGCACCGGGCTCGACTAGTCGGCCCGGGGACTTGCTGCCTTGGGCTATGAAATGCTTCCTGCAGTCAGACAAGTAACGTGCGGTGCCTAAGCCGTCTCCTGTCAGAAGCCGCAGCTCGCAGAGCGACTGTTTGGTGGGCAGGAGTAAGGAAGAACGGGCACCCACACGAAAAATGGCTAAGGACCCGAAGCATAAACATAGCTTAAGCCAGCTTCCAGCCCCTTTTTTGCAAAAACCGACTCTTAAGTAGTCGGCTCGCTGCTTTCTACTCAACTTGTTTAAAAGACTCTAAAAAATGGCCAAGTCCTTGCCTTCCCAAGAGTAGCCAAGCACTTGATCCAAACGGCAATCCGCAGAGCGGTTGTCCAATGGGCAAGGCGGCGACTAAGGGAAGGCGGCAAAGGAAAGAGCCATAAGAGCAATAAGCAAGGAAAGATAAAATTAGGATAATATTTACACATCATAGGCCCTTGGCCGGATCTTCAGGCAGAGGTTCAAAATACACCCCGTGGGTGGAATTGTGCGAATTAACAAGTTTTTTCAAAGACTATCGAAGCAGATAAAGTAAACGCGAGACAGCAGCCTAGGAAGCGGCAGACGGGTTCGGGGGGCCGGAGGAGATGGCGACGTCAGGCGCCGGGGCGGCCGGCTGGGCAGTCTCGGCTTGATCATCTCCGGCGGCAGCCGGCCCAGACGGGCGCGGCTCATTGCTGGAGGCGTGGGTGAGCTGAGGCTGGTCGCCCGCTCCGTCTTCTGGCGCCTCCATCTCATCTCCGTCCTCCGCCTCACCTTCCTCCTCGGTGCTGGAGCCGATCACCTCCGCCGAGTCCTCGTCGTAATCCGGGTTCATCCCGAACCACTCCGGCGGTGCCTCCCCGCCGTCCTCAGCCCGCTCAGGGACAAAGACGCCGATGTCCGCGTAGTCGGCGATCGCCACCGCGCGCTCGACGAGGGCGTCTTCCGCAGCCAGCAGCTCCGCCTGGGCTTCTGACCAGAACGCGGCCAGCTGGTCCAGATCCAGCCATGGATACCACGCCTTGACGAATTCCAAGGCCCGGCGCGCTCCAGCCCGGGCCGCGGAACCCTTCCAGGCCTCAAGACGGGCCAGCCGCAACCTCCGGCCGGTCGGCGATCCCGGCGGTCAAGGCGGCAGCATGTCCGGCCACAGGCAGCGATCGCTGGCGCCGACCGAAGCCGGCGCATCATCCGATGGGCCTGCCGCAGACGAGCCTCAATGCTCAGGAGCTGCTCGTCAAGAGTCCGGGGGGCATTGGCAGCGATCTCAGCACCACTCGCCCTTCGCGCCTCGCGATCAGCCTCGATAGCTTGATTGGCCGCCTGCGTGTGGCCGGGGAAGAAGTCTGCCAAGACGAAAATGAAGCAAATCGAAAACCAGGAGTCGGCCTGACCTATAGTCGGCGGCCCAAAGGAGGAAAGTAAAAAAAACTCACCGTCGATGATGTCCTCAATTTCATGGAAGCCGGAGGTTAGCTGTGCTTCCTTGTCGGTCCAGGAGGAGCGCTCACTCTCGAACTCGGCCAGGAGAGCAGCCTCTCTCTTCTCCGCCTTGTCCTGCGCCGCCTTAAGCAGCTCCCTCTGCTCCGCCCATTGCGTGGTCGCAGGTGTCGCGCTACTGGCGAGCTTGCTGCATTCCTCCTTCTTGGCACGCAAGGCGGTGTCGGCCGCGCCTAGCTGCGTTGAAGAGTGGCGTTGGCCTCTGAAGAATAAAAAGAAGAAGGACGTGAAGTCGTCTGCTAAGAAGGTCGCCAGGAATATCCGGCCCGACTGCTCAGCAGTCGGCTCGAATCTCGGGGACTACAGCCCGCGGGTGCGCCAGCGCGCCCCCGCGAAGAAGAAAGAAAACTCACCTCGGCTCCTCGACAAGTCAGCAGTCCGCTCGCCCCGCTCCTCAACGCTATGCGGTTGAAGGCAAGGGCGGAGGTTGTGATACTCCTGCAACAAGAATTTCAGACAAAGGTAAAAATTTGGAAGTCATCAGATAGAGTTCCGAGTCACGCTGCCACGGCCCGAAACTTCGAGGGACTACACCAGTGGAGTGTTGGCCACGTAGAAGAACAAGAAAAAAACTCAAAGAAGAAACATACCCGCATGGCGGCCCGCGACGCCAGGTGCACCTTGGTGCAGTTCTGGATGGTGTCGCCCTCAGCTCGCAGCTTTGCTTGTGCGTCGAGAAGCGCCGTGTTCAGCGGGCCTGTGCCGCCTCCTCGCACCCACCCAACGGGCGCGGCGCTTGTCGCTTCAGCGTCTGGAATGGCCGAGCTGGCGGCGCCGGTCTCCAAAGGGCGCGGCGCCGAAGTCGCCTTCTCAAGACGGCGCTACCGGCGAGGCGACTTGAAGGTGCAGCCTCGCCACAGCTTCATCGTTAGTCGGCGGCACAGGCGAGTCCGCGGGCTGTTTGCCTCGCGCGCTCTCAGACAGCGGTGGAGGCGGCGGGGGCGGCTCGGCCGTGCCCGGCAGAGGCCTCGCCGCCTTCCCTCTCCGCTGACGGGAACTTCGCTGCCGACTCCCTCCGTCGCCCCGTGAACTCCGGCGGCGGGCGGCGCAGAGCTCAACAGGACGGTGGCGAAGCGCCTCGGAGGCGCTGCGTGGCCTCCTCGGCTCGCCTCTTGGCTGCAACGGCGGCTTCGGTCTCCTCCAGCCTCTTCTGGGCGGAAGCTGCCGCCTTCTCGGCCTACGCCTTCTCCAGGCGGGCGGCCTCCTCCTCGTTGCGCTTCTCCTGCTTGTTGTGCTTTGTCGCCTCCCAGAGGTCGGCGGCAGGGTCAATCCGCCGAGTATTGGCGGACGTCTCTGCCGACCCCATGACGGAGGCGGCGGTGACCCTCTCCAAGGTGAGAGGAGCCCTGATGCGAAGAAGACATATAAAAGATTTGTACAAGACGAACCAGAAGAAAAACAAGACAAAATAAGAAGCACTTACGCAGAGACAAGCGGCGGCTTCTTCACTTCCTTGCAGAAGCGGTTAGCCTTTGCGACCGCCTCTTCTCGCTGGGTCATGGCGGCCGTCCCCCGGAACTTCTTTGCCCGGCCGCCTGGCAAGCTAGGCCCGGCCCGGTGCTTCTTCGCGCCGCCTCGACCACCCAAGCCGGTGGAGGAACTTGCGCCTGGATGGCCGACGTTCGGTTGGCGGCGGGGGACGATTTCCCTCTCACCGTCGTCTTCAGGCCAGTCGGCGAAGGTCGTTGAGGGCCTGAAGTCGTCGGTCCCTCCTCCTCCCCCTCCTTCGGCGTCGGCCTCCATCGCCGCCACCCCCGAGTCGAGGTCGTCGACGTCGCTCTTCGCCCGGTCGGGGACGAACTCACGGGCCGGCCCTGTAGTGCCGGCTGAGGGCTGCATGAGGGGGCTCTGACTCGGAAAAAACCAAAGAAAATCAGAGCCGGATTCGGCTGAAAAAGAAAACAGAAGAGCAAGAGGGATGACTTACCACAGGCGGGGGGTTGGGGCACGAGTACGACTCCTTGCCAAACTGCCATTCCGCCGTGAGACCGCAGTTCGCCAGGAAGTTCATCGTATCCGCCACCTCCGCGTGGGGGATTTCCTTGGAGCACAGCCGACCGGGGTCCCGGTGGCCGCTCATCTGACAGATCAGATGAGGTCGGCCTTGGAGCGGAAGGACTCGGCGCACCATGAAGGCGGCCAGCAAGTCGGCCCCATTCAGGCCCTCCGACTGCGTCAGCACTCGGAGTTGCGTGACGGCGGCGGCGCCTGCAGGAGTCAGCGTCCTGGCCCGATGGGACCAGCTGGGGAGTCGCCCCGCCAACTCGCCGGCTCCATAAGGCGGCAGGTTGACCCAGTCGCCTTCTGGAGCGACGTTCTTCACGTAAAAATAGGAGCGCTAACACATCTTCACCGACTTGATCAGCGGGATGGCAGGGAAGGGGTTGTCGGCCAACGGCCTCCGCATCGCGATGAAGGTGCCGCACAGAGCCGGCACGCCGGCGACGTGTGTGCCGAGATTGGCCTGGAAGAATTCCCCCACAGCTTCGATGGTGGGGAGAACGCCAAGAAAGCCTTCTCACAAGGAGGCGAAAGCGGCCAGCAGCACCACCGTGTTTGGAGGAGGTCGTGCGGCTGGAGCCCGTGGAACTCCAGGACCGCGCGGAAGAAGCCGCACGCCTGCAGCCCCAGCCCCCGCATGAGGAGCGAGCGGAATATGACCCGCTCGCCCTCCTCCGGCGCCGGCGTTATTTCGCCCGCCCTTGGCCAGCGCTGGTCCGCACTAGGTTTGTGCCGGGATGCGCGCGATCTGGCGGAGGAACTCGATAATGTCGCCATCTACTTCGAGCTGTCCCCACACGCCGAGCGCCGCTGCGTGAGGCGCCGCGGGCGGAGGAGGAGCTCATCTCCGCTGACATGGCGTGGTTCGGGCGCGGGCGGAGGCGAGAGGAAGACAAAGCAAGTAGGAGAAGGAGCAAGAGGAAGTGGGGAAGCGGGAGATGGGTGCGCGCGGCGTCGCCGCCCCTCCTCCCGCCACTTATAGGCGCCAGGCCGAGAAGCCGATGGGGCGGGCGTGGGATTAACTGCGCCAGCACTCCACGCCACCACGATTTAACCCACGGGTTATCTGCAGAACGATGTGGGGAGCTCAACCGCCCGCATGCCGCAACGGATCCGCCTGCGCCCAGCGCAGAGTGGTGGGCCCGCTGACGGGCCTGTCTCGCCACGCGCATGGGTGGGCAGATCGACCTGCGTGGCGTGGCTGGCGAAAGCTGCGCGGGCAGCTGCCTGGAAGCTTATCAGGCACGCTGCCCGGATCCCGCCATGACCTTCAAAACCATTTGAGGAGCAAGACGGCCTCCTGCGAGGCCTACTCTAGCTAGTCGGCCCAAGAGAAAGACGGCGAGCCAAGCCCAGATCCTTCCACCGGAGGGAGGAAACTGATGAGGCTCCTCGACGTGTTGCCCTCGGCGCCTCACCAGCTTCGGGGACTCATCAGAGTAATGGGCCACGGGTAGGCAAACCCGAGCCCTCGGACCTTCGAAACATCGGGCATCGCGCCCTCAAGACCCCAAGACAAAGAGCCGCCTCGAGAGTCGATGGCGAGCCGCCGATCGCCTCCCAAATGAGTCCCAGAGACGGCCTCGAGATGAGCCGACTCCCAGCTAGCGACTTCTGGAGAAGCCGGCTATGGGGAGTCGGCCCGCGACTCCAACCATCTCCTGCTTATGCGACTACGGACGGGATGGGATGAGTCCGCCTCGCAGCCCATCCCTGCCCCGTTCACAAAGGACAAGCATGGCCTCAGAGTGTCGTACTGACGGAGATCTCCGTTCGGCGCGGCACTGTAGCCACGCCGGCCCTGACATCAGCCTCGTGGGCAGATCCATGTACCCACGACGACCTCTCTGTACGACCCGAAGACGGCGGGTCCCGCCTGTCGGCGGGAGTGCAGAAGACGGCGAGAGCGCCCCAAGACAGACCCACTGGGAGTCGGCCTCCAAGAGTCGGCCGGCCCCTTCCACGGCTCCAAGGCGCCATTAACTCGACAAGATGTGGAATGGCAATGATCGCCCGTCAGCGGCGGCATCAAGGTTGCCATGACCCCATGACCAAGCTCAGCGTCATTAGAAGCACGGCTATTGTAATCCACAGCCGCAAGACTACCATGGCCGGACAAGGGCTGTCGGCCCCATGCTGGACCGTCGGCGGGGCCCGCTAGTCGGCGGGCCCCAGGAGTCGGCGGGCAAGACGACGACCTAAGAGACTGACGGCTGGGACCCGCGCCCAGCCGGATTACCATTGTACCCCCGGGGGGTAGGCCTATGTAAACCCCCCGGGGCACCCATGCAAGAGGTTGGACCCTAGTAGTTTTAGACACACACATAGGGAAGAGAAGAGCTAGCCGTGCCCTTCTCCTTCCTCACCCCGAACAGCTCAAGGAGCAACCTTGTACCCACTTTGCCATAGTTATCATGCGGAGACCCCGCAGAGCAGCAGTAGGGGTGTTATCTCCACGGAGAGCCCTGAAGCTGGGTATGTCAGATTTCGGGTTACGGCAGACCGTTGGGGTTCGAACATTGGGGTGCGCGCGGAGACCCAACCCTCCACCGTCTCGCACCTTGCCGAATCGCTGGGACCTAAACTACTAAACGGAACAGCACAAGAGACACGAGATTTATACTGGTTCAGGCCACCATTGTGGTGTAATACCCTACTCTAGTGTGTGGTGTGGTGGATTGCCTCTTGGGCTGATGAGGAACAATACAAGGAAGAACAGCCTCGCGAGGGTCTGTTCTTGGCGGGTGTGATGAACTGCTAGGTGGAGTTCAGTCGCTCTAGCTACTGGTTCCTTGATGAGGATTCAGATCTCGGATCCCTTGTCTCCCTATTTTTGATGCCCCTAGCTCTGAGTGTGGCTACTCCTATTTATAGGCGAAGGCCCTGGGCCTCTTCCCAAATATTGAGCGGGAAGGGCGCCAACAATTGGCCATTTTGAAGGGGAACAACGGGTACACTTATCCTGACTAAAGTTGGTCCTCGCCTGCCAAAGGCTCTGGTGATGACGCCTGCTTGGGCTCCACGTTGACACCCTTCCAGCCGTTAGGGCTGGTCTTGGTCTTGTTGCACCAGAATGGATGCCTTTGCTTGATGCTCTCGCATGCGCTTGCTCCCTTTGCACCAAAGAGGGAAGGAGGACACTGCGCGGGCTGGCGCCCGACGGGCGCCCTTGGTCGTCATGGCTTGCGTCATGGGCACCTCGCGAGGTACCCTGCCTTGAACTCTCCGCCTCCTCATGAGCCAGCCTGACGAGGCCGTGCCTGAGGAAGCTCCTGGTCGTCCGCCCCGCGAGGCTTGGCCCCTCGCGAGGGTCTTGAGCTTGTGCTGATGAAGATGGGTTGTCCTGGGCCTCCTTTGAGCCACGCCGCAGGCCGCAGGCAGGCAAGTCTGGGGACCCCCGTTCCCAGAACACCGATAGTAGCCCCCGGGCCCACGGCGCGCCCAAACTTGGCCGAGCAGAGAGGCGAAAGGGCAAGTGCGAAGCGTCGCGGGCCTAACAGCCTACGGCCTTGGGCGCCGCGTGGGGGTTGATTGGACGTGGGCGGCACTGTTCCCCCACGCCTCCTTATTTCGTGCCTTGCTAGGCGGAAACGCTGCTGTACACATCCGTTCCCCACTCTGCTGCTCGTGCGCCCCTGTCCTTCCCCCTCTCGAACTCCAGCTTCCATTTTCAATCCAATCTCGAATCTTCCCCCCCCCCTTTCAATCGCCATGGCTCCGACGAAGCAGGGGAAAGGGAAGCAACCTGTGCCTCCGCCTACTTCCGCTGCCGCCGGGCCTTCCCGCCCCCGCTGACCCGTCGATCATACTCAATCTAGACGGCTTGGGCAAGGTTAGTTCGGCTCGCCACCACCTTCAACGAATGCGGAGGACGACGGCCTAGCCCAAGGCCCCACTTCTCCATCGACAGGATAGTCACCGAGGTCCGTATTTTGGTCGACGCCTGTGGGCGGGGCTGGTTCCCCCCTTTTCTGATTTCTTCAATGCCGTGCTTTCCCATTATCAGATCCACATGATGCATCTGGGTCCTGAGTCCATCACTCTGCTCTCGGTCTTTGCCTTCGTTTGTGAGGCAATGATGGGCATCCTTCCTTCGGTTGCCTTGCTGCGCCACTTCTTCTCTCTGCACCTTATCGACCCCACCCAATGCTCGGCGTGCGTGAGCTTCGTCGCTGCGTGCCGAGACAAATGGGCCTTAGGGATCGACTTCAGCCTGCCTCCGCCTGCGTCTGAGTTCCGCGAGAGGTGGTTGTACGTGGATGTGGGGTTGCCCAGCCCCCTGCTATCGGAGCCAACCTCGCCTGCTGTCCCCAATTCGGGCTGGGGCCAGGAGACGCTTTCAAGCCCTCGGCTCATCTTTTATCCTGGCACACTCCTCGAGGTCGCTTCGTGACATGGCGCCCAAGGTGGTGAAGGAGTTCTGATGTGCCGCTGCTCCTCTCCAACGCCATTCCCACTGGATGTGGGCCTTCAGCAGGCCTGGTGATCGTATGAGGCTCGGGAAGAAGACCCGACGCCTCAAGCGCTAAGGAAAGTGCTCCCTGGTCCCGATCATGGCGACCCCCAACCCCCGGTGGCATCCGGCATGGAGGGGCCTTGTTGTACCTCTGCCGAGCAGGGTGATTTTGTGAACCAGATGCCTATCTTCGATGAATGGGGGCCGCGCCCGCTGGTCTCCAGGGCCTCGCGAGAATCCAGTGATGGTGACAGCCCTTCCAGTCGGCCAAGGCGGCTCCTCCTCAAGTGGCGGAGCAGGGAGGCACGAGCCGCCAGAGGCCGAAGGGACCCCCGCCGGGGTGACAGCGCCGGGCGACGCTCATGAGGGAGCATCTCCCGAGGCCCACGCCGCCGTGGCTGAGGGCGGCAGGCAGCTGCCAAGAGCGCCGCTGGCCGAGGCTCCCGAGGCCCCAGCCGCTTCTCTTGGTGAGGCGACCAGTAGCGTGCGTCAGGTGGGTGCCCCTGACGCAGGTCGCCTTGGTGCTCCTCCCTCATCGCAGGGCGACCCCTGCGCTCAAATCTTGGGTCGCTTCCGCGTGGACTTCGAGGCCCTCCGGAAGAGAAGGGAGGCCCTGGGCGATGATTACCCTTGTCGCCTGCTGAAGCGTAGGAAGTACTTTGCCACTGATGAGTAAGCCTCTTCCTTCTCCAGCTCCTGATCCTCCTGCTGCTTGTACTGATCCTTGCCCTGCAGGCCCCTTCCTGCCGAGTTCACAGAGACGGGTGAAGAGCCGTCCCCCTTGGCTTCGCCCTCTTTCCGATCCCTTGAGCGCTCCCGAGCAAGTGGAGCCCTTGTGGTGAGGGCGACCGGGAGGCGAACCGTCCCGAGGCGCATCGTGGCCCTGCGCGCCTCGCGACCCTTCTTCGCGAGCCTTCTCGTGGCATAGCTAGCCTGCCGTGGGCTTCTCGCCTGGTCGTGGACGGCGATTGGCTGAGGCGCTTCCTGCGCCCTTCGTCTGGGGGTGGGCTGGCTCCAGGCCGGGCTTCTGGGCGGCGTGCCGGGCCATCGTGAGGGTGCCAGCCTCCAGCCCCCTGCCCGGAGGGGGAGCGCTGACTCATGGGCCCCGTCGCATGGTTGGGGCAGGTGATGGTGTGGAAGACGTGCACGAGCGCGCCCGGGAGCGCTGCACCCTTCGCCAAGGATTTCTTCGAAGGGCGGCTGACGCGGTGAGCCTTCTTGGTGAAGAGCTCGCTGATGAAGACGCGCGCCTTGAGGCCGAGGGCCTGCGCCTGGCCGCAGAGAGGCGTGAGCTGGAGGGCGCTGTCGCCCTTGCGCGCCATCAGCGCGATCTTGACGACGAGGAGGCCAAGGCGTCGCTGGCGGCCTCTCGGGAGGCCTGTTCTCGGGCCGTCGAAGAGGCCCGAGAAGCTAACAGGCGGCAAGAGGCGGCGGAGGAGCGGGCACGGGAACTCCTGTCCCGGTGTTACTCACTGGAGGAGCAAGTGGAGCTGCGCGAGGCAGCCCTCGCGTCGATGAAGGTGGCCTCCGGCGACCCGGCGGAGCTCGTAAGCGTGAGGAGGCGTTGACGCTGAAGTCACGCCGAACGCTGCTGCTACGAAAGTACGAAAGCGCTTGGAGACGAGGGAGCGCTTGGTGACGCGGGCGGAGGATGAGGTCGCTACACGGGAAGCCCGCGTCCTGGAGGAGGTCGGACACTGAGTGGCGTAGGCGCGCTCGAACCACGAGCGCGAGTTCGAGGAGAGGCTGGGGTTGATCAAGGCCGAGGCTGAAGGCAAGACTGCTGCCTTGAGGGCCAAGCTGGAGGAGGCGACGCGGCGGGCCGATGCTCTTCGGGCCGCCCTCGAGGTGGCACAGGGGGAGTCAACCACCTCTTAGGCCGAGGCACTCCTCCTTCGCCAACGGGTGGAGGAGGTCGAGGCCGTCGCGCGCCAGAATGCGGACGAGATACGTCAGCGGCGAATCCTGGAGCATGAGCACGACCCCATGCTCGCCACACTCCGGGAAAGAGACAACACAGCCTTGGGTAACATCTGCGAGGTGGCGGTTGGCGAGCCGCACGCGGTTAACTGCGTCGGCAACCTTCAGTTCTTCACCGACGTGGTGGCGCGGCTGGAGGCGCGGTCGGTCAGGCCCAATAGGTTGGTGGAGGAGAGGAGCCGCGCGCTGCTTGGGCGCGTCTTTTCTCGTGTCTTCAGCCATCTCCGGAACATAGACCCCCACTTCGACTTTGACGCAGCCATCGCCCTAGTTCCCCAGGCCGTCCCGGTAACTCGGGCGACCGGGTGGAAGACAATGTGGATGCTCTCGTCAGGGCCTTTGCTTTGGACAACGACAACGTGATCGTGGCTGCCGATGAGGGCGGCGTGGTGAACGGCCCTGACGCCGCCGATGGCCACGCAGACAGTGACGGCGAGGCCAGCGATGCCGGCATTGGCTCGGGAGGTGCTCCTGAGGACGCATTGGGGGATTTATCCGACTGATTATGTATTGTCCCTGTTCCATTACCCTGCATGAATAGAACTCAGGTTTTGGCCTGATGGCTGTGAGAGCATTTTGGGAGGGGGAGCCCCTCATGTAAAACTTGTGTTCATCGTATTAGCAGGTGCTATATCGCCCATACGCCCGCCCCAAGTGGTTGGCTAAGCGACGTGCTGGTTGGCTGATTTACCTTTGTTTCGTACGAGCCCTGAGATAGCCTGTGGGAGGCTGCGGTGACCTGAGTGTCTCCTGATCGAATCCATAGGATCTGCAGTAAAAACCCTCCAGAGAGGACGCGGCGGCGGCAGGTTGGGCTGTGCACCAGCTAGGCCTGGCCCGGCTCGCGAGGGGCTCGCGAGGGGAGGCAGCTGAGGCGGAGTGGTAACCGAAACGCGAGAGATTTGCTCGAACGAGACTAAGCACCCCTTCCCCGAACACACGAAAATCTCAAATTCGAATCCAACTTAAATCCAGCTGGAGAAAGCGACAACCAAATGGAAAGGCGAAGAAAGCAGAAGAAAAGCCATTCCCGCACCTAGTCTAGTCTTTGGACGCCTTCTCACCAGTATGAGCTAAGTGCTGCCACTGGGCGTGGGAGGGAGCCCCAGGGCCTGAGGCCGGCACCCCTGAGACTCCGGGGCGTGTACAGCCCCACTCATTATTACGTGAGAGTGTCACGGGGCGGCGAGCTTCACAGGCACTGGGCCTTCTTCACAGGTACCAGCCTTGCTTCATATCGCCAGACGAGGGCCCCGCCTTGCGCCACACTCTAGTGCCATCAACGACGACCGGAAACCAGGACGCCGCCGATGGGGTAGAGCGGTCGCCAGCGGTTCCCCCGACGACCACGTGTCCTCCGCCAGGGGCAGGCCCTGAGGCACCTCCCCAGCAGAGGGCCTACCTCCTGAGAACGCCTTGCTCAACGGCCGCGGTGGTGATGTTGGATCTCGGCCCTCTCCCGCAGCTCCTCGCGCCTCCTCCCGAGGGGTAGGAGACTGCGGGAGCGGGGCAGCTGCTCGCCGCGGCGACCTGCACCTCCTGCGATCCATGTTTAGCGTATGCTTGCTCTTGAGGAAGTAGCGGTACCCGATAATCGCTGCCGCCGGCGCGACCGGTGGGACAATCCTGAGGCTCCTGGAAGAGCTCAGCTTCTGGCGCCTCATCCCCGCAGCACGGGCTGAGGAGGGAGTCTTGTTCTCCCTCATGCGGGTGCCCTTGGTCCATCATGTGGGGCACGTATTCTTCTGGCGCCGTCATCCCGAAGGCCATGCCGTAGTGCTGAGCGTGCCACGCGGCTCTACTTGATGCGCCCGCCGTGGGGTGGCGGTGCGGCGGTCCACCTGGGCCGTGGGTTACTTCGAGTCCTTCTTCTCCGCGGACCGGGGGCGGGGGCAACCCCGCCGCCGGCCCGGTTCTGACAGCTTCGACGGTGTTGGAGTAGCTTTGGAGCCCGCGGGCACGCATGGAGCCTCAAGGCCGCCTGGCCCGAGATGGAAGCTGGGTGCGAAGGGGTGAACCCCGAGGCGGCGGCCAGAGCTCTCGCCACTCGCTTCCAAAGCACGTCATGCCGCTCTCCAGCAGCTTGCACTGCAGCAGCTCTCGGCCACTGTGAGCGCGGCCCTTGAGTTCGCCTGCTCCCGACGGGTGTACGGTGCCGTTGCTGCGGCGTGGTTGGAGGCCCTCGCTGCCGACCGCGTCTGCCATGGTGTGAGAGCCGTCAAAGCCTGTCCGCGCCGCCCGCGGCCCGCAGCACCCTATGGACCGCGAGCTGCCTGGGGCATGGGGTCGCCCGAGGCGAGCGGCTCTGCGTGGGCGGGCCACGCCGCCCAAGGATCTGGGTTGCCCGCTTGGTCGCCGGACATGGTGATGACGATGCGACGGAACACGAGGCGGCAGGTGGATTCCGCGCACCCCTACCGGGCGCGCCAAATGTCGATTTTGGGTTCCGCAGACCCTTGAGGTTCGAACACTGGGTGCGCGCGGAGACCCAACCCTCCACCGTCTCGCACCTCGCCGAATCGCTGGGACCTAAACTACTAAACGGAACAGCACAAGAGACACGAGATTTATACTGGTTCAGGCCACCATTATGGTGTAATACCCTACTCTAGTGTGTGGTGTGGTGGATTGCCTCTTGGGCTGATGAGGAACAGTACAAGGAAGAACAGCCTCGCGAGGGTCTGTTCTTGGCGGGTGTGATGAACTGCTAGGTGGAGTTCAGTCGCTCTAGCTAATACTTCCTTGATGAGGATTTGGATCTCGGATCCCTTCTCTCCCTCTTTTTGATGCCCCTAGCTCTGAGTGTGGCTACTCCTATTTATAGGCGAAGGCCCTGGGCCTCTTCCCAAATATTGAGCGGGAAGGGCGCTGTCAGGACCCCGATTCCAAATCACATCGACCTAGCCGGTAACACCTCATATCACTTTGCGGCCTCACGCACGGTATTCCCACGGGTGTCGCCTTACCATGGCCCGGGACCATTTATGCCTTTTTGGCTCACGATATGACAAAGGTCGCTAGCATCCATATGATAAAGAACCCGGGCCGACATGGCTAGTCGTGTACCCAAAGCGGCACTAACCTATTGGGACAGGCATACATGTATCACATCGAGCATGTCGGTCATCTACATATAGATTCGGGCTGTTGCACTGGGCTAACAGGTCTCCGGTGAACCGGGCTGTTGCAGGCTAGGCAGGACTCCTAATAACACCGCGCGACATTTCCCGAAGGGGACACATAGGAACGATGTGAAACACATGCCGACCAGTCAAGTGTCCAAGCAGTAGTGCTGGGCTAGCAGGACTCCGGTGAACCGGGCTGTAGCGGACTACTATCGCTCGGTAGCACGAGACTACATTTCCCCATATGAGAGGCTGCCAAGGATAAACAACTAGTTTGCCGGATCCCACTCATACCAAGCATTTCAATCATACACGCAATATGCCCGATATGAGTAAATACAACAAGGCATCACAACAAAACTCTACAACTCAAAGTACTTTATTTAGAAGGCCTCGAGGAGCCATACATAACATATCCATACGGTAGGGGTCACATGACCCAACACTCAAGTCATACAACATACAAGCACATGCGGAAGCAAACTAGTCTGAGTACGTACTTTAAAAAGAAAGAAAGCTTGTTGAAGCCCTTCTATCTACAAAGGGCCCTTCACAAGCCTTGGATCACCACCGGGTGGCTAGTTCACTCGTCGATGTCAAGGTCTACATAGAACCCATCGGAAGGGGCAGTGTTGTCGCCCCGAAAAATATTAATTAAGCAAACATGAGTGCGGAGGTACTCAAAGAAGTCTTACCACGTAATCCTATCATACATGCACATTCTCAAGAAGGTGGTGGAGTTATTTGCAAGAAGCCAGCTTTGACTCTTGGCTAAGCTATCCTACATGACACCACTTGAAAAGCATTTGTCGCTTTACGAGTCCACTAATCACCAACACAATACTCCACTGTGGATCCTCTCTCGTCATCCCACGAGAGGGCCATCCGCATGATACTCACACTTATCTTGAGGCTTTTAATAGTATCCATTTACTTGTCTATGAACTGATATAGGTAACCAGAAGTCCTTCTCCGTGGGACACGGCTATTCGAATAGATCATATTAACCCTGCAGGGTGTACTTCTTCACACACGCTCTCACCACTTACCGCCGTTTACACGACATGTACTGCAACCTTCAAGCGGAAGCCCAACGTGGGTGTCGGCCACAGCCTACCTAAACACACAAGTCCCAAGTCCGTGTTTATCGCCTATTCAGGTTCCATCCGCAGGAGTCCGCCGAGGTTTCCCATACGGCCCCGAACGATGTGTACAGGGTTCCCGAGACACCAAACGGGCGACCGGTACATCAACTATCGGTGCCTACCGCAACACAACCCACCCCTACGGTCAGCGTTGCGTATGCCCCAAAGATGCTACAAACACCGTAAACTACTTGCAACTCCTTGACTGAGGACAAGAGTGGTTAAGAAGCCGAGAGGGTCAATTAAGGATCCCAATGCGTGGTAGTAACTGTTTCATGGATCACAAACACAAATCTCAGTTCTTAGGGACGGCTTCAATGAAACAACCCACCATGTACTCCTACATGGCCTCTCATCGATACCTTTACCAAAAGCGTGTTCAACACTTTCACTCTCGAACCCGACACAACCTTTCACTCCAGTTCATCATCTCGATGAGCCAGACCGACACAACTCTAAGCATAGCAAGCATAGTATGGTAGGAAACACAAACATGGCTCAATCAACTCCTACACATACTAGTGGGTTTCATCTAGTTACCGTGGCAATGACAGTCATGCAAAGGAAGTGGGTTCAACTACCGCAAAGACACAACAGTTTGAATCGCGTTGTCTTAATGCAGTAGAAACAAGAGCGTAAGCGAGAACATGGGTTTGTATCGGAATGATCAATGGGTTGCTTGCTCGATGGAGTGGTGGTAGGATACTGCCCTTCAGACGGATAGTCGGGATTATCCTCGGAGGCAGAACCTATCACGAAAGACATACCGAAAATATACACACATGGCAATATGCAACAATATGATGCATGCTATGACATGGCAATATGGATGTGTATTGGCCTAATGCAAACTCAAACAAAAAGGGATGAACCCATTTGAATCAAAGATTCAAATGCTAGCTCATTTAAAATAGTCCTAAAGGTGTAATATCTAATTCTACTTAAACAGCAAGGTTAACTTGTTTTATCATGCATGAAACCTGTACCAATGGATAGAATGGATTTTTCTGATCATTTTTCATATATAGATCTTTGCATTTGGAGTTACAGAATAAAAGTTATGAATTTTTGAAGTTTGAGTTATATTCTGGAATTTCCTATATTAGAATAAATCCAGTAATTGATTTATTGCGTCAGCCATGCGTCAGCATGACGTCAGGGTCAACGGAGACGTCCAGGTCAAACCTGACTGTGGGTCCAGGGTGTCAGGGTAATTAGTTTAGTTAAAGTTTAATTAAAACTAAACCTATTTAGTTAGCAGGGCTGGGCCCCACCTGTCATTGACTCATCAGAGTCAACCAGGGCCCACCGTGGTCAAAGTCCACGTCGGCTGCACCGGCGTCTAGCCGCCGACGAGCCCTACGCGGCGGAGGAAGTGAGTTTGGCCATTCCGGCGACCAAACGAGCCGCGGAGGGTGGCTATGGGTAGCTGGGGTTGAGCCGCAACTCTTGGTGGAGTGGGTTGGGGTCGGGGCTGCCGGAATCGGCGCCGGCGACGACCTAGGCGGCCGCCGGAGTTCGGCCGAAGGCGAACTTGAGGCTAGAGGGGTCGGTGAGGTGCGGGGAGTAGGTGATTAGGTGCTACGGGGTGTGGTGAGTACGTTAGACACCAAATGGTGGCCGGAGGGTGACCGGTCGGCGACGAGCTCCGCGGCGGCGGGTGCGGTTGAGCTCCGGGAGGTCACTACACAGCTCGGGAGCAAGAAAGGAAGGGAGGGGGAGATGGCTAGGCTCACAGGGAACTCGGAGGAGCACTCGGTGCGGTCGGGGACGGGCCGGAGCGACGAGGGTGTTGAAGGGGATCTCCGGCGACGGTGGACTCGGGCGAGGTCGGTGCGGTCGACTCGGGTTACTCGAGCACGCGGGGCTCGGCTAGCTCGACGTAGTTGGGGGGCGGCGGAGCTCCCGGACACGGTGAGGAGGAGCACGGACGGCGGGGAGCACGCCTCACGACGATGGTCTGCGGCGGTGGCGCCGGCCATGGCGGGGAGCGCGAGAGAGAAGCCGGGAGGAGAGGAGGTGTCCAGGGGTTCGGGAGAGAGAGAGGACGGTCCACGTCGCGGGCGAGGGGGAGCGGCGAGGCGGCGACCAGGTGCGTGGCACCCATGCGGTGCTCGGGCCACGAAAGCATTTAGCTGCTCGCCTTTGCCGAGCCAAGCAGCTGTTGGCCATGCTGTTGGAATACCGGGCCAGCAGGGCTTGCTTAGGTGGCGCCAGGTAAGCTTTTCTTCCTGTTTTTCTTTTTCTATTTTTTTGTAACTTTGTGGAGTTTTTAAAATACCAAAACAGTTTCAAAAATCACCAAACTGCTTCCTGGTCCATTGTTGGAATATTTCCAACATGAAACATTTTAGTTTGGCAATATTTGGGCATTTGAAATATTTTATATAATTTGAAATGCTCAAACTCAAATACTTATGATTTAATTCAAAGACCTTTGGATGACTCTAGAAAATGGTGCACCACTTTTGGCGTAGGCTCAACCAAAGCAAAGATGATGAACATTTTGAAGGGCATTTCAGGTTCATTGAAATAATTTTTAGTAAACCCTAGTTGAATTAAGAGGGGTTCTGGGGGTTTTTTGTCTTCCCCATTTCAAATTCAAATGAAATTTAAACATGATGCACACACTAATGCATGGTCTAACTGGGATGTGACAGGCGCCAACAATTGGCCATTTTGAAGGGGAACAGCGGGTACACTTATCCTGAAAAAAGTTGGTCCTCGCCTGCCAAAGGCTCTGGTGATGACGCCTGCTTGGGCTCCACGATGACTCCCTTCCAAATTGCTAGGGCTGGTCTTGGTCTTGTTGCACCGAAATGGATGCCTTTGCTTGATGCTCTCGCCTCAGCTTGCTCCCTTTGCACCAAAGAGGAAAGGAGGACATCACATGGGTCGGCGCCTGACCGGGCGCCCTTGGTCGTCATGGTTGTTTCATGGGCACCTCGCGAGGTACCCTGCCTTGAACTCTCCCTCCTCATGAGCCAGCCCCGACGAGGCCGTGCTCGAGGAAGCTCCTTGTCGCCCACCTCATGAGGCTTGGCCTCGCGAGGGTCTTGAGCTTGCGTTGATGAAGATGGGCTGTCCTGGGCCTCCTTTGAGCCACGCCGCAGGCCGCAGGCAGGCAAGTCTGGGGACCCCCATTCCCAGAACGCCGACAGGGTAAGATTCGCCGGCGTGCATGCCTTCGCCTCATCCCGTTTCCAGGCACCGGCGACGTTCTACTCGCCCCCACCATGATAAGCCATCCTTTGGCATATGCCGCACCCAACCCCCGACACAATGTTTACCCAGGTTCGGGCCCTCTCTATGGAGGTAATACCCTACTTCCTGCTTGATTGATCTTGATGAATATGAGTATTACAAGAGTTGATCTACCACGAGATCGTAATGGCTAAAACCCTAGAAGTCTAGCCTGTCTGACCATAATTGTATATGTCCCTTCTACGGACTAAGCCCTTCGGATTATATAGACATCGGAGAGGACTAAGGTTACACAAAGTCGGTTACAGAGAAAGGAATCTTCATATTTGGTCGCCAATCTTGCCTTCCACGCCAAGGAGAGTCCCATCCGGACACGGTTATAGTCTTCGGTCTTTGTATCTTCACAGCCCATCAGTCCGGCCCATGTATAATAGGTCGGACGCCCGAGGACCCCTTAGTCGAGGACTCCCTTAGTAGGTGTCCGGCTCAGGCTCCTATTCGCCGATCTGGCCGATGAAGAATTGAATTCCGCCGAAGGGGACACGGTACCCATACTCGATTGAATCAGCCTCGGGACCCCAGCCAGAGTCGTCGATGTAGATCTTGCTACGACGACTCTTGGTCATCTGGCCCATGGCGTATCCCTTGATCCCTGAGATGCTACCCTTCCAAAACTCGAAACCACCGTGCTCTGGCCCCATGGTGGGCGCCAACTGTCGTGGATTTGTCACGACAGATGCCCTGGTTAAAATACTTAGGTGTGGAGCCATCACAAATAGGTTAGCTTGAAGGGGTTGAACGGGACAAATGACACAAGGTGTTTACCTAGGTTCGGCCCCTCGCAATGAGGTAAAAGCCTACGTCCTGCTTTTAGTTTTATTGCTTGAGTCTCGATTACAAGGGAGCGAATATGCTTGACCTAGTTCTCGATTGATTGTCTCTTGAGTTAACCCGCCGCCGGGTCTCATCTTTATATACTCAGCTAGAGACTCGGAGGTCTACAGAGTCCTGGCTGGCTCACACAACATGACCGGCTCGGTTTCTAACTAGTCATGCCTTACAGAGCAAGTATTCATACGACGCTTCACAAGCCCAGGTCTTGGGCCTTCACCAGGCCTGCTTCCAAGAGCCGCCGTCTTCATACTTCCCCTTGGGCCTCCTTAGAACTTCTTCATATTAAACCGCCAATGGTGTGACCCGGCCCCTCCTGGGGGGTCACACCCCGGATCTATATCCGCAACACCCTCCATGATCGAATCCCCCTCCGACGGATTATCAGAATAGGACCCAAGATGGGATCTCACGAGGACAGAAGCTTGTGGCTGCAGAAAAGTATTTTGGTGTGCCCTTTGGTATACGGGGAATATTTGGTTATTTATAGAGCAAAGATTAGGGTTAGAGGAGCATTAGGGGGCCCACAAGCCTGAGGGCGCCCCCCTAGGGCGCGCCTCCTGAGCTTGTCGCTAACTGGTAGCCCCTTTGACCTCCTCCCGAAGGTTCTTGGGTGTCTTCTGGTCCAAGAAAAATCCTCAAAAAAATTCGTTCCGTTTAGATTCCGTTTGGTATTGATTTTCTGTAAAAGACAAGAACAAGGAAAAAATAGCAACTGGCACTGGGCACTAGGTTAATAGGTTAGTCCCAAAAAATGATATAAAATAGCATAATAATGCATATAAAAATCCAAGATGGACAATATAATAGCATGGAACAATAAAAAATTATAGATACGTTGGAGACGTATCATTTATGATCTTAAAAATTTATTTAAGCTTCATGATGATTGATACATCTTCAATGTATCTATAATTTATGAAGTATTCATGCCATGTTTACGACAATTTTATACGGTTTTGGTATGATTTGCATGGAACTAACCCGCACTGACGCTATTTTCAGCAGAACTACCGTGTTGTTGTTTTTTGTGAAGAAATAAAATGAAGGAATTATGCCCTAGAGGCAATAATAAAGTTGTTATTTATATTTCCTTATATCATGATAAATGTTTATTATTCATGCTTGAATTTTATTAACCGGAAACTTGATACATGTGTGAATACATAGACAAAGAAAAGTGTCCCTAGTATGCCTCTACTTGACTAGCTCGTTAATCAAAGGTGGTTAAGTTTCCTGACCATAGACATGTGTTGTCATTTGATGAACGGGACCACATCATTAGGAGAATGATGTGATGCACAAGACCCATCCGTTAGCTTAGCATAATGATCATTAAGTTCCATTGCTATTGCTTTCTTCATGACTTATACATATTCCTCTGACTATGAGATTATGCAATTCCCGAATACCGGAGGAACACCTTGTGTGCTATCAAACGTCGCAACGTAACTGAGTGATTATAAAGATGCTCTAAAGGTGTCTCTGAAGGTGTTTGTTGGGTTGGCATAGATCGAGATTAGGATTTGTCACTCCATGTATCGGAGAGGTATCTCTAGGCCCTCTCAGTAATGATCATCACTCTAAGCCTTGCAAGCAATGTGACTAATGAGTTAGTTACAGGATGATGCATTATGGAATGAGTAAAGAGACTTGCCAGTAACGAGATTGAACTAGATATGATGATATCGACGATCGAATCTCGAGCAAGTAACATACCGATGGCAAAGGGAACAACGTATGTTGTTACGCGGTTTGACCGATACAAATCTTTGTAGAATATGTAGGAGCCAATATGAGCATCCAGGTTCCACTATTTGTTATTGACTGGAGACGTGTCTCGGTCATGTCTACATAGTTCTCGAACCCGTAGGGTCCGCACGCTTAACGTTCGATGACGATTTGTATTATGAGTTATGTGATTTGATGTACCAAAGTTTTTTCGGAGTCCCGGATGAGATCACAGACATGACGAGGAGTCTCGAAATGGTCGAGACATAAAGATTGATATATTGGACCATGTTATTCGGACACTGGAAGTGTTCCGGATAGTTCCGGGTAAAAATGGAGTGTCGGAGGGGTTACTAATGGGCCAACATGGGCCTTATTGGAGAGAGAGGAGGGCAGCCAGGGCAGCCCCCCCCTTTTGTAGTCCGAATTGAACAAGGGAAGGGGGGGGGGGCAGTGCCCCTTTCCTACTCCCTCTCCATCTCCTTCCTTCCTGCTCTCTTCCTTGTAGAGGAATCCTACTAGGACTAGTAGTCCTAGTAGGACTCCCTCTCCTTGGGCGCGCCCCTAGGGCCGGCTGGCCTCCCCCTCCCTCCTTTATATACGGTGGCAGGGGGCACCCTAGAACATACAAGTTTATCTTTTAGCCGTGTGCGGTGCCCCCCTCCACAGTTACACACCTCGGTCATATCGTCGTAGTGCTTAAGCGAACCCTACGCAGGTAACTTCATCATCACCGTCACCATGCCGTCTTGCTGACGGAACTCTCTCTCGACCTCAATTGGATCAAGAGTTCGAGGGACGTCACTGAGCTGAACGTGTGCTGATCGCGGAGGTGTCGTACGTTCGGTACTTGGATCGGTTGGATCGCGAAGACGTTCGACTACATCAACCGCGTTAGTAAACGCTTCCGCTTTCGGTCTACAAGGGTACATGGACAAACTCTCTCCGCTCGTTGCTATGCTTCTCCTAGATAGATCTTGTGTGATTGTAGGAATTTTTTTGAAATACTACATTCCCCAACGGTGGTATCTGAGCCAGGTTTATGCGTAGATGTTATATGCACGAGTAGAACACAATGAGTTGTGGGCGATAATAGTCATACTGCTTACCAGCATGTCTTACTTTGATTCGGCGGTATTGTTGGATGAAGCGGCCCGGACCGATATTACATGACCGCATTCATGAGACTGGTTCTAACGACGTGCTTCACACACAAATGGCTAGCGGGTGTCTGTTTCTCCAGCTTTAGTTGAATCGAGTTTGACTACGCCCGGTCCTTGTTGAAGGTTAAAACAGCACACTTGACGAAAAATCATTGTGGTTTTGATGCGTAGGTAAGAACGGTTCTTGCTACAAGCCCGTAGCAGCCACGTAAAACTTGCAACAACAAAGTAGAGGTAGTCTAATTTGTTTTTGCAGGGCTTGCTGTGATGTGATATGGTCAAGACGTGATGATATATAAATTGTTGTATGAGATGATCATGTTTTCTAACAGTTATCGGCAACTGGCAGGAGCCATATGCTTGTCGCTTTATTGTATGAAATGCAATCGCCATGTAATTGCTTTACTTTATCACTAAGCGGTAGTTATAGTCGTAGAAGCAATAGTTGTCAAGACGACAACGATGCTTCGATGGAGATCAAGGTGTCAAGCCGGTGACGATGGTGATCATGACGGTGCTTTGGAGATGGAGATCAAACGCACAAGATGATGATGGCCATATCATATCACTTATTTTATTGCATGTGATGTTTATTTTTTAAGCATCTTATTTTGCTTAGTACGGCGATAGCATTATAAGATAATCTCTCACTAAATTTCAAGGTATAAGTGTTCTCCCTGAGTATGCACCGTTGCTACAGTTCGTCGTGCCGAGACACCATGTGATGATCGGGTGCGATAAGCTCTACGTGCAGATACAACGGGTGCAAGCTAGTTTTGCACACGTAGAATACTCAGGTTAAACTTGACGACCCTAGCATATACAGATATGGCCTCGGAACACTGAGACCGAAAGGTCGAGCGTGAATCATATAGTAGATATGATCAACATAGTGATGTTCACCATTGAAAACTACTCCATCTCACGTGATGATCGGACATGGTTTAGTTGATATGGATCACGTGATCACTTAGATGATTAGAGGGATGTCTATCTAACTGGGAGTTCTTAAGTAATATGATTAATTGAACTTTAATTTATAATAAACTTAGCCCTGATAGTTTTTGCATATCTATGTTGTAGAACAATAGCTCGCGTTTAGCTCCCCTGTTTTATTTTTGATATGTTCCTAGAGAAAAATAAGCTGAAAGATGATAGTAGCAATGATGAGGACTGGGTCCATGATCTGAGGATTATCCTCATTGCTGAACAGAAGAGTTATGTACTTGATGCACCGCTGGGTGACGGATCTATTGCAGGAGCAGATGCAGACATTATGAACGTTTGGCAAGCTCGGTATGATGACTACTTGATAGTTTAGTGCGCCATGCTTTACGGCTTAGAACCGAGACTTCAAAAACATTTTGAACGACAAGGAGCATATAAGATGTTCCAAGAGCTGAAATTGGTATTTCAGACTCATGCCCGAGTCGAGAGGTATGAGACCTCTGACAAGTATTTTGCCTACAAGATGGAGGAGAATAGCTCAACCAGTGAGCATGTGTTCAGAATGTCTAAGTATTACAATCGCTTGAATCAAGTGGGAGTTAATCTTCCAGATAAGATAGTGATTGACAGAGTTCTCTAGTCACTATCACCAAGTAACTGGAACTTTGTGATGAACTATAATATGCAAGGGATGATGAAAACGATTCCCCGAGCTCTTCGCGATGCTGAAATCGGCGAAGGTAGAAATCAAGAAAAGCATCAAGTGTTGATGGTTGACAAGACCACTAGTTTCAAGTAAAAGGGCAAGGGAAAGAAAGGGAACTTCAAGAAGAATGGAAAGCAAGCTGCCACTCACATGAAGAAACCCAAAGCTAGACCCAAGCCTGAAATTAAGTGCTTCTACTGCAAAGGAAATGGTCACTGGAAGCAGAACTGCCCCAAATACTTGGCTGATAAGAAGGATGGCAAAGTGAACAAAAGTATATATGATATACATGTTATTGTTGTGTACTTTACTAGTGTTCATAGTAGCCCCTGGGTATTTTATATTGGTTCAGTTGCTATGATTAGTAACTTGAAACAGGAGTTACAAAATGAACAGAGACTACTTGAGGGAGAGGTGACGATGTGTGTTGGAAGTGATTCCAAGGTTGATAAGATCACCATTGCACACCCCCTTTACCTTCAGGATTAGGGTTGAACCTAAGATAAATGTATTTGCTGTTTGCGTTGAGCATAATATGATTGGATCATGTTTATTGCAATACGGTTATTCATTTAAGTCAAAGAATAATTGTTATTCTGTTTACATGAATAAAACCTTCTGTGGTCATACACCCAAGGTGAATGGTTTATTGAATCTCGATCGTAGTGATACACATATTCATAATATTGAAGCCAAAAGATGCAAAGTTAATAATGATACTGCAACTTATTTGTGGCACTGTCGTTTAGGTCATATTGGTGTAAAGCGAATGAAGAAACTCCATGCTGATGGGCTTTTGGAATCACTTGATTATGAATCACTTGATGCTTGCGAACCATGATGGGCAAGATGACTAAGACTCTCCGTTCTCCGGAACAATGGAGCGAGCAACCGACTTGTTGGAAATAATACATACTGATGTATGCGGTCCGATGAGTGTTGAGGCTCGAGGCGGGTATCATTATTTTCTGACCTTCACAGATGATTCGAGCAGATATGGGTATATCTACTTGATGAAACATAAGTTTGAAACATTTGAAAAGTTCAAAGAATATTAGAGTGAAGTGGAAAATCATCATAACAAGAAAATAAAATTTCTACGATCTGATCGTGGAGGTGAATATTTGAGTTATGAGTTTGGTCTTCATTTGAAATAATGTGGAATAGTTTCGCAACTCACGCCACCTAGAACACCACAACGTAATTGTGTGTCCGAACATCGTAATCGTACTTTATTAGATATGGTGCGATCTATGATGTCTCTTACCGATTTACCACTATCGTTTTCGGGTTATGCATTAGAGACAGCTGCATTCACGTTAAATAGGGCACCATCTAAATCCATTGAGACGACACCATATGAACTGTGGTTTGGCAAGAAACCCAAGTTGTCGTTTCTTAAAGTTTGGGGATGCGATGCCTATGTGAAAAAGCTTCAACCTGATAAGCTCGAACCCAAATCGGAAAAATGTGTCTTCATAGGATACCCAAAGGAGACTGTTGGGTACACCTTCTATCACAGATCCAAAGGCAAGATATTTGTTGCTAAGAATGGATCCTTCCTAGAGAAGGAGTTTCTCTCGAAAGAAGTGAGTGGGAGGAATGTAGAAATTGATGAGGTAATTGTACCTTCTCCCGAATTGGAAAGTAGTTCATCACATAAATCAGTTCGAGTGATTCCTACACCAATTAGTGAGGAAGCTAATGATGATGATCATGAAACTTCTGATCAACTTACTACTGAACCTCGTAGGTCAACCAGAGTAAGATCCGCACCAGAGTGGTACGGTAATCCTGTTCTGGAAGTCATGTTACTTGACCATGGCGAACCTACGAACTATGGGGAAGATATGATGAGCCCAAATTCCGCAAAATGGCTTGAGGCCATGAAATCTGAGATGGGATCCTTGTATGAGAACAAATTATGGACTTTGGTTGACTTGCCCGATGATCGACAAGCCATATAGTATAAATGGATCTTCAAGAAGAAGACTGACGCTGACAGTAATGTACTGTCTACAAAGCTCGACTTGTTGAGAAAGGTTTTTGACAAGTTCAAGGAGTTGACTACGATGAGACCTTCTCACCCGTAGCGATGCTTAAGTCTGTCCGGATCATGTTAGCAATTGCCGCATTCTATGATTATGAAATTTGGCAAATGGATGTCAAAACTGCATTCCTCAATGGATATCTTAAAGAAGAGTTGTATATGATGCAACTAGAAGGTTTTTTCGATCCTAAAGGTGCTAACATAGTGTGCAAGCTCCAGCAATCCATCTATGGACTGGTGCAAGCATCTCAGAGTTGGAATATGCGCTTTGAGAAGGTGATCAAAGCATATGGTTCTATATAGACTTTTGGTGAAGCCTGTATTTACAAGAAAGTGAGTGGGAGCACTGTAGTCTTTCTGACAAGTATAAAGTATATGTGAATGACATATTGTTGATCAGAAATGATGTAGAATTTTCTAGAAAGCATAAAGGAGTGTTTGAAAGGAGTTTTTCAAAGAAAGCCCTGGGTGAAGCTGCTTACATATTAAGCAACAAGATCTATAGATATAGATCAAGACGCTTGATAAGTTTTTTCAATGAGTACATACCTTGACAAGTTTTTGAAGTAGTTCAAAATGGAACAGTCAAAGAAGGAGTTCTTGCCTGTGTTGCAAGGTGTGAAGTTGAGTAAAGACTCAAAACCCGACCACGGCAAAAATAGAAAGAGAATGAAAAGTCATTCCCTATGCCTCAGTCATAGGTTCTATAAATTATGCTATGTTGTGTACTAGACCTATTGTGTACCTCACCATGAGTTTGGCAAGAGGGTACAATAGTGATCCAGGAGTGGATCACCAGATAGTGGTCAAAATTATCCTTGGTGGAATAAGGATATGTTTCTCGGTTATGGAGGTGACAAAAAGTTCGTAGTAAAGGGTTACATCGATGCAAGCTTTGACACTGATCCAGATGACTCTAAGTCTCAATCTGGATACATATTGAAAGTGGGAGCAATTAGCTAGAGTAGCTCCATGCAGAGCATTGTAGACATAGAAATTTGCAAATACATACGGATCTGAATGTGGCAGACCTGTTGATTAAACTTCTCTCACAAGCAAAAAATGATCACACCTCAGTACTCTTTGGGTGTTAATCACATGGCAATGTGAACTAGATTATTGACTCTAGTAAACACTTTGGGTATAGGTCACATGGCGATGTGAACTATAGAGTGTTAAATCACATGACGATGTGAACTATTGGTGTTAAAGCACATGGCGATGGGAACTAAATTATTGACTCTAGTGCAAGTGGGAGACTGAAGGAAATATGCCCTAGAGGCAATAATAAAGTTGTTATTTATATTTCCTTATATCATGCTAAATGTTTATTATTCATGCTAGAATTGTATTAACTGGAAACTTGATACATGTGTGAATACATAGACAAAACAAAGTGTCCCTAGTATGTCTGTACTTGAATAGCTCATTAATCGAAGATGGTTAAGTTTCCTGACCATAGACATGTGTTGTCATTTGATGAACGGGATCACATCATTAGGAGAATGATGTGATGGACAAGACCCATCCGTTAGCGTAGCATAATGATCGTTAAGTTTTATTGCTATTGCTTTCTTCATGACTTATACATATTCCTCTAACTATGGGATTATGCAACTCCCGAATACTGGAGGAACACCTTGTGTGCTATCAAACGTCACAACGTAACTGGGTGATTATAAAGATGCTCTAGAGGTGTCTCCGAAGGTGTTTGTTGGGTTGGCATAGATCGAGATTAGGATTTGTCACTCCGTGTATCGGAGAGGTATCTCTAGGCACTTTCGGTAATGATCATCACTATAAGCCTTGCAAGCAATGTGACTAATGAGTTAGTTACGGGATGATGCATTACGGAACAAGTAAAGAGACTTGTCGGTAACGAGATTGAACTAGGTATGATGATACCGACGATCGAATCTCAGGCAAGTAACATACCGATGACAAAGGGAACACCGTATGTTGTTATGCGGTTTGAACGATAAAGATCTTCATAGAATATGTAGGAGCCAATATGAGCATCCAGGTTCCGCAATTGCTTATTGACCGGAGACGTGTCTCGGTTATGTCTACATAGTTCTCGAACCCGTAGGGTCCACACGCTTAACGTTCGATGACGATTTGTATTATGAGTTATGTGATTTGATGTACCGAAACTTGTTCGGAGTCTCGGATGAGATCACGGACATAACGTGGAGTCTAGAAATGGCTGAGACATAAATATATTGGACCATGTTATTCGGACACTGGAAGTGTTCCGGATAGTTTCGGGTAAAAATAGAGTGTCGGAGGGGTTTCTAGAACCCCCCGGGGGAACTAATGGACCACCATGGGCCTTATTGGAGAGAGAGGAGGGTAGCCAAGGCAGGCCCCCCCTTTGCAGTCCGAATTGGACAAGGGAAGGGGGGCGGCGCCCCCTTTCCTACAACCTCTCCCTCTCCTTCCTTCTGGAGGAATCCTACTAGGACTAGTAGTCCTAGTAGGAATCCCTCTCCTTGGGCGCGCCCCTAGGCCCGGCCGGCCTCCCCCTCCCTCCTTTATATACGGGGGCAGGGGGCACCCTCGAACATACAAGTTGATCTTTTAGCCGTGTGCGGTGCCCCCCTCCATAGTTACACACCTCAGTCATATCGTCGTAGTGCTTAGGCGAAGCCCTGCACCGGTAACTTCATCATCACCGTCACCATGTCGTAGTGCTGACGGAACTCTCCCTCAGCCTCAATCGGATCAAGAGTTCGAGGGACGTCACCGAGCTGAACGTGTGCTAATCGCGGAGGTGACGTACGTTCGGTACTTGGATCGGTTGGATCGCGAAGACGTTCGACTACATCAACCGCGTTACTAAATGCTTTCGCTTTCGGTCTACAAGGGTACCTGGACACACTCTCCCAGCTTGTTGCTATACTTCTCCCAGATAGATCTTGTGTGATCGTAGGATTTTTTTTGAAATACTACGTTCCCCAACATAAAAGTTCTCCAAATGCAACGAAACTTTTTGACGATTTTTTTGGAACAAAAGAGGCACTAGAAGCTTCGTGGGAGGACTAGAAGGTGAAGGAGGCGAGCACAAGATACTTGGGCATGCCAGGAGGCCCAGGCATGCCCAGGTGGGTTGTGCCTACCTCGAGGCTCATCTTCGTTTGATTCCAACGCTGAAAAACCCTATAAATAGAGAAACCATCAGAAATAACCCAAGATCAGATGTTCCGCTGCCGTAAGCCTCTATAGCCATGAAAAAATAATCTAGAACCTATTCCGGCACCCTGCCGGAGTGGGAAATCATCACCGGTGGCCATCTTCATTATCCCGGCTGCCACCATGATGAGGAGGGAGTAGTCCACCCTTGGGGCTGAGGGTTTGTACCAGTAGCTATGTGTTTAATCTCTCTCTCTCTCTCTCGTGTTCTTGATAGCATGATCTTCATGTATCACGGGCTTTGTTAATATAGTTGAATCATATGGTGTTTCTCCCTCTCTATCTTGTTGTGATGAATTGAGTTTTCCCTTTAAGATTTCGTTTTATCAGATTGAATATTTTTATGGATTTGAGAGCACTTGATATATGTCTTGCATATGAATACCCGTGGTGACAATGGGGTATTATATTAATTCACTTGATATATGTTTTGGCACTCAACTCGCGGATTCCCGAGGTAACATTGGGGTAATCTATGCATAGGGGTTGATGCACGAGTTTCGTCCTTGTTTCTCCGGTAGAAATCTTGGGGCACTCTTTGAGGTTCTTTGTGTTGGATTGAGTATTATGAATCTGAAATTGTTTGATGTGTATCATATAATTAACTCATGGATATTTGCAGTGACATTGGAGTATCTTGGTGACATTAGAGTTGATTGATGCGTATCATATGGCGTTATTTTAGTACGAACTCTTGAATAGATCGAATGGAAAGAATAACTTTAAGGTGGTTAGGTACCCTACAAACATTTTCTTCTTACGTTCTCTGCTAGATAAGAACTTTGGAGTGATTCTTCATCACACGTTGACGGATGGTTATATGATCGAATTAGATTAGTATTGTTGAGAGTTTGCACTAGTGAAAGTACAGACCCTAGGCCTCATTTTTAAGCATTGCAATACCGTTTGTGCTCAGCTTTGTTACTTTCTACCTTGCTATTTTTTATTGTTCCTATTACAAAAATCAATATCTACTATCCATATTACACTTGTATCACCATCTCTTCGCGGAACTAGTGCACCTATACAATTTACCATTGTATTTGGTGTGTTGGGGACACAAGAGACTTTTTATTATTTGGTTACAGGGTTGTTTAGAGAGACCATCTTCATCCTACACCTCCCACGGATTATAAACCTTAGGCCATCCACTCGAGGGGAATTTGGTACTTTCCTACAAAACTCTACGCTTGGAGGCCCAACACGAGTCTACAGGAACAAGTTTTGTAGTGGACATCAATGATTATGTCATTGATAATAATGTTTGCAATAATATTGAAAGTGGGTTTGGAAGAGTGTGAACTTTAGGAAAAGAGAATCCCACATATTTGGAGAGTGATCAGTCTTACAATTTTTTTGATAAACGTGTGTTTGGGGAGGTCATGACTTTAGTTAATGTTAATCCCACTATCTTGGAAGATTATAAAATATTTATGCATCTGGATCATGATGAGAATATTTTATGTGATAGGTATATTATTGAATTTGATTATGATCCTACATGTAATTATTATGATAGAGGAAAATGTGGTTGTAGAAATCTTCATGTTACTAAATCACCTCTCTTCATGTTGAGATTGCTGTTGTTTCTTTCTCCTTCCTTGCATATGCTAGATATTGCTTGTATTCATAATTTGTTTGCTTATAAAATGGCTATGCATAGGAAGTATGTTTGACTTAAATGTGTTTGTCACATGTTTTATGATGCTCTCTTTGTGCTCGATACGTATCCAACGTATCTATAATTTTTCATTGTTCCATGCTGTTATATTATAATTCTTCGATATTTTACAATCATTTTATAGCAAATTTATATCATTTTTGGGAACTAACCAATTGAAATAATGCCCAGTGTCAGTTGCTATTTTTGCTTGTTTTTACTTCGCACAAAATCAATACCAAACGGAGTCCAAACGTAGCGGAACTTTTCGGAGATATTTTTTTGCACCAGAAGACATCCAGTGGGCTAAAGAAGTACTAGAGGGGGCTCCGCGGGGAGCACAACCCACCAGGGCGCGCCCTGGTGGGTTGTGCCCACGTCGGTGGCCTCCCGCAGCGCCTCTTCCCCCTATAAATACCCAAATATTCCAGAAACCCTAGGGGAGTCGACGATACAAAATTCCAACCGCCGCAAGTTCCAGAACCACGAGATCCAATCTAGACACCATCACGGAGGGGTTCATTATCCTCATTGGTGCCTCTCTGATGATGCGTGAGTAGTTCATCATAGATCTACGGGCTCGTAGGTAGTAGCTAGATGGCTTCCTCTATTTCTTTTGATTCTCAATACAATGGTCTCTTGGATATCTATTTGATGTAACTCTTTTTTGCGGTGTGTTTGTTGGGATCCGATGAACTTTGAGTTTATGATCAGATCTGTATCCATGAATATTATTTGAGTCTTCTTTTAATCTCTTATATGCATGATTATTTATAGCCTTGTATTTCTTCTTCGGATATTTGGTTTAATTAGGCCAACTAGATCGTTTTTTCTTGCCATGGGAAGAGATGATTTCTGATGGGTTCGATCGTGCGGTGTTCTTTCCCAGTGACAGAAGGGGCAGCAAGACACGCATGTATCGTTGCTATTAAGGATAACAAGCTGGGGGTTATTCCTACATGAATAGATCTCGTCTACATCATGTCATCGTTCTTGTCGGATTCTGGATTCCGGCAGACCCTTGAGGTTCGAACGCTGGGGTGTGCACGAAGATCTCTCTCTGGCTCGCTCACGCAACGATCTCAATGCCTAGCTCGACGAACCCAAAGAACAAGAGACACGAGGGTTCATAATGGTTCGGGCCACTGTTGTGGTGTAATACCCTACTCCAGTGTGGTGTGGTGGATTGCCTTGCGGGCTGAGGATGAACAAGTACAAGGGAAGAACAGCCTCCTGAGGAGAGGTGTTCTTGTGCTCGATGAGCTTGTGCGCTGAGGGTGGTCTGAATGATCCATCCCCAACTATGGTGGTGCCTAGTCCTATTTATAGAGGCCCTGGTCCTCTTCCCAAATGCTCAAGCGGGAAGGGTTCCCACAACGGCCAATTTGAAGGGGGATAGCTAGTACGATCTAGCCTGACAAAAGGTGGTCTTCGCCTGCCAAAGGCTCTGGTGGTGACACCGTCGTGGGCTCCGTGATGACCTCCGTCATGCTGGTCTTGGTCTCTTTGCACCGATATGGAAACCTTTGTCTGATGCCTCGGGACTCCTCACCTGTACTTGCCCCTTTAGCACCAAAGAGGCAACCGGTACTCTGCGCACGCTGGCGCCCGCCTGGCGCCCACCTGGCCTTGGTCGTCATGGCTCAGGTCACGAAAACCTCGCGAGGTGCCCCTCGCCTTGATCTCTCTGCTCCTCGCGAGCCAGCCTAGGGAGGCGGCCCCTGAGGAGGTCTTGCGTCGTCCGCCTCATGAGGCTCGGCCCCTCGCGAGGGTCTTGAGTGGTTGTTGATGAAGATGGGCCGTACCAGGCCGCTGGAGGAGCCACGCCCTAGGCCGCAGGCAGGCAAGTCTAGGTACCCCCATTCCCAGGACGCCAACAGTAGCCCCCGGGCCCAAGGCGCGCTCGGACTTGGCTTCGAGGCGAAGCCCAGGGTCAAGTGCGGAGCGCCGCGGGCCCCAACAGCCTGCAGCCTTGATTGACGTGTGGCGATTGGCGGGACGTGGGCGTCTCCGCTTCCCCATGTTGCCTCAGCAACTGCCCGACTTGACGAGTCCTTGGTGCATGCAGAAAAGCCATCATTACCTGCGATCGTGGGGGTCGTCGGTTGGCCTCCCTCTGGCTATATATGAGGAGAGGGTAGAGCCCCCTTGCCCATCTCTTACTCCATTCCGCCCGCTTCTTTCTCCTCCTCCTTGCTGCGACACCCATGGTGCCAGTGAAGAGGTTCTCGGCTGCCGAGAGGGGGAAAGCTTGCCAGGAGGGGCCTGGCTTGCCACCGCATAAGAGGGGGCGCGGCCGCTCGCGCAAGCATGCTGCAACCCCTGCTGCGGTCCCTCGTGGGCATGGGCAAACTTCCTCAGGGTCCGGCGCCGTCCTTGGCAGCCGCGGCGGTGCCTCTTCGCGCGGCGGGAGTCGCCAAGGTCGTGGCAGCCCTGTCAATGAGGGGAGGCATGCTATGGTCGCTCGGCCTCCCCGGCCATGCTTCCACTCGGCGGAGGTGCTGCCAGAGTTCGTCACGTGGTCGGAGAACCCGGCCGGCACCTGGCTTCTGCTTCCGTGCTCCTACGCTGGTGAGCTGCTAGCCTCCGATCCTGGCGGCCTCTGGCAGCAGGCCGACGGCTGCAGCAGCAAGGCTTCATGGGTCGTGGTGGAGGTCTCCATCGAGGGCAACGTAGCCCTGGCCAGCGGCTGGCAGACGTTCGCCCGCGTGCGCGGCCTGAGCAGGCGGTTCACCCTCAACTTCAAGTACGACGATGCAGCGACCCTCTTTGTGAGGGTGTTCGGGGAAGACGGTCGCCGCGCCGGATGCTGCCCTGAAGACAACGACGGTGATGAAGTGCTCGGCCTTGGAGATGGTCGTGACAAGGACGAGGGTGAACTCGTCCTCGACGACGGCCACGGTTCGTCCGGCGACGACGGCTCCTCCTCCGGTGGAAGCTCCAGCAGCGGCGGCTACAACCAGCCGCCACATCGTCGGCTCGCTTCGAGGACGGTGGCGGATCGTCCCGTCGCTGCACCCTAGTGAAGCGCGAGGAGGTCTCCATCTGAGTCCGAGGGGCTGATCCGCGTGAGCAGCCGCGTCATGGAAGCCTCTTTTGTTTCTCCTCTCCTTCCCTTTCCTCCTGCATTGTCAGAAACAAGTATTGGGCCCTGCGGGGCGTGTGATGAACCATGGTGATTATGTCGCTTTTGTGGTGTGTTTATTGTTTCCGGGTTGTGTCGTGAGATCTGTGCCTTATACGGGTGTAGAGGGGCTACTTAGCTTGATGTATCCGGGGTAGACTTGACCTCGTGAGGGCGCGCGCCTCTAGGCACCTAGTGGGGCTTCCCCGCTGCCGACTCGGGCTATATCATGAAGCTGCAAAAATTCGTTAAGAAATCCTTATCCCTTCTTGCACGAGGACTCAAGCATGGGCTGGTCATGGCCAAATGCACCGCGTCACGGTACCCGTGGGGCACAGACTAAAAGGGGGCGCACCGATCACAAGCTCAAACGGGGGTGCCTCATAGAGACAAGGAGATTGCGCGCGCGCATACCTATCCAGCCCCCCTCGCAAGGCGCGCGAGGGAGAGCGTCGGGCAACTGTCGCCCTCCCTGGTGCAAAACAAAGAATCGAGGGCAGATTCAAAAAGAAGAGGGGGTTCAGCTAAGCCATCGAGAACGCCAGAACTTCAAATTTCATCAAAGGAAAAGGGGCAAGCCAACTACATAAAGCAAATGAGCAGCCGCGTGCGGCACCTAGTCTAGTTTTCTCACTAGCGCAGAGCTAAGTGCTGCCACTAGGACGTGGGAGGGAGCCCCCGAGGCCTGAGGGCGGCACTCTGGAGTCTCCGCGGCGTGTACAACCCCACTCATTATTATGTGAGAGTGTCACGAGCGGAGACCTTCACAGGCACTAGGCCTTGCTTCATGGGTAGAACTTCCGGAGTTGCTGGATGTTCCAGGTGTTCTGGATGGGGATCCCGTCCTGCGTCTCCAGGCGCACGGCACCAGGCATGGAGACCCGGGCGATCCTAAACGGGCCATCCCACATGGGTGAGAGCTTTTGCAGCCCTTCCCTGGAGATCCCCCGCCTCAGGATGAGATCGCCCACCTCGAGCGTCCTGGAGCGGACGCTGTGTCAGTGGTACCGTCGCAGCGCCTGCTGGTATCTTGCCGCTCGGAGCGAGGCTTCACGGCGGCATTCCTCCCCCAGCACAAGGTCCATCCCCCGCATGGCGTCCTGCTGCGTCTCATCAAACGGTAGGACCCACGCGGAGTGATGCCTGACCTCGTGAGGGAGATCCGCTTCTACTCCGTAGACGAGGAAGAATGGGGTTTCGCCTGTTGGCTTGGTGGCGGTGGTGCAGATGGACCACAACATGGACTAGAGCTCGTCGTGCCAGCCCCTGCCGCAGGCTTCGAGCTTCTTATTGAAGGTCCTGGTCTTGAGGCCTCTCAGGACCTCGGCGTTGGCGCGCTCAGCTTGGCCATTGCTCCTGGGGTGTGCCACTGAACCGTAGCAAATCTGTGTTCCAAGTTTAGCACAATAGGTCCTGAAGAGATTGCTTGTGAACCATGAGCCATTGTCGGTGATGCTGCGATTAGGGACCTCGAACTGGCTTACGAGACCCTTGATGAACTTAACTGCCGACCCGGCTGGGATGGTGCGGATAGCTTCCACTTCTACTCATTTGGTGAACTTGTTGATGGTGACGTAGAGGTAGCGGTAGCCCCCAGGCGCTCGCAGGAACGGACCTAGGATGTCCAGCCCCCAGACCGCGAGTGTCCATGAGAGTGGGATAGTCTGGAGGCCCTGGCCTGGCTGGTGAATTTGATTGGCATGGAACTAGCAGGCCTCGCAGGACCTTACCAGCTCGGTTGCGTTGTTGAGCACCGTGGGCCAGTAGAACCCGCTGCGGAACGCCTTGCCAACCAGGGTACGCGACGATGAGTGATGCCCCCAGTCTCCACCATGTATATCAGCCAGTAGCTCATTTCCCTGCTCCCTGGAGATGCATCGCAAGGAAACATCATTTGGTCGTTTTCTGTATAGCTCACCGTCCTGGATGCAGTATGCCGTAGCCTGCCGAGCCACATGCTCCGCGTCCTCCTGTTTCTCCGGCAGCATCCCTTGAACCAGGTATGCCTTGAACTCCTCAGTCCAGCACCCCTCCTGAGGCTCAAGCGCCAGGATAAGACGTGCTCCTGAGGTCGGACCGCAAGCGGGGGCTCCCGAGGCTGGTGGCCGGGGGAGTTCCTCTCGAGATAGTGTAGTCTCCATGGCCGCGGGGGTCGCCGAAGGCTTGAAGAGTCGCTCTTCGAAGACACCAGGTTCTTGGGGTAGACGCCTTGACGCCCTCTTGGCGATTTCGTCGGCCTCCTTGTTGGTGCCGCGTGGCACATGCTGTAGCTCTAGGCCCAAGAATTGCTTCTCCATCTTGCGCACTGTGACGCCCCCGATTCGATCATACACTAATCATACACACAAACGTGTACGATCAAGATCAGAGACTCACGGGAAGATATCACAACACAACTCTAAAACATAAATAAGTCATACAAGCATCATAATAGAAGCCAGGGGCCTTGAGGGCTCGAATATAAGTGCTCGATCATAGACGAGTCAGCGGAAGCAACAATATCTGAGTACAGACATAAGTTAAACAAGTTTGCCTTAAGAAAGCTAGCACAAACTAGGATACAGATTGAAAGAGGCGCATGCCTCCTGCCTGGGATCCTCCTAACTACTCCTGGTCGTCGGCAGTGGGCTGCACGTAGTAGTAGGCACCTCCAGCATAGTAGGAGTCATCATCGACGGTGGCGTCTGGCTCCTGGACTCCAGCATCTGGTTGCGACAACCAGAAAGAAAGGAAAGGGGGAAAAGGGGGGAGAAAGCAACCGTGAGTACTCATCCAAAGTACTCGCAAGCAAGGAGCTACACTACATATGCATGGGTATATGTGTAAAGGGCCATATCGATTGACCAACTGCGTAATGCCGTAATAAGAGGGGATAACTAATCCAGTCGAAGACTACGCTTCTCGAAGCCTCCGTCTTGCAGCATGTAGAAGAGAGTAGACTGAAGTCCTCCAAGTAGCATCGCATAGCATAATCCTACCCGGCGATCCCCTCCTCGTCGCCCTGCTAGAGAGCGATCACCGGGTTATATCTGGCACTTGGAAGGGTGTGTTTTATTAAGTATCCGGTTCTAGTTGTCATAAGGTCAAGGTACAACTCGAAGTCATCCTGTTACCGAAGATCACGGCTATTCGAATAGATTAACTTCCCTGCAGGGGTGCACCACATAACCCAACACGCTTGATCCCATTTGGCCGGACACACTTTTCTGGGTCATGCCCGGCCGCGGAAGATCAACATGTAGCAGCCCCACCTAGGCCAATAGAGAGGTCAGCACGCCGGTCTAAACCTAAGCGCACAGGGGTCTGGGCCCATCGCCCTTAGCACACCTGCACTTTGCGAACGCGGCCGGAAGCAGAACTAGCCCCCTTAATACAAGAGCTGGCTTACGTTCCATTCCGGCGCGTGCCGCTCAGTCGCTGACGTCACGAAGGCATCGGCTGATACCACGACGCCGAGCGCCCATATCTTTTCCACATAGTTGGTTAGTGCGTATAGACCAAATGGCCAGACTCAGATCAAATACCAAGATCTCGTTAAGCGTGTTAATGATGTAACCGCAGACACCGACCAAGGCCAGGCCCACCTCTCACCTAGGCGGTCTCAACCTGCCCTGTCGCTCCGCCACAAAGATCCACTCGCGGGTGCTCCTACGAGCCAACCCGTCTTTAGTCACCACAGGTATCATGTATAGTATATAAGTATATACCCGTGATCACCTCCCGAGTGATCACGACCCGATAGTATAGCACAGTAGACGGACAAGAATGTAGGGCCATAGATGGAACACTAGCATCCTATACTAAGCATGTAGGATTGCAGGTAAAGGTAACAACAGTAGTAGCAAGGACAGGCTATGCATCAGGATAGGAATAGCGGAATGCAGTATCATGCTACACTACTCTAATGCAAGTAGTATAGAGAAGAATAGGCGATATCTGGTGATAAAGGTGGGGGGGGTGCTTGCCTGGAAGCTCAGCCGAGAAGGAGGGGTCGTCAACACCGTAGTCGAACTGGGGGTCGCCGGCAGCCTCGGGGTCTACCGGAAAGAAGTAACCTAGGGGCAACACAATAAATAATGGAGCAATCAAAGCATCACACAGCGTAACATGGCAATACACGGTGCTAGAGGTGACCTAACGCAGGGATAGGTAATACCGGCGAAGGGAGGAAACATCCAGGAAAGTATCCCCGGTGTTTCGTGTTTTCGGACAGATGAACCGGAGGGGGAAAGTTCCATGTCCGCTATGCTAGCGATGTGTGGTGGACAAACGAGCTGCGTATCCAAATTCGTCTCGTCGTTTTGAGCAAATTTCATGTAGAAAATATTTTCATCTAAGCTACGGTTTATTTTATATTAATTTTTAAAGTTTTAATTCATTTTCTAAATTTAAATTAATTTGAATTTAAATAGTGGAATATTCTTTTATACCTAGCAGCACCTAGCTACAGAGTATGACAGGTGGGGTCCAGAGGCTAAGTCAGCATGCACAGTCAGCAAGCCAAAGGTCAACGTTGACCAGTAAAACAGGGGTGGGATCCAGGTGTCATAGGATGTTTTATTAACAGTAGTTTTAATTAGTTAGTTTAGCAAAAGGGGCCCACTAGTCAGTGGGATATTAGGTAGGGGTTAGGTTAGTGCCTTATTAACAGGGTTAATTAGATTAATTAACAAAATTTAATTAAGTTAATTAATTAATTAATATTTTTAATTAATATTCTTTTCTTTATTTTTGTGAAAACGTCCTGGGGGTGGCCCACTCGTCATAGCCACAGAGGCTTAGCGGGCACCGGATGCAGGGCACAGCCCGAACGGGCGATGGAGCCCCCAGGGTGCTGGCGCGGGCGTCCGATGCCGGGCGCCCGAGCATTGGCGACGGCGGGGGGCGGTAGGCACGGCGGGCGCATGCCTGGGCGGCGACAGGGCATGGAAGGGGAGGCCGACGAGGGAGGCGTCAGCATGCAGCAGAATGGAGAGCGCGGGCACCCAGCTGCGGGCGTGGAGGGGGTGGAGGCTGACGCGGGCGCGGCGACGTAGGGGCGAGCGTAGTGGGGCTGGTCGACGATGTTCGCCGGCGAACAGCCTGCAGCGGGGCTCGGGGCGGCCTGAGTTTCAGCCTGGAGCGGAGGGGCGTGGAGCCGGGCGAGGCGCGGGCGCTGCAGGGTCACGGGGTTGCCCACACGCTGGGCACGGCCAGCGCGAGGTGACCACAGTCGGCGACGAGACCAGACGAGGAGAGGCGATGGGGGAGAGACGCGGCGAGAGGCGCAGAGGAGAAAGGGAGGAGGGCGGTTGCTCACTGGGCCCTGCAGGTGTGCGAGAGTGAGCTCGGGGCGGCGGTGGCGACGTTGACGACGAGGACGAGGAAGCAGCGGCCAGCGAGGGGTGGTCTAGGATGGGGGAGGTCGAGGCGGCGGTTCGGCGTGTCGGCGACGCGGGCTCGTGGAGGCCGTTCGGGGATGAGGACGTGGACGGCGTGGTCATGGTGGAGAGGCTCCGGTGAGGTGGCCTCCGGCGTACGGCGACGGGCGCGGGGTCGGGGCCCGAGCGCCCCGATCCAGATCGAGATAAGGGGAGGAGTCATGGGGAGAGTGGGGTGGGTGGTTAGGGTTTTCCCCCAGTGGGTTGGATATGGGAGAGGGTGTGGGGTGCGGCTGGGCCGGCCTGGCGGCCAGGTGGCCTGCTGGGCCATGGTCCAGCGGGGAGGGGAGGTGTTTCTTCTATTACTTTTTCCTTTTCTACAGTTTTTATTTTATGTTTGCTCTGGTTTGTTAATTGCTTAACCACCAAAGGACTTGTGTAAATCATGTAGCTTGTCACATGAACATCATTGCATTATATAGCAATGCCACAAAAAGCTGAAGGTCTTTCGAAAAGGTTTAATTATTTTTAGAAAGCAAAAAGGCCAAGTGATTTGTTGTTGGTCCACTGTTTTAATTCCTAGGGGCATTTTTGGAGGTTCTAAAGTGTTGGTTTTATTTTTATAACATGTTTGGTAATTTTTGCAATATTGTGAACATTTTAGTTTTTAGCTTTAGAAAACTTTTGTTGTTTATTTTTATTTTAAATTTGAATTCGAACGGGATTGAATCATGGGTAGATTAACAACAGTAACAAAGGTGACGTGGCGTTGTTAACGCGGGATTATTGTAGCCTAATTATCCGGGTGTCACAATTCTCCTCCACTACAAGAAATCTGGTCCCGAGATTTAAGCGGTGGAGTTAGGGGGGAAGGTGTTGGTAGCGAAAAGCCTAACGAGTCTTCTCGGTCTTGGCTGCCCTTTTGAAGAGGTTGATCCCTTTCGTTGATGTCTTCATTTCTCTGCTTCAAGTCATCATGATGAAGTTGTCGTCCTTTCTTCGGGGCACTCCATCGTACTAATGAATAGGTAAGGGGCATCTCTACAACGACAGGATGTTATAAGGGAAAATCATCTGGGGCTACCCAAGAATGAACACATGAGTATCTCTCGAGTTGAACAAATGAAACACCTCGAGAGCAAAGTAAGAAGGTACCATAAGCAGCTTCAAGCAGATAGACAACCGTTGTTGCCTGAAACAGCGCGTGAAAGGGGTTCAGAGCAACGAGAATTAGTGTTGTGTCTGATACTAGAATTGACGATCTCTCGGAAGGTGGCTCCTGAATTACCTATGAGGTCACGCTCGAGGAATAACTATGGAAACAGGGGACGTACAGGAGAGTCAGGTTTCGATCCTGTGGGACTATGGGTTATGGGCCCACCATGTGGGTTAAAGTAGAAAGGGGGTTGACATCTTGCACGGTCACAATAGCAAGGCATGTCAGAGGGTAGCCTATCAGTTATGTCGGCAACAACATCGATACCAAGGGCGAGGGACGAAGAAAACCATTTCCGTGCTCGTTGAACGATGCGGACCAATAGGCAAGGTTCTCGTCCATCGGTGGCTACCGGAATGTCAACAACAATAGTAACAGGGTCTTACTGACAGAGTGGTACAACGAGGTGTTTACATAAGCAGGGAAATATTACTGCTTATATTATATAAATCACAAGAAGGTTTAAACAAACCAATGGAAAGGAAAAGTGATTATCAGGTTTAAACAGAACAATGGAAAGTAAAATGTGTATCTGAGACATATTTCAGGGGTATATCCTTCCCAAGGACAAGCGGAGCATGATATCCATGACAGGATAGAAAATAGGAAACCATTTAGGTAAGTCGGGAGGAATCTCATGATATTACCCATACAACGGTGTTATGATAAATGATAAAGAAAACTTAGCATTGTGCTTCAAATGCTCCTATTGAAAATCGCATTACCACATGCATGCTTCGAGATAGCATTGACATGGTCTTCAAGCAAAGGTCAGACTTTGGATACAGGAAGGATCCATCAGGAACAACTTGTAGAATAAGTCTTACAATTTCCTCATGGAAGAATGGATAATCTTGCTAAAAAGGAAACTATAACAGTAGGTCCTTCGGCCAGGTGTGCTGGGCTTGACATCACCTTACCGGGTCATAAAAGACCAGTGTTGTAACTCTTGGAAAAATGTTCCAACCATCATATCTGACCGAGATTCAGATCTGATCGGTGTTAGGATACCTCAGACTTAGGATGCCCGAGAAGAAAAGGTGCGACACAAATTGACGAGATGACATTGTAAAATTCTCGGGAAATGAACTATGGGAGCAAGTTCCAAAACAAAAGTTTATCATTAACCAAGGAGAAAATGAGGATGTGGTTGATGGAGTCAGCGACAATTCATCGAGACTTCCAAAAGATGGGTTTCCACAATTATGTGAACAAGGAGATATCATTAGTCTGATCAAATGATATAATGATGTATGCTCGAGGAAATCATACACAATTAAAAATGGTTGAAAGGTGCACCCGACATATGGGCTTAGGTAGCATGATCAATGTTATTATGGTGATTAATTATCCAATAGTCTAAGAATGAACTGTCGACCATTAACTCCAATGCAAATAGGGTTGGTAGGAGTACAGAATCCAAGCAGCATCATTCACTTGTTGGTATTCCGGTTAGAATCAACATTGGGACCAAGAAAGAATGGTGATGGTGAGAAGTATCACGATACCAAGAAATTTTTAAGAGGCGGAGCAATTCTCACGACCTTCTTGACATAAAAGATGGTAATACTTCAAGGTAGGGCATAACATAAGTCGGATAGCAAGGAACTCAAGGTACAACGCAAAACTAGAACAAGTTTTGTGTTGCGGAAATGCAAGAATGTTGTCGATGTTAACACAAAGCATCGAGGGGCAAGGATGGTATTTCCCCTCATGAATTCGATTGAAAACCTGGAAGAGCCTGTATCGTCGATGATGATCACGACACATTTGTCGAGAGATACTATGAAGATGTAATCGATCGGTGATGACATCAAGTCAAAGGTATGATGAAACGAAAGGTTATTGGAACCATGGTACGACACAAACTTGAAATCAATTTTTCTGTTCGAGGAGAATTGATATGACGAGGAAGATCGACGCATGATTTGCTCATCATCAAAAATTGTGCTCCGGGAAAAAGAACTAGGTAGCACGATAAGGATATAGCCAACCAGGCTAGGAATGACTTCAAGGATTATTAAACTCATAAGCAACCAAAATTACTTAGAGTTATCGTATCGGAGTGCGGAATTGATTCGCTTATGGATATTCTCGGTTGACGACAACCTAGAACCCGTGGAGTCACTATGACAGGGAAGGTACTACTTCATCAGAAATTCATAAGATATATCCTCGAGATACCATGTGGGGGTAATAAACGACGGTAGCTCAAAGTAAAGGTTGGACTGGGGTATTGATCCGCAGAAGACAAATGCTTAAACTTGGCAGAGAAATGGGATCAAAGAAGAACAATATGGTCGGAACCATAGCTGCAAGGGATCCAATTTAATGACACCGAAATAATTACCCAAATGATTAAATATTTCACAAGAAGCTTCCATGATAAGTTCCACATTGGTTCCATGGGCATGAACACAAAGTTCAAGGTCGACTCCCACTTCTCTAATGCATAACCTTTCATTCACTTCTCGTCTTCAAAGAAGTTGTAGGGTAGAAAATTATCTGGTAAAACACCAGAAGGGTATAACTTGTGAAAACTGTCGGGTTCATACGGTTTTAGGGAAGGTATAGGTTCAGCCCATCGGGGCATGTTAGGAACATATACTACGAACTTCAGGAGTAAATAACACAAGCTTGAAAGCAGAGCATCATTGGCCAATTCAGAGAATAGGATTTACCATTGGCATTATGTATCAAGGAAAGAACTTCCAACGTGATTGAATATGAAGGACGTTGTCAGATAAAATCCAAGAAAGGACTTGATGGTCCACAAAGGATCTGATGTGAGTATGGGTACTCAACCAGAAGATGAAAGAATGCAAATGCAACAGGTTATGGAATCATCTGAATAATTCGAAGCTTAAATGCAAAGGAATTATGATTCCAAATTGAAGGATCAGAAGCAGATGCTCTGATGAAGGATGGATAAGTTGAATAAACTTAGGGGCACAATCGACGGCAATTCGATTGGTCGAGAACTAGCTCCTGTCCAAAATGACGTCTGAGCCGGAGGGATGAATTCTAGGACCTGATTGAGGATTGCGAGCATTCACAACATATTGAATCAACAGACCCAAATGATAATGACAAGGGATGTCAATCTGATTACGAGACTTATGGGATTAACCATAATGCAAGCAAGCAAGAATTTCAAGAGCAATAGGCTGATCGGGATTTCCAGAAAATTTGAATGGTATTTCGAGGACTTTTGTGAAACACATGAACAACTAGGAATTAGCGGATACCCGGTAAGTGCGAGGGATTATCCGTAAGGGTATTTATGTGGCAAGGAATTGCAAGGCAGTAGGCACAAAGTATACTCGGAACAATAGAGAGAAATTTGAGGGTATCTTGTAATAACAAGATCAACTGGGAATAAAAGTAAGGACGACAGGTATATATATTTATCCATAGGGATATTTAAATTGGTAGGGAACTGCAAAAGCAGCGGACACAAAGTCTTGAGGGAACATCGGAGTATCTTCAGAATCCTTCGGTGCACCAGGCAATCATCTGGAGTGAGGGGCTCTCTGGGAGGAAGTAGTTAAGAGTACCTAGAGTCAGAGTTAGTAAAATCATTTCACCCGAATAGAAGAGAGGTCAGAGTCCCAGAGTATAGGTCCAGGAATAAAAGATCCTAATAGCACCCAATGCGATGTGGGCCCGTAAGCCGCACATCCATGTTAGTAAAAACCTTTTCAATGACTAGACTCGACTTTGGCCAAAGAGTTGGAAAGGGGGATTCCTACAGACAGTCATCTCTGATACCAACTTGTGACGCCCCCGATTCGATCGTACACTAATCATACACGCAAACGTGTACGATCAAGATCAGGGACTCACGGGAAGATATCACAACACAACTCTAAAACATAAATAAGTCATACAGGCATCATAATACAAGCAAGGGGCCTCGAGGGCTCGAATACAAGTGCTCGATCATTGACGAGTCAGCGGAAGCAACAATATCTGAGTACAGACATAAGTTAAACAAGTTTGCCTTAAGAAGGCTAGCACAAACTGGATACAGATCGAAAGAGGCGCAGGCCTCCTGCCCGGGATCCTCCTAACTACTCCTGGTCATCGGCAGCGGGATGCAGGTAGTAGTAGGCACCTCCAGCGTAGTAGGAGTCGTCGTCGATGGTGGCGTCTGGCTCCTGGACTCCAGCATCTGGTTGCGACAACCAGAAAGAAAGGAAAGGGGAAAAGGGGGGAGAAAGCAACCGTGAGTACTCATCCAAAGTACTCGCAAGCAAGGAGCTACACTACATATGCATGGGTATATGTCTAAAGGGGCCATATCAGTGGACTGAACTGCAGAATGCTAGAGTAAGAGGGGGATAACTAATCCTGTCGAAGACTACGCTTCTGGAAGCCTCCGTGTCGGTGTCAAAACCGGCGGATCTCGGGTAGGGGGTCCCGAACTGTGCGTCTAGGCAGATGGTAACAGGAGACAAGGGACACAATGTTTTTACCCAGGTTCGGGCCCTCTCGATGGAGGTAATACCCTACTCCTGCTTGATTAATATTGATGATATGGGTAGTACAAGAGTAGATCTACCACGAGATCAAGGAGGCTAAACCCTAGAAGCTAGCCTATGGTATGATTGTTGTATATATCTATCGACTAGCTTGGCCCTGGTTTATATAATGCACCAGAGGCCTAGGATAACAAGAGTCCTAGCCGAATACGCCGGTGGGGGAGGAGTCCTTGTCTTGATTGCCCAGTCTAGTGGAATCTTCCTTGTATGCGGCAACTGTCCGGACTGGCCCATGAGTATACGGCCATGGGGATCCTCGGCCCAATCCAACTGATCGGGAGACGACGTGGTGAGTACCCCCTAGTCCAGGACACCGTCAGTAGCCCCCTGAACCGGTCTTCAAGTTAGGGACACTCCTCGATTCTTCCGAACTGTTCTTCATCTTCGGTTGCCGGTGTTGAAAACTGGTTCAACAAATCTTCTCATTTGAGGATCGCCGAAATGCATTCGGTGAGTTTATACGTCGGGTATCCGAGGAGCCCCTTTAAGTTTCCAGCCTTTATCAATGCCTTGTTATTTTTATGCCACACCTCGGGTTTGAAGTTGTTCCCGGGCGGCAGCGTCCTCTTGCGTCCGAGCTCCAACGCCGGACTGCATTCGAGGTATCTTTTGCAGCCGAGCACCAACGCCGGACCGCTTCACAGCTCTAACGCCGGAATGTATCCGAGCTCCAACGCCGGACTGTATCCGAGCTCCGGTAGGCCGACTATGTGTCCGAGCTCCAACGCCGGACTATGTATCCGAGGTGTCGTAAATCACCTTGGTTCAAAGAAGTTTGAAGGAGTTTAGCCGAGCTTAATGCCGGAAATGCCCTCTAAGGAGCCAGCCACTTGCATCCGAACTATATGCCGAATTGCTTCCGAGGTGGTGCACCACCCCGAACGTGGGCTGATTTTTGGTCAATATTTTTTTATTGATGCAATTTATTCTCTAAGGAGATATATAGCCAGTAGCCCTCAAGGTGTGTATCGGTCTAAAACCCGAGATGCACCTGAAGGATGACATAAGACCGCTGATCCCAAAGAATCACGAGACTCAAAGTTGATTTGCAAAATCAGCCTAAGGATCAAGTCCTAGCTCGCAGAATACTTGGACGCAAAGCGGCGTGCTCAGACCTCGAGACTCGTGTTGGGTGCGGCCGACCAACCCGAGGATCAAAATCTCCTCGAAACTGTATTGCACTTAAAATTTTCGCATAGAACAAGCAATGCAAGAGCCCCGAGACACCGGGTCGGGTGGCAACACCAGATCGTGGGATTGATGTGCCCCATTAATATTTGTAAATAATAAGCCCGAAGCCAGTAGCCCCGAGCCTTAATGCGGCACGAGTGGTCAATTAAGGATCGATATCCATAGTAAAATCACAAATTATGTGTAATGACTCAATGTATCCAAGTACTTTATGTCATTAATGCTCGGATCCGCATTGTACAAAACTTTGTTGACCGACCATCGGCTTCAACCTCCTCGGCTAGTAGCCGAGGAGTGTTTGTCCTACTTTATAAAGCCTTTGTGAGGGCAAAGATTTACAACAAACAAGGCAATCTGGCCATACGGTTTTATAAACAAAGGTACGCAGAGAGATATGTTATATTACTGTTTAACAGAAGAAATGTCTTCCAAAGAAAATAGTCCCGCTATCGGTTCCTTTCTTTCGGTTGTAATGCTAAGCATGATCATGAAACCTCAACTCCAATGTAAGAGCAAAATATTGAGGATTTAGTTTGGGAGGCCAGTTACTAGCCCCCGGTAGTGTTCGGCGACAGTTGAGGTCAAGCCGGAAACACTAGGCCAATTTCATGAATGGCCCGTCATTTAATATAGTCATCGGATCGCTGACCAGTTTACACCTATTGTGACAGTCAGTTTTCGTCTTTCTCCACTGAGGTGCTTTACCATGCAAGCTGGAAGCACAATCGCAGTGGTTCTCCCTTTGCACACCTAGCCGAACAAAGCGGAACGTAGGAGGCGAGCGCGGGAGCCGGGCAACCCAACTATTGACCGAAGACACAAGTCGAAACTGATGCATATATAGCAATATCTGGGAATGTTTTTGCCGAATCTCTAAAGGTGTCCGGCGTTGCACTGCGAGACTTGTGCTGAAAACACACAAATAGTTAAAAAGTGCCAAAAGCTTGGAAAACCAAAAAACGTCAAGAAAAACATGACGTCCGAACAAGATCAAGTGTTCGTGCCAATCCGAAATTGGACTTTAGAAAAAAAGTGCTTCGCCGTGCTTTAACATGACACATCCTATCTCAAGACTTCAAGCGGGTCAGCCCTACGGCTTCAGCCTCCCATCCCAAGGCGGAGTACTTCTCATTAGGCCAGCTTTAGGAAACTAAACTCTAGCGTTTTTGAGAGAGAATTTAGGCTCCCCGGCTAGTGACCGCACACTCGTGTCGAGAAAAGGAGTGATAAATAATAATAAAAACTCTGCAACGACTAAGAAAAAAAACACTTAGTATAAAACGACTCAAATAAACATAAGAGCCCCCAAGTGACTTGGGTAAAAGTTGACTATATAATGTAAGGTGACATGTAAAATGCCTTCTAGCCGGATTGTAGATCGTTTGTCGTAGCGGACCTTTTCGCTTCAACCTCTCGACCAAATAGTCCGCAGTGTGTCCGAATACCCTCGCGGTTATAAAAACCGAGGCATGCGTGGAGACCAGGCGTAGGGGTCATTAGTGCTTTATCAGACAAGTGCCCAACTAGTTATGTTATATTACATGGTTAGTAAGAAACATCTTCCAGGAGAATAGTTCCGTTAGGGGTTCCTTTCCACGGGAGGCATGCCCTAAAGTGCATGTCCGGACTGCGAAAAGAGCAGAAAAACATCTGGGGGCAGGTAAATGAATAGGTAAGAAATCATCTTTTAGTTCACCGACCGAGTATTCCCTTAAGAACGCTAGCTTTCGGCTTCACCCAGTCTGAGGTACACATTCGGCTGACCCGGCAGTAACAATCGCAGAGGTGCTCCCTTTACCACCTAGCCGAACAATCGGGAACGTAGGGGTAAGCACAGGAGCCAGGCAACCCAGCTTGGCCAAAACTTAAGTCATATCGATGCATATAATGGTGAATAAAAGGTACATGTGGAAGTGTGACACATGTGTTGGGCATAAAGCCCGTATTAATAAGCTTCTGTTAAAGAAGCCCCCAGGTATAATGAGCGCGGGTAGCGCGTCAAGTGTGTGCGAACAAAGTTTCAACAAGGAAAATTTGTACAAGCAACTTTTTACAAAAAAGTATAATTCTTGGTCGAACCGAACACAAGTTAGAAATTTAAAACTTTGAGCATGAAGGCAACTTAGCTGGTTAATGTGCTCGGTATTGACGACGCGGTCCGAGCTTGATGCGGAACAAGGTTCCATCCCCCAAGCCGGTCTCGAGGTGGTGGAGCAAAGAGCTCGGCACTCTGAAGTGGTGACATAGCACGGTCAATGCAGGACGACAGAGTGATGCCGAAGTCCCTGGCATGGGGTAATGAAGTGTTGACGAAGCCCCCCGTCCAGCCGAGGTGACGTCAAAGATATAGTCCGGCTGGATCATTTTCATGTGCACAAAAAATAGTGCAAACCGGAGATAATAGTAATAAGAAAAAATCGTTGCATAATAAATAATTTATGCAAAGTGAGTAATAAAAGAAATATGGCCTGGCGCCAAGTCAATGTCGTCGATGCAGGCGTCGGCGTGATGCGGTAAAGGTGTGGCAAAGCCTCAATTCACAGTGTCGGTCCGAGTTCGGATGGCGGCGTCACGGACTATGTAATGAAACCGACCGAACCATCATGCGACATCACAACAATGCGCCACCATTTGATAGACCTGTGTACATATGATGGACAAACCAGAGTAATAATTCCTTGGGAAAAATTAACCCAAACAAGCAAAAAGAAATACTAGGATTAATAGCACCTGGTTTATTTGTTGTAGCAATCCGAAGGAAGGTGATTCCCAAAATTGGGACTCGATCCACGCACCCATTGCCTGGTCGGCTAGTGACGCCGAAGTGTCCGGAGTAGGTTGATGAAGAGATGGCGAAGCCCCCGGTCCAGCCGAGATGTCGAAGTAGGTCAGCGTGATGGACACCAGCTTGAAGAAGCAATAGTGTGGCCTGCCGAAGCAGGTCGTGACGTGGTCGATGCCGGCTTGATGAAGCGACCGTGCGGCGAGGCCGATATGCCCGCTCCGTGTAATCCGTGGGGTGGCGATGTTGGTGATGATTTATCCTTCGCGATGCCGGACTCTTGTTCGGCTTGCCGAGACGATGATCCGAAGAAGTTGAGCTCGGCTCAACAAAGTGACGACGCGTCTAGCGCAGGTCGGCAACCGTGGAGCAATATTGCCGGACTGGTTTGACACCAGCATGATGTTGAACATCATGTTCAAAAGATCTTAAAGTTAGTGGGATGTGTTCGGAAACAAAACACAATACCCCATACAAAACTTCCTTCAAAAGGATGTCCAAATCCCGTTCATAAAAAGACGAACTCGGGTCGGATTCGTTTCCTTGAAAACATATCCGAAAAGTCATGCACTAATCGGAAGGTTACCGGAGTTTTGACGGTCGGATCGAGCTGAAATTTTGAGTGGTGGTAGATATAGGAATTCCGCAGCCGATCAACGGTTGGATCTTCCAAAGGAAGTCCGAGCTAGAAGCTGGACACCACGTACTAAACTCGTCCGGATTCTCGTCCAGATTCAATGCGGCCCCGGTATACCGGAGATTCCCAGAGATTCCTCCATCGGAACTCGACGAAATTTTCCAGGGTTGTTGTAGACTCAATTCCGCACAATTCCACCGAAGCAATCGTTAACACGACATTTGAGGAGGCGGTGGCGGCGGACACAAGTCCGCTGTCCAGAAATACAGTATGGTCGCCCGAGGGCAATGTTGACGTTGAGCCCCCGGGCTCCCTGGATGACTCCTCCATGATCTTGATAGAGATCGGAGCTGATGTTGATGAAGGCCCTCATCCGAACATGACGATCGAAGGTAGGGCGCAGTCCTTGGTCGAACCAAGGTGACCAGTCGAGCTGGTGACGAAGATGTCGAAGTCGGAGTTGATCTGCAGGCGAGCCATCGACCTTTTGCCTAACACACAACGAAACTCTCAATGAAAGCACCAATGTCGGTGTCAAAACCGGCGGATCTCGGGTAGCGGGTCCCGAACTGTGCGTCTAGGAAGATGGTAACAGGAGACAAGGGACACAATGTTTTTACCCAGGTTCGGGCCCTCTCGATGGAGGTAATACCCTACTCCTGCTTGATTAATATTGATGATATGGGTAGTACAAGAGTAGATCTACCACGTGATCAAGGAGGCTAAACCCTAGAAGCTAGCCTATGGTATGATTGTTGTATATATATATCGACTAGCCTGGCCCTGGTTTATATAATGCACCAGAGGCCTAGGATAACAAGAGTCCTAGCCGAATACGCCTGTGGGGGAGGAGTCCTTGTCTTGATCGCCAAGTCTTTGTGGAATCTTCCTTGTATGGGGCAACTGTCCGGACTGGCCCATGAGTATACGGCCATGGGGATCCTCGGCCCAATCCAACTGATCGGGAGACGACGTGGTGAGTACCCCCTAGTCCAGGACACCGTCACTCCGTCTTGCAACATGTAGAAGCGAGTAGACTGAAGTCCTCCAAGTAGCATCACATAGCATAATCCTACCCGGTGATCCCCTCCTCGTCGCCCTGCTAGTGAGCGATCACCGGGTTGTATCTGGCACTTGGAAGGGTGTGTTTTACTAAGTATCCGGTTCTAGTTGGCATACGGTCAAGGTACAACTCCAAGTCATCCTGTTACCGAAGATCACGGCTATTCGAATAGATTAACTTCCCTGTAGGGGTGCACCACATAACCCAACACGCTTGATCCCATTTGGCCGGACACACTTTTCTGGGTCATGCCCGGCCGCAGAAGATCAACACGTCGCAGCCCCCCTAGGCCAACAGAGAGGTCAGCACGCCGGTCTAAACCTAAGCGCACAAGGGTCTGGGCCCATCGCCCTTAGCACACCTGCACGTTGTGAACGCGGCCGGAAGAAGAACTAGCCCCCTCAATAAAAGAGCAGGCTTACGTTCCAATCCGGCGCGCGCCACTCATTCGCTGACGTCACGAAGGCTTCGGCTGATACCACGACGCCGACGGCCCATATATTTCCCACGTAGTTGGTTAGTGCGTATAGACCAAATGGCCAGACTCAAATCAAATACCAAGATCTCGTTAAGCGTGTTAACCAAAGACACCGACCTGGGCCAGGCCCACCTCTCACCTAGGTGGTCTCAACCTGCCCTGTCGCTCCGCCACAAAGATCCACTCGCGGGTGCTCCTACGAGCCGACCCGTCTTTAGTCACCACAGGTATCATGTATAGTATATAAGTATATACCCGTGATCACCTCCCGATAGTATAGCACAGTAGACGGACAAGAATGTAGGGCCACAGATGCGACACTAGCATCCTATACTAAGCATGTAGGATTGCATTTAAAGGTAACAACAGTAGTAGAAAGGACAGGCTATGCATTAGGATAGGAATAACAGAAAGCAGTATCATGCTACACTACTCTAATGCAAGCAGTATAGAGAAGAATAGGCGATATCTGGTGATCAAAGGGGGGCTTTCCTGGAAGCTCAGCTGAGAAGGAGGGGTCGTCAACACCGTAGTCGAACTAGGGGTCGCCGGCAGCCTCGGGGTCTACTGGAAAGAAGTAATCGAGGGGGAACACAATAAATAACGGAGCAATCAAAGCATCACAAAGTGTAACATGGCAATACGTGGTGCTAGAGGTGACCTAACGCAGGGATAGGTAATACCAGCGAAGGGAGGAAACATCCGGGAAAGTATCCCCGGTGTTTCGCGTTTTCGGACAGATGAACCGGAGGGGGAAAGTTCCATGTTCACTATGCTAGGGATGTGTGGTGGATGAACGAGCTGCGTATCCGGATTCGTCTCGTCGTTTTGAGCAACTTTCATGTAGAAAGTATTTTCATCTGAGCTACGGTTTATTTTATATTAATTTTTAAAGTTTACTTCATTTTCTAAATTTAAATTAATTTGAATTTAAACAATGGAATATTCTTTTATACCTAGCAGCAGCTAGCTACCGAGTATGACAGGTGGGGTCCAGAGGCTGAGTCAGCATGCACAGTCAGCAAATCAAAGGTCAACGTTGACTAGTCAAACAGGGCTGGAACCCAGGTGTCATAGGATGTTTTATTAACAACAGTTTTAGTTAGTTAGTTTATCAAAAGGGACCCACTAGTCTGTGGGATATTATGTAGGGGTTAGGTTAGTGCCTAAATAAAAGGGTTAGTTAGATTAATCAACAGAATTAATTAAGTTAATTAATTAATTAATATTTTCAATTAATATTCTTTTCTTTATTTTTGTGAAAACGTCCTAGGGGTGGCCCACTCGTCATAGCCACAGATGCTTAGCGGGCGCCGGGTGTAGGGCACAGCACGAACGGGCGATGGAGCCCAGTGGTGTCAAGGCGCAGGCGTCTGATGCCGGGCGCCGAGCGTTGGGCTACCTGGGGGCGGTAGGCACGGCGAGCACAGTTCGAGCGGCGGCTGTATGCGTGGAAGGGGAGGCCGGCAAGGTAGGCGTCAGCAGGCAGCAGAATGGAGGGTGCGGGCACCCAGCTGTGGGCGTGGAGGGGGTGGAGGCTGACGCGGGCGCGGCGACGCAGGGGCGAGCAGAAGCGGGGGCCGGTCGATGATGTTTGTCGGCGAGCAGCTGCAGCGGGGCTCGGGGGCGGTCGGAGCTCATCCGGGAGCGGAGGGCCGCGGTGGAGTCGGGCGAGGCGCGCAAGCGAGGTCACGGGCCGGGCGACACGCTGGCACCGCCAAGGTAAGGTGACCGCGGTCGGTGACGAGACCGGACGGGGAGAGGCGATGGGGGAGAGACGCGGCGAGAGGCGCAGAGGAGAAAGGGAGGGGGCGGTTGCTCACTGGGCCCTGCAGGTGTGCGAGAGTGAGCTCGAGGCGGCGGTGGCGACGTTGACGACGAGGACGAGGAAGCAGCGGCCGGCGAGGGGTGGTCGAGGATGGGGGAGGTCGAGGCGGCGGTTCGGCGTGTCGGCGACGTGGGCTCATGGAGGCCGTTCGGGGATGAGGATGAGGACGGCGTGGTCGAGGTGGAGAGGCTCCGGTGAGGTGGCCTCCGGCGTACGGCGACTGGGGCGGGGTCGGGGCCCAAGCGCCCCGATCCAGATCGAGAAAAGGGTAGGAGTCGTGGGGATAGTGGGGTGGGTGGTTAGGGTTTTCCCCCAGTAGGGTGGATATGGGGGAGGGTGTGGGGTGCGGCTGGGCCGGCCTTGCGGCCGAATGGCCTGCTGGGCCATGGTCCAAATGGGAGGTGTTTCTTCTATTTCTTTTCCTTTTCTACAGTTTTTATTTTATTTTTGCTCGTTTGTTAATTGCTTAACCACCAAAGGACTTTTGTAAATCATGTAGCTTGTCACATGAACATCATTGCATTATATAGCAATGCCACAAAAAGCTGAAGGTCTTTCAAAAAGGTTTAATTATTTTTAGAAAGCGAAAAGGCCAAGTGATGTGCTGTTGGTCCACTGTTTTAATTCCTAGGGGCATTTTTTGAGTTTCCAAAGTGTTGGTTTTATTTTTATAACAACTTTGGTAATTTTTGCAATATTGTGAACATTTTAGTTTTTAGCATTAGAAAACTTTTGTTGTTTGTTTTTAATTTAAATTTGAATTCGAACGGGATTGAATCATCGGTAGATTAACAACAGTAACAAAGGTGATGTGGCGTCATTAACGCGGGATTACTGTAGCCTAATTATCCGGGTGTCACACGCACCTGCGCGAGGTATGCCTCCATGTGCTCGACCCTCGGTTCGTACACCTTGTTGGAGAAGTTGACAAGGAGCTGCGAGTCGCCCTTGATGGTGAGACGCTTCACCCCCAAAGCTATGGCGGCCTTGAGGCCGGCGATCAACCCCTCGTATTCCGTGATGTTGTGAGAGACCTTCTCACCCCGCTGGAAGCAGAGCTGCACGGCGTAGTATAGCTTGTCTTGGGTGGGCGAGATGAGTACGGCGCCAGCCCTTGCACCTTGTCGTGCGAAACCGCCATCGAAGTACATGACCCAGCCATCTGGTGCTTCATCTCCTGGCGAGAGGGATCGGGTCTCGCCCGCTTCGAGCTCCATAACATCGGTCCATTCCGCGATGAAGTCGGCGAGCGCGGCTCCTTTGATGACCCTGGTCATGCAGAACTCCAACTGAAACGCTTGCAGATAAATGTTCCACTAAGCGACTCTCCCCGCGACATTGGGGCTCCGGAGCACCCTCTCCAAGGGGTAGGCTGACACGACCTTGATTGGGTGGCCTTGGAAATAATGGCGTAGCTTGCGCGAGGCCACCAAGAGCGTGAGTAAGAGCTTCTGCGGCATGGGATACCATGCTCTCGCGTCTCGCAACACTGTGCTGACGAAGTATACCAGGTGCTCGATGAGGGCAGGAGTGTCGATGGAGCCTGTGTCCTCCGAAGGTTGTGGTGCCTCCTGAGGTGGGGGGACTGTCGGTGTCAAAACCTGCGGATCTCAGGTAGGGGTCCCGAACTGTGCGTCTAAGGTCAATGGTAACAGGAGACAGGGGACACAATGTTTACCCAGGTTCGGGCCCTCTCTATGGAGGTAATACCCTACTTCCTGCTTGATTGATCTTGATGAATATGAGTATTACAAGAGTTGATCTACCACGAGATCGTAGTGGCTAAAACCCTAGAAGTCTAGCTTGTATGACTATATCTTTCCGGACTAAGCCCCCCGGTTTATATAGACACCGGAGGGGACTAGGGTTGTCCAAAGTCGGTTACAGAGAAAGGAATATTCATATTTGATCGCCAAGCTTGCATTCCACGCCAAGGAGAGTCCCATCCGGACACGGGAGAGAGTCTTCGGTCTTTTACCTTCACAACCCATTAGTCTGGCCCATTTCCAATAGGCCGAACGTCCAAGGACCCCTAGGTCCAGGACTCCCTCAATAGCCCCTGAACCAGGCTTCAATGACAAGGTGTCCGGCGCGCAGATTGTCTTCAGCATTGCAAGGCGGGTTCCCCTTTCCGAATACTTCAAGATAGTCTTCCGACGCAACGAACGTGTCCGTATCTTCAACACAAATACCACACACGTAGCCGGAGAGAGTATAATATTTCACGAGTCCCATCCGCTGACAACTTTTTTCAAGATGACATCACGTCTTCTCGGTCATTATTTCGAACCTTTTTCGTCTGCCGTTCCGCGTTTTGAGATGTAGTTTCCATTGGCATGTCTTGTCGAAGCAGAGGCCGTGTCCCCTTATTGCGGGATTCTCATCAATACAGGCATGAGTAATCCAACCGTGCCGTTTGCACAGCCCTTGGGAATAGGCGAGCTTGAAGGCGAGTGGGGAGGCGTTCAATATTCACTGCCTTTATAAGGGGATAAGGATTCCCTTTCTTCACCCGCACCTTCTCTCTTCCTTTGCCCTTCCATTCTCGAGCTCCAGCGCCCAAGTTCTCATCTTCTCCGCCTCAAGCAAGCACTCCACCATGTCCGGGACTGGAGGGCAAGGCAAGTGGATGGCCTCCTCCATGAAGGAGAAGGACATCGTCGAGCTTCGGGAGGCCAGGTATCTGGCGAAGGAAATCGCCCACCGGCTTCCGGCCAAGGGGCAAGTCGTCCCTACACCGAAGCCCAACGAGAGGGTGGTGCTCCTCCCTCATTTCGTCTGTGTGTTAGGGTTTCCACTCCACCCCTTCGTCCACTGACTGATGTTCTATTATGGGCTAGATTTCCACGATCTAGCCCCGAACTCCTTCCTCAACACATTCATTGTTGTGTGTGAGGCCTTCCTCCGCATCCAACCCCACTTCGGACTGTGGCTCAAGATCTTCAACGTGAAGCCGAAGGTGGTGGATGGCCAACACGCGGAGTGCGGCGGAGCCATGGTGAGCAAGATGCCCAACGTCTCATGGCCCAAAGGCATGTTTGTGGAGACTGTCAAGGAGTGGCAGAAGCTGTGGTTCTACATCATAGAGCCCCACGACGCCACCTGGGCTGCGGCTTCGGAATTCAAGTCCGGAGCTCCAATGCGTCTTACCTCCTGGATGGAGAAGGGCCCAAATTGGTCTTCGTCAGATGAGCTGATGGCGCTGCAAACGCGCATCCAAAGCATGGTGGACAAAAACATCAAGCTCGTCGATGTGATCCAGGTGATGCTAGTTCGCCAGATCCTCCTCTGCCAAAGCCGAACCTCCCCCTTATGGGAATTCGGTCCGAAGAAGCACCAAACCTTGGTGAGGCTCTTCGGAACCACTCACGAAGATGCCTGGAAGTTGCTCTTCAAGGGCGACGAGAAGCCGCCGGCCATAGACTCGGACCGCGGGCACGATCTTGCCCATCCCGCCAATGCGGTGAGTCCTTCATGTCTCAAGGCGTACCCTCTATTTGCTTGTTCAAGGAGGGTAATTAAACCTTACTAATTTATTCTTTCAGGTATGGACAGAGAAAGCAGAGCGGATTCAATGTTCGGCTCCGCTGCCCGAAGAACCAGTCATCCCGCTCCTGGCAAAGATGCTGGTCCCGGCGCCCTATCAGCCGTCGGAGAAGAAGGCCAAGGGGGGCCGAGGTGGCCCCCGCCGCAAGGGCGCTACGGACGTGATGTCTGAAGACAAGACTCACTCCTCTGCCGCCGAAGATGATGACGAGGAGGAGGAGGAAAGCAACTCCCCCCCCTGAGGGGGAAAGGAAGAAGAGGGTGGCCTCCACAAATTTGGAGGCAGAGGCGCCCAAGAGGGGGAAAGGCCTTCTCGCGGATAACTCCGCATGGGCTGTCGATAGCAGCCCAGAGCGGCGCCCCCAAAACAAGCCCCTGGCTGCATCGTAAGTACTAAAAACCCATATATGTGCATGTGTCCGTCCTTTCTACTTTATGATATTAATATGTTAAATTATGCTATTATAGTCCGGCCCATGACAGCTCCCAGCGATCCTCGTCAGGAGGTTCGCTAGATTCAAAGGCGATGGCCAGCGAGTCACCGCCGGCCGCTCACTCGCCCACGGCCAAGGGCGTCGACGAGGTGGTGTCCCAATGGACCTTCCTAGGCCAGGGAGAGGTTCAGGAGGCCGTCAGGGTGGTGCCAGAGGATGACTCCTCGGCCGCCAGACATATGGGGGAGAAGGCCCCCATGGAGACTGGCGATGGGGGCCATATCCAATTCGGCCCCCAGTTGATTACCATTCCGGAGACCTACACGGCTCCGGAGTCAAGCGAGCAGCCTTCCTCAAAATGAGGAGGTGTGCCTGTTCCGTCGGTGATCTCTGTCCCACCAGAGGCACCGGATAATCTGCTGGAAGCGCTACGAGGCGCTTCCATTGTGGATGAACACCGTATCCTTATGGGTACGGTGATTGAGAGGGTTCAGTCCGTCAAGAGCGGACTGAACAAAGCCTGCAGCAGCCTGCTCACTGGCTTTGAGGTAAGCGAGGCAAAAGAGAAAATCCCAATACAGACAGTAGCCCCTGAGACACTGTCCGGTTTTTGGAAAGAAAAGCCGGACAGAGGATCAATTAATTTTCGCAGGAAACTAACTAAATGTGTCTTATATAAACAGGCGTCGTTGCTGGCCGCGACCTCACACACTGCCAAAGTCTCCGGACTAAAGCAGAGACTGGATCGGGCCGAGGAAGAGCTCGGCCAAGCGAGGAAGCAACTAGAATACCAGCAAGGTATGCAATGACTCGCTATATATTCGGAAGGAATAAATGATGTGTATTGACCGTTGTGTCATGATATGTGTAGGAGCGAGGACCGAGGTCGAGGCCCTGAAAAAGGCTCTGGCCGAAGCCGAGGAGAAAGCTGCCAAGGAGCAAGCCGCCCGCAAGAAGCTCAAGGCCAGGCTTAACAAGGTCCAGCAAGAGCTCCAGGATGTTGTGAAGAAGTGTGATGCCTTGGAGTGTGATGTTTCGGCTCGAGAGACCGAACCCGCCAAGGCTCTCCAAAGCACGGAAGAGGCCTAGGTTGAAGCCCAGGGCGCCCTCCAGGAGATCCAGGAGGCCAAGAAGATCGCGGCGGGTAAGGCGTTTAGTATGCAAAGCAAGTATGTGAATAAGAAGTATTTCTTACTAACCCGGATTCGGAGTTCTCCAAGGGCGTTTGCGGACCTGCCGCGCAGTGTGTCTGACGCTGCGGAGTTCTTCCGAGCCAAAGAAGGGAGCTCAATGGAGAAGCTATTCTGGTCGCAATATCTTGCGCCAGAACATCCAATGCCCTTTAGCGATCAGCTAAAGCAGCTGGTCGAGCTGCATAGGGTGGCCGAGCTAGCCATGAAGGATTTGATAATCCGGCTATGGCCTGCCGAAGCTATACCCAGCAGCTACTTCGGGCTCGTGAAGCAGCTGGTGAGTGCCTGTCCTCGGCCGCCGTCGTCATCCAGTCGGCTTGCATCGAGGGCGCACGCATGGCCTTCGCCCGCGTCAAGGTGTGGTGGGCGAAGATGGATGCCGTCAAGCTCGTGACCGAGGGGCCGCCCGGAGGCAAGGGCACCGCACGCCCGATCGGTATTTTGGAGACGTCCTGGAGGGGTCTCGCATTGTGACACGCAATGGGCAGGATATTATCTTTGAATGAATACATTCATGTTGTCTCTGCCTTGTATGATGAAACAAAATTGTTATGTAATATAATGTTTGTTTTAAAAAAATTCACCTCCTGTGCGGCCGTGTTGTATGAAATCTGAGAGTTGGCCAATCATCGGCTTCTGCCCCCACTTAGGTAGTACGTGGGTGTTTGGGATGTAATCTAAACACTTTTGATCCAATTATTTGGTCCTTGAAGGAGGTATTTAGCGCAACAAACCAGGAATTCGGACTATTCGGCTTGAACACCCTCACTTAGCCATAGGAGTTTGACAATAAAAATTTAGGCGCAGCCCCTGTTATCCGAACTAGGAAGCTGTAAACACCTGATCGGGAAAGTACTGATCCCTCGCGTAATGCGGAAGGAATCTCTAATGATTGAAACCTCCGAAGAGCTGACCAGCTCTCGCCGCATCATGACAGTCAGTTTTCGGCTTTCTCTACTAAGGTGCTCCATTGGGTAAACCAGGGCACAATCGCAGTAGTTCTCCCTTTACTACCTTATCCGATATAGCGGAACGTAAGGTAGCAAGCACAGGAGCCGGGCAACCCAACTATTGACCAAAGACATGATTCGGAGCCAATGCATATAGTGCTAAATTCGGGGTGCCGAACTATGCTGTAAAAAGTGTTCGGACTTTTTTGCCATAGTGTGGGGCACTATGAAGCCCCTGGCAAATTGAAACGTACCAAAGTGTACGGGTGCTAAGGTTATCAAAAAAAGGAAATGGAAAAGGAGCAAAGGTAATGAGCCAGGGCCGCAGAATTTGGGCCGCAAACTGTTTTCATTATAATTTTATTAATACGTTAAAGCGCATTGATACAAATAGTGCTATAAGCAACAGGCAATTTGACATGCCACAACCAAGGGAGAGCGGCGTGTGGGTCCTGAAAACAGGTAGAGTGATTGAGGGAGTCCTGGATTAGGGGGTGTCCGGATAGCCGGACCATGACCTTTGGCGGACTATGACCTTTGGCCGGACTCCTGGACTATGAAGATACAAGATTGAAGACTTCGTCCCGTGTCCGGATGGGACTTTCCTTGGCGTGGAAGGCAAGCTTGGCGATACGGATATGTAGATATCCTACCATTGTAACCGACTCTGTGTAACCCTAACCCTATTTGTTGCCTATATAAACCGGAGGGTTTTAGTCCGTAGGACGAACAACAATCATACCATAGGCTAGCTTCTAGGGTTTAGCCTCTCTGATCTCGCGGTAGATCTACTCTTGTACTACCCATATCATCAATATTAATCAAGAAGGAGTAGGGTTTTACCTCCATCGAGAGGGCCCGAACCTGGGTAAAAGCATCGTGTCCCTTGTCTCCTATTACCATCCGCCTAGACGCACAGTTCGGGACCCCCTACCCGAGATCCGCCGGTTTTGACACCGACATTGGTGCTTTCATTGAGAGTTCCTCTGTGATGTCGCCGTCAGGAAGGATGCCTCATCCCGTCTTTAAAGACGGGACTGTTGCTAAAGAAGCTTTGTCTATCGGCCAAACTCTCCGGCTAGGAGGTTTTCTTATGACCGCCTGTTCGGCCGCCGCGCCGACGATGACTTCTCGGGTCATCGAAAGAAATCTTCACGTTAACTCGGAACTCGCCGAGAAGTTAGATCCGATGGAGCTCTCTTCCTTAAACGAGCTCTTGGATCGCATCGCCGCCCTGGGAGTCGCTACAGACTATGATCAGATTTGGCTTAAACCCGATCTGAGAGAGATTAACTCTCCCCAGGTTACCCACTATGTTGCTGTGGTGGAGGAACAATACGGCGAACCTTCTTCTATCTTAAGGACTAGCCACGTCCGGATTCCCAATCCATCCATGCCGGATTCCCGCAGAGGAGAGGACATCACTCAAGCCCTGAACCTAAAGTCAGGTAACAGGCTAGATTCATTGGACAACATCCAAGAATGCAAGCTTCCAAGTTCGGAAGCTCCTCAGCCCTTAAGTTTCAGATCGGGCGCGGTTCCGGATTTAATTCCACCCGCCCACCCAAACATAAGTGACCTATCTCAAATTCGGCAAGAGCCTGCAGAAGAAGTACACCATTACTGGGCCAGATTCCTCCTGGTTATGGACAGGATAAAGGACTGCCGCGAGGAGGACGCAATCTCATTATTCAGCAACAATTGCACGGACAACAGGATCCTAAACGCTATAAGTCGCCGTGACATTACACGCTTTGCTGACTTGGCGACCATAGTACGAAAGTACTGTGTGATGGAAAGCGCCTGGAAAACTGAATCAAGATTTTGGGACAATCCGGCCTTGAACACAACCCCAGTCCGAAACAAAAGGGTGCATCATCACCAGGCACCTGGGTTAAATACCAAAAAGCAAAAACCCTCTATAGGTCATGGAACCGTACTGGAGGGATGGCTCAATGGACCTCAGAAATTCATAATACAGAGGGCGCCACTCCAACTCATAGCCTTAGAGCATGTTGGATACTACGGCAGGTGGCCAAAAGTGGCGAAGAGCTTCTAGCTCTAGAGCACCAACCCAAGGATACCAGTATGGTATTAACAGTCTTCGAGACTTTCGCATCAAATAATATGCGGAAACGAACACTCTGTAGCCTCGCTGAAGTCTACCAAGTAGCAACAATAAACCCATGGAGCGACACAGCTATCACCTTTAATGCCAGTGACGAACCTAAATTGCGAACTGCCTGAGCACCAGCCGCATTGGTCCTCAGTCCGATAGTGGACGGCTTTCGCCTTACCAAGGTACTCATGGACGGTGGCAGCAGATTGAACCTCATTTACGAGGAAACCCTCCGAAAAATGGAGATAGACTGGAGCCGCATTGAGCGAAGCAGCACAACCTTTAGAGGAATAATCCCCAGTCGGGAAGCACACTGTACAGGAAAAATCACACTGGATGTGGTGTTCGGCACGCCGGATAATTACAGGTCCGAGGAAGTCACATTCCAAGTGGCCCCATTCAGCAGCAGATACCACGCTCTATTAGGGCGAGAGGCATTCACAATTTTTCAAGCTATACCCCATTATGGGTACATGAAGCTCAAAATTCCCGGGCCCAATGGAATCATTACTCTTGCTAGTGGCCCAGACATAGCACTCCGCGCTGAAAATAAGATAGCCGCACTGGCCCTTGAGGCACTATCCGAAGCCCTAGCGGCCGAGGAACTCATCAAGCGCCAAGGCTCCACGGTGAATAGGGAAGATGTGATACTCGATAAGAGATCCAAATCCACTTCCTTCAAACCAACGGACGAAATAGTCAAATTCCAAGTCCATCCAACGGACCCTACCAAAACGGCCTCCATCGGGGCACAATTAAATCCTGATGTAGACGCCACACTAAGAGAATTCCTACGCGAAAATTGGGCCATTTTTGGCTCGCACCCTTCGGACATGCCAGGAATCCCACGCCGGCTGGCCGAGCATAGCCTAAACATCCTAAAAGGATTCAAGACAGTCAAACAGGCTCTTCGGCGTTTCTCCAAACCAAAGAGACAGGCCATGGGAGAGGAGCTAGCCAAACTATTAGAGGCCGGATTCATCGGAGATATAAAACATCCGGACTGGCTAGAAAACCTGGTCATGTACCAAAGAAGGAAAAATCCTGGCGCCTATGCGTCGACTTCAAGGACCTCAACAAGGCTTGCCCAAAGGATCCCTTCCTCCTCCCCCGCATCGATCAAATCATCAACGCTACCGCAGGACACGATTCATTGTGTTTCCTCGACGCATACTCCGGCTACCACCAAATTAAGATGGCAGAGCCTCACCAAGCCGCAACGGCATTCATCACTCCATACGGCCCATTCTGCTTCAACACAATGCCCTTCGGGCTCAAAAATGCCGGTGCAACATATCAGCGCATGATTCGTATATGTCCGCAAAATAGATCGGCAAAATAGTGGAGGCATACGTAGACGATGTGGTCGCCAAAAGCAAGCACGTCGAAACTCTAGTAGACGCACTTGAGGCTCACATTTGATAATCTCCAACATATGACATTAAGCTCAACCCGGAAAAATGCGTTTTTGGCGCATCGCCAGAAAGCTCTTGGGCTTCATTGTATCCGGTAGAGGAATTGAAGCAAACACAACCAAGATCCGAGCTCTGTCACAATTGGATATCCCAAAAGACCTCAAACAAATACAAAAATTGACTGGATGCGTGGCGGCTCTAAGCCGCTTTATCTCCCGTCTGGGAGAAAAGGCATTACCCCTTTATCGCCTCCTCCGACGCATCGAACACTTCGAGTGGACGGACGCTGCCATGGCCGGACTCGAAGAAATAAAAGAAATATTGGCAACAAACCCGGTCCTGGCCGCGCCCAACATGGGCGAACCAATTCTATTATACATCGCGGCAACTCATCAAGTTGTAAGCGCGGTGCTCGTCGTCGAACGAGAAACGGACAGACACAAGTTCCCTCTTCAAAAACAGTTTACTACGTGTCCACTATCCTAACTCCATGCAAGTCACGGTACCCACATTATGAAAAGATAGCGTACGCGGTGTTTATGGCATCCCGGAAGCTGCGACACTACTTTCAAGAGTGTTCAATAACAGTAGCCTCCGAAGTACCCCTTAATGACATTATAAACAACCGCGACGCGATGGGCCAGATTGCCAAATGGGCCATTGAGCTCCTCCCGTTCGACATAACCTATAAGCCACGGAGAGCTATTAAGTCGCAAGTTTTGGCCGACTTCCTAAAGAGTACGGCGCATATTCCAACTGGATAATGCACTTCGACGGCTCCAAAATGTTGGCTGGCCTAGGGGCTGGCGTCGTTCTGACGTCCCCAACCGGAGATACAGTTCAATACGTACTCCAGATAATGTATACGGACTCCAACAACGCAGCCGAATACGAGGCCCTTCTACATGGTCTCTGGATGGCAGTCTCCATGGGCATTCAACGCCTAGAGGTGCGCGGTGATTCGAACCTCGCGATATCCGAAATAAATGGAGACTTTGATGCCAAGGATCCGAAAATGGCAGCCTATCGCAATGCAGTCCTAAAAATGTCAGCTTGGTTTGAGGGGCTCGAACTTCACCATATAGCCCAGGACAACAACCAGGGAGCAGACGTGTTGGCACGCATCAGCGCAAAGCACGATGCTGTCCCCCCCAATATCTTCCTAGAGAGGTTGTTCAAGCCATCCCTATTATGGGAGGGAGAGTCCGGAAATAACCATCCGGACCCAACCGCACTGCCCCACACCGAACATTCTGACACAGTTGGTGGTTCTACCACCGAAGTAACATCCTCAGCCCACGTAATAATGGCAATCATTGCCCCGTGGATAGAACCATTCCTAGCCTACCTAACCAGGCAGGAACTCCCCGAGGACCAAAACGAGGCCCGCTGCATAGTGCGGCGATCTAAAGCCTACAAAGTCCATGAGGGAGAGCTTTATAAGAAAAGCACAACCGGAGTCCTTCAAAGGTGTATCTCCTAAGAAGAAGGGCGTAATATTCTGGCTGAAATACATGCCGAACTCGGCGGGCACCACGCCACAGCCCGGGCCCTTGTAGGCAAGGCCTTCCGTACAGGATTTTATTGGCCGACGGCCCGGGCAGATGCTCAAGACTTAGTCCAACGATGCGTCGGATGCCAGCTCTTTGCTAATCAGAGCCACATGCCACCTACCGCCCTCAAAACTATACCCATCACATGGCCCTTCTCGGTCTGGGGGCTAGACATGGTTGGACCCCTTAAAGGGGGAACCCACGAGCAAAAATACCTACTGGTCATGGTGGATAAATTCACCAAATGGATAGAGGCCAAGCCCGTCAAGACGACCGAATCCGGACCGGTGATAGACTTCATATCAAGGGTCGTACACCGTTACGGTGTGCCCCACAACATCATCACTGATAACGGCACGAACTTTACGGCCGACAAGGTCAAACTCTGGTGCAAAAACATGGGCATTAAACTAGACTACGCCTCAGTCTATCACCCTCAAACTAACGGTCAAGTTGAGCGAGCAAATGGTCTAATTATGAGCGGCATCAAACCCAGATTAGTGCGGTCCCTCAAGGAATCTAACGCGCCTTTGGGTAGAGGAGCTCGACTCCGTACTGGGGCTGCGGACCACTCCGAATCGCATGACCGGATTCACACCATTCTTTATGGTATACGGCGCAGAGGCAGTTCTGCCTGCGACATAATTCATGACTCACCTCGGCGTGCGCATGTATACGAAGAAAGAGAAGCCGAGCTCGATCGGCAGGACAGTTTGGACGCCTTGGAGGAGGAGCGCGACGTTGCAAAAGCCCGTTCCGCATTCTATCAACAGAAGGCTCGAAGATATCAAAGCAGAGAAGTACGGGCCAAAACTTACAATGTTGGCGAGCTAGTTCTACGCCTGCCGGACAAGAAAAAGGACAAACTAAAGCCCAAATGGGAAGGTCCCTTTATCATCGACCAAGTCCTGACCGGCGGAGCGTACCGTCTGTGTGATGCATCGGATAGACTCGAGCCGAACCCATGGAACACAGCACGTCTCCGAAGATTCTACGCCTAGCGCCGGATTCTGAGTTCGTCTCCTTCTTCTGTCCATATTTTACATTTTGGCTGTCTTCTATTTTTCTCCTTCTCCCTCCTTTTTTCATTCAAGCCTTGGCAGGCTCGTTAGAGCATTGTTCGCACAGCCTTGACGCGCTATCCGCGCTCATTATACCTGGGGGCTTCTTTCACAGAAGCTTAATTATAAGGGCTTCATGCCCAATACATGTGTCACACTTCCGCATGTACCTTTTATTCGCCATTATATGCATCGATATGACTTAAGTTTTGGCCAAGCTGGGTTGCTGGCTCTGTGCTTACCCCTACGTTCCCGATTGTTCGCTAGGTGGTAAAGGAGCACCTCTGCGATTGTTATCGCTTGTCAGCCGGATGTGTACCTCAGACTGGGTGAAGCCGAAAGCTAGCGTTCTTAAGAGAATATTCGATCGGTGAACTAAAAGAAGATTTCTTACCTATTTATTTATCTGCCCCCAGATGTTTTTCTGCTTTTTTCGCAGTCCGGACATGCACTTTAGGGCACGCCACCCAGGGAAAGGAACCCCTAACGGAACTATTCTCCCTAGAAGATGTTTCTTACTATCCATGTAATATAACATAACTAGTTGGGCACTTGTTTGATAAAGCAATAATGACCCCTACGCCTGGTCTCCACGCATGCCCCAGTTTTTATATAACCGCGAGGGTATTCGGACACACTCCGGACTATCGGGTCCCGAGGTTGAAGCGAAAAGGTCCGCTAAGACAAACGATCTACAATCCGGCTTGAAGGCATTTTACATGTCACTTTAAATTACATAGTCAATTTGACTGACTGTATTCCTCTTCAATACCATCTAACAGGCTGTCTAGTTTACAATTCCTGCTGGGAATACTTTATGCCAATTCCACCTGGTCGCATACACTAAGCTCACAGGATCTCCTTCCCATCTGGCCCCACAGGTCCGACCTCGGCCATGTGGTTTGGGTCAGCCTTCGTGTACCGCGTCTTCACCATGGCCCAGGCCTCCCTGGCGCCTTGACGACAGGCCGATATCTTCCATAACAGGAAGCGCCACCGTGCTCCCTGGAGCCTCTCTGCAAGCTCCCCAATCCCTTCGGGAAAGGAGATAGATGGCCACAAGGCCTGGGCGACGCCTTTCATCACCTGCCAAACTCGTTCGTGCAGTTGTAAGAGATCGGGAAGAAGGTCACCCGTAGAACCGGGCATTTCCTCTGCAGGACGGCCTGTGAGCATACCTCTGCATATAACTCTGTTAATCGACTTCCTCGCCGAACTCTTTTCTCAAAGTTCGTTTAAGCACTTACTAAAAATGCCGCGTCGAAGCCGCCGATTCTCCTTAATGGAGTCAGACAGCTGGGCACGAACATCCTTTAGCTCCTCGCCCAGCTGGGTGTTGGCATCTTGGAGATTATTTTTCTCCTGCCTCACCCTCGTAAGCACGTTCTCGCCGGCCTTTAACCGGCGTAAGAGCTGTTGGTTGTCCGGATCTACCCCGGCGCCATCTGCAATGTCATTGTCAGATCTATACACACGCCGCACTTCATAACATACTTATCTTTTAAAAGCGTATGTTACCAGAGGGGGTCTCCTTGGCTTCCCCGCCATGCTTGTGCGGCCTCAAGTTGGGCTTTGCACTCTTCAAGCTCACTGGGACAATTGGGTTTTCTTTTACAGAAGATCCTGCATAATAAATGATCCTTAAATCAGTTATTCTAACTATTTTAAGTCTCGGGGGCTACTGGTATATATAACCATCAAATTTTCTCACCCTTATGTCTTTCACATACTGCTCCGTGGCCCTGGCTAGACCATTTTGAGCAGCACGGAGGTGCGCGTCTCCCGAATTGAAGGCATCCAATGCCTCTCGAGAGAAACATGCATCACGAAGAACAGTCCAGCGACGCCTGTGATTCATGGCACTTTCCACCTCGGAATGGGTGGCAGATAGTCTGTCGGCATCCTCTGTCGGAGGAGCGTCCGACGCATGCTTTGTGTTCGCCTCCGCTTCTGGACCTGTCTTTGAAGCCTGGCTGGCGGAGGATCGATTGGCAACCTCTCCGGATATAGTCCGACGAGTGCTCTTTTTCCTGAAAAGAGCGCGGGCGTTAGCATGCCTTCCGGAATAAAACCTGGGAATAAGGCGACACGCCATACCGTTGCGCCGGCGCTTCAGACCGGACTGCACTTCTTTTTAGCTCTTGGCCGTCTTGCCTTGTTGGCTAGCCACTGCAGGCTCGGCCTTCCGCCCCAAGGGCTCCCCCTGCAGAACTCCATTGATATACGGTGGTCAAAGATAAGCACGGAGGGATCATTTCTAAGGTATTGGGACTTCGGTCTCAATTACCTGTGAGGCTAGAAATATTCCGGGGTAATCGGCCATAATGGCAACCAAGGCATTATCTATGCTCAATTGGTAAAATACCCCATCAATCAGCTCCACAGATATGTCCGGATCCTCTTGGGAGGCCGGATCGAGGGACCGTTCCGGATCCTCAGGTTGTGGAGGTGGGCTGTTTATATCCTTTATGGCCCGGCGCAATTCCTGCGTCAAAATCACAAGATAAGGTACTTAACTATGGGAATATGGAACGGATGGGCATAAAGGAGTGTCTGCTTACCCAGCTTGGAGGATCGTACATAGAAAATCCGCCCTGTGGATTGACGCGGAGAAAATCCTCCTCTTCTCCCTTGTATAATGCGGACAAGGCCTCCGTCAGAACAACGACCGATCCCGACCCCTTACGGCCGCAGCGGGTGGCGTCATCTTCCCCATTGGAATCCCACATGGGGTGGCCTCTATATTGAAGCGGTTGCACCCCCCGCATGATGCATATGGCCATGACTCCGATCATGGTCAGTCCGGAGTGAGCCGACAACCTTATTCGGCTCATCAGGTAAAGCACGTCCCTGTCATTCTCCCTCTGGGGGCTCCTGTGGACGCCAGCTTAGACGTTTCATCAAAGGAGCATTACTGAACTCTGGGAGGCCGATCCGAACAGGGTCTGGCAAGGGGACGTCATCTATATAAAACCATTCCGAAGGCCAGTCTTCGGACGCCTTCTTCGGGGTTCCGGATAGATATCCAGTCCCGGCGATGCGCCATAGTTCGGCTCCGCCCACTTGATATATCGACCCATCCTAAGAACGGGGTACGAAGCAGAACAGCCTCTTCCACAGTGCGAAATGAGCCTCGATGCCCAAAAACAGCTCGCAAAGGGCCACGAAGCCCGCAATATGCAGAATGGAGGCAGGCGTAAGTTGTGCAACTGGAGGCCATAAAACTCTAGGAGCCCCCGGAGAAACGGATGAATTGGAAATCTGAGCCCTCTTATCAAATAGGGGACAAGGCATACCCGCTCTCTTCGGGAGGGACTGGGGACGCTCTCCGCTTGTTTTCCACCCTTACAGGTGGCAAGTCCGGCTCGAACCGAAACCATGAAGGCTAGGGGAAGAAACCCCATGGTTTGGAGCGTCACTAACTCGATGTGCGGGACGGAGCATCTCTCCCAATCTCCGGGCTGAGGACTAGGAGGGCGAGAGGAGGAGCCGCGTCGACTGTCCATGATGGAATGGGTTTCTGTCATATGCGCTCCGATGGAAGCTCGCGAAGGGAAGGTGGTGTGATGTGGACCTAGATCCTCGTCTCTTATATAGGCAGCTCATTTGCGCAGCTAGGGAGGTAAATGTAAAAATACCCTGGCTTTTCGCACTCATTCAACACGTGGAAGATGGCCATTATTGGGCATGGAAGCCAAGGAGCACGATGTTTACAAGAAGCCGGACACTATTCAAACAGGGACACAGGATTTGGAGAAGAACTCGCCTCGCAATGCCGAAGACAATCTACGCGCCGGACTCGTTGTCAATGAAGCCTGGTCCGGGGGCTACTGAGGGAGTCCTGGATTAGGGGGTGTCCGGATAGCCAGACTATGACCTTTGGCCGGACTCCTGGACTATGAAGATACAAGATTGAAGACTTCGTCCCGTGTCCGGATGGGACTTTCCTTGGCGTGGAAGGCAAGCTTGGCGATACGGATATGTAGATCTCCTACCATTGTAACCGACTACGTGTAACCCTAACCCTGTTTCGGTGCCTATATAAACCGGAGGGTTTTAGTCCGTAGGGACGAACAACAATCATACCATAGGCTAGCTTCTAGGGTTTAGCATCTCGGTCTCGTGGTAGATCTACTCTTGTACTACCCATATCATCAATATTAATCAAGCAGGAGTAGGGTTTTACCTCCATTGAGAGGGCCCGAACCTGGGTAAAAACATCGTGTCCCTTGTCTCCTATTACCATCCGCCTAGACGCACAGTTCGGGACCCCCTACCCGAGATCCGCCGGTTTTGACACCGACAGTGTTCATTAAAGAAAACACCTAGAAATTCCCATGTACATTTGTGCTTCTTGCTGTCTTGGTGTATTTATCCTTTGACAAGACCGGTGATCAAGCCATCAGGGAAAGCCTGTGGAAAAGAAACCTGAAAAGGGGAAAGAGAAACTGTGAAAGTATGTGTGTCCGGGAGCGGTCGAGCCGTATTGTGGATCACAAGGTACGTATGCCTCTGTCTAGGCCCATGGTATTTTGAGTGTGTAGTTATGTACGTGCGGTGCAGATGCCGCCACTTGATCGGGATTGGGACGGAGGCCAAATAACTAAATGAACTCTCGGCGATCCGAGCTATCCTACTGCCACTACAAAAAAAAGACACATCCGTGACATTTTGGGCCGAACGAATTTTTTTTCTGTCATACATATGACACTTCTATGACGATAATTGTGACAAAACCCGGTATCATCATAGATGTAGTGGGCTCCTACTTCTATGACAAAAAATCATGATAGAAAATGGGCTTTTCTTCCTGGGCGGGCCGGAGACGCAGCTGCATGACATTCTTTGGGCTGTCCATGACGGAAAAAGCCGTGTTAGAAGCGAGGGGGAGGAAAATTTCGGGGAGTTGCCGGTTATGGTGGGAGGTCGGGGGCCGAGCGATGCGTGTTTCTCTCGTACGTACGCGCGTCTGTGCGAGGCGTTCACTCTAACTGAACCCGAGCGAAGAGTTGGGCTCTAACTGAACCCGAGCGATTGCACTGCAGGCTACGCATTCCTGAACCCGAGCGATCGATCGATGGTTGTTAACTGAACCCGATGGAGCGATTCCTTCGCTGCTGCTGCTCACTGAAGCCGATCGATTGGATGAACAAAGGAGCGTTATGGGGGCTTTGGATGAACAAGGAGCGGTGGCGTTGCCTCCGCTGAACAGACCCCGTGGTGTGGAGGGCTGGAAGAACAATGAAGCGGTGGAGGGGTGGCCGTGGAGGGTGGTTGAACAGGACCCCAAGGTGTGGAGGGCTGGATGAACAGAGACGGTGGAGGGGTGGTTGAGCGATGCGCCCGGTGGGGTAGCGCGCGGTGGAGGCTGGATGAACAGGAGCCCGTGGAGGCTGGAGGAGGTCGATGGTAGCCCGTGGAGGCTGGAGGAGGTCGATGGTAGCCCGTGGAGGCTGGTGGAAGTCGACGGTGGAGATGAACAATATCCCGTGGAGTCCCGTTTTGCGGTACGCCACACCCCTCCCGATGAACAGACCCCCTGCTTTCACCAGAAGCGCTCCAACACAAGTCCGTTTCGTCCGTTTTTGCGGTACGCCACACCCCTCCCGATCAACAGGACCCCCGTTTCGATCGTAGGAGGTCCGTTTCCTCCGTTTTGCGGTACGCCACACCCCTCCCGATCAACATGACCCCCGTTTCGACCGTAGGACGTCCGTTTCCTCTGTTTTGAGGTACGCCAGGCCCCTCCCGATCAACAGGACCCCGTTTCGAACGTGGTCGGTCGAACACAAGGTCGTTTCCTCCGTTGCAGTACGCCAGGCCTTGTTTCCATCGCCTGTTCCGTCCAAGCCCTCCTGATGAACACGACCACGCATTCCGTTCCGACGCAGTCGGTTGGCTCCCCATGAACACGACGACGATGTTGTTTCTCCGTTCTGACCCAGCCATGTACGTATGCATGATAGGCGTTTGAGACCCTGCCCGTATGTACGTACGTGGTCGTATTTTCTTTCTTGCACCCTCGCCGCTGTACGTGCGCGCCTCTAATACGACACGTGCGCGCCTCTACATCCACTAGTATATATGTACATACGCGTTCGCGACCAGAATGACAACGCTATGTACGCTTCGACCAGGTGGGTCCCGACTGTCAGGCACTTCCTTGCGTGCGAAGATGTAGCTGGTGGGTCCCAGCAGTCAGGGGGGCGAATCGTTTTTCGGACGCACTTCTTTGCGTGCAAAGATGTAATTGGTGGGTCCCAGCAGACAGGGGGAAACGTTTTTTTCGCTAAATACGGTGGCCCGTCCGGTGGGTCCCCGCTGTCAGGTGGAGGAATAATTATTTTGCGCGTAATAAGGAGGCACTTCCTTGCTGGGGACGTGGACCCAGCTGTTAGCCTCTCCACGTATAGTCCACGTCCGATGGAAGCCATTCCTTGACCATGTTGACCACGCCGCGCCGAGAGCACCAGGGCGGTCGACAACGGCGAGGCCTAGGAAGGGGACGACGCAGAGCCGGGCAAGACGCGGTAGTGGATGTCCACGCGTACAGGAGTATGAGGGTTCACTCGTTCGGCTGCGGTGTGAGGCTGCCGTCGCCGTAGAATAACAGGGGGTGTGGGTGTGTAGAGGGATGGCCTGGCCAGCGGTGGGAGTAGTAGGGGGCGGTGAGGACTCCAAGAAGATCACAGCCGACCACGGGCGGCAGGACCGAGCAAGCACGACCGGCGCTGCTTTGGGCGGCTGGAGCAAGAAGACCAGAGGTTGAAGAAGCACTACGGCCGTTGGATGGACATCGTACGGTCACTGGAGCTAGAATCGTTCATATATTGACTAAATTTGACAAAGGCCTCCGTCCCAGTCAACTCAGTAGGCCCACAAGTCAGCCTCCCACCAAGGCTGGTCCCAGCTAGCAGGGGGTATTCATTTTTTTGTGCGTACTAAGGAGGCACTTCCGGTGGGTCCGAGCTGACAGTGGGGGAACGTTTTTTCGTGAAATACGGTGGCTCGTCCTGTGGGTCCCAGCAGTCAGGAGGAAATGTTTTTTTCGTGAAATACTGGTGGCCCGTCCAGTGGGTCCCTGCTGTCAGGTGGAGGAATAATTATTTTCCGCGTAATAAGGAGGCACTTCCTTGCGGCTGCCGTGGACCCAGCTGTCAGCCTCTCCACGTATAGTACTCTTCCGATGGAAGTCGGTCGTTGACCACATTGACCACGCTGCGCTGAGAGCACCACGGCGGTGGACGACGGCGAGGCCTAGGAAGGGGACGACGGGGAGCCGGGGAAGACGCGGCGGTGGAAGCCCGCACGGAGAGGAGTACGAGGGTTCACTGGTTCGACTGCGGTGTGAGGTGATACGTCTCCGTCGTATCTATAATTTTTTATTGTTCCATGCCAATATTATTCAACTTTCATATACTTTTTGGCAACTTTTTGTATTATTTTTGGGACTAACATATTGATCCAGTGCCCAGTGCTAGTTCCTGTCTATTGCATGTTTTTGGTTTCGTAGAATATCCATATCAAACAGAGTCCAAACGGGATAAAAACGGACGGAGCTTATTTTTGGAAAATATGGAAAATCTGGAAGGAAAATCAACGCAAACCGGTGTCTGAGGTGGGCACGAGGTAGGGCCCCTCCCTAGGGTGCGCCCCCTACCCTCGTGAGCCCACCGTAAGGCGGTTGAAGCTCTTCTTTTGCCGCAAGAAAGCTAATATTCGGGAAAAAAATCACGGCGAAGGTTTCAGGCCAATCGGAGTTACGGATCTCCATATATACACGAAACGGTGAAACAGAGCCGCACTGTAACGCGTAAACAGAGAGAGACAGAGAGACAGATCCAATCTCGGAGGAGCTCTCGCCCCTCCCACGCCATGGAGACCATGGACCAGAGGGGAAACCCTTCTCCCATCTAGGGAGAAGGTCAAGGAAGAAGAAGAAGGAGGGGAGCTCTCTCCCCCTCGCTTCCGGTGGCGCCGGAACGCCGCCGGGGGCAATCATCATCACCGTGATCTTCACCAACACCTCCGCCATCTTCACCAACATCTCCATCACCTTCCCCCTCTATCTACAGCGGTCCACTCTCCCGCAACCCGCTGTACCCTCTACTTGAACATGGTGCTTTATGCTTCATATTATTTTCCAATGATGTGTTGCCATCCTATGATGTCTAAGTAGATTTTCGTTGTCCTATCGGTGGTTGATGAATTCCTATGATTGATTTAATTTGCTTGTGGTTATGTTGCCCATCATATGAGCGCGCGCGTGGATCACACCTTAGGGTTAGTTGTATGTTGATAGGACTATGTATTGGAGGGCAAGAGTGACAGAAGCTTCAACGTAGCATAGAAATTGATGCATACGGGATTGAAGGGGGACCAATATATATTAATGCTATGGTTGGGTTTTACCTTAATGAACGTTAGTAGTTGTGGATGCTTGCTAATAGTTCCAATCATAAGTGCATAGAATTCCAAGTAAGGGATGACATGCTAGCAGTGGCCTCTCCCACATAATACTTGCTATCGGTCTAGTCAAGTAGTCAATTGCTTAAGGGACAATTTCACCACACCTACCATCACTTTTCCACACTCGCTATATTTACTTTAGTTGTGTATTTACCCTAGCAGCCCCTAGTTTTATTTTCGTGCTCTTTACTTTCTTGCTAGCTTACCCAAAAACACCTACAAAGTACTTCTAGTTTCATACTTGTCCTAGGTAAAGCGAACGTTAAGCGTGCGTAGAGTTGTATCGGTGGTAGATAGAACTTTAGGGAATATTTGTTCTACCTTTAGCTCCTCGTTGGGTTCGACACTCTTACATATTGAAAACTGTTGCGATCCCCTATACTTGTGGGTTATCATGAGGCTGCCGTCACCGCAGGGCCTGGCCAGCGGTGGGAATAGTAGGGGCGGTGAGGCCTCTGCGGCAGCACAGCCGGCCACGGGAGGCAGGAGCATGCGGCACGACCGGTGCTGCTTTGGGCGGCTGGAGCAAGAACACCAGAGGTTGAAGAAGCACTACGGCCGTTGGATGGCCATCGTCACACCGGAGCTAGAATCGTTCATATTGACTAAAGTTGACAAAGGCCCCCGTCCCAGTCAACTTAGTAGGCCCACAAGTCAGCCTCCCACCATGGTGGGTCCCAGCTAGCAGGGGGAGTATTCATTTTTTTGTGCGCAATAAGGAGGCACTTCCGGTGGGTCCGAGCTGACAGCGCGGGGAACGTTTTTTTTTCACGAAATACACTGGCCCGTCCGGTGGGTCCCAGCAGTCAGGGGGAAACGTTTTTTTCGCGAAATAAGGTGGCCCATCCGGTGGGTCCCTGCTGTCAAGTGGAGAAATAATTATTTTGCACAAAATAAGGAGGCACTTCCTTGCGGCCGCCTGGACCCAGCTGTCAGCCTCTCCACGTACAGCACTCTTCCGATGGAAGTCGGTCATTGACCACGTTGACCACGCCGCGCCGAGAGCACCAGGGCGGTGGTCTGGACGACGGCGAGGCCTAGGAAGGGGACGATGCGGAGCCCGGGAAGACGCAGAAGTGGTAGCCCGCGCGGAGAGGAGTACGAGGGTTCACTGGTTCGGCTGCGGTGTGAGGCTGCCGTCGCCGTAGAATAACAGGGGGTGTGGGTGAGTAGAGGGATGGCCTGGCCAGCGGTGGGAGTAGTACGGGGCGGTGAGGCCTCCGCGGCATCACAGCCGACCACGGGAGGCAGGAGCACGCGACACGACCGGCGCTGCTTTGGGCGGCTTGAGAAAGAAGACCAGAGGATAAAGAAGCACTACGGCCGTTGGATGGACATCGTAAGATCATTGCAGCTACAATCGTTTATATTGACTAAGTTGACAAAGCGCTTGGTACGCGTCAACTTAGTAGGCCCACAACTCGGATTTGGCAGAGAACATATAGCCCATTTGCGATTTGTAAGAATGTACAACCCATTTTTCAATTCTAATGGAATTTACTACATCCCATTTACGGGTTTGTTAAAAGTACAGCCCTTCTAGCTAGGACAACTATTAATAGTTTCAAACAACTGCTCAAAACAGAATCAAAAAAAAATTCCCACACTTTGATGGGATCCGAAATATTTTTATCCGAAATTTCTAGTCAGGTTAAATATAATTTCAAAATAAAGTTGTATCACGTTAAAATCCAACGAAATATTATGCTACAAGAACAAGTAATGAAATTAAAATTTCCAAATTCCAAAAATAGTATATTTTTCAAACTAATTACGTGTTTGGTGCATAGTAATTGCCCAGTTATTATAATTACATCCCATTTATTATTTCTTAAAGTCCATTTTCTTGTTAAGCCTAATGCATACCTCCTAGGAAACTTTGCAGCCCAGCGGGGCGGATAACAAGTCTACCCGGATATTGTGTACAACTGTCGGTCCAGTTGCATTGCTGATGTTGAAAAAAAGGCATGTGTACTACGGTACAACCTAACATGATTACTCAGCCCACATTCAGGGACGCCGGAAAGGCCCAAACAAGGCTTCTGTACAACTTTTTGAAGTCACTGAGCTCTGTTAATAACTTAAGAAAAAAGTTAGATTACAGTGGCACCTAATTAAAAGCTGCCACGAGCAAATAAATAATTCAACGGGTCCCACTTGTGCGTGTGCGCATGTGTGTGCGTGTGAGAGAGAGATAGAGAGATAGAGAGAGAGACCCATCGGTCGATGCTCGTAAATACATCTTTCAGCCATATGCATTGCTAATGCTCAGTAAAAACTTATATAGTTGACACAATCATATAGAACATCATAGCACACTGAACTTGCATACAAAAATTTCATGCAGGCGGCACAATCAGGATGGAAGCAATGGATCGCTACGGGAAGGGCTATGTTGAAACCAACGAAGTCATACATAACGGTTCATCGTCTTTATAAATGATGGGGAAATATCTTGAATGTTGTGCAAAGAAAACAGACAGACAACACAATAAGTTCTGCTAGCACATTAAGTTGACGTACAGCCCTTTCTAAAAAAAGTTCGGGTACAAAATTAGAACAGTTCACAATCAAATGTACTGGCATATCCGTGCTTCAAACACATAGCTCGGATTTAACTAGTACTATCTGACAAGATTCAGTTGTTACCTCAAATTAGAGCGCATCTAGGCAGCCAGCCCTGCCTCTTCTCCCAAAGAAGTAGTGGCCTCCGCCGCGCGATGGAGTAGGCCCTATGCCATCCATCATTCTGAGAAACATGGGGAAAGTCTGACGTTAACTCCTGTAATGGACGTCGTCGACGGAACCTGGCACCAGCGGCGGCGGTAGGACTTCAATTGATGGATTGACCACTTCTTCGACATGCACGAACACTCGATACAGGTACATCCCTAATGTGGTCCGCGGCGGCCTTGGTGGCGACGAATAGTACAACCCCGGTTCCTGCACCGGTATCTCAACACCAATCACCTTCGGTATGGTGGACGGCTTCTTCATCCATGCCATAACCGTCAGAGCCCAGCTGTCTGGAGGAACAAACATACTTACAAGCTCACCTCCAAGGTCGTTGATAAGCTCGTTCATGGACTCGCTGTTCCAAGCACGTCGAGGCATGCCGTGGAAGGTAAGCTTTGTTAAAAACTCAAGCTCAGAGGGAACCGAGCCCCATCCTGGGTGCCACCGATCAAAGCTCACCAGCGCGCCATCGCAGAACAAACGCCGGGAAGATTCGAACACACTTCTGCAGTCGAAAGTTTTTCGGAACCTGGCAAAGAAATCAGCCGGTGGCGGACAGACTTCGACGAGCAAGTCACTTATTTGGATGCCGTGCGCAATGCGAAGAGCTTTGACAAGGTCGTCCGGCGAGACGGGAGGCCGGTCGTCCTTGATGGTTACCATCAGCACTTTCTTGCCGCAACCGGTCGTCAAGCGCCGCCATGCCATCGTTGAGCGACAAAGACGCAGACCAAGGCAGGGATCGGACATCGGGATCTCCGGCTCGGAGATCCGCTGACCGGCGACATGATAGTGCGCTTGAGTACAGTGGAGTACAGGAGGGGATTTGGGGAATCGGGTAGGAATCAAGATTCCAGAGGCGGGGGAGGGGCGGGAGACTGGGGATGAAAAGGTAGCATGAGTTTCGAGCACGCGCCAATATGCTCTCAGCGCGCAAGCGCACAAAAACACCGGTGGCGCCCACATGTCGGCCTAAGAGTCCTTATTCTTTAATTTTTTGGAGAGCCCGGCCTTTTTTTCAGGATCTTTTGAGAGCCCGGCCCGAGAGTCATAATTGACCTGTTTGGCATTGCGTTACTACTCGGCCCATATTCAACGACACCTCACTGGCCCAAACAAGTGTACATCATCGAAAAGACAGTGAGCTCAAATTATATAACTTGAAAAAAGGAGAGATACTCTGAACACAGGAGAATGGTGATGCCCTCATTAGCCCACCATTAGTTCAAGACAATAAACAGTTTGAAACAATGATATATACAACATTCAAACATTGACTAGTGATTACTACTGACATAAACAGCAAGACATGATAGTTCATAAGAAGTCTTGCTACACCACCAAAACATACCCATCTGCAGCGCTCATACTCTCGTGATCCGCATTTAGAATGACATTCTAAATGTAAGCAACTATTACATAGAAAGAGTGACATAGACGAGGATGACCAAATGACAAGGGATATGCATAACAAAAGAAAGAACTACCCATCCAGAACCAGCAGCAAAGACAACAAAGTCAGTCGAAGAGATGATCCAACACCATCATAATTTGCGGCCCCGCTTCAGCGACCAGTGATCCGGAGACACCAGTACTCCACCCTTTCGATGCAACAGCCCAATTACCTATCAACCTGAAGGCTTGAACCACATCACTGCCTGTCGTAATTGAGACATCCAAGGATCAAAGTTAATCCGGATGCCTTTGTCATTCTCACCTTCTTTTGGCTGCAGGCTATATCCTTGACAATCAGGGGAGTATGCTCCCAAACTCTTAGGGCTCGCCGTGTAGACACAGTTTTCCATAGCAAACAGAGCCTCTCTGCCATCAAGGTCCTTGCCAACGGTGATCTCCTAGTTAACCGGATAATTGAGTCCAAGAAACAGAGAGTGTGAACCAAGGTTGTTTACCCGCCTCCAACTAAAAAATCCTAAAGGCCCCAACAAGTTGGTATCCTGCTCATAGACGTAACAACCACTGTCCGGATACTCACGTATTACACGGTGCTTGTATACAGTGGGGTTTTTGCAATATAACTTTTTCGGCTCATGTGTCCGAATGATCATCAGTCTTTTGTCATCGTCTGATCGAGCGATGAACCAATTGTGCTTCCCTGTTTTTGGCAAAGGTGGTGTAATTACAAAGGGCAGTAACTGTAGGGACACTGCATCATATCAAAAATGACAGGCATTGTTAATGTAAGATCAGCATTGTTCAGAGTATGAGTAGGATAATGCAAGAAACAACATTGATATGTCCCTGTTGGAACTGGGAGGAAAATACAGGGAAATGTATACTGGGTTCAAACTATAGAAGTGCCATGCATGGTTATACTCATGTTATCTCGCAATCGATTCTTCACAGGAAACTACCTGTCATGCATGTTATGTAATCATGTTCTGTCCTCACAAACAAATTCTTCAAGGTAACTAATGCACCATGCATTGTTATATACTCTTGTTCTGTGGGCAAAAATTTTGTGAGGATATTATTCTAGCCATTGATTGCTGAAGGGCGAATATAGGTATGTACACATGGTAAGCATTGCAGGATTTCACTACTTCCAAATATAGAGTTCTGCATATGCACATTTACTTCCCTAATGTATGGTTAGATGAAACCAACTGTGTGGTGCATGTTTCTACAACATGAAAATGAGGAAACTAACATGGCCATTGATACACACTCATATTTAGTAGTAGTATATAGATTACTGTAAAATAAGGATAATATCCATATATTCCTAACCGTTTGATTATTCAGGGTACAAATTGGCTGTAATGACATGGTCACAATCGCATGAATTAACTCATTCCAAATATAGCTAATTTACGGTGTCTCTAATATATTGCCATAGTTCTACTCAAATTCTGCTCAAACAGGGATATGCCAATCATCACAAATAGTTCAAACAGTCTCATGGCGTCATCATTAACATGAGACAGAAACAACTTACACGCTACCGTCCCAAAGAATACGTGGTGCCATCTCGCTTTGTCGATCGCGTAGATGATGCCATCGTGTTCAATAGCATCACGTAAGTGTGTATCAGCTTTGATGATGATCCATCGCGAGCCGAGTTGTCTCCAACTAAAAAAGGCACTGGCGTAAAGATAGGCGAGTCCGCGGTCGAACAAGGCAATTAGCTTGAAGTCTGCGTAATTCGCATGTAGTGTGGGTACTTGGAAGATTACAATCTTCTGCAAAACGAGGTCCGTCCAACTGACGTAGTAATCTAGATGACTTGGACCGCGATGGTAATACTCTATATAATCCAACGGAGGAAGGATAATATCATGGGAGGTCTGGAAGTTCATGAGCACCAACTTTTTACCGTCTTCTATGAAGGCAACCATCTAGTGGGAGTTCATGCCGACCCAGTACATACCTGCCAAGAAGTTTCGGGCGATGGTGATCGGATCGATGTCGAGGGAAATGATGTACGGCGACACACTACATAACTGCAAAGAAGTTTCGCTAATGGAGATCGGATTGAAGTCGAGGGGCATCCTGCACGCCTCCGTATCATGGTGAGCCAATCTCGCAAGACCAGATAGCAGCAAGCAGGTGGTGTCTTGAAAAGCTTAGGCCTCGCTTGACGATGGTCGTGTGCATGTCCCTCGAAAGCATGCAGCCAGCCGCAGGGCGGTCAACATATCCATACACCGAACAACAGAGGTCGAGGATGTCATCGGGGAGATTGCTCCAATCATGCTCATATGGATGCTGCGCGGTTCGCGTTCGGCCATGGTGGAGTTTGGAAGGGGGCTTGATTTACGGGAGAGAAGGATGTCAGTGCTGGAGCGGCTAGCGAGGGAAAAGTGGTACTGGGGGAGGCGAGTGAGGCGACGGTATACGGGGGCACAGTGAGATGGAGACGGAGACGGAGACGGAGAAGGAGATGGAGTGGTGCTATGGGAGCGGAGAGGGAGACGAGGCGAGGCGCCAATGTGCTCTACAGCGGCGGTGACAGACTGCACAGTGCACAGGGTGAGGCTGACTTTGGTAACCCGAACACGCCGCCTCGCCTGGACTAGTGTCAGGCGCAGGGTGTTGTCACTTCACTGTGAGGACCGGATGAATAGTATTTTGACCATCAAGTGTACCACAGTTGTACTACTACTACTACTACTACTAGTAGGAACATGAGTACTCCAGTATTGTATAGCGGAAATAGGTCTCCCGTGCTAGCATGCCTGTTCACTTCATCGCTCGTGTACCATCCATATTATGCAGCGTAACCAAATTCTCGTGCATGCCCAATCAACGCCTGCCATGATGCATGCAGTGGTCGTTCTGGTGCATCAAGGACGACATGCAGATCGTTCCACACTTGAGAAGAGGAAAAATGGAAAGGTAGAATGCGGCAGCAGAGGAAGAGAACACTGGCTAACGAGGCTGGGAGGGGATCGAGTAGGAAGTTAATGCTCCAGCCTAAAGGTTTGGGAAAACCTAATTTTCATAAGGTGACTTATACTCACCTAAACGGAGGGAGTATTCCTTAACCAAAGAATGTTGTGTCTCCCACTCACGCGCTCAAAAAACAAAGCTACGACACATTTTTTTTATCTGTTTGCATAGGTCCCACCTATCAAGAAGGATGGGCACGTACACGAACAGGTACAACTCCTCAGTCTACCCGCATAGCCTTTTCGTTTAGTCTACCTAGCCGTCTAATCAACTGCCTGCATGCCACTTCTCCCATTTACTTCTCCATCGGGAACCGATTCGCCTCGGCTTCTTCACCTCCCCTTCGTCTTCATTTGCATCCAAACCCCACCTGCTCACATTGTTTTAACCTCTTTAAATAATCATCTACTAGTTCAGTTAGAATAGCCATCTAATCCTAATTCTCCAAACCATAGCCCTCCGTTCCAGCGGTTCCAAATGGCGAAAGAGATCGAGATGCAGGTTTTTAGCATCCAAAATGTCCTCGTCGAAGGCTCGATGCGCATAGTTGCCACCGTCACCATCCACCCAAGGGTAGTTCGGCAGTGGATCAACAATGTATCCAACTCCCTCAAAAAGGTAGAGATGAGTGTCGGTGTCAAAACCGGCGGATCTCGGGTAGGGGGTCCCGAACTGTGCGTCTAGGCGGATGGTAACAGGAGACAAGGGACACGATGTTTTTACCCAGGTTCGGGCCATCTCGATGGAGGTAAAACCCTACTCCTGATTGATTAATATTGATGATATGGGTAGTACAAGAGTAGATCTACCAAGAGATCGTAGAGGCTAAACCCTAGAAGCTAGCCTGGTATGATTGTTATTCGTCCTACGGACTAAAACCCTCCGGTTTATATAGACACCGGAAAGGGTTAGGGTTACACAGAGTCGGTTACAATGGTAGGAGATCTACATATCTGTATCGCCAAGCTTGCCTCCCACGCCAAGGAAAGTCCCATCCGGACACGGGACGAAGTCTTCAATCTGGTATCTTCATAGTCCAGGAATCCGACCAAAGGTCATAGTCCGGCTATCCGGACACCCCCTAATCTAGGACTCCCTCCGTAGCCCCTGAACCAGGCTTCAATGATGACGAGTCCGGCGCGCATATTGTCTTCGGCATTGCAAGGCAGGTTCCTCCTTCGAATACTTCATAGAAGATTTTGAACACAAGGATAGTGTCCGGCTCTGCAAAATAAGTTCCACATACCACCGTAGAGAGAATAATATTCACGCAAGTTCAATCTGCTGACATATTCCGCAGCGTGACATCACACCACGGCCAAGCCTTTATTTGAATCGTTTTTACTGTCCCACCCCAGCGCGTTTAGCGAGGCGGTTTCCTTGGCAGGTCTTGTCGAAGCAGAGATCGTGTCCCCTTATTCCGGGATTCTCATTAATACGGGCGTGGGTAACCCAGTCGTGCCCATTGGCACGCCTCCTCTATCGAAGGCGAGTCCCGAACGGTCACGGGGAGGGCTCCTGGTATTCAACCTCTTTATAAAGAGACCAAGGCCCCGCTCCTTTTTCTCAATCTCCATCGAATCCGCCCCTCGCTTCGAGTTCCGACACCCAAAGCTCCAGATTCAAGCGCTTCGGACCTTCGATGATGTCCGGCTCTGACCTCCAAGGCCGGTGGATGCCTTCCTCCGTCACGGAAGAAGACGTCCTAAAGCTAAGAGATGCCAGGTATCTAACCGGCGAAATCTCGCATATGCTGCCTGCCCAAGGGCAGGTTATTCCCACTCCCAAGCCCGGTGAAAGCGTGGTCAACAGTTCTATTGACGTCAAGACTGCAAGAGACCTCTTTGCCTCCTATACACTGTTGGTCAGCAGTTGATGCACGCCAAGTACCACGACTATAGCCGATGCCCCGAGGACATCGAGTACGACTACACACGACCCTGTGTACGACTACGTTGATTCACCAAGTACCCCTTGGATGCGCCAAGTTCGACTACATGGATACGACAAGTTCCTCTCCGTGCATGTACGACTACACCTGTTGATTCGTCAAGTACCTTGGAACATCTACGACTACGCGGACTCGCCAAGTACCACGATGACCGTGTACCACAACCCTCGACCCGCGAGTACCACTACTTCCCTCGACGAGATCGAACCACTCCGAAATGCACGCTTTGAAGGTATAACCCCGAGACGACCGCCCGTGAACGAATGCATGTGTTGTATGAGATGCTCGTGTTTGCACCGTGTCCGAGAGAGGTCTTTGCACGTTCCTCGTTTGCCATGCCGTCGACCGTGGGAACCCGGTAGTCGGGAGCACCCCACCATCTCTTGCGTGTTCTACACATCCGCACACTTCTCGTTTGCATCGGTATCTCAATCAAGTTATCGAGATCGATATGTTGCCGTGGCATCATTTTTGAATTCGTTGCCGTGGCACCCCTTTCGTTCCGCCACGGTGAAAAATGCTTCATAACATGCTCATGTCAACATTTTCATAAAATTGCATAAAATTTGTATATGTCATCCGCATCATGATAACAACATTTAAAATGTCTAAAATTGATGTTTGCTTTAAAATTGCTAAATGACATGAGGATTTTTCGGAATTATCGTTTGTTGTTTCCGGCCTCATTTAAACTTGCCTAAATAGGTAGTTTAATTATGCTTCACCCCTTGCCATGTTTAATAATATTTAATATTATTGGGTACATAACCGAGAGAGAACTAAATAATTGATGTGGTGTTTTAAATCAATATGCAACTCGTTGCATATTGGGCTCCATTCAACTTGTAGTTTTTTTTGTGCATATTGCCATGCCATGCTATTTAAACCGGACACGCATCATACTTGGTTGTGCATCATGCCATGTGTATGGGATGGTTGTTTACTATGTTGTTTGCTTCTTTCCGGGTTTCTTCTCTCATTAGCTTCGGTTTCGTTCCGGAGTTGTGAGGATTCGTTCGACTACATCCGTTTGTCTTCTTCATGGACTCGTTCTTCTTCCTTGCGGGATTTCAGGCAAGATGACCATACCCTCGAAATCACTTCTATCTTTGCTTGCTAGATGCTCGCTCTTTTGCTATGCCTATGCTACGATGCCTACCACTTGCTATATCATGCCTCCCATGTTGCCATGTCAAGCCTCTAACCATCCTTTCCTAGCAAACCGTTGTTTGGCTATGTTACCGCTTTGCTCAGCCCCTCTTATAGCGTTGTTAGTTGCAGGTGAACATGAAGTTTGTTCCTTGTTGGAACATGGAGATGTTGTTCCTTGTTGGAACATGTTTACTTGTTGGGATATCACAATATATCTTCTTTAATTAATGCACCTATATACTTGGTAAAGGGTGGAAGACTCGGCCTTATGCCTGGTGTTTTGTTCCACTCTTGCCGCCCTAGTTTCCGTCATACCGGTGTTATGTTCCTTGATTTTGCGTTCCTTACACGGTTGGGTGATTTATGGGACCCCCTTGACAGTTCGCTTTGAATAAAACTCCTCCAGCAAGGCCCAACATTGGTTTTAAGATTTGCCACCTAAGCCTTTTTCCCTTGGGTTCTGCAGACTCAAGGGTCATCTCTATTTTAACCCCCCCGGGCCAATGCTCCTCTGAGTGTTGGCCCAAACTAGAGCGCTTTGCAGCGCCCCCTCAAGGAAACTTGGGTTCTGGTTTTAGTTGTATGGACTGCTCATCCGGTGTGCCCTGAGAACGAGATATGTGCAGCTCCTATCGGGATTTGTCGGCACATTCGGGCGGCTTTGCTGGTCTTGTTTTACCATTGTCGAGATGTCTTGTAGTCCGGGATTCCGAGACTGATCGGGTCTTCCTGGTAGAAGGAATATCCTTCGTTGACCATGAGAGCTTATAATGGTCTAAGTTGGGACACCCCTGCAGGGTATTATCTTTCGAAAGCCGTGCCCGCGGTTATGAGGCAGATGGGAATTTGTTAATGTCCGGTTGTAGAAAACCCGGAGTTGACCTTAATAAAATACATCAACCGCGTGTGCAACCGTGATGGTCTCTTCTCGGCTGAGTCCGGGAAGTGAACACGGTGTTGGAGTCATGTTTGACGTAAGTAATTTCAGGATCACTTCTTGATCGCTACTAGCTTCACGACCGTGCCTTGATTCTCTTCTCGCTCTCTTTTGCGAATGTAGCCCCCACATATGCTAGTCGCTTGCTACAGCTCCACCTCACAACTCTGTCCTACCTATAAGCTCAAATAGTATTGATCTCGCGGGTGTGAGATTGCTGAGTCCCCGTGACTCACAGATACTTCCAAAACCAGTTTGCAGGTGCCGATGAAACCGTGCGGTGGCGATCCGAGCTCAAGGAGTAGCTCGATGAAGATCTTGTTCTTTGTGTTGTTTTGTTTCAGTTGATCAGTAGTGGAGCCCAGTTGGGACGATCGAGGATCTGTGTAGCATTCGGGGTAGTCTTCTTTTATTTTGGTTCCGTAGTCGAACCCTGATTGTATCTGTATGATGTAATGTTTTACTCATGTATTGCGTGAAGTGGCGATTGTAAGCCAACTATGTATCTCTTTCCCTTATGAATTACATGGGTCGTGTGAAGATTACCTCACTTGCAACATTGCTTTCAATGCGGTTATGCCTCTAAGTCGTGCTTCGACACGTGGGAGATATAGCCGCATCGAGGGCGTTACACAGGTTATTCCCACTCCCAAGCCCGGTGAAAGCGTGGTGTTCGCGTCACACTTCCTTCGGGGGCTAGGCTTCCCGACGGACCCCTTCGTGAGGGGGCTCATGTTTTATTACGGATGGAATTTCATGACTTGGATCCGGGGTCCATCCTCCACATCTCATCATTCATCGTCGTGTGTGAAGCCTTCCTCCGCATTACTCCTCACTTCGGATTATGGCTCAAGACCTTCAAGGTGGAGCCGAAGATGATCAAGGGGCAACAGGCAGAGTGCGGAGGGGCTGTTATAAGCAAGAATGCTGACGCTCCATGGCCCGAGGGCTCTTTTCAAAAGGAGCTCAGCATATGACAACAAGAGTGGTTTTATATCACAGCTCCCAGGGGCACCAAATGGGTGGCGCCACCTGCCTTTCGCTCGGGTCCAACACGACGGCTGGCATCATGGGTCAATAAATGGCTTGACTGGGGGCCGTCCAAGGACGTGCCCTTGTTGCAGGGCCGTATTCGAGACCTCCTAGAGAGATATCAATCTGGTCGTAGTAGCGCAGGTCATGCTGATTCGTCGCATCCTGCCCTGCAAACGTCGCCCCCTCCGCCTATGGGAGTTCAATCCGGAGGGACCACGAGCTCTCCAACATTTTATGGGCGCAACGCCCGTGGAGATGTACAAATTGTTCTTCGGATCACAAGCAATGTGTCCGGACTTGACCGAGGACGCAGGTCTGAGCTGCAATCACCCGGATGCTCAAGTAAGTAGTCCCGTACCCGGACACGCTATCCGTATATTTATCATAAACTTGCCCTTAAAAGAGTTGTCCCCTAAACATGAGTGGATAGAGAAAGCAAAACTGATCAGGTGTCCGGCCCCCCTCCCTGAGACCACACTGGATCCCGTGTTAGCCAAGATGCTCGAGGTTGCGCCTTTAGAAGAAGGCGAAGGGGGGAACAAGGAAGCTACTGTCTCCGCGACGGAGATTATCAAGCAAGGAGGGATCGTGAATCCCTCCATCCAAGGGGAGAAGAGAACCGCCTCTAAAGATCTGGAGACCAAGGCCTCAGAGCGCGGGAAGAAATCCTCGCCAGAGGGTCCTGCGCCGGAAGATGCCCCGGCCGCATTATTTCCCCTAGGAGATCAGCCCTCCAGTGAGCCGTAAGTAGAGAGGGGAGTTTTTTCTAAAATAAGAGACATCTTTGTTTTATCTCTGAAGATGACCGAATTTTTACCTTGTAGTTCGGATCTCAGCCCTTCTCAGTAGAGCTCGTCTTCGGGGGATCTTCGTCCGGAGATGATGGAGAGCGGAACGCCTCCCCCTGCCGTACCGCTTAGCGAGGCGGACGATCCTGAGGTGTCGTCGCGGAGGGTTTCCCCGAATCCGTCAGGGGTGGTGGGCGGTCGTAGGGCCCCCCAGAGCCCTCCGTGCCCGGCCTTCGAAAAAGGCCATCAGACGAGTCCGACTCCTCCTGGTGCACGGTTGGAGGGGTTGAAGGGTCTGCTCGGGCGAGTGTCTATCTCATAGGATCACCGTGCATTGATGGGTACGGTGATTGAAAAGATTTCGTCCGCGGAAAGTGGGTTGTATGAGGCCACCAGAAGTTTACTGACAGGTTTTGAGGTACGTGCAATGATGTACCTTTTGACGGTTCCGCATATATAAGATGCGTCCTATGTAGATAGTAGCCCCTGAGACTCGGTCCGTTTGTCAAAAATGACAGCGTGCCGAGGATCATAATCCCAGGTTATAATATGTCGCCCTTCATATGCAGGTGGTGGAGCGTCCGGTGGCTAGCCGGACTGATAATTTTGCCGAACTAAAGCGGCAACTTGACGTGGCGGATGCCGACATCGCGCTTGTCAATAAGCGGCTTGACGAGTCACAAGGTATGCGGTTTCTCCGTGGACACCTGGTAAGGGAGCTTGATGCCCGTGCCTTACAGCATGTATGCTTGATGCAAATGGTGCCGCTTCCATGGAGAACCTTCAGGCGGAGCTTGCCCGAGCCAAGGAGCAGGCCAAAAAAGGTGATGCGGCTGCTTTAAAGGCGGCCGAAGAGTAAAAATTGATGTGGCTGCTCACTGCTGAAGCTAAAAGGAAATGGCCGAAATGGCCGTGAAGTTGAAGAATGCTACCGACCGCTGCGAGCTTCTTGAAAAAGAAGGTCGAGCGGAGCAAGAGTACCTGAAAAAGGCCACCACCGAGACCAAGGATGCTCGCTCTGCGATGAGAGCTATGAAGGAGGAGCTACGTCAGGCCGGAGATATCGCGGCTGGAAAGCCTTTTCTGCTGCGGAGGAGGTTCACGGATCCTAAATATGCTCAGTTGGGCCGGCTGTGGAGTAGTGAGGATGCTTATCTGGACTTGGCGGCGAGTGTCGTGGACGCGGCCGAACACTTCGGAGATCAAAAGGATCATGAGATGGAAGAGCTTTTTTGGTCGTAGTTCCGTAGTCCAGAGCGTCCTCTTCCATTAACTGATCGTTTGGCCGAATGGGCGGAGCTGAATAGGTTGTCCGGACTTGCCATGAAGAATGTCGTGACTCATTTCTGGCCGAAAAGGCCCGAGCCGAAGAGTTATTTTGGCTTGGTGCAGCAGTTCCTTGGTGCGGTGCCGCATATCAAAGCAATGAGGCGGTCAGCATGCATAGAGGGTGCACGGATGGTTCTTGCCCATGTCAAGACATATTGGGCGGAGATGAAGGCTACCGATGTTGCATCCCAAGATTCGGACAGAAGCCGAGTACCTGTCGAGCACTATTTTCAGGAAGTTCTGCAGGGCGCTCATTTAATAGAGACGCAGTGCTCGAAGGATATTATGTTCGAATAACATGTATTATTGTGAAACAATGTTCCGATGGAATATAAAAGGTTTTTTTATACTTGTGCCTTCAAGAATTAAAAATACTTCCTGTGCGGCCGTTAATGTATATGTGTATATAACCTGAAAGATGGCAGTTTTTGGCTTCAGCCCCCATGCATATAATGCGGGGGTGTTTGCAGAAAACGCATTTTCACACTTGATCCAACGTCTTGGTCCTACAAAGGAGGTGATAGCGCAGCAAACTAGGCAACCGGACTATAATGCTTTATCACTTTCACTTAGCCATAGGAGTTCGACAGTGGGGCTACTATATAGCCCCTAGGGGCACCGCGCTCACCCGAATTCGGGGTGCGTATGTGCCTGGCCGGGAAACGGCCATTCGTCAAGGCGGAGGAATTCTAAAGATTCCAGCGGGTCATCGACTGGTTGACCAGTCTCACGCTATATCATGACAGTCAGTTTTCGGCTTTCTCTACTGAGGTGCTTCCCTGGCCGAACCGGGGGCACAATCGCAGTAGTTCTCCTGGTGCCGCACTAGCCGATAGAGCGGAACGTAAGGCAGCAAAACACAGGAGCCGGGCAAACCCAACATTTGACCAAAGACATGATTCGGAGCTGATGCATATAAGGCCTAACTCGAGACGTCGAACACTCCCTAAGGTATTCGGTCTTTATGAAAACGGGTCGAACAATCGCCCTTGGTAAAAAGCCCCTGGTGTCCAGGTACGCGCGAAATTCTGGTGTGGCCTATGCCAAAACGCCAGCCCCCTCCTCGGTTATAGCAAGAAACCGGGGGATGTGTATCAACAAGAGACAGTGAAAAAGGTTTACGCAGGGTCTTAATCTGAAAAGAATCCTTCCAGCGGGTCCCTACTGCACGTCTGCGCCAGTGTCTCTGTTGTGCCGTATCCTGGATCTATAAAAGAGAGGAACTTAGTTGAAAAAGATTGTGCGAAAATGTACGTTATATTAAATAAACAAAGTACAATTCAAAGAATGAACAAAATTGAGCTTTATTGTCTCTTGTTGTGGATGCACGGAGCCCCTTGTACGGGGGTATGCGTCTAATGAGCCCTTGTATGTTTACGCCGGACTCGTCCAGCCGTGTCCGGGGTCTGGACGACCTGTCTAAGTGCTTGTATTGGTGAAGCCGGTTTATTGTGGGGCTGTCAAGGCATCCGCACAATTTTCCGGACTCGAGGAACCCTCGATGTTTCCCTTTAATGAGATGATGCCACGTGGACTGGGCATTTTAAGTGTAAGAGATGCATAATGCGGTATTGCATTAAAGCGGGCGAAAGCTTTGCGTCCCAATACTGCTTGATAGCTACTTGTAAATGGGGCGAGGTGGAAGGTTAATTTTTCGCGGCGGAAGTTGTCGGGTGAGCCGAACACAACTTATAGCAGTAGAGAGCCCATGCAATGGGCATATGGGCCTGGTATTACCCCTTGAAAGGAAGTGTTGTTATGGCGAAATTTGGTTGGGCCTATCCCCATTTTGCGGAATGTGTCCTGATATAGCAGGTTTAGATCACTGCCGCCGTCCATTAGGACTTGTGAAAATTGCAGTCCGCCAATTATCGGATCTAATATCAAGGCAGTCCAACCTGCATTCCGTATACTTCTAGAGTAATCTCGATGGTCGAAGGTGATCGGTTTTAACAACCAGTGGCGGGACTCCTCCGGGATAGGCCGTATGGCACGTACCTCTATGGGTGCCGCTCTATTTTTCCCTTTTGTCACGTGGAGTGAGTTCACTGTTTTGATTTCTTGTGGGAAATTCTTTTGTTTTTACGGTGCTCTGCTTTTGGGGTTCGCCATCGTCCTCGCTTGGTGTGTCGAGCCCTTGTGTTCGGTGTTGAGTTTGCGGACTGCTTGAAGACCCAACAATCTCTGTGGGTATGGTTTGCGAGCTTCCAGTATCGTGGATTTGGCATATCTTGTCCAAGATTTTGTTTAAGTTGGATAGCTCGTCCCTGTTATCCTTAAGGGGCAGCTTTTTATGATTCTGCCGAGAGCTTTTGAATCCGGCGTTGACTGCCGTGCTCTTCGGGTTGTTTCCCTTGGTCCGACGCTAGTCCTTGCTGCGTCGTGGTTTCCCATTTCCATCCCTGACTTCGGATGTTCTTGTGTCGCTGGTGCTGCATCTTGCCAGCCAGCTATCCTCTCCCGCGCAAAAGCGGGTCATGAGGCTTGTTAATGCGGCCATTGTTCTTGGCTTTTCTTGGCCGAGGTGTCTGGCGAGCCATTCGTCTCGGATGTTGTGTTTGAAAGCTGCTAAGGCTTCGGCGTCCGGACAGTCGACTATTTGGTTCTTTTTAGTAAGGAATCTGTTCCAAAATTTCCGGGCTAACTCTCCGGGCTGTTGAGATATGTGACTAAATCGTCGGCATCCGGAGTTCGGACATAGGTCCCTTGAAAATTTGCCCGAAAGGCATCCTCGAGCTCCTCCCAACTTCCAATGGTGTTTTCGGGAAGGCTTTTAAGCCAATGCCGGGCTGGCCCTTTGAGCTTGAGGGGTAAGTATTTTATGGCATGGAGATCATCTCCTCTAGCCATGTGTATATGGAGGATGTAATCCTCAATCCGCACTCTGTGGTCTGTTGTTCCGTCGTATGCCTCTATGTTTACGGGCTTGAATCCCGCTGGAAATTCATGATCCAGCACCTCATCGGTGAAACATAGGGGGTGTGTGGCACCCCTATATCTAGGTGTACCGTGATGTTCGGATACGTGTGTTGCATTGCTTACTGGAGCTTGCTTTCTTGGCACGTAGATAGATCTAACTGGGCCATCTTTTTGACGCGAATCCTTGTGCGGATCACGTGCCGGCTTGTGTGCGGCGCCGTTTGCCGCTCTCTGTTTGCCATGGGGTCGTCTATCCGACCGGGTGGCCTCTTTGTTTTTTGATTGCGGGGGCTCTACGGCCTCCTCATCAAATTCAGGTAGTAGTTTTCGCTTGGGGTAGCTCTTCGTTCGGCGACTGTCGCCGTATTTGTCTGCGGTGTTGAGTACTTTGCTCCATCTGATTCTAAGTGCATCTTCCGCTGTTTTGAGCTTCCGCTTCTGCTTTTTCAGGCTACGTGCAGTTGCGAGGAGCCTTTTGTGGAGGTTCTTCTGCTCCAGCATCTTGTCCGGCGTGAGATCGTCCAGACTGTTATCTTCGCCTGGGACGGGTTGTTTATCCAGATTGTCCTGATCGGACGGTTGCTCGATAGCATCTTCGTCGTCCACCGGTTCGCCCTGCTCTATGGCTGGGTCTGTATGGCTGTTGTCTTTGTTGAGGCGGGACTTTGAGCGGCGCTTACGTCGCTGTTTTGACTGCTTTTCGAGGGAATGATCCTTCGTAGTGTCCCGTTGTTCCTCATCGTCGCTTCCTTTAGGTGTGTCCACCATGTATACATCGTGAGATGAGGTGGTTCTCCAGTGCCTTATAGGCGCTGGTTCGTGTTCCTCCCCTACATCGTCGTCCATACCGTCTATGTCTTCGGAGTCGAAGTCGAGCATGTCGGTTAAATCATCGACAGTGGCTACGAAGTGGGTGGTGGGTGGGCTTTGAATTTCTTCGTCGTCCGCATCCCAACCTTCCTGACCATAATCTGGCCAGGGCTCTCCTGATAAAGAGAGAGACTTTAGTGAATTCAGGATGTCACCAAAGGGCGAGTGCTGAAAGATGTCCGCGGCAGTGAATTCCATGATTGGCGCCCAATCAGATTCGATTAGCGGGGGCGCGGAAGGCTCGGAGTCCGGAGAGGAGTCCGGCACCTTGGTGTTACGAGCTTCGCAAAGGACAGGGTAAGTGTATGGCTGAATCGCCGTAGAGATCGCAGCCCCCGAGGCAGTGTCCAACCACCCGTCCTCGATCGGCGCAGTCGGCTCCGAGCTGAAGGTCGGAGCGGACACTGGTGCGGCCTCCAGGACACTGTGCGGCGGTAGAGCTAGATCATGCCCGTCGTGACAGTGCGGCGCTCTTGGCTGTGGCTCGAATCCGTCAAAGATCAAGTCTCCGCGGACGTCAGCCGTGTAGTTCAAACTTCCAAATCTGACCTGGTGGCCAGGGGCGTAGCTTTCAATTTGCTCCAGATGGCCAAGCGAATTGGCCCGCAGTGCAAAGCCACCGAATACGAAGATCTGTCCGGGAAGAAAAGTCTCACCGTGGAGAGGTTAGTTGTTGATGATCGGAGGAGCCATGGTGATTATAGATGACGACACAGAGGAACTCTCAATGAAAGCACCAATGTCGTTGTCAAAACCGGCGGATCTCGGGTAGGGGGTCCCGAACTGTGAGTCTAGGCGGATGGTACCAGGAGACAAGGGACACGATGTTTTTACCCAGGTTCGGGCCCTCTCGATGGAGGTAAAACCCTACTCCTGCTTGATTAATCTTGATGATATGGGTAGTACAAGAGTAGATCTACCACGAGATCAGAGAGGCTAAACCCTAGAAGCTAGCTTATGGTATGATTGTTGTTCGTCCTATGGACTAAAACCCTCCGGTTTATATAGACACCGGATAGGGTTAGGGTTACACAGAGTCGGTTACAATGGTAGGAGATCTACATATCCGTATCGCCAAGCTTGCCTCCCACGCCAAGGAAAGTCCCATCCGGACACGGGACGAAGTCTTCAATCTGGTATATTCATAGTCCAGGAATCCGGCCAAAGGTCATAGTCCGGCTATCCGGACACCCCCTAATCCAGGACTCCCTCAACGAGGGTCATCGGTCTCGACGCAGAGTACACGGAGCGTGCCCCTGGGAAGATCCAGCGCGCCGCCGTCCTTCAGCTGTGCCTCGAAGATGATGTTTTGGTGTTCCACATCATACACTTGCCCTCCATACCAGGTGAGCTTCACGATTTCTTGTCTCGGGAGGACGTATACTTCTGTGGGGCAGCCATCGAAGGGGACAAACAGAAGCTGGAGCCATACAACCCTGATTTGAAAAGCATCGCTGACCTACAAACCATAATCAAAATTCATGTAGAAGATTGTGCTAAACAGACACCATCCCTATTCGACGTAGCAAATTTTGTGCTCGGTACAAATCTTCAGAAGGGTGACGAGACGGTGGCATTAAGTTCGTCTGGATAGGAGAATTATCCCTTGACGTACGAGCGGATAAAATATGCTGCCCTCGATGCCCGTGTGAGTTTCGAGATAGCTGCATGGTCCAAAGAGCTTGTTGTGAAGCCGTCTCCCACAGAGAATGAGAACAACAACAACAACAACAACAACAACAACAACAACAACAACAACAACAACAACAACAAGAAGAAGAAGAAGAAGAAGAAGAAGAAGAAGAAGAAGAAGAAGAACAAGAAGAAGAAGAAGAAGAAGAAGAAGAAGAAGAAGAAGAAGAAGAAGAAGAAAACGCTGCACCAGCAGGAGGGCATTATGGATGGATGAACTATTTCCTCTCTTGTAAAAAATATTATTCCCTCTTAGTGTATATTGATATAGATGGACTATTTCGATGGTGTGCATGTCTTTGGAACAGAGTAGTAGCATGGGTCCGCTTGACTATAAGGAACTATTTATCCGCATATATAGATTTCTCTACTACTCCTTCCAGTGATCGTATGCAGTGCATGTGTCCGTAGACATGACAACTTGTCCATGGAAGTTCAACTACGGCGACCATCACGTTTCATCTCGCGATTTCCACGACGCCTCTCCAACCTACGTCACCACGCCGCCCGACGTGCGCCTCACCCCTCTCGGCCGCACCGCCCCTCTGCCTTTCTGTGCATGACATGTGGGCCACCTAAAATGCGGCGAGCATCAAGTTTCTACCATAGGCACGCGCGATTCCCACGACGCCGCTCGAACCCATGAAACCACACGTCCCCCGACCTACAGCTCACCCCTCTTGGCCCCACTGCCCCTCTGCCTTCGGGAGCATTACATGTGGACCAGTCACCTACTGAAGCTCAATCCCGACAGCCCTGAGAGGGAAATGTAACTCCTGCACCAGGGCTTGTGGTGCTCCCGCAACACGAACTCGTGCCAAACTCGAGATTGTTTCTTTACTATACATGCACGCAATTATTTAATGGACATTGTAATCTCAACATGTGATGGGGAGCTCTAAATTTGAATTTGAAACTTATAAAACGAAAAGATTCAAAACAAATAAACTGTGAGAGAGGGAGTATATCGTAGGATGTGTCCCATACAAAATAAGTCCCCTGGTTTGTCACCACGAAGATGCGGTTAGAAAGGAGCACATCGTCTTCCTACTCGTACGACAACAAATCGGCCGCAGACAGCATGGTCCGCCTTTGACCGCCATGTGCAAGGTTCGTGCTATCTTTTATTCAATCTCACCGTGGTTCCATCGTACCAATTCATGCGGTGGCCCATTGCATGGCTGATCCCAATGTTGGACGAAGGTTCTACGGGAACGGTGTCACTGTTGTAAATGTTGTGCAAATTGATGTTGGTACCCTTCCCATACATATGCAAGCCAATCTCCACTCGCACCGAGCCTAGCATGTGAAACAGTGGGCAGGGGGAGAATTAGGAAATGGGCACGGAAGTAGTCTTTAGAATGCATTTACTACGATCAAACTCATCTTACCTGCTCATCGGAGGAAATCCGAGTGCCCCTCAACGTCGGCATCTCAAGGGGCGTCAACTTGCAACTACGGCCACGACGCGCTAGAGAGACCACCAAGGAAACATCCTCGTGCGTTCCACGGAACATCAAGATGCATTTGTATGAGTAGTTTATCTTGTGAGAGAAAAGGATGAACGAGGGAAGGCCTCTAGAGATAGAGATGGACACTACTACTACCAATGTGCTATCCCGTGCGTTGCAATGGATCCAAACTAGTACTAGAATAATACTTGTTCACATGCTTGAAATATAAACACTCTAGTTTTGATATACATGTGTCAGCAGACACGACAGTTTGTCCATGGAAGTTGAACCACGGCGACCATCACGTTTCTTGTTTCTACCACTGCCACACCCACACGCGATTCCCACGACGCCGCTCCAACCCACGGCACGACGTCCCCCGACGTGGACATGGATCCTCTGACGTGGCTATCACTGCCTTGCCCTGCCTTTCCTTCACTGACAGGTGGGACCCACGCTTATGGATCCCACATGTCAGTGACAGAATGGTAGGATTGTTTGTGCCCCTCATCCCTCTCGGCCCCACCGCTCCTCTTCCTTTGTGTGCATGACATGCGGGCCAACTGAACTTCGGTGACCATCAACTTTCTACCACAGACACACCCGATTGGACGCGGTTTGCCTGCTCCGCTGCTGTGCTCCGATCCGTACTCCCGCACCATCGAATTTTCATCCAGCTGGAGTACTTATGTACTACAGGTAGTACCCGCCGGTGTGGCCATCTACGCCTCGTAACGCCCCGACGCCCAGCTGTGGTACCCTCGCCACGGCCACGCCACCACCGGCCGGTTCATCTCGAACAAGTGAGTCGCGAACCACGCCACCACCATGAGAATGACATGTGGGCCAGACGCACTTAAGGCCCGCATGTCATTGACTCATAGGCCGGGCACTAAGCCAATGAAATTCGGTCCTGTGGGCCCCGAGAGGGAAATGTAACTCCTGCGGCAGGCCTTGTGGTGCTCCCACAGTACGAGCTCGTGCCAAAACTGGAATTTGTTTCTTACTACTACCAACTAGTACTAGTAAGGTACACGTGCATTGCACGCATGAGATTCTGGTGGTTTGTGCATTGTGCTTCTACATATGGAGTTTTCTGGATTCTAACATGTGGCAAAATCTGGTGGAATGTAAGGTTAGGCAAGTTTGATTAACTCAGGTGAGTGTTTGGTTCAAGCCACACCTTAGGCAAGCCACACTAGCCCCACATGACATACACACACAAAATGTGGCAAGATTCCCTTAGGCTTGCCAACTTGTGGCTCTCATTTTGAAGAACTTATTAATAACTTTGCCTAAGCTTAGTTGTGGCAAAGTTAGTCATGAATTAAGTTCAACCATGGAGTCTTCTAGATTATACATGTGGCAGAATCTAGTGGATGATATCCAATGGCCAGTAGTGCTCGGATTTGCCATCTTTTTACCGTCGGATTGGCTTCATCCAACGACCAACATTCAAAGTTTTTCACACACTATATAGGGGGTATAGATATAGATGTGCCGGTCCGTTGCAATGGATCCAAAGTATATCTATTTAGTGGAGTGCACTCTAAACACATTATCTATTTATTTTTCTCTAACCTTCCGTAGCCATGCAACCAAGCCACATAAGCTTCATGGGTGCCCCCACATCATATTATTCATACTATGTTGATTGAAAAAGATAAATCACCCAAAACAAGATCTTCCCGCTTTTTGTTCCTACGATGTTGTCTTTGTGCACGTATCTACTAGTTGTATAGTGGTAGTACTAGTAATATAGTATTAGGAGTACAAACTTGGTAAGTACTAGTAGGAGTAGTACTAGTACGGAATGCTCCTACTCTATCAACGAGCCCCGTGCTACAGCTAGATCTTCCCCTTGTTTCTGTTTTCCAACCCGGCGGCGGGCGGGGTGTCGGTTTACTCAACGGGCGGTCCCACATGAAAGTGAAAATGCTAGGCACAGGGGCGGAGATACGTGAGGGCCAACACGTGCCCTGGCCCACCCAACCTAGCAGGATTTTCGTAGTTGTACATCCAGTTTTGAGGCATGGAACGTTAATGCAAGGGTAATTTCTATAGCCTGGCTAGACTGGCACGCCCAACGTTTTGCTTCAAGCTCCGCCACTGCTAGGCAACAGGCCTTCCCTAAGCTATGTGTCGTGCCGGATGGGCCGTGTTGTACTCCCGATTCCCGGGCATGTGGGGGTGCGACGCGAACGTGGCGGGCCTTTTCCTTTTACTAGAAATGTGCCTGAGCGTTGTGATGGATCCAAAGTAGTAGAATAGTAGTATTTGTTCACAAACTTGAAAGAAATCACTATTGTTTTGATATACTCCTAATATATTACTCCCTCCGTACCTAAATATTTGTCTTTTTTGAGATTTCAAATGGACTATCACATACGGATTATATAGACATATTCTAGTATTTTCTAGCAAGATGCCCGCGCGTTGCACGAAGTTGATGGAAAAGGTAAGCACAACTTATAAATTGACGGATGGAGTACTAGTTACAGTGATGCATATAATTAAGCAAAGGGATCGCACATGTCGGTATTGACTGGAACGAGAATGCAACAGCACAATAAGAATTAAGGCCACGATGATGTGATCGCAGTGGTGGTTACAGAAGGCAAGAAGAAAGATGGATCCACGAACGTACGACCTCCTCCTCCTCAACTTAGTGCGTCGGGCCACTGACCGGCGTCTAAGGAGCGGCGGCTTTTGTGGCGAGGTCGAGGTGCTTCTCAACAAAGGCATCCAAGGCTTCCAGCCGGTTGAGGAAGGCCAACATCGTAGCGTCCTCACTGGCCTTGTAGATACCTATGTACACGATTTGCTCGTACGCGTGGATGTGTAGGTCGACGAATTCTTGCAGGGCGAGGTGCCTCGGCAGCGCAACCTCAGTGGACATTATTCGTGGCGTCGGCGGGCAGTCGCAGGGCCACCAGTGCTGGAAAGAGGTTCCGGCCATGGAGGCCGATTAGGTTGGCAGGCAATGAGGAGCCCGGGCGCGCGGGCTGGAGGAGTACGGCGATGTCGTCCACGAGCTTCTTGAGGACGGTGAACTTGTTGCTGGTGGCAACGATCATCTGGTCCAACTGAGAGTCGTAGTTGGCATCGACGGCGGCCATCCACCAGCCGGTCTCCAACACCGTCTGGAGACGATCCTCGGCGCCATGCCGCAGGCCGGCGTCGTGGACCATCTGGCGCAGCCGCTGGCCGCTCACGCGCATCGCCGCCATGGAGTGCGAGCTCTTTTGCGCTTAGTGTAGGTGCTTAGGCAAATGCTTAGGTGCGTGCGATGTGGTAGATGCATTGGAATGGAGGGGCGCCTTTATATGAGGGCAATGAGGGCAAACTGCGTTGCATTCACATCGTGCAGCCTCTTTTCCCGGACCTCCTCCCATTACTTCCCTCATGCATTAATTGAAGGAGGATGCATTGGCCGTTCAACATATCAGGAACCGCTACTCCCTCCTAAATGCATTAAAGGCGTATCGAGAACTGCGCCGCCCGCTGTCAAATCAAATACTCCCTCCATCTAGGTGAGTATTAAGTCATCTTACGAAAACCAAATACTAGTAAACACATAGGCGTTGTGCATTAACTCTCACGTTGTTTCTTATTTTTTTGACATAAATAGAGGAATCAACCAAGAAGAGATGTGGCGCTTGTATGCTTTTAATGACTTGAGACTATCAAACATGACATGCAGTGGTCAGTTCGTTGCATAAGAACAAATACAACCCACGCCAAGACACACGCATCTTATAGCATCACATCCAATGGCTATAAAAGATGAATGAGACCAAGTTATATCTCATCTAGATGAGTTCTAGCAAAACTGTATTAATAATACTTAGCACTCCTGCGCCATGTATCATATAAGTATCATGTAGTACTTTATTTATTGCAATGCATGACACATAGTTCACGAGCGCTCTCTATATGTACCACCTTTTTTTTAATTTCAAGTTTTGCTCCATTGCGCAATCCATCGATACTACTACTGTACAAAAGTGGAGTATATACATTTTTTAAAAGGCTAGAGGGCGGGGCAGTCTAGCTCGGTCGGTTTCACGAGAGGCGAGGGCCTTTTTGATTTGACGGCTCATTAATACTGTCAAATCGAATAGTACTGTGCCGCCCGCTGCACGCCCGACGCCTCCATTAAACCCCTCCGTTAAACCCGCATGCAAACCGAGAATCCTACTCCGGCCAAACATCCGTTCATGAGCATGCCGGAATTAAACGCACACCCGGCCGAGCTCCTCCCGTCCGCCCTCAGTTTAAACGAGGCCAGACGCCAGCCAAGCTCCTACCGTCCGCCCTCTATTTACAAGAGGCCAGACAGACAGCAGGCAAGAATCGCACCCCTCCGCCGCTCCCCCATCTCCTCCTTCACCATTTTCTCCACCCTTCCGATGGCTTCCGATGAGCCGTTCTCCGGCATATTACCCGGCTGGGTGGCCCGCCGAGCCCTCCGGATACGGGCGAGGCCGCTCGGTGCTTCACCAACCTCGCTTGGCCCGACGGAGCTAGTTGCCGCCCCAAGCAGGTGCGTGGTTCGGCAACTCGCCGCTAAAGTTCAGCTCGATGAGGAGTGGCGAGTTGCTCCATGCCGGCACGGCGGCGAGCACGCCGGTACGGGCGCCGTCGCTGCCTCGTCGTACCGCGCCACCAGTGTCAACGGTGGCCGCGCCTCCCGTGTCTATGGGCGTGCCTCCCGTGCCTGCGGCAGCGCCATGCAGGCAGAGACAGAAGCCGGGTGCGTGGAGCGATGAGTCGGTGCCCTACCTAAAGGACGTCCGTTCCACAGAAGAACTCCATTTGCGAAAAAGAAGGGCAAGAAGATTGTGAACAGATAGCTAGCTAAGATCGATTGTATTTAAATTGTAGCCTTCATTTCTCGATTGGATTTCATGGGCACTTTTTGAACTCATGAATATTTTTAAATTTCATGGGCACTTTTTGAATTCATGAATATTTTTTCAAATTTGATGATATTTTTTCATATTCATTATGAAAAAATATTGAATATTCATGAGGACACTCGATCTCGATACCCCTCCATCTCGATCGCTATCCCCCCTCACCAGATCCCCCTCGCCGCCGAGCACCCCCTGCACCCTCCCCAGCTCCACCGCCGTCGAAGACCCCCGCACCCTCCCCCGCTCCACCGCCGTCGACGCCCCACCGCACCTCCCCGCTCCACGCCGATGACCCACCGCACCCTCCCGCCTCCACCGCCCCCGACCACCCACCGCACCTCCCCCGCTCCACCGTCACAAATGAATGCAACTAAAAATCCAAAAAAACAAATTTGATGATATTTTCAAATAACAAATTTGATGATATTTTTTAAAAAATTATTACTGTTTTTATTAAAATTTATTATTGTTTCATATTCATATGCATTTTCTAAAAATTATTAGATGCAACAAAAAAAAGTACTTATGGCGCACCGCTGGCTGGTGCGCCATTGCTATGCAAAAAAAAAGTTACTTATGGCGCACCTCTGGGTGGTGTGCCATTGCTATCTAAAAAAAAGATTACTTATGGCACACCGCTCGGGGTGCGCCATTGCTATAAAAAAACATTCTAATGGCGCATCGCCAGGGGGTGCGCCATTAGTAATCTTCCCCCCTAGTCGCCCGATCCCTTCATCCCTCTCTCCCTCGCCAGATCCACTCCCCCTCGCCACACCCTCTCACGCCCCCTCCTTCCGCCGCTCCACACCCGCTCCGACGACCCCCGCGCCCCGCCTCGCCGTCTCGGTCCTCGCCGCTGACGGCCTTCCCCGCTCCTTCCCTCCACTCCTCAATCGCCATCTCGGTCCTCGCCGCCGACGGCCTGCCCCGCTCCTTCCCTCCACCCCGAGCGCGGCCGCCGCGCGTCACCGCGGCCACCGACCGCCCCGTCCTCTGTTCCTCCTCTTATACGAAGGATCCCATATTGAGCAGATCGATCGTGGCCTGTCCTCCTTCCCGAGTATCATAGCTCGCCCCGCCGATTCCACCATTGAGGTTAAGGGCACAAGAGGCGTGCCTTGTTCAGGAATTGGGACGGCAAGCAGATCAATCCCCACACCCGATTCATAGAAACAGAAGGTAAATACTAGTATGACTTGAAGATTTTGCCTCCTCCCCCCTTCTCGGTTCAGATCTGTCCCTTCTATGATTTCTAATTACTCTTCTCTTGATTGAATTTGGTAGTGCACACCAAGTGTTTGATAGTTGTCCTCTGTTATTGGTTTGGAATTTTGGGGAGCCTTTAGACAGAGTGGATTGCTTCTGGTAACTGTTGGGGTGTCAGGTGCGGACGTGTGCAGTATTTCAATCTAGTTCTGCACCATTACTACCTTGGTGAGTTCAATCTCTTCATAGACTTTCTTTATGGAACTCAAATTCTGACTATCATGTTCTTGTTGGGTAGTATATATAGTTGGGTTAGTTCTTATGAGTATCAGAACATGATCTGCAACTAGTGGCACACCAGTTGCCCATGCTGATTAGTATTTCACTTCAAACAGGCCACCTAGTGGCACAAAGCTCCATCAAAAACAGAATCAAAGATGGCCATGGCATGCTTGGCAATAGCAGAAGTGACATGGGCCAGTGGCATGGCCATTGACCTATGGCTGGCATCTAGACAGCACACACATGTACAGAGACACACCATGTGGCACCAACAGTTAGTAATCACAAGCACACACACCCACTACCACCCAGGATTATGAATTAACACCATAATTTACACTGTAGTGATGTCATAAAAATAAGCACTGTTGTGATAATCTGTTTAGGAGCTGTAGTATGGAAAGCAACCAAGAACAAATGCAGGTCCAGGCCACCACCAGAGGGGAATAGAACCACCCAAAATATCAATCATTAACAACCAGGCTTGCACCAACCCAAACCATCATTTCAGCACATTAAGAGGTCAGGATCAGCTCCACCGGAACAACCTTTGCTAGTCCCACAAAGACCACCATCCGGACCATCCAGAACCTTCACAGGCTGCAAATTCCAACAAGCATAGAAACAAACTTGTCAATTTGTGGATGCTGCCACTTGGCCATACTACATGTCACTGTACAAACACACACATGTAACTTTCACAACAAACAAAGCAACGGGTCGTGTGTTGGATCCTAATGGCATCAGCCCCCAATACTAATCTTTGTGCCACTAGATTAGTAGAGTAGTACTAACCTTTGACATCCTTTAGATGCAAGGAGTTAGGAGAACTGAGTGCTAATCTTCAGTCTGCTTTAGCTAAGTTGTATATACACACCTACTAACTGCAGCTCATAAAATTACTACTTGCTAGCTTAGTAATTGTTTCTATTGTGCACAATCATTTCAGCTTATTTCTCTACAGCAAGGGAGATTTATGCTTATGTGCAATCTCCAAAACAATTATGCTTATGTGAAAACTATATGTGCAATCTCCAAATATATCATCATAATGTAGGTGTTGTGTTGTGTGATTCTTCATGCTGAGAACTTCAGCTTTTTCAACTAGCTGGACTATATGTTCATTGGTACTACTTGTGATGTCACGCTGTACTACTTGGGAATTTTGTCAACTTGTGATGTCATTGTTGTACCCCGAGAGGCCCTTGAGTTTGCCGGAATGTCGATTAACTTCCGTTCCGGCAAATTCGGGTACTCTATATGTCCTATTTTCAGCAAAGGTCATGCTGAAATTTTCTGTGAATTTTAGCATGACTTCGCTAAAAATAGGACATATGGGTTAATTAAGTAGGATCAACAAAAAAATTCAAGTGCTCCTGAAGTGTTCCAGGATTCTGGTTTTTTGACTTGGGGATCTGTTGTTTCTAAATAAACTAGAAGAAATCAAATGCCATTGTTATTCATTAAAAAAACAGATTATTACTCCTGATAATTATGCTTACAATTTCTTGTACTGCATGCAATTCTAATTTTTCAACTGAGTACTACATGCAATGCCATTGTTTAAAAAACAGCAACAATAACAAGTCCTACTCCAAGAACTACTCTTAAATTTAATTTACTGAAGAGAAGAGAAGAGAAGAGAAGAACGAGACACTAAATTCCTACACTACTGCTGCAATTGCTATTCCAGTCATTGGAGACAATACTCCAATACTGCTGTATTGGAAGCAATACTGCAGTAGTTCAAGCAGTACTTCAGTACTGTAGTTCAAGATACTGAAACTTGCCAATTAAGAATTTTCAGTGGAGGAATTAACAGAATTAAGAAAGCATCCGGAAGTTAACAAGACAAATTTAAGCTACTGAAAAAGTACTGCAACCAAAACAATATTGCACTTCATTTTAAGCTACTGTACCAAGTCAACAGAAGAATCATGAAAGGTTAATAGTAGCAGAAGCTTCACGTGCAAATTTACTGAATTTGCAAAAAATTGTAAACTGAATTTTGTAAACTGGTTTTTTTGTCGGGGAAACAAAATTTTATGTCCTGTTTCATGAACTAAATAGTCTTACCTTTGAAAATATTCAGCTCAGCTTGGAGTAATACATTGTAAACCACAGTGCTATTTTGTTGTAAGGGAAAAGTATATTTAGATCGCATCAATTTGTAGTTTGTGTTTTTATTTGTTCCTGATTCATGTGTGAACAGACGAAAAAGCAACTGCCATAGGTGGCAATAGAGCCAAGTGATTAGGCACAACTTATAATTCTCCTTCCCTTTTCTTGATAGGGTATATTATTAGAAGATACCCATATATATCAGTCAACGTAGGATGCCTCGGAATCGATAAACCCTAAACGATGAAAACTTAACTTAGCATTTAGGGTGCCTCAGCGTTGACAAAACCTAAATGATAAAACCTTGGCTTTTAGGGAACCTCGGTGTCGATAAGAACCTAAATGATGAAAGCTTAGGCTTTTAAGGTGTCTCGGTGTCGATAAACCCTAAATGATAAAACCTTAGCTTTTAGGATGCCTCGGTGTCGACAAACCCTAAATGATGAGACCATGATAATTCCTCACAAACCCTAAATGATGAGATCTTGTTCCTTGACAATAACCAACTTTTTGACCAAACTTTTTTTCCTATTTAGAGCGAAACATGGCCAACAACGATGAGGCCGGCGGTTCGGGCGGCAAGGCATTCTGGGAGCTGTCCCAGAAGATGGAGGAAGAACCTCACCGCTATGAGGACACTGCGGAAGACACCACTGATGGTGCCGCCAAGGATGCCACCACTGATGATGGCAGCGCACTCACAGATGGCAGCCAACCGAAGAGGCAATGGAAGGACCGGCGCCCGAACGTGCTCTGCACCGTCAAGGAGGAATTTACTGAAGTGAACTCCGACGGGCATCCAACGGCGCCCAAAGAAATAGTCAAGGGGTACTCGGTTCAGCTCGGGTGCATTCTCGGAGCACCGTCTCGATCAACACCGAGAACCTAAGGCATAAGGACCGAGGGAATTTGCGCAACCTCCTCTTCACGAAGCTGCACGAACGATACAAGTTCCCCGCTAAATTTGAAAACACACGCCTCTCAGGGAATAAAGTGAACAGTGCCGCCCTCACGAGGATGAGCACGACCATGTCTACTTGGAGAAGCACGGTGAAGAGAATGATTGAGAAAGGTGATAGTTATGAGAAGATCAAGGCGAAAAATCCTTCGATCAGCGAAGATGACTACAAGGAGTTCAAGATCAAGTGCGAGAGCAGCGCACCCTCCGAATCAAGTCAGTGGGGGAAAGAAATGCGGGAGTTGAACTTAGGGGAACACAAACTCGATCACGGCGGTTACAGAGTGGCGGAGCCTATATGGGACAAGGAGGACGCGGAGCGTGCCGAGCAAGGCCTACCACCCCCTTCAAGAAATACCGTGACAAGAAGACCAGGAACTATGTCAGGGCCCGGTACAAGGAGGACCTGGTAACAAAGGAGCTTACCACGGATCCGAAGACCAGGGCGCTTGAGCTTGTTCTGGTAAGGAATACACCCCGCGTAATTAGCTCCATATGGTTGCATTCTAATTAATGAAGCCAAATTTCTAAATGGTCCAAATTCCTTCTGTAGGAGACTGAAAGCAGTAGCGCGGGGTCGGCTCAGAGCCCCCCTTGGGACTCACTCTAAATAGGGCGTTGAACGTAATGAAAAACAAGGATAAGCTGAGTAAGCCGTCGCCAGCTGGTCGTGTGGCCGGCAAAGGCTTGTCCACAAAATGGTCGTCGTACTATAACGCTGGTGGGTGAAAGGAGAGAAAGACCAGCTCGGAAAGCCAGTCGCGCGAGGTTCAAGAACTCAAGGAACAAGTGGCACGGATTCTGGAGATTGTCCAAGAGAAAGTGAAACAACAATTGGGATCGACGCTCACCGCCATTGTGCCAAACTTGATTCATGGGCTGTAGGCGTGGATTGCGGGCGGCCAACAGGGGCCGCCCCCGGTTCCCAGCTTCACGGCCAGCAACTCGCACAACGCGCAGGCGGCGCCATTGGTGTCTCCGGTGGAGGCGGTATTGGTGTCTCCGACGCCGGCACGTGCATTGGATCTTAATGCACCCGGGTGTACGCCGGCCGGCACCTCGGCAGCAAGCGGCCCCTCCGTCAGTTGCACGCCCGCCGTTGGCGGTGCCTCGACATTAGCCGAGCTCAACGCCATCACAGTAACTAATTAAGCCTCTCGGCCGAGTACTTCATCTCCTTGCCTTTGACTGGGCATCCCTGACGCCCTACATGTTTTCGCAAGGCTCCGCCGACGTTCGGTGCACTCACCTGCACTTCGTGAATGACAAGTTGGTCGATGTCGCCAAGGGCAGAATCGTTCAACCGGGCAACCCCGTGTTCCACGATAATCCGATGCCACCCACCGTGTATAGGGTTCAACCGATTCGGGTGCTGCCAGACTGCGACGAGTTTTCACCTCCGATTCGACCCGTCGGGGCTGACGAAGATGATGTGATAACCCTCAGCGCCTGCCTAAGCTGGCCCCTGCTTTGGCCGAAGAGCCAGATTCGTTTGAGGGCAGGGGGCACCACCCCAAAGACAACACCACCAGTCGTGCCGGCGCCAAGCCATGGCAAGACCGCCGCAACGCTACCGGACATGCCGGACATCCCTATGGCACATGATCTGGACATGCATATGGCACAGGATCCGGACAACGATGACAACGATGACGGTACATTTACCAACGTCGATAATTACTTTGCCGAACATGGGTATGATGAAGAATTCTTGGGGCCTCCTTCTCAAGAACCCAACCCTACAAAAGATGATCGTGATTTAGCTGGTACCGCGGAGAAACCCAATTGCAACAGGCGTCGTCTGGCGTTCAGTTCTCAGGAGACGCCTCCAGCTGCCGACTTCACCGAGCCTCAGATAGCCGAGGTGCGAAATATTATCAGCCCCAACACACTCAAGAAGGCGGTCTGTGAGCAGAACTCGGTCCCATTACAGCAGAAGAAGAAGGGACGGAAAAGAAAGAGTAACAAGGGTGCGAGCCAGCCGGCACCGAGTACGATCCGTGCTCAGGACGGGCCACCTTCACCTAAGGATATCTCGAGCAGGGTGCATGTGGCGGGTAGGCCGATGCTACCGACTAATATGCTCAATGTTGCAACCGGTGCTATGCGGAGTCTGCATGACAATGTTCTTTCTTTGGAGAAGCGGCGTCTCAGAGAGAATGATGTGGCATACCCGGTTTTCGCGGCCAAGGTGCCAGAGGGCAAGGGCTTTGTGGATAACTCCATCGGGGGTACGATCGTCCTGCGGTTTGATGACATCTTAGCTATGTTTAACCTTCATCCGCTGCACTACACCTTCGTTCGGCTATTTTCGCTGAGTATGGAGATGCGGATCATTAGAGACAAGACCCCGGACATCGTGATAGTCGACCCCTTCTACATGCGTGCCAAGATCTTGGGCAGCGCTGGGGACCGGCAAGTCGCGAGTTCTTACCTCGAAGGCGTCATTCTAGCAAACCCAGATAAGGATAACTTCCTCGTGCCTTACTTTCCTGAGTAAGTCATCCCCTCAACCGCCCCGTAACATATGATTTCTTAGATTTCGATCATTTTTTTTCTAACATTCTGTGTTTTGTGCAGTGACACACATTGCACACTCATCCTCTTAAGCCCGAAATATTCCATGGCCACATATTTAGACTCAGACCGTCAGTCGAAGAAAGACTACACAAATATCAAGAAAGTTCTTGATGATGTTCTCCCCGGCTACGCCAAATCTGGAGGCACCTTCAGCAGGCCAGTTCGTAAGTACGGCAAGCACGTGTTCACCCACAATACGATGTTCTGCTGCGTCAAGCAGCCGCCTGGAGGTCAGAAGGATGCCTACTACGCGCTCCATCACATGCGGGCGATCGTACGGGACCATAATCACCTTCTGCTACCAAATAATCTCAAAGATTGGGCCACGAGCTTGTCGGCAATCCAGGACACGGACATCAGACAAAAATTCTTTCGCATCCAGTCGGAGTTTGCGGAAATCATCCATCAATATGTCCTTCGTACCTCGGGGCAGTTCAACCTCAGAAATCAACCGTCCAACAGTGAGATAGACACAATACTACAAATGCAGGCTGACAACGCCCGCGATTTCATGACCATCACGAGAGACGACGGCTTCATCCACGCTCCGGTCCCTTGAGTCGAGTCGAAAGTAGTGATGCTATGTGTAGTTCCGAAACATCGATTGGCTCATGTTGTAATTAAACTTTAATGAACTTGTATGTCTCTTTGGTTTGGACAAATGCTCAACTTAGATGTAATCGATGCTATTAATGTGTTGCTTTTCTCTTCCGATCCTTTTGTTGCATACTTATATATTGCTTATGTATTGTTTGTGAATTGTTACTAACGTTTTGTTTGGCTAGTGCATAGAGATGCCGTTGTATGTCGTGTACAAGGGTAAGCTTCCCGGAGTCTATGACGACCGGGAGGAGTGTCGGAGATAGGTTCACCGTTTCAGCGATAACAGTTACAAAGGGTACACCACTAGGGCGGAGGCGGAAGTTAGATATGCGCGCTATCTAGTGGGAGAGAGGAGGGAGCGTTGGAGGAACCGGATGAAGACCAGTTTCATTGCGATTATGCTCATCATGATGACCGCAGCTCTCTTCTATGTGATGGTAGTTTAGATGATCGATATCGACTTGTAATGTGAAGACAAACTCGCTACTCGCGGTTTCAAGACTTGTAATGTTCTAACTTTGTTCGATATTTTAAATTCGGAGACTAATATGATGAATTGTATTCGAAGACTAATCTTCTATTGTATTCGATGAATCTGCTGTTGCTGTGTGGTGCTAACTATATTCTGTCCAATAATATATTTTGTAACCTGTGAAAATATCAGAAAAGAAAAAAAATCCCTAATATTCATACTAGTGGCGCACCACTCAGCAAACTAATGGCGCACTGCAAAAAAGGACTCTAATGGCGCATCATACACCAGTGCGCCATTAGTATGCCAAAACACATGGGTAAATATGCCCCCCTGGGAGGCATACTAATGGCGCACCGTGGGCTATACTAATGGTGCACTGCATGGTGCGCCTTTAGAATACCAGATACTAATGGCGCACCAGTGGTGCGCCATTAGTAAAAAATTCTAATGGCGTGGTGCTAGTGGCGCACCTGTAGTGCGCCATTAGTAGGCAAAATAGGTGCGCCACTAGTAGGCCTTTTCCTAGTAGTGGAGGATTGTCATTATCATTGAATTTCATTAGATAATTTACCTCTACCACCTTAGGCAGTGGTGGTGTATTAAGCCCATGTATTTCTTCAATAGGAGGTAAATTTTAAACATCCTCCGCTTTAATACCTTTTTTCTTCATAGATTTATTTTCCTCTTGCATGTCCTCAGGACTAAGATATAATCTACCCCTCTTCTTCAGAGTGGGTTTAGCCGGTGGTTCAGGAAGAGTCCAATGATCATAATTTTTCATTGTGTTATTCAATAATTCTTTAGCTTGCCCAATAGTTCGTTCCCCGAAAACACAACCAACACAACTATCTAGGAAGTCCCTAGAAGGATCGGTTAGTCCATTATAGAAGATATCAAGTATTTCATTTTTCTTAAGACGATGATCAGGAAAAGCATTAAGTAACTGGCAAAGCCTCCCCCAAGCTTGTGGGAGACTCTCTTCTTTAGTTTGCACAAAGTTAAATATTTCCTGTAAGGTAGCTTGTTTCTTATGAGCAGGAAAATATTTTTCAGAGAAGTAATAAATCATATCCTAGGGACTACGCACACAACCAAGAGTAAGAGTATTGTACCAAGCTTTAGCATCACCCTTTAATGAGAAAGGAAATAATTTGAGAATAAAGTAATAGCGAGTTTTCTCATCATGACTAAAATGGGTGGCTATATCATTCAACTTTGTAAGATGTGCTACAACAGTTTCAGTCTCATAACCATGGAAAGGATCAGATTCAACCTAAGTAATTAACTCTGGGTCGACAAAGAATTTATAATCCTTATCATCAATAAAGATAGGTGAAGTAGCAAACATAGGATCATATTTCATTCTAGCATTCAGAGATTTTTCTTTATACTTGCATAGTAATTTCTCTAGATCATCTCTATCCCTACAAGCAAGAATATCTCTAGTTGTCTCGTCATTCATAACATAACCTTCCGGTACCTTAGGCAATTAATATCTAGGAAGGCTAGTTCTAGTAGGAGGTTTAGGAGTTTCAGTTTCAAGCTCATCACCAGATTCAACAACATCATGTTGTATTACTCTAGCAATTTGTTCATCAAGAAATTCACCAAGTGGCACATCATCATTATCAAGCAAGGTACTAGCATCATCATAAGCATTATCCATAGCATAAGTAGCATCATCAATAACTTGTGACATATCAGAATTGATAGCATGTGGTGGTGTTACATGTTTACTCATAACAGAAGGTGAATCTAAAGCAGAACTGGATGGCAGTTCCTTACCTCCCCTCGTCTTAGTCTTAGGATCCTTCATATTCTTCATAGTGATAATTTGATAATAATCCCAAGTGACTCAAAAAATATAGCTATGCTCCCCGGCAACGGCGCCAGAAAAAGGTCTTGATAACCCACAAGTATAGGGATCGCAACAGTTTTCGAGGGTAGAGTATTCGACTCAAATTTATAGATTTGACATAAGGGGAGCCAAAGAATATTTGAAGGTATTAGCAGCTGAGTTATCAATTCAACCACACCTAGAGATTAATTATCTGCAGTGCTACCTCTTGGGCATGCGTTGGTTTTCCCTTGAAGAGGAACGGGTGATGTAGCAAAGTAGCGTCAGTATTTCCCTAAGTTTTGAGAACCAAGGTATCAATCCAGTAGGAGACAACGCACAAGTCACCTAGTACCTGCACAAACAATCAAGAACCTTGCAACCAACGCGATAAAGGGGTTGTCAATCCCTTCATGGTCACTTCATAAAGTGAGATCTAATAAAGATAGTAAAGTAAATATTTTTGGTATTTTTGTTGTCTAGATTGGAAAGTAAAGATTGCAAAATAGTAAACGAGATGCAATGTAAATAAAAGAGATGCAATATAATAAGACAGAGACCCGGAGGCCATAGGTTTCACTAGTGGCTTCTCTCAAGATAGCATGTATTACGGTGGGTGAACAAATTACTACCGAGCAATTGATAGAAAAGTGCATAGTTATGAAGATATCTAAGGCAATGATCATGAAAATAGGCATCACGTCCGTGTCAAGTAGACCGAAACGATTCTGCATCTACTACTGTTACTCCACACATCGACCGCTATCCAGCATGCATCTAGAGTATTAAGTTCATAAGAACAGAGTAACGCATTAAGCAAAATGACATGATGTAGAGCGTTAAACTCAAGCAATATGATATAAACTCCATCTTTCTATCCTCAATGGCAACAATACAATACGTGCCTTGCTGCCCCTACTGTCACTGGGAGAGGACACCGCAAGATTGAACCCAAAGCTAAGAACTTCTCCCATTGCAAGAAAGATCAATATAGTAGGCCAAACTAAACCGATAATTCAAAGAGACTTGCAAAGATATCAAATCATGCATATAAGAATTCAGAGAAGAACCAAATAATATTCATAGATAATCAAGTTCATAAATCCACAATTCATTGGATCTCGGCAAACACACCGTGAAAGAGTATTACATCGAATACATCTCCAAAAACATCGAGGAGAAATTTGTATTGAGAACCAAAGAGAGAGAAGCCATCTAGCTAATAACTATGGACCCGAAGGTCTCTGGTAAACTACTCACGCTTCATCGGAGAGGCAATGGTGTTGATGTAGAAGCCCTCCGTGATCGATTCCCCCTCCGGCAGATCGCCGGAAAAGGCCCCAAGATGGGATCTCACGGGTACAGAAGGTTGCGGCGGTGGAAAAGTGGTTTCGTGGCTCCCCCTGATGTTTCTAGGGTATAAGAGTATATATAGGCGAAAGAAGTACGTTGGTGGAGCTACGAGGGGCCACAAGGGTGGGGGCGCGCCCTCCTACATCATGGCGTTCCAGACTACAACTCCAAGTCTTCTGGATTGCTTTCGGTCCAAGAAAGAACATCGCAAAGGTTTAATTCCGTTTGGATTCCATTTGATATTCCTTTTCTGCGAAACATTAAAATAGGCAAAAAAACAGAAACTGACATTGGACCTTCGGTTAATAGGTTAGTCCCAAAAATAATATAAAAGAGCATATTAAAGCCTATTAAACATCCAAAACAGATAATATGATAGCATGGAACAATAAAAAGTTATAGATACGTTGGAGACGTATCAAGCATCCCCAAGCTTAATTCCTGCTCGTCCTCGAGTAGGTAAATGATAAAAACAGAATTTTTGATGTGGAATGCTACCTATCATAATTATCAATGTAATGTTATTTATTGTGGCATGAATGTTCAGATCCGAAGATTCAAAACAAAAGTTTAATATTGACATAAAAATAATAATACTTCAAGCATACTAATAAAGCAATCATGTCTTCTCAAAATAATGTTGCCAAAGAAAGTTATCCCTACAAAATCATATAGTCTGGCTATGCTCTATCTTCATCACACAAAATATTTAAATCATGCACAAGCCCGATGACAAGCCAAGCAATTGTTTCATACTTTTGATGTTCTCAAACTTTTTCAATCCTCACGCAATACATGAGCGTGAGCCATCGACATAGCACTATAGGTGGAGTAGAATGGTGGTTGTGGAGAAGACAAAAAGGAGAAGATAGTCTCACATCAACTAGGCGTATCAATGGGCTATGGAGATGCCCATCAATAGATATCAATGTGAGTGAGTAGGGGTTGCCATGCAACGGATGCACTAGAGCTATAAGTGTATGAAAGCTGAACAAGAAACTAAGTGGGTGTGCATCCAACTCAGTTGCTCACGAAGACCTAGGGCATTTTGAGGAAGCCCTCCATTGGAATATACAAGCCAAGTTCTATAATGAAAGATTCCCACTAGTATATGAAAGTGACAACATAAGAGACTCTCTATCATGAAGATCATGGTGCTACTTTGAAGCACAAGTGTGGTAAAAGGATAGTAGCATTGCCCCTTCTCTCTTTTTCTCTCATTTTTTTATTTGGGCCTTTCTATTTTTTATGGCCTCTTTTTTTTTGTCCGGAGTCTCATCCCGACTTGTGGGGGAATCATAGTCTCCATCATCCTTTCCTCACTGGGACAATGCTCTAATAATGAAGATCATCACACTTTTATTTACTTGCAACTCAAGAATTACAACTCAATACTTAGAACAAAATATGACTCTATATGAATGCTTTCGGCGGTGTACCAGGATGTGCAATGAATCAAGAGTGACATGTATGAAAGAATTATGAAGGTGGCTTTGCCACAAATACGATGTCAACTACATGATCATGCAAAGCAATATGACAATGATGAAGCGTGTCATAATAAACGGAATGGTGGAAAGTTGCATGGCAATATATCTCGGAATGGCTATGGAAATGCCATAATAGGTGGGTATGGTGTCTGTTTTGAGGAAGATATATGGTGGATGTATGGTACCGGCGAAAGTTGCGCGGCAGAAGAGAGGCTAGCAATGGTGGAAGGGTGAGAGTGCGTATAATGCATGGACTCAACATTAGTCATAAAGAACTCACATACTTATTGCAAAAATCTATTACTTATCGAAACAAAGTACTACGCGCATGCTCCTGGGGGGGATAGATTGGTAGGCAAAGACCATCGCTCATCCCCGACCGCCACTCATAAGGAAGACAATCAAAAAATAAGTCATGCTCTAACTTCATGACATAACGGTTCACCATACGTGCATGCTACGGGAATCACAAACTTTAACACAAGTATCTCTCAAATTCACAACTACTCAACTAGCATGACTCTAATATCACCATCTTCATATCTCAAAGCAATCATAAGGAATCAAACTTCTCATAGTATTCAATGCACTTTATATGAAAGTTTTTATAATACCCATCTTGGATGCCCATCATATTAGGACTAATTTTATAACCAAAGAAAATTACCATGTTGTTCTAAAAGACTCTCAAAATAATATAAGTGAAGAATGAGAGATCAACAATTTCTATAAAATAAAACCACCACCGTGCTCTAAAAAGATATAACTAAAGCACTAGAGCAAAATTATCTAGCTCAAAAGATATAAGTGAAGCACATAGAGTATTCTAATAAATTTCGATTCATGCGTGTCTCTCCCAAAAGGTGTGTATAGCAAGGCTGATTGTGGTAAAATAAAAATCAAATACTCAAATCATACAAGACGCTCCAAGCAAAACACATATCATGTGGTGAATAAAAATATAGCCTCAAGTAAAGTTACCGATAGAGCGAAGATTTAAAGAGGGATGCCTTCCGGGGCATCCCCAAGCTTAGGCTTTTGGTTGTCCTTGAATTTTACCTTGGGGTGCCTTGGGCATCCTCAATCTTAGGCTCTTGCCACTCCTTATTCCAAAATCCATCAAATCTTTAGCCAAAAACATGAAAACTTCACAACACAAAACTTCAACAGAAAATCTCATGAGCTTCGTTAGTATAAGAAAATAAACCACCACTTTAATGAACTGTAATGAACACATTCTTTATTTATATTGGTTTTAAACCTACTGTATTCCAACTTCTCTATGGTTCATACCCCCCCCCCCGATACTACTCATAGATTAATCAAAATAAGCAAACAACACACGAAAAACAGAATCTGTCAAAACAGAACAGTTTGTAGAAATCTGATTTGTTCGAATACTTCTAGAACTCCAAAACTTCTGAAAAACTACGAAAACCTGGATAATTTGTATATTAATCTACTTCAAAAAGAATTAGCATTTTATCACGTTCTGGTGAATTTTAATAATTATTTTCGTTAGCGCAAAGTTTTTGTCTTTTTTAGCAAGATCAAACAACTATCACCCAAGAAGATCCTAGTGGTTCTACTTGGAACAAACACTAATTAAAACATAAAACCACATCTAAATAGAGGCTAGATGAAATATTATTACTAAACAGGAACAAAAAGCAAAAAACAGAAATATAATTGGGTTGCCTCCCAACAAGCGCTATCGTTTAACGCCCCTAGCTTAGCATAAAAGCAAGAGTAGATTTAGGTGTTGTCATCTTTGGTATGCTATCCATAAGTGGCTCTCATAATAGATTCATAAGGAAATTTAATTTTCTTCCTAGGAAAGTGTTGCATGCCTTTCCTTAACGGAAATTGGAATCTAATATTTCCTTCTTTCATATCAGTAATTGCACCAATCGTTCTAAGGAAAGGTCTACCAAGAATAATAGGACATGTAGGATTGCAGTCTATATCAAGAACGAAATATACGGGAACGTAATTCCTATTTGCAACAATAATAACATCATTAATCCTTCCCATAGGTTTCTTAATGGTGGAATCCGCAAGATGCAGATTTAAAGAACAATCATCAAATTCACGGAAACCTAGCACGTCACACAAAGTTTTTGGAATCGTGAAAACACTAGCACCCAAATCACATAAAGCATATCATTCATAATTTTTAATCTTAATTTTAATAGTAGGTTCCCACTCATCATAAAGTTTTCTAGGGATAGAAACTTCTAGTTCAAGCTTTTCTTCATGGGATTGCATTAAGGCATCAACGATATGTTTAGTAAAAGCTTTATTTTGATTATAAGCATGAGGAGAATTTAACACGGATTGCAAAAAGGAAATACGATCTATCAAAGAGCAATTATCATAATAAAATTCCTTGAAATCCAAAATAGTGGGTTCATTGCTATGCAAAGTTTTGACCTCTTCAATCCCACTCTTATCAATTTTTGCATCAAGATCTAAAAACTCTGAATCATTGGGATGCCTTTTAACTAAAGTTGACTCATATCCAGTCCCATCTTTATCAAGATTCATATTGGAAAACAAGGATTTAATAGGAGTCACATCAATCACTTTTAGATCTTCATCATTATTATCATGAAAACTAGAAGAACACGCTTTCACAAAGCAATCTTTTTTAGCACGCATCCTAGAGGTTCTTTCTTTGCACTCATCAATGGAAATTCTCATGGCTTTGAGAGAATCATTTATGTCATGCTTAGGTGGAATATATCTAATTTTCAAAGAATTAACATCAAGAGAAATTCTATCCATGTTCCTAGCCAACTCATCAATCTTAAGCAATTTTTCTTCAACCAAAGCATTGAAATTCTTTTGCGGACTCATAAATTCTTTAACACTAGTCTCAAAATCAGAGGGCATCTTATTAAAATATCCATAAGAGTTGTTGCAGGAATTACCATAATTATTAGAGGAATTACTAGGAAACGGCCTAGAATTAAAGTTTCCTCTATACGCGTTGTTACCAAAATTATTCCTACCAACAAAATTCACATCCATAGATTCATAATTATTCTCAATCAAAGTGGACAAAGGCATGTCATTAGGATCAGAAGAAACACTTTTATTAGCAAAAAATTTCATAAGTTCATCCATCTTTCCACTCAAAACATTAATCTCTTCAATCGCATGAACTTTTTTACTAGTGGACCTTTCGGTGTGCCATTGAGAATAATTGACCATAATATTGTCTGGGAGTTTAGTAGCTTCTCCTAAAGTGATTTCCATAAAAGTGCCTCCCGCGGCCGAATCTAAAAGATTTCTAGAAGCAAAATTCAATCCGGCATAATTTTTTTTTATAATTATCCACAAATTCAAACCATGTGTAGGACAATTACGTATTATTAATTTCATCCTCTCCCAAGCTTGTGCAACATGCTCATGATCAAGTTGCTTAAAATTAATAATATCGTTCCTGAGAGAGATGATCTTAGCGGGAGGAAAATACTTAGAGATAAAAGAATCTTTGCACTTATTCCATGAATCAATACTATTTTTAGGCAAAGAAGAGAACCAAGTTTTAGCACGATCTCTAAGCGAAAATGGGAATATCTTCAATTTAACAATATCATTATCCACATTTTTCTTCTTTTGCATATCACACAAATCAACAAAGTTGTTTAGATGGGTAGCGGCATCTTCACTAGGAAGGCTAGAAAATTGATCTTTCATGACAAGATTCAACAAAGCGGTATTGATTTCACAAGATTCAGCATCGGTAGTAGAGCAATAGGAGTGCTAATAAAATCATTGTTGTTGGTGTTGGAAAAGTCACACAATTTGGTATTATCTTGAGCCATCGTGACAAACAATCAATCCAACACACAAGCACACAAGAAGCAAGCGAAAAGAGACGAACGGAAGAAGGGGCGAAAAAAAGGCAAAGGGTTTCGGAAATTGTTTTAGAAGTGGGGGAGAGGAAAATGATAGGCCAGTGGAAAATAATGTAATGCGAGGGACAAGATTTTAGGATGGGTACTTGGTATGTCTTGACTTGGCGTAGGTCTCCCCGGCAACGGCGCCAGAAATCCTTCTTGCTACCTGAGGGAGTCCTGGACTAGGGGGTGTCCGGATAGCCGAACTATCATCACGGCCGGACTCCAAGATTATGAAGATACAAGATTGAAGACTTCGTCCCGTGTCCGGATGGGACTTTCCTTGGCGTGGAAGGCAAGCTTGGCGATGCGGATATGTAGATCTCCTACCATTGTAACCGACTCTGTGTAACCCTAACCTATCCGGTGTCTATATAAACCGGAGGGTTTTAGTCCAGAGGACGAACAACAATCATACCATAGGCTAGCTTCTAGGGTTTAGCCTCCTTGATCTCGTGGTAGATCTACTCTTGTACTACCCATATCATCAATATTAATCAAGCAGGAGTAGGGTATTACCTCCATCGAGAGGGCCCGAACCTGGGTAAAAACATCGTGTCCCTTGTCTCCTGTTACCATCCGCCTAGACGCACAGTTCGGGACCCCCTACCCGAGATCCGCCGGTTTGACACCGACATTGGTGCTTTCATTGAGAGTTCCTCTGTGTCGTCACCTATAGGCCCGATGGCTCCTACGATCATCAACAACGACGCGGTCCAGGTGAGACTTTTCTCCCCGGACAGATCTTCGTATTCCGCAGCTTTGCACTGCGGGCCAATTCACTTGGCCATCTGGAGCAGATCGAAAGCCACGCCCCTGGCCATCAGGTCAGATTTGGAAGCTTGAATTATACGGCCGACATCCGCGGAGACTTGATCTTCGACAGATTCGAGCCACAGCCAAGCGCGCCGCACTGTCTCGATGGGCATGATCTAACTCTGCCGAGCGGTGTCACGGAGGTCGCACTAGTGTCCGCTCCGAACATTGATTCGAGCCGATCTCGCCGATCGAGGATCGTTGGTTGGACACCACTTGGGGCTGAAATCTCTACGGCGATTAAGCCGAACACAATCCTGTCGCTGCGAAGACCGTGACTCCGGTGCCGGACTCCTCTCCGGACTCGAACCCTCCGCGCCAGCCAATCGACTCGATCGGGCGCGGTTATGGAGTTCATCGCCGCGGACATCTTTCAGCACTCGCCCTTTGGCGACATCCTGAATTCACTAAAGTCTCTCTCTTTATCCGGAGAGCCATGGCCGGACTACGGTCAGGAAGGTTGGGATGCGGACGTCGGAGAAATTCAACGCCCACCCACCACCCACCTCGTAGCCACTGTCGAAAACTTACACGACGTGCTCGATTTCGACTCTGAAGACATCGACGGTATGGACGACGATGTAGGAGACAACCATGAACTAGCGCCTATAGGATGCTGGACAACCACCTCATCCCATGATGTATACATGGTGGATACACCTAAAGGAAATGAAGACGAGGAACAACGGGACGCTACGAAGGATAAATCCCTCAAAAAGCAGTCAAAACGGCAACATAAACGCCGAACCAAGTCCTCAACAAAGACCCAGCCATAGAGCAGGGCGAACCGGTGGACGACAAACATGCTATCGAGCAATCGTCCGAACATGACAACTTGGATAAACAACCCGTCCCCGGCGAAGACAACAGTCCGGACGATCTCACTGCGGACAAATTGTTGGAGCAGAATAGCGTCCACAAAAGGCTCGTCGCCACTGTGCGTAGCCTGAAAAAGCAGAAGCGGAAGCTCAAAACAGTGGAAGATGCACTCAGAATCAGTTGGAGCAGAGTATTCAACACCGCAGACAAATACGGCGACAGTCGCTGAACAAAGAGCTACCCAAAGAGAAAACTACTGCCTGAATTTGATGAGGAGGCCATAGAGGCCCCACAATCAAAAAGTAAGAAGGCCACCCGGTCGGATGGATGGCCCCACGGCAAAAAGAGAGCGGCAAATGGCGCCGCACACAAGCCGATGCGCGATCCGCATAAGGATTCACATCAAAAGGATGGCCAGTTAGGTCCGTCGTGGCCGAGAAAGCAAGCTCTTCAAAGCAATGCAACACGCCAAATATCCGAACATCACGGCACAGCCAAATACAGGGGCGACGCACATCCCCTATGCTTCACCGATGAGGTGCTGGATCATGAATTTCCAGAGGGATTCAAACCCGTGAACATAGAGGCATACGACGGAACAACAGACCCTGGAGTCTGGATTGAGGATTACATCCTCCATATACACATGGCTAGACGAGATGATCTCCACGCCATAAAATACTTACCCTCAAACTCAAAGGGCCAGCTCGGCATTGGCTTAAAAGCCTCCCCGAAAATACCATTGGAAGCTGGGAAGAGCTCGAGGATGCGTTTCGGGCAAATTTTCAGGGGACCTATGTCCACCCTCCAGATGCAGACGATCTAAGTCACATAACTCAACAGCCCGGAGAGTCAGCCCAAAAATTCTGGAACAGGTTCCTTACTAAAAAGAACCAAATAGTCGACTGACCGGATGCCGAAACCTTAGCAGCCTTCAAACACAATGTCCGAGACGAATGGCTCGCCAGACACCTCGACCAAGAAAAGCCAAGAACAATGGCCGCTTTAACAAACCTCATGACCCGCTTTTGCGCGGGAGAGGACAGCTAGCTAGCAAGATGCAGCACCAGTGACCCAAGTACATCCGAAGTCAGGGATGGAAACGGGAAACCACGGCGCAACAAGGACCAGCGCCGGATTAAAGGGAACGGTCCAAAGAGCGCGTCAGTCAACGCCGGATTCAAAAGCTCACGACAGAACAATAAAAAACTGCCCCTTAAGGACAATAGCGATGAGCTATCCAACTTAAACAAAATCTTGGACAAGATATGTCAAATCCACAGTACTCTCGGGAGGCACGCAAACCATACCCACGTAAATTGTTGGGTCTTCAAACAGTCCGCAGACTCAACACGAACACAAGGGGCTCGACACACCAAGTGAAGATGATGACGAGCACCACCAGCAGAGCCCGGAAAACAAAAGAATTTCCCACAAGAAGTTAAAACAAGTAAACTCACTTCATGTGATAAAAGGAAAACAGAGCGGCGCCCATTAAGACGCCACCGCACATACTACCCTAGCGGAGTACCAACACCGGTTGTCAAAACCAATCACCTTCGACCATCGTGACTACTCAAGTATCCGAACGCAGGATGGACTGCCTTGATATTGGATCCTATAATCGAGGGATTCCAATTTACACAAGTCCTCATGGATGGCGGCAGTGACATAAACCTGATATATCAGGACACAATCCGCAGGATGGGGATAGAACCAACCAAAATTCGCCATAGCAACACCTCCTTCAAAGGGGTAATGCCAGGCCCATATGCCCATTGTACGGGCTCCCTACTGCTAGAAGTTGTGTTCGGTTCATTCGACAACTTCCATCGCGAAAAGTTAGTCTTGCAGGTCGCCCCATTTAAAAGTACCCATCAAGCACTATTGGGACGCGAAGCTTTCGCCCGCTTTAACGCAATACCGCATTATGCATCTCTAACACTTAAAATGCCCGGTCCACGCGGCATCATCTCATTAAAAGGGAGTATTAAGTGTTACTCGAGCACGGAAGAACGCAAGACTTCCTTGACAGCCCCACACCTATCCGGCTCCGCTAGTCAAAGAACCTGAATAGGTCATTCAAACCCCGGACACGGCTAGACGAGTCCGGCGCCTACTAGCGGCATACCCCCATACAAGGGGCTGCATGCATGTACAACAAGAGACAATAAAGCTCAATTTCATTCACTTCTTGAATCGCATCTGCTTATTTAATATAAAGTACATCTTTTGCACGATCCTTTTCTTTTAAACTAAGTTCCTCTCTTTACAGATGAACAACGTGCTACACTCGTCGAGGATACGGCACAACGGAGACACAGCGCAGACGCGATGAGGGACCCGTTGCAAGGATTCTTTTCAGATTAAGACCCTGCATAAACCTTTTTTACTGTCTCTTGTTGATATACATCGCCCGGTTTCTTACTATAATCGAGGAGGAGGCTGGCGTTTTGGCATTGGCCGCACCAGAATTTTTGCGTGTACCTGGACACCAGGGGCTCAGGGCATTATTCTGCCCGTTTTTATAAAGACCGAATACCTTAGGGAGTGTTCGGCGTCTCGAGTTATGGCTTATATGCATCAGCTCCGAATCATGTCTTTGGTCAAATGTTGGGTTTGCCCGGCTCCTGTGTTTTGCTGCCTTACGTTCCGCTCTATCGGCTAACGTGGCACCAGGAGAACTACTGCGATTGTGCCCTGGTTCGGCCGGGCGAGCACCTCAGTAGAGAAAGCCGAAAACCGATCATGATATAGCGAGAGACTGGTCAACCACTCGATGACTCACCGGAATGTTTAGAATTCCTCCGCATTAACGAAGGACCGGTTTTTGGTCAGGCACATACGCACCCCGAATTCGGGTGAGTGCGGTGCCCTGTGGGCTATATAGTAGCCCCACCCTCGAACTCCTATGGCTAAGTGAAAGTGATAAAGCATTATAGTCCGGTTGCCAAGTTTGCTACGCTACCACCTCCTTAACAGGACCAAGACGTTGGATTAAGTGTGAAAAAGCGCCTTCTTTGCAAACACCCCGCACTATGTGCGTGGGGCTGAAGCCAAGGACTGCCATCTTTCGTGTTATATATACATATACATAAACGACCGCACAGGGAGTAGTTTACTACTTGACCGCACAAGTATAAAAAGCTCTTATATTCTATTGAAACATTGTTTTCACAAATCATACATGTCATTTAAACATAATATCCTTCGAGCACTGCGTCTCTATTAAACTAACGCCCTGCATGACTTCCTCAAAGTAGTGCTCGGCGGTACTAAACTTCTGTCCGAATCTTGGGATGCAACGTCGGTGGCCTTCATCTCTGCCCAAGATGTCTTTACACGGGCGAGCCATCCGCGCTCCTCAATATCGTCGACCGCTTCATTGCGTCGACACGCTGATACCGCACTAAGGAACTGCTGCACTAAACCAAAATAACTCTTCATTTGGGTCCGCCCGCCACAAATGAGTCATGACATGCTTCATGGCAAGTCCAGATAATCGACTCAGCTCGGCCCATTCGCCAACCGATCGGTCAACGGAAGAGGACGCCCGGACTATGGAATTGCGACCAATATAGCTCTTCCCTTATGTGCCCCTTCCGCCTCGGAAGTGCTCAATCGCGTCCGCGGCGCTTCGCCGCTAAGTCCAGATAAGCATCCTCCGAACTCCACAACTTGTCCAACTGAGCATACTTTGGATCCGTATATTTCCTCTGTAGCAGAAACGGTTTTCCAGCCGCAATAGCCCCGGCCTAACTTAGCTCCTCCTTGGCAGCTCTCAAAGCCGGACGGGCATCCTTGGATTCGGCGGCGGCCTTTTTCAGGCCCTCTTGCTCGGCTTGACGTTCTTTTTCAAGAACCTCGCAGTGATCGGTCGTATTCTTCAACTTTCTGGCCATATCGGCCATTTCTTCTTTGCTTCGGCAGTTAGCAGCCCGTTCGGCTTCTAGCTCTTCGGCCGCCCTTAAAGAGGCCGCATTACTATTTATGGCTTGCTCTTTCGCTCGAGCGAGTTCCGCCCGCAGCTCCTCCACAGCTGCAGCACCATCTGCATTAAGCATACATGTAGTAAGGCATGGGCGTCAAGCTCCCTTACCAGGTGTCCGCGTAGAAGTCGCATACCTTGTGACTCGTCAAACCATTTATTGACAACCGCGATGTCCGCATCCGCCTCGTCAAGTTGCCGCTTTAGTTCGGCATATTCATCAGTCCGGATGGCCACCGGACGCTCCGCCACCTATTTAGGAGCGGCGATATGTTATAACTGAGATTTTGATCCTCGGCACGCTGTCAATTTTGACAACATACCGAGTCTCGGGGCTACTATCTATACAGGCGCATTCTATATGCATAACTGTTAGAAGGTACATCATTTTGCGTACCTCGAACCCCGTCGATGGCTTCGACGGCTTGAACAATCCGCTCTCCGCGGATGCAATTCTTTCAATCATCGTACCCATTAGCACACGGTGATCCTCTGAGATAGCCGCTCGCCCGAGCAGATCCTTCAGCCCCTCCGACCGCACACCGCTTGGCGCCGGACCTTCCGGCCCCGCCGGACTTGGGGGAACCCGGAAGAAGATCCCCCGAAGACGAGCTTTGCTGAGAAGGGCTGAGATCCGAACTACAAGGTACAATTTCGGTTATCTCCAGAAATAAATACAGGGATGTTCCTTACTTACAAAACCCCTTCCTTTTTACTTACGGCTCGCTGGAGGGCTGATCCCCTTGGGTAAATAGTGCGGCTGGGGTACTTCCCAGCGCCGGACTCTCTGACGAAGATTTCTTTCCCCTATTCAAGGCCTTGACCTCCAGATCTTCCGAAGCGGTGCTCTTCTCTCCTTGGAGGGTGGGACTTTTGATCCCTCCCTCCTCAAAGGCCTCTTTCATGGAGGCGGTTGCTTCCCCGCTCCCCTCACTTTCTTTAAAAGGCGCGGCCTTCAACATCTTGGCCAGCATGGGATCCGGCGTGTTCTCTGGGAGGGGAGCCGGACACCTTATTAACTTTGCCTTGGCTATCCACTCCTGTTCAAGAAACGGCCCCTTTAAAGGGCATGTATATGATAAATGAATGAACAGCCTGTCCGGTTACAAGACTACTTACTTCAGTATCTGGGCGATTGCAGCTTAGTCCTGCGTCCTCAGTCAGGTCCGGACACTTCTCTTGTGATCCGAAGGACAGTTTATACATCTCCACGGGCGTCGTACCCATAAATTTTTGGAGAGCTCGTGGTCCCTCCGGATTAAATTCCCACAAAGTGAGGGGCGGCGTTTGCAGGCGAAGGCACCGAATCAACATAACATGCGCCATCGCAACCAGATTGATCTCTCTTTCTTGGAGGTCTCGAATACGGCCTCGCAACAAAGGGACGCCCTTGGACGGCCCCTCACGAGCCCCTTGTTGACCCATGACGCCACTGTGGTGGACCTGGCGGAAGGCGGGAAGCGCCACCCATTTGGTGCCCCTAGGAGCAGTGATATAAAATCACTCCCGTTGCCACAAACCAAGCTCCTCTTGAAAAGAGCCCTCGGGCCACTGAGCATCAGCACATTTGCTTATGACCGCCCCTCCGCACTCTGCTTGCTGCCCCTCGATCATCTTTGGCTCCACCTTGAAGGTCTTGAGCGACAATCCAGAGTGAGGGGTAATATGGAGGAAGGCCTCACATACGACAATGAATGACGAGATATGTAGGATGGACTCCGGATTCAAGTCATGGAAATCCAGCCCATAATAAAACATGAGCCCCCGCACAAAGGGATCCGTCGGGAAGCCTAAACCCCGAAGGAAGTGAGACACGAACACCACGTTCTCGCCGGGCTCAGGAGTGGGAATGACCTGCCCTGGAGCAGGCAGCCTATGCAAAATCTCGCCGGTTAGATACCTGGCGTCTCGCAGCTTTAGCGCATCTTCTTCTGTGACGGAAGAAGACATCCATCGGCCGTGCTGGTCGGAGCCGGACATCGTCGAGGGTCCGAAGCGCCTAAATCTGAAGCTTTGGGTGTTAGAACCCGAAGCGCGAGGCGAACTCGATGGAGGGCGTAAAGAAGAAGAGGGCCTTGGTCTCATTATAAAGAGATTTGAATACCAAGAGCCCTCCCCGTGGTCGATTAGGACTCGCCTTTGATAGAGGAGGCGCGCCAACGGGCACGGTTGGGTTACCCACGTCCGTATTGATGGGAATCTCGGAATAAGGGGGAACGATCTATTCTTTGATAAGACGTGCCAGGGAAACCGCCTCGCTAAACGCGCTGAGGTGGAACAACAAAAAAAACGATTCATATAAAGGCCTGGCCGTGGTGTGCTGTCACGCCGCGGAATACGTCAGCAGATCTGTGCAAAAAGTTATTCTCTCTACGGTGGTATGTGGAACTTGTTTTGCAGAGCCGGACACTATCCTTGTGTTCAAAACCTTCTATGAAGTATTCGGAGGAGGAACCCGGCTCGCAATGCCGAAGACAATCAACGCGTTGGACTCGTCGTCATTGAAGCCTGGTTCAGGGGCTACCGAGGAGTCCTGGACTAGGGGTGTCCGGATAGCCGAACTATCATCACGGCCGACTCCAAGATTATGAAAATACAAGATTGAAGACTTCATTCCCGTCCGGATGGGACTTTCCTTGGCGTGGAAGGCAAGCTTGGCGATACGGATATGTAGATCTACCATTGTAACCGACTCTGTGTAACCCTAACCTATCCTGTGTCTATATAAACCGGAGGGTTTTAGTCCATAGGACGAACAACAATCATACCATAGGCTAGCTTCTAGGGTTTAGCCTCCTTGATCTCGTGGTAGATCTACTCTTGTACTACCCATATCATCAATAATAATCAAGCAGGAGTAGGGTATTACCTCCATCGAGAGGGCCCGAACCTGGGTAAAAACATCGTGTCCCTTGTCTCCTGTTACCATCCGCCTAGACGCACAGTTCGGGACCCCCTACCTGAGATCTGCCGGTTTTGACACCGACACTACCTCTTGAGCATGTGTTGGTTTTCTCTTCAAGAGGAAAGGGTGATGTAGAAATGTAGCGTAAGTATTTCCCTCAGTTTTTGAGAACCACGGTATCAATCCAGTAGGAGACAATGCACAAGTCACCTAGTACCTGCACAAACAATCAACAACCTTGCAACCAACGCGATAAAGGGCTTGTCAATCCCTTCACGGTCACTCGCAAAAGTGAGATCTAATAAAGATAGTAAAGTAAATATTTTTGGTATTTTTGTTGTCTAGATTGGAAAGTAAAGATTGCAAAATAGTAAACGAGATGCGATGTAAATAAAAGAGATTAAATATAATAAGAAAGAGACCCGGGGGCCATAGGTTTCACTAGTGGATTCTCTCAAGATAGCATGTATTACGGTGGGTGAACAAATTACTACCGAGCAATTGATAGAAAAGAGCATAGTTATGAAGATATCTAAGGCAATGATCATGAATATAGGCATCATGTCTGTGTCAAGTAGACCGAAACGATTCTGCATCTACTACTGTTACTCCACACATCGGCCACTATCTAGCATGCATCTAGAGTATTAAGTTCATAAGAACAAAGTAACACATTAAGCAAGATGACATGATGTAGAGGGATAAACTCAAGAAATATGATATAAACCCCATCTTTTTATCCTCGATGGCAACAATACGATATGTGCCTTGCTGCCCCTATTTTAACTGGGAAAGGACACCGCAAGATTGAACCCAAAGCTAAGCACTTCTCCCATTGCAAGAAAGATCAATCTAGTCGGCCAAACTAAACCGATATTCCAAAGAGACTTGCAAAGATATCAAATCATGCATATAAGAATCCAGAGAAGAACCAAATAATATTCATCGATAATCAAGTTCATAAATCCACAATTCATCGGATCTCGGCAAACACACTGCAAAAGAGTATTACATCGAATAGATCTCCAAGAACATCGAGGAGAAGTTTGTATTGAGAATCAAAGAGAGAGAAGAAGCCATCTAGCTAATAATAATGAACCCGAAGGTCTGTGGTAAACTACTCATGCTTCATCGGAGAGGCAATGGTGTTGATGTAGGAGCCCTCCGTGATCGATTCCCCCTCCGGCAGATCGCCGGAAAAGGCCCCAAGATGGGATCTCACGTGTACAGAAGGTTGCGGCGGTGGAAAAGTGGTTTCGTGGCTCCACCTGATGTTTCTAGGGTATACGAGTATATATAGGCGAAAGAAGTACGTCGGTGGAGCTACGAGGGGCCCACGAGGGTGCGGGCGCGCCCTCCTGCCTCGTGGCCACCTCGTGGCGTTCCAGACTTTAACTCCAAGTCTTCTGGATTGCTTTTGGTCCAAGAAAGATCATCGCGAAGGTTTCATTCCGTTTGATATTCCTTTTCTACAAAACACTAAAATAGGAAAACAATAGAAATGGCACTGGGCCTTCGGTTAATATGTTAGTCCCAAAAATAATATAAAAGAGCATATTAAAGCCCATTAAACATCCAAAACAGATAATATAATAGCATGGAACAATAAAAAATTATACATACGTTGGAGACGTATCATGCAGCAAAGTGATCAGTAGCAAAGTAGTATGATAGTTTTGGTAATAGTAGCAGTAGCAACGATAACAGTAACAGTGATAGTAGTATTTTTGTTGCAAGTGTAACAGTGATGATAGCAGTTGTAACTTAGCAGAAACAATATAAGATAAATTCGTAGGCATTGGATCGGTGACTTGTTGGATGATATTCATCATTAGACAGTTATAACCTAGGGCGATATGGCAATAGCTCCAGTTCATCAATATAATGTAGGCATGTATTCCATAAATAGTCATACGTGCTTATGGAAAGAACTTGCAAGACACCTTTTGTCCTACCCTCCCGTGGCAGCGCGGTCCATAATGGAAACTAAGGGATATTAAGGCCTCCTTTTAATAGAGAACCGGAACAAAGCATTAACACATAGTGAATACATGAACTCCTCAAACTACGGTCATCACCGGGAGTGGTCCCGACTATTGTCACTCCGGGGTTGGCAGATCATAACACATAGTAGGTGACTATGACTTGCAAAATCGGATCTAAAACATGGATATAATTATGATAATATAAACAGTTCAGATATGAGTTCATGGCACCCGGGCCCAAAGTGACAAGCATTAATCATAGCAAAGTCATAGCAACATCAATCTAAGAACATAGTTGATACTAGGGATCAAGCCCTAACAAAACTAGCTCGATTACATGATGAATCTCATCCAACTCCTCACCGACTAGCGAGCCTACGAAGGAATTACTCACTCCCGGTGGGGAGCATCATGGAATTGGCGATGGAGAAAGGTTGGTGATGATGAAGAACGAAGATACCCCTCTCCGGAGCCCCAAACAGACTCCAGATCTAGCCTCCTGATGAAGAATAGGAGGTGACGGCGGCTCCATCTCGTGGATCGTGATAATTCTTTCTCCCTGATTTTTTTCTGAAAAAATAGGATTTTATAGCGTTAGTTTCAGGGTCAGCGGGGCCACCAGGTGGGGACAACCCACCTGGGCGCGCCAAGAGAGGGGGGCGCGCCCTGGTGGGTTGTGCCCACCCAGGTGCACCTCTCCAGCAGATCTTGGCTCCAGAAATTATTATTTATTATATAAAAATTCCTCACGAAGTGTCGTTCCATTCCGAGAACTTATATTTCTGCACAAAAACAACACCATGGTAGTTCTGCTGAAAAGAACGTCAGTCCGGGGTTAGTTTCATTCGAATCATGCAAATTAGAGTCCAAAACAAGAGGAAAAGCATTAGGAAAAGTAGATACGTTGGAGACTTATCAAGAACATGCAAGAAAATAATAGCTAAGCAATCTGAAATTGCGTATATGCTAGTTGGAATAAAAAGTCACAAGATGAAATAATTGGGGTTCCGATAGGATGACTTGATGGCCGCACTAGCCGCCATGAGCGAAGACAAATAAAAGTAGCAATAGGTAAACTTATCTAAACAAAACCTGAGTGTAAACCCTAACATAGACTAGCTATTTAGTGAAGATGACCGAGGGCAACTGCCACTTAATTTTGGCGTCGCAAATCGATCTCCAGGGTCATACGACATGAGGGCTTTAGAAGCCCATCTCGTTTGCACTAAATTGCATGCATGCATCATGTCGCATCACATGGGTCCGGGCCCAAATTCCTTACAAGCACGTTGCATCTCTTGCATGGCCCATCAGATTATACTTTCTTTTATTGGATGCAAAAAGCTAGTGTTGTTTCTGGTTGTTTCAAGAAGCCAATGATCTCTTTCTTCATCTTGACATATGGCTTGTAAAATTCTCTATTAAGTCTGTACAAAATAAAACCGGGTGTCGTAATTTTGTCTTGGGCAACAAAATAAAATATATGGTGTAGTTATTAGTTGAGATTACTTGGAAAATATATCCACATGTAATGATCATGATCTTATCCGAGGTAGCTATGTGTACATCATCCTCCCTTCCTTGAAAACAAAGTCGTCCTTGACTTTTGTGTACCTGAAAATCATCACAAGCAAAGCAAAAATAGATGCAACATGTATATTCTATTTTGAAGGTGTTCGTTCACGAGGTCAAGCAAATTTTTTACGCCATAAGTAATATCATGATAAATTTTACCCCAAATAGAGTATATATATGAATTACGGGGATGCAAACTAACTATCTAGGCACGTGGTATGTCCAGATCAGAAGTTGAAACACTCAACAGACAAAATTCTAGAATTGATAGCAAGCATACTATGCATAGTACGATCCGTTGATTTAGCTTTGTCATCATTTATTATTTCATCAGGGGTCATAGGAAACAAGGTAATGGTTTTCCCTTCAAACACAAGAGTATACGAATTTGTTCTACCATGATGGGTAACACTATTATCATATTGCCAAGGTCGACCTAACAATAAAGAACAACCTTTCATAGGTACACCATCACAGCCAACATAATCATGATTTGAACCAAGTGTAAAATGGACCCTAACACAACGTGTTACGTTCAACTTACCACAAATGTTGAACCATTGGATGTAATATGGATGGGGGTGTCTTGCAGTGGTGAGGCAAAGTTTCTCGACCATCTCTATACTTGCCAAGTTATTGCAGCTTTCCCCATCAATGATCACACGAATTGAATGCTCTTTGACAACAAACTTTGTCTAAAAAAGATTATGGTGTTGATACAACTCGGCATGCCCCACCTGGGCACTAAGTACTTGCATGGTTACAAGGCTTGGGTATTTATGTGTCATATCAACATTAATGTGGACCTCCTCATGCTACTCTGTGTCACCTGCATGATTACCAGCTAGCATGGCTTGTGTCTCTTCATCCAAATCACTAGCGGAGGAGTACTCACCATCTTCTCGCACAATGAAAGTATGTTTATTTGGGCATCGTTCATCAAGTGCCCCCCACCTTTGCATATATGACACTTCATGTCTCTTGTGCGTCCAGATGAAGTGGTGGGTGGCTAGAGAAATTACGTCTGAAGGTCAGATGATTGTGGAGCTGATTTTGAACTTGATGGGTGCGCACCATTGTTCAAGATAGGAGGTGTTGCCTAGGTAGTGGAAGGAACAGTAGGAGGGGGTGTCCATGATGAACGGCGACCTGCAGAAAATTTACCTCGCCCCTTGTTGTGTTGTCCATATACTTCCCTTTTAGCTTTACAAGCAAAATGAAACAAAAGAGTAAAATAATTGTACTATTTATAGTCTAATATATAGTAAATATCATGATTCAAACCACCTAAAAATCTAGCCATAATTGCATCTTCAGTTTCAGTTAATCCACATCGCATTAACCCAGTTTGCAATTCTTGATAATAGTCCTCTACATAATTAATACCTTGTTTTAAACATTGCAATTCATTCAGTTTGTCACAAGCATAATATGAAGGAACATAATGTTGTCGCATAGCTCATTTTAAAGCATCCCAAGTAGTAGGTATATTGTTCGGCAATATTCACTCCACCAAATAGAACCAAAGTTTGTAAATTCCCTAGTGGCTACCCTAACTCATTGGTTCTCAGTAATATCATGACATGCAATTTTTTTAACGGAAAGTTCCCAATCAAGATAAACATCTGGATTATATTTACCATTGAAAACGGGCATAGTGAATTTAATTTTAGCACTAGAGTGGTCATAATCTCGAACATCATATCTGTGTGGACCTCGTGCCATACCTTGACGGTTGAAACGCAGTTGCCGATGAGCATGGTCATTGTGGTGGTTGACCATTTGGTTGTCCTCGGTGTCACCAGAATAATCCTCGTAGTTGTCCCCATGTTCCTCGGTGACGCGGGGAGGAATTGGTGTGTGCTGGTCTATGGTGGCAGTAGCTAGGTGTTGTGGATGACACACAGGAATGCGCCGAGCTCATGAAATAGCGGCAGCACCCGTAGAGTTGGCGAGGATCAACGTTGTTGTTGACGGGGGGTGTAGTTCGGAACTCGTCTAGACATGACATGATGTCCTGTAGATGTGTATTGGCAATACCTTGTGCATCCTCTAGGGCCTTGAGTCTCTCTTCAGCCACAATCTGAGCACCCTCAAGTTGAGAAAGACGCTCGCTGGTGACCTTCACATTCTCGGTGATGCCCTCAAGTATGACTTGATTCCCTACCATTGTTAGTAGAAGAGAAAAAGAAATACAGTGTATAATCCCCTGCAACTTGTAGAATGTGATGGATAAAATTCACTCACACTCAAGCTTAGTGTCAAATTCTTACTTGTTCTTACCAATCCAACAGGTGGTGATCGACACGTTGGTGTTGGCTTCAAACTACTGATGAAGATTGGATGGAGCGATAACCAGGAATAAGTAGAGCCGGGACGGGTACTTATTGGTAGGAAAAAGTGTAGCTTGGCAAAGACTTCTCAACTCACAATGTCAATGGCACAATTTAGCAAAAAGTAGTGTAAGTTGAATAATCACTCAAACTCCTCACTAGTGCTGGCAGTCGACTAGTAAGAGACAAAACAATCTAAGCCCAGATACTGAATAAAAACTCAGATGGAGGAGAAATACGTAGCAGCTAAAAATAGCTAAATATAAGTGAGGAACAAGCGAGTATATAGTTAATCAAAATGTCTAGCAAGTACCACATGGATAATAAAGGAAAAGTCATGGACAGGAAGAATGCCCAAAAGTTGGTACACGGTCTGAACTTTGCACTATTTTTTCTCTCTTTCCTTTTGCTTTTCTTTTTTGCTCTTTTTTTCTCTTCTCTCTCTCTCTCTCTCTCTCTCTCTCTCTTGTCAAGCCAGTAACAAGCGAACAATCTAGCACTACCAAAGATGAGAGCTGATGGCACATGTACTAACCAGTGGTGGTAGTAATAAATGGTTGTCTTGATGGAATCGGGATGCTCAGTCACGAGTAGCAGAAGGCTTGGACGTGCACAGGAACAATTCTGAAAGGCAGACGTGACGTGTGGGGTGCAGGTGTAGCTTTGTCAGGCACTTATGGGGAATTGAACACACACGAAAAGTGGCGAACAACATGGGACAAAAAAGAGACTGATGAACATGTGACTGCTTGTATCTGTGTTGGTATTTTCCCCGAAGAGGAGAGGATGGTGCAGCATAGCAATGGTAAGTATTTCTCTCAGTTATGAAACCAAGGTATCGATCCAGTAGGAGGATCCACCAAACTATGTAAGCAGTACCTTCACACAAATAACAAAAACTTGCAACCCAACGTGTAAGAGGGGTTGTCAATCCCTCCTCGGCATTAAGATAGATTAAAATGTATGAGATTGGATAAATAGACGATCTAACAAAAACAAAAAATAAAATAGGTAAAGAAAAAGTGCAGCAAGGCTTTGGATTTTTGGATCCGTAGATCTGAAACAATATGATAGAAAATAGACCCGGGGGGCGTAGATTTTACTAGAGGCTTCTCTTGAGAAAATAGCATAGTGTGGGTAAACATATTACTGTTGGGCAATTGATAGAAAATCAAATAAGTATGACGATATCCAAGGCAACTATCATGTATATAGGCATCACGTCCAAGATTAGTAGACCGACTCCTTCCTGCATCTACTACTATTACTCCACACATCGACCGCTATTCAGCATGCATCTAGTGTATTAAGTTCATGGAAAAACGGAGTAATGCAATAAGAACGATGACATGATGTAGACAAGATCTATTCATGTAGGAATAGACCCCATCTTTTTATCCTTAATGGCAATGACACATGCATGTCATGTCTCCTCTCACTAAGATTGAGCACCGCAAGATCGAACCCATCACAAAGCACCTCTTCCCATGGCAAAAAAAATCAATCTAGTTGGCCAAACCAAACTGAAGTTTCGGAGAAGAAATACGAGGCTACAACAATCATGCATATAAGAGTTCAGCAAAGACTCAAATAATATTCTTAGATAGATCTGATCATAAACTCATAATTCATTGTAATTGTTAGACGATTCAAAGTAATAGTCTATATTTGACATGAGGACATCAATACTCAAGTATATCAAAAAGAAACTATGTCTTTCAAAATATCAACACTAAAGAAAGCTATCCCTTGCCCATTATGCTCAATCATTGATCCATTCATGAAACACACTCAAATATTACCTATGCCCAATGCACAAGTATGATAATAGTGTTACCTAGTTGGTTCTTTATAAGAGAAGATGGAGGCTCAATAAAAAAAATTGCATACATTAAATAGATAGGCCCTTCACAGAGGGGAGAAGATATTTGTAGATGTGCGAGAGCTCAAAGCTTAAATTGAGATATAAAATTATTGTCAGAGGCATGCTTTTCCTGTCAACGAAAATGACCGAGAATTCACAATACTATCCATGTTAGAAGAATCATAGGCGGTTCCCAAACTGAAAATAAAGTTTATTCCTTTTTTCCACCATTCTTTCACAATCCATGGCTAGCCGCATTCACGGGTGCCTTCCGTACCAACACTTTCCAAAGAATTTATTATTGAAAAACATAAATATATTTTTTCATTTCGGGACTGGGCATCCCTATTAAATTGCCACACTCTCGTTCAATGACAAGTGAATAAACACTCATCTTGAGAATAAAATATCTAGAATGGAAAATATTGGCCACCCCCTGCCGATTCATGAGCGATACGGGCACACAAAAAGGAAATTCATTTTGAAAATTAGAGTTGGCACATACAAATTTACTTGGAACGGCATGGAAATACCACATATAGGTAGGTATGGTGGACTCATTTGGCACAACTTGGTTTAAGGAGTTTGGATGCAGAAGTAGTATTTCTACTTAGTACAAATGGAGGCTAGCAAATAGATTGAGAAGCGACCAACCAAGAAATGAAAATGATCATAAAAGAGCATTAAACATAACTAACACCGAATAATGCACCACAAGTAGGATGTAATTTCATTGGATAACGATTGACTTTCGTGCTTGCACAGGGAATCACAAACCTTAACACCAATATTCTTACTAAAGCATAATTACTCACCAACATATGACTCATATATTACTATCATCATATCTCAAAACTATTAAAAGGAATCAAGTTTTTAACATCCAATGATCTTCATGATGCTTTTTATTATATCCCTCTTGAATATCTATCACTTTGGGACTAGTTCAATATATTACCATTACTACTAACAAAGCTCTCAAACAAATCTAAGTGAAGAACAAGAGCACAAATTTCTTCAAAATAATTTTGATCTCTCAAAATAATATAAGTGAAGCATGAGAGGATATTTATTTAGAATTTTACTAACTCGCAGAATAATCTAAGTGAAGCATGAGAGCACATTTCTTCAAAATTAAAACAACACCGTGCTCAAAAAGATATAAGAGAAGTACTAGAGCAATTCCATAGCTCAAAAAATTTAAGTGAAGCACATAGAGCAATTCTAACAAATCATAGCATCATTATGGCTCTCTCAAATAGGTGTGTCCAGCAAGAATAATTGTGACAAAGTAAAAAGGCAAAACAAGCAAAGACTCATATAATACAAGACGCTCCAAGAAAAACTCATGATATGTGACGAATAAAAATATAGCTCCAAGTAAAATCACGGACGGTCGTTAGAAGGAAGAGGGGGTGCCTTCTGGGGCATCCCCAAGTTTAGTTTCTCGGTACTCCTTGAATATTACCTTGGGGTGCCATGGGCATCCCCAAGCTTAGGCTCTTTTCACTCCTTATTCCTTCATCCATCGTGATCTCACCCAAAACTTGAAAACTTCAATCACACAAAACTTAACAAAAACCTTCGTGAGATCCGTTAGTATAATAAAGCAAATCACCATTTTAAGTAAGGTTGCAAACCCACTAATATTTTATTATTGCATTATACCTAATGTATTCTAACTTTGCTACGGCTTGTACCCCCCGATATAGTCCGTAGATTCATCAAAATAAGCACACAATGCAACGAAAACAGAATAGTCTGTAGTAATCTGGACTTTGACTATAATTATGAAAATCCAAAAATTCTGAAGAATTAGGGGAACGTAGGCAATTTTTATATCAATCTTGTGTAAAAAATTCAGAATTTCATCGCGCTTCTGTGATTTTTAACAATTCTGCTACTAGGCGCAAAAGTTTCTGTTTTCCAACAAGATCAAGTCAACTATCACCCAACATGATCATAAAGGCTTTACTTGGCACAAACACTCATTGAAACATAAAAAACACAATCATAACAGTAGCATAATTATGCAAACACTCAATAACAGAAGGAAAATCGAGAAAAATAAATTTTGTTCATTAGGTTGCCTCCCAACAAGCGCTATTGTTTTATGCCCTTAGCTACGCATAATGCATATATTCAAGTATTGTCATCTTTGGTTTTTGCTCCATAAGTTGCCCTCATGATTGACTCATATCGTGGCTTAATTTTAGTTCCAGGGAAGTGTTCCATACCGTTTTTTAGAGCAAACTGAAATTTTATATTCCCTTCTTTCATATCAATCACGACACCAATAGTTCGCACAAATGGTCTACCAAGTATTATAGGACAAGACGGATTGCAATTGATATCAAGCACAATAAAGTCTATGAGCACATAATTCATATATGCAAGAATAAGAACATCATTAATTCTTCCCAAAGGCTTTTTAATAGTAGAATCCTCCAAGTGCAAATTAAGAGAACATTCTTCAATATTGGTAAAACCAAGCACATCACAAAGATTTGGAATTGTAGAAACACTAGCACCTAAATCACGTAAAGCATTGAACTCATAATTTTTGATCTTGACTTTAATGATGGGTTCCTATTCATCATATAATTTTCTAGGAATTGAAATCTCTAACTCCAACTTTTCTTCTAGAGCTTTTAGCATGGCATCTACAATATATTTAGTGAAAGCTTTATTTTGTTCATAGGCATTGGGTGAATTTATCATGGATTGCAACAGATAAATACACTCAATCAAAGAACAACTATCATAACTTAAGTCTTTGTAATCCAAAAGAGTGGGCACATCACTAGTTAAAGTTTTAACCTCTCCAAACCCACTTTTATCAATTTTTTCAACAGGATTTTCACCCTCTGAACTATGGGGACAGCTTCTAGCTAAAGTTGACTCTTCTTAAATCCCCTTATCATCAAGTTTAATATTACTAAACAAGGAATCAATAGAAGAAACACCAATCATTTTAACATCTTCATCATTACTAAGAAAGCAATCGGTAGAAAACACTCTTTCTAAAAATTCTCTTTTAGTTCTAACCATAGAGGTTCCATTCTTAATTTCATCCATGGAAACGTATAAAGCTTTAAGTGATTCATTGACATCAACCTTAGGTGGAAAAAATTTAATCTTGAGATTTTCTACATCATGTGAATTCTATCAATGCTCCTAGACACATCATCAATCTTATTCAACTTTTCTTCTATCGTAGTGTTGAAAACTTTTTACGCATTAATAAATTATTTAATATTACTCACAAGATCAGAGGGCATCCTACTATTATTATAAGAAGAATTACCATAGGAATTTCCATAAGTATTAGAGGAATTTCCAGGAAAAGGCCTAGGATTAAAATTGCCTCTATAAGCATTGTTATTAAAATTGTTTCACGAGACAAAATTCACATCTACATAATCACTATTTTGCTCAATCAAAGTAGACAAATGCACATCATTAAGATCAATAGGAGCATTTTTACTAGCAAGCAATTTCATAAGTGCATCAACTTTTTCACTCAAAGTACTGATTTCTTCAATTGAATTAACCTTTTTACTAGTAGGAGCTTTTTCAGTATGCCATCGTGAATAATTTGCCACAATATTATCAAGCAATTTAGTGGCTTCACCTAAAGTAATTTCCATAAAATTACCACCCGTGGCGGAATCTAAAAGATTTCTAGAAACAAAATTCAATCCCGCATAATTTTTTTTGGATAATCATCCATAGATTTAAATCATGAGTAGGACAATTTCTTAGCATCAATTTCATTCTTGCCCAAGATTGTGCAACATGTTAATGATCAAGTTCCTTCAAATTCATGATTTGATTTCTAAGGGAAATAATTTTCGCGGGCGAAAAAATACTTAGTAATAAAAGCGTCTTTGCACTTATCCCTAGAATCAATACTATTGCAAGGCAAAGATGAAAACCAAATTTCTGCACGATCCCTCAAAGAGAAAGGAAATAATTTCAATTTCACAATACCATTTTCCACGCCTTTTTTCTTGTGCATATCACACAATTCTACGGAAGTGTTTAGGTGGGACGCAACATCCTCATTGGGACTACCGAGAAATTGCTCTTTCATAACAAGATTCAACAAAGTGGTATTAATATCATAAGATTCTGCACTAGCGGTGGGAGGAGCAATCGGGGTGCTAATAAAATCATTATTATTTGGAAAAATCACACAATTTGGTATTTTCTTGAGACATCGTGACTACGCAAGCAAGATTGCAAGCAAACAAGAGATCTAGCGAGAAAAAGGCAAACGAAAAAGAAGGCAAATATTCTTTTGTGTTTTTCCAAAAACATTTTAGAAGTGGGGGAGATGAAAATGAGAGGCAAATGGAAATTAAAGTAAATTGCAAGGAGCTGGTATTTGTGATTGGGTACCTGATAGATCTGGAGTTGATCCTCCTCGGAAACAGCGCCAGAAGTTCTTCATGATTTCTTGTATTTGCGTTGGTATTTTCCCCGAAGAGGAGAGGATGATGCAGCACAGCAACGGTAATTATTTACCTCAGTTATGAAACCAAGGTATCAATCCAGTAGGAGGATCGACCAAACTATGTAAGATGTACCTTCACACAAATAAGAAAAACTTGCAACCTGATGTCGCTTGAGATTTCGTCGGTATTTCCCCAAAAGGAAGGGATGATGTAGTACAGCTACGGTAGGTATTTCCCTTAGTTATGGAACCAAGGTTATAAATCTAGTAGGAGAACCAAGCAACACTATGTAAATGGTACATGCACACAAAGAACTAATACTTGCAACCCGACGCGTAAGAGGGTTGTCAATCCCTCCTCGAGCAAAAGAAAGATCGGTTTGTATGATTTGGATAAATAGATCTCGCAATAACACAAAATTAAATAAATAAATAAAAAGTGCAGCAATTATTTTTGGGTTTTTAGGATTAATATATCTAAAAATAAAACGAATACTTAAATCAAATATGATAAAGAATAGACCCGGGGGCCGTAGATTTCACTAACGGCTTCTCTCGAGAAATAGCACACGGTGGGTAAACAAATTACTATTGGGCAATTGATAGAAGATCGAATAATTATGACAATATCCAAGGCAATGATCATTATATAGGCTTCACGTCCAAGATTAGTAGACCGACTCCTGCCTGCATCTACTACTATTACTCCACACATCGACCGCTATCCAGCATGCATTTAGTGTACTAAGTTCATGGAGAAACGAAGTAATGCAATAAGAATGACGACATGATGTAGACGAGATCTATTCATGTAGGAATATCCCCCATCTTGTTATCCTTAATAGCGATACATGCGCGTCTTGATGCCCCTTCTGTCACTGGGAAAGTACACCGCAAGGTCGAACCCATCACAAAGCACCTCTTCCCATGGTAAGAAAAATCGATCTAGTTGGCCTAACTAAACCAAAGATTCGAAGAAGAAATACGAGGCTATAAATAATCATGCATACAAGAGATCAAAGAAGACTCAAATAATATTCATGGATAAAGATCTGATCATAAACTCAAAGTTCATCAGATCCCAACAAACACGCCGCAAAAAGAGTTACATGAAATAGATCTCCAAGAGACCATTGTATGGAGAATTAAAAAGAGAGAAGAATGTCAGCGTTCTGGGAACGGGGGTCCCCAGACTTGCCTGCCTGCGGCCTGCGGCGTGGCTCGAAGGAGGCCCAGCACGGCCCATCTTCATCAACGCAAGCTCAAGACCCTCGCGAGAGGCCAAGCCTCATGGGCGGACGACAAGGAGCTTCCTCGTGCACGGCCTCGTCAGATGGCTCATGAGGAGGCGGAGAGTTCAAGGCAGGGTACCTCGCGAGGTGCCCATTACGCAAGCCATGATTTACCAAGGGCGCCAGCCGAGCGCCCAGCCCGCTGTCCTCATTTCCTCTTTGGTGCAAAGGGAGCAAGCGCAGGTGAGAGCATCAAGCAAAGGCATCTGCTTCTGCAACAAGACCAAGACCAGCCCAACGGCCGGAAGGAGTCATCGTGGAGCCCAAGCAGGCGTCATCACCAAAGCCTTTGGCAGGCCAGGACCAACTTTAGTCAGGATAAGTGTACCCGTTGTTCCCCTTCAAAATGGCCAATTGTTGGCGCCCTTCCCGCTCAATATTTGGGAAGAGGCCTAGAGCCTTCGCTTATAAATAGGAGTAGCCACCCCCAGGGCGGAGAGATCTGAATCCTCATCAAGAAACCGGTAGCTAGAGCGACTGAACACCACCTAGCAGTTCATCGCACCCGCCAAGAACAGACCGTCACGAGGCTGTTCTTCCTTGTATTGTTCCTCATCAGCCCAATAGGCAATCCACCACACCACACACTGGAGTAGGGTATTACACCACAATGGTGGCCCGAACCAGTATAAATCTCGTGTCTCTCATGCTGTTCCGTTTAGTAGTTTAGGTCCCAGCGATTCGGCTAGGTGCGAGACGGTGGAGGGTTGGATCTCCGCGCGCACCCCAGTGTTCGAACCTCAAGGGTCTGCTGAATCGAAATCCGACATTTGGCGCCGCTGTAGGGGTGCGCCGGAATCTGCCTTTCGTCGCCTCGTTCTTCCCCGACCACCGCAACCATGTCTGACGCCCGTCGGGCCCGCGCCGAGCGCCGAGCCGCCCTCGCCTCCCATGTCGCCCAGACAGCTCCCGTCGGCGGGCGCCCTCGTCGTTCCCCGTCACTGCCCGTCAACGCCGCCACCGGCCCGGCAGGGAACAAGCAGCAAGCATCGTCCCAGCACCCGTCCATGAGGCGGGACGGCCGCACCGCCACGCCTTCGCTCACTCCCGCTGGTTCTTCGTCATGCACGCCCGCGCGGCCATGGAGGCCCGAGCTGCACTCATCGCGGCAAACGAGCTCCTGCGCTACCGCCCCGTCGACGACGTCTACGAAGAATGGCTCGACCGAGTCGCCGAGCTCGTCCGCACTGCAGGAGGCGCCCCCGCACCGTCCGTCTCGCTGCACCGCACCCCGCCCCGCGCGGGCGATGAAGCTCCCGGGGCGCCTCAGCCGCCTCCTCCTCAAGAAGGCGCCCTGGCCCCAAGGCGCACGGCCCCTGGGCGGAACCCGCTCCGCCAGGCGCCGGCGCGGCAAGAGCAGAGCTGTCAAGAAGTTCCTCGCCCACGAGAAGCTGCCCGAGCGCTCCTGCTCCAAAGACGTCAGACCTCATGCCCCGGCCAAGGGCGCAAGGAGGCCCGCAAGACCAAGCCCTCTGTCGTCCGAGGCCCCCGTGGCCACGGCTGCCGCGCCTTCACCTCCGAAGGCGCAGCGTCGCGTAGCCCGCCAAGTTCAAGCCAGACCTGCCTCCTCGCCACGACGGCAAATGACCCTTACGGAGTTCCTCCAGCTCACGAGCTGGGCATCGAGGCTGCCAACAGGGATGAAAAGGTCATGGCGAACTGGTTTCCCATGGCGCCCAAGGACGGAGCCCGCACTGCTCCTGAATCTGGCCCTGTGCACGATCTCTTCTGGCCGAGATGCGCACTCCGCTTCATCGCCAACTTTCGTGGTACTGCGACCGCCACCCGCCATGAGCGACATGCGCCGAATCAAGCAGCTGTGGAAACCCTGCAAAAGTACATCCAGCGCTTCAACAACGCACGCCTCAAGATCCCCAGGGTAACGGAGGAGGCCATCATCTCTGCCTTCTCCGACGGCGTGAGCGACGTCAAGATGAAGGAGGAGCTGGCGATGCATGAAGATCTGTGCACCTCCTTGGAGCTGTTCAACTTGGCGACCAAGTGCGCCAGGCTAAGGAGGCGCCTCTCCTCCTCGAGCTGCCCGCCGGATCCCAAGAAAAGAAGTCCAAAGCCAAGGGCGTGAAGCGCAAGGGGTCTGCCGTACTCATGGCCGAACCGGACACCAAGCGAGGCAGATCAGCCCGAGTCCTCCAAGGGCACAGATCATGCGTGTACCACGACCTCCACCCCCACCTCACCAATGAATGCCAAGAGCTCCGGGCCGTATGCGAAGGAAGTGTCGGCAGACGCCCCGATCGCAGTGACCTGGGCTACGTCCAAGGAGGAGGAATGAATGCAGACGCTGGGAAGACCATGCCCGCGCCAAGGGTGGCGCGACCAACCTCGCGAGGACCGTTGGCAAGACCCGCCATGAGGGAGGCCGAGGATTAGCCTCACGAGGATCACCCGCAGGGGAACGCAGGCCTCCCTCCGCTGCCGCCACGACCAAGGAGAATTGAGGACCGTCATCAGGACGAGGGGGCTGGGGGCTTCCAGGAACCGCGTGCGATCGCCTGCATCCTGGGCGGAGCTCAAGCCCCAGCCTCTCAACAGATCTTCAAGCAGTTCGCTGGCGAATGCAGTCCTCCCCAAGCACGAGGCCGCGCGCCTCTCGGGTGGTCGGCGTGCGCCATCACGCTCAGCTCAATGGATCAGCTCAAGTCTTGCGCCACACTGGAGTCCTCCCGATGCTTTGTTCCCCAATCATCAGCAATGTGCTAGTCACCAAGACCCTCATCGACGGCGGGCCAGGACTCAACGTCCTGTCCGCGGAAACATTCAACAATCTTCAAGTGCCTTACAGTCAGCTTCAGCCAACCAAGCCTTTCTCCGGAGTCACCGACGGCTCCACGGTCCCGACCGGGCAGGTCCGCCTTCCTGTCACCTTCGGGGCTCTCGACAACTACCGAACCGAGCTCATCGACTTCGACGTCGCCCACATTTGCCTGCCATACAACACCATCCTCGGGTACCCGGCACTGGCCAAATTCATGGCCGTAACCCACCACGGCTACAACGTCCTCAAGATGCCAGGAAGCGGCAGGGTCATCACGGTGCCCTGTGAAGAGAGAGACGCAGCAGTGCTCCCTAGAGCGAGCCTTTCAGCCGCATCTCTAGAAGACCTGCACCACAGCAGCAGGAGGCCTCCCGAGGCCGCACTCCAAGAAGAAGAAGACATCGACCGCCCGGCTCCTCAAGAGGCAGGCCCCTCACGCCCGCGCCCGGCCAGGGGAGCCTCCTTCCATCGCGCATAGGAAGCGGCGCCTGGCGCCTCCTCGAGCCAGGCTCGGGGCTCTCCCGAGGGGCGCCGACCTCGCCAAGGTCACGAGGGAGGCACTTGGGCACCACGTGAGGCGTGCTTTGAAGCACGCTTCCATAGCAGGAGCAAGGCAAGGAGGGCCGAACCCCGAGGAGTTCGTCGCCAAGGCCATTCAGAGCTACGGAGTCAAGGGTCATGAGGGGCAGCCGCCACTCATTGTGGCCCCCATCCAGCGAGGATGGTGGGCTGCGTCTGCATCGACATACCAGGCTCAACCGAGCCGCGTCTCAAGAGCGCCTCGGCCCTCGCGAGTGGGACGCGGCAGGGCCCGCCCCACATTTACGCTGCGCATGCCTCACGGCCTGCCAAACGCGGTTGCTACGCACCAAAGCATCTCATGAGGGCCATCCCGAGGCTCGAGAGGTCGCACGCCGCAGCCTCGGGCGGAGATGGAGATGACCCCGAGGAGCCGCCAGCGCCCGGATCCTCTCGAGGCCCCCGGCCTGGGGCTCGTGGAGGATCGGCTCCGCAGCCCACCGAGTCTGCTACACCAACACCCCTTCGTCCCCAACATCACCAGTGACATCTTTAAGTTTTGTTTCCGATCGAGCGTCTTGAGGTCGCATTATTCCCGTGCCGCGTGGGTCCGCCCCTCGCGGCATGTATCCCTTTTATTTCATGTCATTAGCCTATCCTGCTGGGGACGCCCCTCGGGCTGCATCATCCCCAAGCCGCTCGGGCCTGTCCCAGCGGCATGTATCCTTCTTACGCTTTCCTTAGGATTATGCTCTCGTTCCACCATGCTTGTTATGTGGTGCCTTTTCCTGGGTGACGGAATCTTGCACGTTAAAGGGGGTGCACGAGCAACGCGACTCGGGGCTCCTACCGGCTCTCCGCCCTCACCCTCTGGTCTTGTCCATGGCATCGCGACCTGGCTTGCCAGCGACGGCTGAGACCAGCCCGAGAGCCGGGACCCGAGGACGTAGAGTTTCGTCATCTAACCCAGCTTGCGCGTTAAAGGGGGGGTGCCTGAGCATCGCGACTTAGGGCTCCTACCGGCTCTCCGACCCTCACCCTCTGGTCTTGTCCATGGCATCGCGACCGGCTTGCCAGCCACGGCTAAGACCAGCCCGAGAGCCGGGACCCGAGGACGTAGAGTTGCTGCATCTGACCCAGCTTGCGCGTTAAAGGGGGGGTGCCTGAGCATCGCGACTCAGGGCTCCTACCGGCTCTCCGGCCCTCACCCTCTGGTCTTGTCCATGGCATCGCGACCTGGCTTGCCAGCGACGGATGAGACCAGCCCGAGAGCCGGGACCCGAGGACGTAGAGTTTCGTCACCTAACCCAGCTTGCGCGTTAAAGGGGGGGTGCCTGAGCATCGCGACTCAGGGCTCCTACCGGCTCTCCGGCCCTCACCCTTTGGTCTTGTCCATGGCATCGCGACTGGCTTGCCAACATCGCTCAGACCAGCCCGAGAGCCGGGACCAAGACGTAGAGCACCAGATCTCGCCAAATTTGCAGGAACACACTCGAAGATAAGGCCCGAGCCAGCGCAACCCGCCTTGAGGTAGGGCCCCGTGAGCCCTGCGCTGGCTCACGGGTACCCCAACACACCTCGCGAGGCCTCTCGCGCCTCTCCCAAGCAACTAATGGCAGAACTAATGATCGCCACGGCGAGCTCTTGTTACTTTTGTGGTGAACCTGCAGGGTCCCTCCAAGGAGCACGAAACGACCTCGCCACGCAATCTCTCGCCGGCCTAGGCACGGACCTAGCGCCACACCAGGAAGCATTGTCCTGACCCTTGAGATAAGTCACCCCCGGACACACTAGTTATCGCAACACCATCCCCACACTCACTGCAACCCCGTGTTAGCAATCTCGCCCTCCTTTTTCACCAAATGATGGCTGCTTGAGCGCCAAGGGGGACCCCCTGAGCATCGCGACTCAGGGGCTCTTACCGGACCTCGGGCCGCTCACCTCCTGGCCTTGACCATGGCATCGCGACCTGGCATACCAGCGACGGCTGAAGCCGCCTCGGGACTGGGACCTGTCGGCGCAGAGCATCAGGCCCTCGTGAGGACTGAAAGGAAGAAACTGAGCTAGAACGGAATGAGCATCTCGCACTGCTTCATTAAAAGGATTATATTGACGGATGGAGCTACAAACATCTTACAAGCCCCCGTGGGGTATATTCTAGGCCCCTCGCAGGAACAAAAGGCGCGCATCCTAAGGAATCCTAACTACATGGGGCATCGCGGCAGATGCCATCATCAATAAGGCCACCGGTCCGGGCGCCAACCCCATCCAGATCAGGCGGCGACGACCGACGAGCCCGCCTCGCCCGGGAGTGGCGCAGGCTCGGAGGCTCAGAGGCGGCCGCCGTCTCCGGCGTCGCGAAGAGCTCGGCGGAGTCGCTGGATCCTCTGGCGCCTTCGTCGCCTGAGGAGCGGCCAAGGGGGTGATCGGTCGGCCTCTGTCTCACCGTAGCAGGATCCCGACCACCTCTGCCGGGGCAGCACTCCAGCCGACGACCCTCCGCGTCGAAGACCTTGAAGGACACCACCGGAGCACCATCGTACTCCAGGTGGATCGTGAGGTCGCCCCTCGTCCTGCAGACTGGCGACCTCGCCCCAGCCTCGAGTCATGAAGACCTCGCCCGGGGCAACTACCGCGACCTCTGCCCCGGTCGCGAGGGTGCCGCAGCCGGCGTGCTGCAGCCAGAGTCCTAGAGGTTCCCCCTGCCGGACGACGGAGGCGAAGAAAGAAGGAAGACGAATCCAAGATTTAGGAGGCGTGGCGACGTGAAGTACGAACTCCCGGCAGGGGCCCTCAGCGTGGACTCCAGGGGGGAAGACGCACACCTTCGTGACCCGCCGGCGTCGGCGGCGACGCCGCTCGTGGCACCCGGCGTCGCCTCCTTCAGAGCCGCCAATGTGTGCGTACAAGGGAAGAGGGAACCTTGGTGGCGGCCGCTCGCACCAGGGCATGGGCGCTCCTGGCGAGCGCTCTTGCCCCGACACCAGAGGGCAAGCCGCTTCTTTGGGGGGAGCAGGTCAGGATCCTCTTGAGGAGCCTTTCCCTTCTCTTCCGTGGAGAACCGGCGGATCGGAGCCATGGCAGCCAGGCGAAACAAGGAGGAGGAGAAGCAGAAGGATAGACTGGAAGGGCGCGCGCCATTCCGTACTTATAACCGGCGAAGGCCAACCGTCGGCCTCCACGATCATCGGTAATCATGACCGACTCTGCATGCAGGGACTTGTCGAATCCGGGTGGTTACCGAGGCATCGTGGGGAAGCAGTGCGCACGCGTCCAATCAACCGTCACGTGTCGCCCAAGGCCGCAGGCTGTTAGGGCCCGCGACGCTTCGCACTTTCCCTTTCGCCTCTCTGCTCGGCCAAGTTCGGGTGCGCCATGGGCCCGGGGCTCTGATGGGCGTTACGGGAACGGGGTCCCCAGACTTGCTCGCGTGCGGCTGCGGCGTGGCTCAAGGAGGCCCAGCACGGCCCATCTTCATCAACGCAGCTCAAGACCCTCGCGAGGGGCCAGATTGCGGGCGGACGACAAGGAGCTTCCTCGAGCACGGCCTCGTTAGGGCTGGCTCATGAGGAGGCGGAGAGTTCAAGGTGGTACCTCGCGAGGTGCCCATGACGCAAGCCATGACGACCAAGGGCGCCACGGGCGCCAGCCGCGCAGTTGTCCTCCTTTCCTCTTTGGTGCAAAGGGTGCAAGCACAAAGTAGAGCATCAAGCAAAGGCATCTGCTTTGGTGCAACAAGACCAAGACCAGCCCAATGGCTGGAAGGAGTCATCGTGGAGCCCAAGCAAAGGCGTCATCACCAGAGCCTTTGGCGACGAGGACCAACTTTAGTCAGGATAAGTGTACCATTGTTCCCCTTCAAAATGGCTAATTGTTGGCGCCCTTCCCGCTCAATATTTGGGAAGAGGCCCAGGGCCTTCGCCTATAAATAGGAGTAGCCACCCCCAGGGCGGAGAGATCCGAATCCTCATCAAGAAACCGGTAGCTAGAGCGACTGAACACCACCTAGCAGTTCATCGCACCCGCCAAGAACAGACCCTCACGAGGCTGTTCTTCCTTGTATTGTTCCAAATCAGCCCAAGAGGAAATCCACCACACCACACACTGGAGTAGGGTATTACACCACAATGGTGGCCGAACCAGTATAAATCTCGTGTCTCTCGTGCTGTTCCGTTTAGTAGTTTAGGTCCCAGCGATTCGGAGAGGTGCGAGACGGTGGAGGGTTGGATCTCCGCGCGCACCCCAGTGTTCGAACCTCAAGGGTCTGCCGGTACCCGAAATCCGACAAAGAAGCCATCTAGCTAGTGCCTACAGACCCTTAGGTCTATGGTGGATTACTCACGCATGATCAGAGAGGCACCAATGAGGATGATGAACCCCTCTGTGATGGTGTTAGATTGGATCTCGTGGTTCTGGAACTTGCGGCGACTGGAATTCTGTTTCGTCAACTCCCCTAGGGTTTCTGGAATATTTGGGAATTTATAGGGTGAAGAGGCGGTGCAGGGGGCTACGTGAGGGCAGAACCCCCCTGGGCGCGCCCTGATGGGTTGTGCTCCCCACAGGCCTCCCCTCTGGTACTTTCTTGGTCCACTTGGCGTCTTCTGGTCCAAAAAATTCTCCAAAAAATTTCGCTGCGTGTGGACTCCATTTGGTACTGATATTCTGCGAAGTAAAAAACAAGAAAAAATAGCAACTGGTACTGGGCACTATGTCAATAGGTTAGTCCCAAAATATGATATAAAGTTGCTATAAAATGAATATAAAACATCCAAGAATGATGATATAACATCATGGAACAATCGAAAGCTATAGATACGTTGGAGACGTATCAGCATCCCCAAGCTTAATTCCTGCTCGTCCTTGAGTAGGTAAATGATAAAAATAGATTTTTTTTATGTGCAATGCTGCCTAACATGTTCATCACATATTCTTCTCTTTTGTAGCATGGACATTTGGACTTTTATATGGTTCAAAGCAATAGTCTATTTTTGACATGAAGATTTCAATACTCAAGCATATCAACAAGAAACCATGTCTTTCAAAATACCAACACTAAAGAAAGCTCTCCCTAGCCCGTCATGCTCGATCATTGATCCATTCATGAAACAGACTCGCATATGAGCTACAACCAATGCTCAAGTATGATCATAGGGCTCCCTAGTTGGTGCTTTGTAAGAGAAGATGTAGACTCAAATAAAAATAAAAATTCCATAAAGTAAATAGATAGGCCCGTCGTAGAGGGAAGTAGGGATTTGTAGAGGTGCCAGAGCTCCAAGCAAAATTGAGATATAATCTTTTTGAGAGGCATACTTTTCCCGTCAATGAAAATTACTGAGTAATTCCCAACACTTTCCATGCTAGATATTTCATAGGTGGTTTCCATACAGAAAATAAAGTTTATTTCTTTTTCCACCATTTCTTTCACAATCCATGGCTAGTCGTATCCACAGGTGCCTTCCATACCAAAAATTTATTATTTGAAAACATAAAGTAAATTTATTTTTCATTTCGGGACTGGGCATCCCTATTACCGCCGTACTCTCATGCAATGACAAGTGAATAAACACTCATCTTGAGAATAACACATATAGCATGGAAAATATTGGCCACCCCCTGCTGCTTCATGAGTGGTACAAGCACACAAAAAGGAAATTCATTTTGAAAATTAGAGATGGAACATACAAATTTGCTTAGAACGGCATGGAAATACCGCATATAGGTAGGTATGGTGGACTCTTATGGAAAAACTGGGTTTAAAGATTTTGGATGCACAAGTAATATTTCTACTTAGTACAAGTGGAGGCTAGCAAATAGATTGAGAAGCAACCAACCAAGAAACGAAAATTCACATAAGCGAGCATTAATCATAACTAACACTGAATAATGCACCATAAGTTGGATGTAATTTCATTGCATAACTATTGACTTTCGTGCTTGCATAGGGAATCACAAACCTTAACACCAATATTCTTGCTAAAGCATAATTACTCACCAACATGACTCACATATCACTATCATCATATCTCAAAACTATTACAAATAACCAAGTTTATTTTGTCCAATGATCTTCACGAGAGTTTTTATTATATCCCTCTTTAATATCTATCACTTTGGGACTAATTTCATATATTGGAATTGCTTTTGGTAAGCTCAAACAAATTTAGGTGAAAAACATCAGCATAAAAAATTTCGTCTCTCAAAATAATATAAGTGAAGCATGAGAGTTTTTTATTAAAATTTTACTAACTCTAAAATAAATATAAGTGAAGCATGAGAGTATTTCTTAAAAAATATTAAAGCACATCGTGCTCAAAAAGATGGAAGTGAAGCACTAGAGCAATTCCATAGCTCAAAAAATTCAGGTGAAGCACATAGAGCAATTCTAATAAATCATAGCATAATTTTGGCTCTATCAAGTAGGTGTGTCCAGAAAAGATACTTGTGACAAACTAAAAAGCAAAACAAGAAAAGACTCATATAATACAAGACGCTCCAAGCAAAACTCATGATAAGTGACGAATACAAATATAGGTCCAAATAAAAAACCTTTGGTTGTTAGAGGAAAGAGGGGATGCCTTCCGGGGCATCCCCAAGCTTAGTTGCTTGGTTCTCCTTGAATAATAAATTGGTGTGCCATGGGGCATCCCCAAGTTTAGGCTCTTTTCACTCCTTATTCCTTCATCCAGTGTGATCTCACGTAAAACTTGAAAACTTCAAACACACAAAACTTAACAAAACCTTCGTGAGATCTGTTAGTATAATAAAGCAAATCACTACTATGAGTACTGTTGCAAACCCATTCATATTTTATTATTGCATTATACCTACTGTATTCCATCTTTACCATGGCTTATACCCCCCCCCCCCCCCGATACAATCCATAGATTCATCAAAATAAGCACACAATGAAACGAAAACAGAACAATCTGTAGTAATATGAAAACTTCGTATACTTCTGTAACTCCAAATATTCCGAAAAATCAGAAGACGTAGGCAATTTGTATATCAATCTTGTGTAAAAAAATTCAGAATTGTACCACGCTTATGTGATTTTTAACAATTCTTCTACTGGGTGCAAAAGTTTTTGTTTTTCAATTAGATCAAATCAACTATCACCAAACATGATCCCAAAGGCTTTACTTGGCACAAACACTAATTAAAACATAAAAAACACAATCATAACAGTAGCATAATTGTGCAAACACTCAAGAATAGAAAGAAAAAGGCAAAAATAAAATTTATTCATTGGCTTGCCTCCCAACAAGCGCTATCGTTCTACGCCCCTAGGTAGGCATAATGCATAGATTCAAGTATTTTCATCTTTGGTTTCCAATTCCTCAATCACACAACCAATATTCTTCAAAGATTTAACATGCATATTTTCGATAATAATACTTCTAGGAATAAGATTGAAGAATTCATTTTTGCAAGTAGAGTCTTTTACAACTTCAACAAAGTCAGGGTGAAAACTAATCATCTTAAGATCCTCTTTGTTATTATTAGAAGTTGCACCCTTGTTCTTAGTGACTTGAGTAGTCTTGCCAATTTTTACGAGAGTTTTTTCAATAGTTTTAGCAGAAGCGAAAGCCGGGCTTAAATTACTAAACAATTCTTCCAACTTATCAATCTGAGAAGGACTCTCTCCAATTCTTTCGTTAATTATGGTTTCCTTTTCCCTTAGTAATTTGAAAACATCACCCACTTTTGACCCAAATTTATTAGCAAGATTCTGCATCTTTGAATCCAAGTTTTCGATTTGCTCTAAGGTCACCATGTTTTTTTCAATAGCATCTAATCTTTGCATAACATGCTCAGGAGTTAAGATCGTTTCATTAATAATGATAGATGGTGCACCCACTAGATCTCCCATGGCACTAAAAACATCCAAAGATGGACACATCAAGAAATTCCCACCGGTAATCGTATCAAGGACGAATCTATACCAGGTGGTTATGCCCACATAAAAACTCCAAAGAAGAACTACAGTAGATTGCTTACGAATAGATCTATTATGAGCATTGCAAATTCTATACCAAGCATATTTTAGATCCCCCCTTTGTTTGAAATAGATCTAATGACAAATAAGAAGAAAACAAGAGAGGAAGAACTAGCCATAACGACAAAGCAAGCAAGATAGCAAACAAAAAGATAGATCTAATGAAAAAATGGCGAAGGAAAAAGAGGGCGAATAAAACGGCAAATTTTTGTGAAGTGGGGGAGATGAGAATGAGAGGCAAATGGCAAATAATGTAAATTGCAAGGAGATGATATTTGTGATTAGGAACCTGATAGATGTTGATGATGTGTCACCGGTAACGGCGTCAGAAATTCCTTTTGATGTCGCTTGAGACTACGTTGATATTTCCCCAAATAGGAAGGGATGACAAAGTACAACTACGGTAGATATTTCCCTCCGTTATGAAACCAAGGTTATCAATCCAGTAGGAGAACCAAGCAACACTATGTAAATGGTACCTACACACAAAGAACAAATACTTGCAACCCGATGCGTAAGAGGGGTTGTCAATCCCTCCTTGGGCAAAAGATAGATTGGTTTGTATGATTTTGGATAAATAGATCTCGCAATAACACAAAATAAAATAAATAAATAAAGTAAAAGTGCAGCAAGGTATGTTTGGCTTTTTTGGATTAATAGATCTGAGAATAATAGTGAATAAAAATATACCTCAAAGCAAATATGATAAAGAATAGACCCGGGGGTCGTAGATTTCACTAGTGGCTTCTCTCGAGAAATAGCACACGGTGGTTAAACAAATTACTGTTGGGTAATTGATAGAAGATCAAATAATTATGACTATCCAAGGCAATGATCATTATATAGGCATCACGTCCAAGATTAGTAGACCGACTCCTGCCTGCATCTACTGCTATTACTCCACACACCGACCGCTATCCAGTATGCATCTAGTGTATTAAGTTCATGGAGCAATGGAGTAATGCAATAAGAACGATGACATGATGTAGACGAGATCTATTCATGTAGGAATAGCCCCATATTTTTATCCTTAATAGCAACGATACATGTCTGTCTTGCCGCCCCTTCTATTATTGGGAAAGAACACCGCAAGATCGAACCCATCACAAAGCACCTCTTCCCATGGCAAGAAAAACAGATCTAGTTGGCCTAACTAAACCAAAGATTCTAAGAATAAATACGAGGCCAAAAATAATCATGCATGTAAGAGATCAAAGAAGACTCAAATAAAATTCATGGATATAGATCTGATCACAAACTCAAAGTTCATCGGATCCCAACAAACACACAGCAAAAAGAGTTACATCAAATAGATCTCCAAGAGACCATTATATTAAGAATCAAAAAGAGAGAAGAATCCATCTAGCTACTGCCTACGGACCCTTAGGTCTATGGTGGACTACTCACGCATGTATGAACCCCTTCGTGATGGTGTTAGATTGGATCTCGTGGTTCTGGAACTTCCGGCGGCTGGAATTGTGTTTATTTGACTCCCCTAGGGTTTCTTGAATATTTGGGAATTTATAGGACAAAGAGGCGGTGTAGGGGGGCTACATGGGGGGAACAACCCCCCTCGGCGCGCGAGGGCTCCTGGGCACGCCCTGGTGGGTTGTGCTCCCCACGGGCCTCCCCTCTGGTACTTCTTGGCCCATTGGGTGTCTTCTGGTCAAAAAAATCCCCAAAAAGTTTCACTGGGTTTGGACTCCGTTTGGTACTGATATTCTATGAAGTAAAAAACAAGCAAAAACAACAACTTGCACTCGGCACTACGTCAATAGGTTACTCCCAAAAAATGATATAAAGTTACTATAAAATGAATATAAAACATCCTAGAATGATAATATAACAGCAAGGAACAATCGAAAATTATAGATATGTTGGAGACGCATCACAACCCAACGCGTAAGAGGGCTTGTCAATCCCTCCTAGGTATTGAGATAGATTAAATTGTATGAGACTGGATAAATAGATCTAACAAAAACACAAAATTAAATAGGTAAAGAAAAAGTGCAGCAAGGTATTTTTGGATTTTTGGATTAATAGATCCGAAAACAATATGATAGAAAATAGACCCAGGGCCATAGATTTCACTAGAGGCTTCTCTTGAGAAAATATCATACGGTAGGTAAACAAATTACAGTTGGGCAATTGATAGAAAAGAAAATAATTATGATGATATCCAAGGCAATGATCATGTATATAGGCATCATGTCCAAGATTAGTAGACCGACTCCTGCCTGCATCTACTACTATTACTCCACACATCGACCGCTATTTAGCATGCATCTAGTGTATTAAGTTCATGGAAAACCGAGTAATGCAAGATCTATTCATGTAGGAATAGACCCCATATTTTTATCCTGAGCACCGCAAGATCGAACCCATCACAAAGCACCTCTTCCCATGGCAAGAAAAATCAGTCTAGTTGGCCAAACCAAACCAAAGTTTCGGAGAAGAAATACGAGGCTATAACAATAATGCATATAAGAGTTCAGTAGAGACTCAAATAATATTCATAGATAGATCTGATCATAAACTCACAGTTCGTTAGATCCCAACAAACACACCGCAAAAAAGAGTTACATCAAATTGATCTCCAAGAACATCGAGGAGAACATTGTATTGAAGATCAAAAATAGAGAAGAAGCCATCTAGCTACTGCCTACGGACCCGTAGGTCTGTGGTAAACTACTCACGCATCATCGGAGGGGCAAGGGTGATGATGAAGTACCCCTCCGTGATCATTGACCCCTCCGGCAAGGTGCCGGAAAAGGCGTCTAGATTGGATCTCGTGGTTCTGGAACTTGCGGCGGTGGAAACTCTGATCTCTCGACCCCCTAGGGTTTTTGGAATGTTTGGGTATTTATAGAGCTGAGAGGCGGTGGAAAAGCCTCCCATGGGCCCTACTACCCACCAGAGCGCGCCTAGGGCCTCTGGCGTGCCCTGGTGCCTAGTGGGCCCCATGGGCCTCCTCTGGTGCACCTCTTTGTCCTCCTGGGTGTCTTCTGGGCAGAAAAAAATCTTCAAAAAGTTTCGCTGCATTTGGACTTCGTCCCAAAAAATGATATAAAGTTGCTATAAAATGAATATAAAACATCCAAGATTGATAATATAACAACATGGAACAATAAAAAATTATGGATACGTTGGAGACGTATCAACACGTAGTACGCGGATGACGCGGCGGGTGGATGGGATGGTGTGGTGGACACGCAACCAACAGAGGAAGATTCGTCTTTTTACCTTTCTAGATCATGATGAACTTGCGGAGGAAAATATGGTGGACAAAAACAAAGTTCAATGTAGTAGATAATTTTCTCTCGGACTAATCTAGACCAGCACTAGTATTAGATGAATGCAACCAAAAATTCAACTTCACAAATACTAGATGCAAAAACTGCTAAAGGCTAAAAAGGTGGATGTGATAGATGAACTAATCTATTTTTTCGTATTTTGTTGATCGTAGGACTGAAAAACAATCTAACCTAATAAAACTATAAATCTCTCATCGATGACCCTAAAAACTGATACCACCTGATGTGAATTGGGGCCCGATTTTTCGATGAGAGGAGATAACTACAATTTTTGGCGACTCGGCCCTCACGATCCGGCTGCCAACCATACAGGGAGAACCGTACACGACAGATATCCATGGCAGTCGTTGTACCAACTCCACGGTGTTATCGACCGAAACAACGGCGTGATCGACCTATCCATAAAGAATTTTTTCTGCAAGAAAATAATAGCCAAGCAATCTGAAATTACCGATATGCTAGTTGAAATAAATCTCACAAGACTAAATAATTGGGGTTCCAATAAAATGTCTTGACGGTCGCAATAGCCGCTATGAGAGAAGACAAATAAAAGCAACAATAGCTAAACTCCTTTAAACAAAATCCGAGTCTAAACCCTAACATAGACTAGCTATTTATTTTGGATGATTGAGGGCAGCCACCGCTTGATTTTGGAATCGTTGGATCGATCTCCAGGGTCGTACGACATGAGGGTTTTTGAAGCCCACTAAATTGCATGCATGCATCATGTTGCATCACATGGGTCCGGGCCCAACTCCATGCATGCACGTTGCACCTCTTGCAGGGCCCATCAGAATATACTTTCTTTCCTTGGATGCAAATAACTAGTGTTTTTTTACAGCAAAACTTCCAATCTATTCATCTTCAATCATGGCAGTACAACGAACACTAGAAATAAAAATTACATCCAGATCCGTACACCACCTAGCGACGACTACAAGCACCGAAGCGAGCCGAAGGCATGCCGCCGTCAACGCCCCTCCATCGCCGGAGCCGAGCACAACTTATTGTAATAGACAGTCGGGAAGTCGTCATGCTAAGGCCCCATAGGACCAGCACCCCAGAACAGCAACCGCTGCCGAAGAAAAATAACGTAGATCGGAAGGATCCAAACCGAAGACACAGGAACGTAGACGAACAATGACGAGATCCAGGAAAATCCACCAAAGATAGATCTGCTGGAGACACACCTCCACACGCCCACCAACGATGCTAGACGCACCGCCGTAACGGAGCCTAGGCGGGGAGACCTTTATTCCATCTTCAGGGAGCCGCCGCTGTCTCGCCTTCCTAAGTAGGACACGAACCATAACAAGATTGAAAAAAAGACTAAAACCAGAGCCCTCCCGCCGGCCCTTGCCAGGATCCACCGTGCCTCCATGGCCCTAGGGCCACCGGAGACGAGGCGGACCTGCGCCGGCGCCGGCGAGAGGCACGAACCCTAACTTTCGTTCTTGGAGGAGGAGGAGGAGGCGGCACACCAAGTTGTGTGTTGTTCGGCTGGTACCTTGTTGCAAATAACTAGTGCTGTTGCTGGTTGTTTCAAAAAGATGGTGATCTCTTCTTCATCTTGACATATGGCTTGTAGAATTCTCTGTTAATTCTGTACAAAATAAAACCTGGTGTCGTAATTTTGTCTTGGGCAACAAAATAATATATGGTGTAATTATTAATTAAGATCACCTAGAGAATATATCCACATGTAACAATCATGATCTTATCTGAGGTAGCTATGTGTACATCAAAATGTCCTTAATTGATTCCAAAAGATTTGGTTGGTTTGGGTTCAACATTTGAATAAATGTACACAAGAATTCATGTTAAAATTCAAGCGGGTTTGGAAGTTATGATTCAAACTAGATATGTGTTCAAATTTGAAGTAATTGGAACTTAGAAAGGTTGGGGTTGTTCTCAAAATAGTTCAAATAGGCTGTGGTCATCATATGAATCAATTTACAGAAATATTCATTTGATTGGACTTATACTATGGGTTCTAGGTTCAACTTAGTTTGAATTCAAATTTAGATAACTTTGGATTTGAAAGGTTCAAACTTGGGTGATAAGGTTCTAATGCTCACTTGTGGTACTATTGAACACAAAGTAAAAATAATTCCTAAGTTTTAAACTACTGATAACAAGGTGTGATCAATTCAAATTTGTTTCAAACTTTTGTCATGGGAGAAGAAAATGGTTGCCATGGAAGAAATTTCTGCTGGGTTTGATATTTTTTCTACGGGGTTGGGAAATTAATGTTTCAATTTGAAATTTATTGGGGTGGATCACCGCACCTATTATGTTCTATTTATAACTTGATATTGCACCTAGAATGGTCCACTCCAGTAGGGAACAAAATAAACAAAGAGATTTGCAATTTTTTTCATTCATTAGCCATTAGTAAATCAAATCAAAGTGATTATCTCAGAAAATCTGGGATTATTTGGTTTAAGCACACAAAAAAACGAGAGCAAAAATACACTCATCGGTAAGCACTACGTTTGAACCGATGGGGATCCATAATTCACAAAAAGGCAGACGCCCTGGTGGACTGGATGGGAGGGGAGGCCGCCATGGATGCGACACGAGGGGGCTATGGCACAGTCACCAGCATAGGGGCATGATCTATCCTTAATGCAACTCTAGTAGAGTTGCCATATGTGGTCAAACGCCATAATAACCGCTCATATGGCGGTTATGGCTGAAAAGGCTGGTCTAGAAGAGTCACCATCACACACTCAATCACCATATTTTTTAGAGGCCATGCCCAATCGAGCCCCCAAGCATATGGAGGCTGGGGGTGTTGCTTTCGAGTGCGCTCCATCACCAACCGCCCATGCGGGATGAAAGTTTCACCTCTCATCATCGTCTCGCATGACCTTACTTATCTCCTTGTCAATGGTACACACAAGCATAACAATCCTGCCGCTCATCTCAGCGAGAAACATGCCAATTAATCACGGTCAGTGCGTGCACAACTGCTCGCCCCATTTCCTCCCATGTTTCATGTCACTTTTACCCGTCACCCACCAGGTTTCCCACTGCGCGCGGCCATAGAAAGGTTGGTGGTTCCCCGTGTTCTCTCCTCTCCCCGCCTCCCACAACTCCACTTCCATCTCCACCTTTCACTTCATTCTCTACTTTCCTTCTCCTCACCGTGTCACTTCCCCTGCTATCGGAGTGGGTGTTGCTCTCGGAGGAGGAGAAAGTGATTGGACGAGGAGGCCACCCTCATATCTAAGGAGTGGGATCGTCATGACGTATTGGATGTCGTGTAGGAGGATCCGCCCTCCTCGCCGAGGAGGAGTGGCATGCTCAGCATGGTGAGGACCCCTGTGACGCCCGGATAATTAAGCTACAGTAACCATCTACTAATGATGCCACGTCACCTCGATTACTGATGCTAATCTCGCATTAGTAAAAAACCGGTCCAAAATTCAAATTCAAAATGTGACAAACAAGGAAAGTTTTCAAAATTTGAAACAAAAATGTTCGGGATGTGCCAATTATTGCTTAAGTAATTATGGTGAGGTAAACACAATTTTAGAAAATGTCTAAATACTTAAAATAAAATTAAAACAGAAAAGAAAAATAAAGAAAGAAAGAAAGAGTAAAGAAACCCCCCCAAACCCCACAGGCCAACTGGCCCGACTAATGCCAACCGGCCCAACCAGCCCATTAATTGGCCCCTCCCCGTTCCCACAGTTGCCTCCTTCCCCGCGCCCTGTTCCCTCGACCGCACCATGAACAGGACGAACAGGGGCGCGTCCCCGTCGCACCACCTCACCGTCCCCTCCGAGGGGATAAGATCACCAGCGCCGCGCCTCCTCGGTTCTCCTCCCCACTACACCTCTCGCTCCCTCTCGGCCTCTCCCTCTTCCCTCGTTCCCCCACTCGCCCGATAGCCTCCGCCGCTCGCCGCAATCGATTCCGCGCTCTCCGACGACACCGGGCCCCGGCGAGATGTCGCGGAGCTTTGCCGCCCTCCGCTGCGTCGCCTGAGCCGAGCCACTGGAGACGACGGGCTCGGCATCGCGTGGATCGGGCTCGTCTCCGTCTTCTTCGTCGTCGGTGACCGCCGCCATCTTCGTTATCCCCTGCTGCTACTAAACCCACCAAGGGCCTCCGTGTGTGCCACTCGGTGAGCTCCTCCACCTCCTTCCCTCGCGCGCCTCCTAGCTAGTTAGCCCGCCGTCGCCCGAGCGCGTTGCCGCCGACAAGCTCGGCGCCGTGGCCATGGGCGCCTTCACATGAGGCCGAGCGCCGCATCGTGCTCCTGGGGTTCCCAGGGGCCCAACGCGCGCGTCCGTTTCTCTCGCCGAGCCCCGTAGCCCGATGCCCGCCAACGCCCGTTCTGACCGTCCGCCCTGCCCGATTTCGTCGTCCTTGCAACCCACCCCCGCTCGAGCTAAGGTCGCAGTTGGGTGCGCCGCTTCTCCCGCGTCCGAACAAGCCTAGCCGCGCCTGATTTGAGACACCGTAGCGCCGTTTCCATCATGCACCCATATGCGCCGCCGCCTCTTCTCATCGCCGACGACGATTCCGGCCAAGTCCGGCCGCACTACTGCCACCACTCGACGCGCGACACCTTCCGCGTTCGAACGCAATTAGAACCACGCGAAATGGTGCCCCGTAGCGAAATTCCGAGCGTCTCCGGCGAGCTCGCCGCCGTGGGAGGCCACCGGAGCAACTCCGGCGCCGGCCGCCGACGTGGCACACCTGGGGCCACGCCCACAGGTCATTGGCAGCGGCTGGGCCTGTTGACTAAATGACTCGATTAACTTTGACTAAGGCGTCCCTTGTCAATGACAGGCGGGCCCCACTCGCGAATTAACTTTAGTGTAATTTAAAATGGTTAATTAACCTAAGCAGCCACTGACACCCGGGGCCCACCCCCCTTAATTAGCTCTGTTTAATTAAAATGAACTCAATTAGCTCTCTGTCTATGACATGTGGGTCCCACTGGACCCACAGGTCAGTTTGACCTGGTCAGCGAGTCTGTTGACTACTGACGTCATCAGCACGTCATGCTGACATCATATTTCTATTTTTGTTAATTTAAATAATTCCAGAATATTGTTTAAACTTTTAAAATTCATAGAAATTAAACCGTAGCTCACATGAAAATGTTTTCTATATGAAAGTTGCTCAGAAAAATCCAACGAATCCGAATACACGGTCCGTTCATCTGTCACATGCCCCTAGCATGCTGAACATGGAACATTTCCCCTCATTCATCTGTCTGACACAGGTCCGGAACCGGGAATACATTCCCGGTTGAATTCCCCCTTCACCTTTTTCGTGTAGCCTTACGTTAGGTCACATCCGGCACAGCATATTGCCATGTTATGCCTTGTTTGTTTTATAATTACTGTTTCTTCCCCCTCTTCTATCCGATAGACCCCGAGACCGATGATGCCCCTGTGATCGACTACGTCGACGACAACCCCTCCTTGCAAGACCAACCAGGCAAGCCCCCCCCCCCCCGCCCCTTGATCACCAGATATCGCATATTCTTCTCTATACTGCTTGCATTAGAGTAGTGTAGCATGTTACTGCTTTCCATTAATCATATCCTGATGCATAGCCTGCCCTTGCTACTACTGTTGTTACCTTTACCTGCAATCCTACATGCTTAGTATAGGATGCTAGTATTCCATCTGTGGCCCTACATTCTTGTCCGTCTGCTATGCTATACTATCGGGTCGTGATCACTCGGGAGGTGATCACGGGTATATACTATATACTTTATACATGATACATGTGGTGACTAAAGTCAGGTCGGCTCATGGAGCACCCGCGAGTGATTCACGGATTGGGGGCTGAAAGGACCTTTGTCCCAACGGCCCTCTTTGTGGATCTTTATGGCGGAGCGACAGGGCAGGTTGAGACTGCCTAGGTGAGAGGTGGGCCTGGCCCTGTTCAGCGTTCGCGGATACTTAACATGCTTAACGAGATCTTGGTATTTGATCTGAGTTGGGTCGTTGACCTTATACGCACTAACCGCCACGTGGGACAAGATATGGGCAACCGGCGTCCTGGTATCAGCCGAAGCACTTCGTGACATCAGCGACTGAGCGACGCGCGCCGGATTGGACTGGAATGCCTGCTAGGCAAGGTCTGCTTCCGGCCGCGTTTTCAACATGCAGGTGTGCTAAGGGCGATGGACCCAGACCCCTGTGCTCTTAGGTTTAGACCGGCGTGCTGACCTCTCTGTTGTGCCTAGGTGGGGCTGCGACGTGTTGATCTTCCGCGGCCGGGCTTGACCCAGAAAAGTGTGTCCGGCCAAATGGGATCGAGCGTGTCGGGTAATGTGGTGCACCCCTGCAGGGAAGTTAATCTATTCGAATAGCCATGATCTTCGTAATGTGACGACTTGGAGTTGTACCTTGACCTTATGACAACTAGAACTGGATACTTAATAAAACACACCCTTCCAAATGCCAGATATAACCCGGTGATCGCTCTCTAACAGGGCAACGAGGAGGGGATCGCCGGGGAGGATTATGCTATGCGATGCTACTTGGAGGACTTCAGTCTACTCTCTTCTACATGCTGTAAGACGGAGGCTACCAGAAGCATAGTCTTCGATAGGATTAGCTATCCCCCTCTTATTCTGGCATTCTGCAGTTCAGTCCACCGATACGGCCCTTTACACATATACCCATGCATATGTAGTGTAGATCCTTGCTTAAGTAGTACTTTGGATGAGTACTCACGGTTGCTTTTCTCCCCTTTTCCCCTTTCCTTCTACCTGGTTGTCGCAACCAGATGTTGGAGCCTGTGGAGCGACGCCAAAGTGTTTCGATTTATTTACTCCTACTACACCGGAGGTGCCTTCTACTACGTCCAGCCCGCTAACGACGACCAAGAGTAGTTAGGAGGATCCCAGGCAGGAGGCTTGCGCCTCTTTCGATCTGTATCCCAGTTTGTGCTAGCCATCTTATGGCAAACTTGTTTAACTTATGTCTGTACTCAGATATTGTTCCTTCCGCTGACTCGTCTATGATCGAGCACTTGTATTCGAGCACTTGAGGCCCCTGGCTTGTATTATGATGCTTGTATGACTTATTTATGTTTTAGAGTTGTGTTGTGATATATTCCCTTGAGTCCCTGATCTTGATCGTACACATTTGCGTGCATGATTAGTGTACGATTGAATCGGGGGCATCACAAGTTGGTATCAGAGCCGACTGCCTGTAGGAATCCCCCTTCCACGCTCCTTGGCCGAAGTCGAGTCTAGACATTGCAAAACTTTTTACTAACATGGCTGTGCGGCCCATGGGCCCACGTCGCCATTGGGTGGTACTAGGATCTTTTACTCCTCGGTCTTTACTCCGAGATTCTAAACTCTCTTCTATTTGGGTTAAACGATTTTTACTAAAATCTAAATTTAGGTTCTCGAAAATACTTTCTCCCGGAGAGCCCCTTCAGTCCAGATGATCACCGGCTGCACCAGAAGATTTCGAAGATACTCTCCGATTTTCTCTCGAGACCTTGTGCCCGTTGCTTTTGCAATTCCCTTCCACCGAAATATCCCTATGGATAAATACTTACACCTGTCGTGCTTACTTTTATTCCCAGTCGGTCTTGTTATTACATGATACCCCGAGAATATTTTGTGCCTACTGCCTTGCAGTTCCTTGCCACCTGAACACCCCTAAGAATAATTTCTCGCACTTTCCGAGTATCCGCTCATCCCTAGTTTGTCCAGGTGTTTCACAAAAGTCTTTGAAATACTATTCAATCCTCCGAAAATCCTTAGCAGCTTTATTGCTCTGCAAATACTTGTCTACTTGCATTATGGATGCTTCCCATATATCTGGCAATATTCACTAGTGTCTTTTAACACCGTCATTTTGATCCTATTGATTCAACATGTGTGCGAATGCACACAATCATCTATCAACACTTCTAAATTATCTTTCCGGCTCAGACATCATTTTTGAACATGAGATGGTTCTCGACCAAACTATTTGTCGTCAACTGTGCCTCTGGTCTATCCAACTTATCCATCCTTGATCAGAGCGACTGCTTCTGATCCCTTGTTTTGGAAATCGTAATTCCTTTGTTATCTAAGCATCGAATTATTCAGATGTTCTATAATATGATGCCCGTGCATTCTTCTTCCTCTGGTTGAGTACCGATGCTCACATCAGATCTCTTGTGGACCATCGGTTCCTTTGTTGGATTTTATCCGACAGTGTCCTTCATATTGAATAACCTTGAGAGCCTTTCCATGGGTATATAATGCCTTTGGTAAATTTGTATCATCTGCTTTTGAACAATGCTCTACTTCCGAGCTTGAGTTATTTACCCCTGAAGTTGATGGTATACGTTCCTAAGATGCCTTGATGGGTTGAACCTATGCCTTCCTTAATATGTGTGAACTCGAAAGTTTTCACGAGTCATACTCTTCTGGTGTTTTCCTAGATAAAATTTAAACATTACAACTTCTCCGAAAAATGAGAAGTGAATGGAAGGTTATGCATTGAGGAAGTGGGAGTCGACCTTGAACCTTTGTGTTCATGCCCATGGACACAATGTAGATCCTATCATGGAAGCTTCTTGCAATAATAACTATTTCCTTGCTATAATATCCTTAGGTATCGGTGAATTGATCCTTTGCAATCGTGGATCCGACCATATGTTCTTCTTTGATCCCATTTCTCGGGCAAGTTTAAGCACTTGTCCTCTGTGGACCAATACCACTAGTCCAACATTTACTTTGATCTACCGTTGAGTATTACACCCTGGTAACTCGAGATTATCATGGAATTGCATAACTTCTTATGGGTTCTTCATCAACTGTTCTGATTCCAATTTTCCTGGGTTTTGGGTTGTCGTCAACTAAGAACACCACATAGTGAACCAAGTCCGCACTACGGTTCAACAACTTTTAGTAATCTTCTTTACTTATGGGTTTGTACCCGATCACGTCATTCCTAGCATGTTTGGCTATATCATTATCGTGATGATTTTTAACTGTGCTACCTGGTCCTTATTCTCGGAGCACCACTTTCAATGATGAGCTAAGCTTACGTAGATTTTGCTCGTCATATCATTTGTCCTTGAACAACAAACTTGATTTCAATTTGTGTCGTACCCATGGTTCCAATAGCCATTCGCTTCATCACTCCTTTGACTTGATGCCATCGCCAATCGATTACATCTTCATGAAATCTCTCGACAAGTATGTCGTGATCATCATCACTATTCTGAGCTCTCCCAGGATATCATTTGAATTCATGATGAGAAATACCATCCTTGCCCTCGATGATTTGTGCTATCATCGACCACTTTATTGCCTTCCGTTCAACACAAACTTGTTCGTGTTTTGTGTATACCTTGAGATACTTGCAATCCAGCTCGTATTATGTTCTACCTTGAAGTATTACTGTCTCTTATGTCGAGGATGTTGTGAGAATTTCCCCACCTCTTAAGAATTCTTGATACAGTGATGCTTCTCACCATCACCATTCTTCTTGGTCCCCGTGTTGCTTCCACCAGTAATACCAATAAGTGAACGATACTGCGCGGATTCTATACTCCTAGCAACCCTGTTGCTTTGGAGTTAATGGTCGGCAACTCCTTCTTAAACTATTATTTATTGAATCACCATTCTAGCATTGGTCATGCTACCTAAGCCCATAACTCGCGTGCACCTTTCAACCAATGTTTAATTGTGTATGTTTTCTCGAGCATACATCAATATAACATTTGATCTGACGAATGTTTTCCCCTTGTTCTCATAATTGTGGGAATTCGTCTTTTTGGAAACCTCGATGAATTATCGCTGAGTCCATCAGCCACCTCTCTTCATCCTCTCCTTGGTTTTAATGATGAACTCTAGTTTCGGAACTTGCTTCCATAGTTCATTTCCCAAGAATTTTGCAATGTCTTCTCATCAATTTGTGTCGCACCTTTTTCTTCTCAGGCATCATGAGTCTGAGTTATCCTGACTCCAATCAGATCTGAATCTCGGTCAGATATGATGGTTGGAACATATTTCCAAGAGTTATAACATTGGTCTTCTATGTGACCCGGTAAGGTGATGTCATGCCTAGCACACCTGGCCCGAGACCCATTGTTATAGTTCTCCTTTTCAGCAGGGTTATTCATTCCTTCATGAGGAAATTGTAAAGACTTATTCTGTAAGTTGTTCCTGATGGATCCTTTGTGTATCCAAAATCCGACCTTTGCTTGAAGACCATGTCAATGCTATCTAGAAGCATGCCCGTGGTACTCCGATTATCAACAAGAGCATTTGAAGCCCAATGCTAAATGTTTCTTACTCAATTATCCAAACACCGTTGTATGGGTAATGTCATGAAATTTCTCTCCCCTTTCCTGAAGGGTTTTCTACGTTATATCCTACTAGGGATATCATGCCTTGCTTGTCCTTGGGAAGGGTATACCCCTGGTATATGGGTCAAACACATTTTCCTTTCCATTGTTCTGTTTGATCTGATGATCACATTTTCCTTTCCGTTGATTTGTTTAACCTTTCTTGTGATCTATAGGATCTAAGCAGTAATATTCTCCTGCTTATGTAAACACCTCGTTGTACAATTCTGTCAGCAAGACCCTGTTACTATTGTTGATGACATTCTAGTAGCCACCGATGGACGAGAACTTTGCCTATTGGTCCGCCTCGTTCAACGAGCAGGGAAATGGTTCTCTTCGTCCCTCGCCATTGGTACCAACGATATTGTCAACATAACTGACCGGTTATTCTCTGACATGCCTTGCTTACATGATCGTGCAAGATGTCACTGCTCCTTCTACTTTTAACCCACATGGTGGGTCCATAACCCACAGTTCCACAGGATCGAAACCTGACTCTCCTGTACACCCCCAGTTTCCAAAGTTATTCCTCGCATGTGGCCTCGTATATAATTAACAAGCCACCTCCCTAAAGATCATCAGTAATGGTATCAGACACAATGCTTATTCCCGGTTGCTCTGAACCCCATTCACACTCTCGGTTGGGCGTTAAATGATTACCCACCCGCTTAAAACTTCTCACGCCTTCTTTTATCTCTCTCGATGATTTTCCTGAGTTTCAATTCGAGAGATACTTTCTACCACATCCCTGGAGTTATCTACTAGATAAGCAACCTTGTAGAGTTTCGTTCTCCCAGAATACCCACCCTGTATTTTTTTTGTAAGTACGAAGGAAATTCCCGAAGAAAGGATGACGACTTCATCAAGATGATCTGAAGCAGATAAATGAAAACAACAATGTAAAGGATTGACCTCTTCGAGAAGAGCAACCAAGACCGAGAAGACTCGTTAGAATTTCGTAACCGGAACTCCCCCCCCCCCCTACACAACCTCTTAAATCTCAGGACGAGATTTCTTGTAGTGGAGGAGAATTGTGACGCCCGGATAATTAAGCTACAGTAACCATCTACTAATGATGCCACGTCACCTCGATTACTGATCGTAATCTCGCTTTAGTTCAAAACCGGTCCAAAATTCAAATTCAAAATGTGACAAATAAGGAAAGTTTTCAAAAATTGAAACAAAAATGTTCGGGCTATGCCAATTATTGCTTAAGTAATTATGGTGAGGTAAACACAATTTTAGAAAATGTCTAAATAATTAAAATAAAATTAAAACAGAAAAGGAAAATAAAGAAAGAAAGAAAGAGTAAAGAAACCCGCCCCCCCCAAACCCCAACCAACCCATTTGGGTCGGCCCACTCCCCCCGTTCCCCTGGTTGCGTCCTTCCCCGCGCCCTGTTCCCCCGACCGCACCATGAACAGGACGAACAGGGGCGCGTCCCTGTCGCACCACCTCGCCGTCCCCGTCGAGGGGATAAGATCGCCAACGCCGCGCCTCCTCGGTTCTCCTCCCCACTCCACCTCGCGCTCCCTCTCGGCCTCTCCCTCTCCCCTCGTTCCCCCACTCGCCCGATAGCCTCCGCCGCTCGCCGCCATCGATCCCGCGCTCTCCGATGACACCGAGCCCCGGCGAGATGTCGCGGAGCTTTGTCGCCCTCCGCTGCGTCGCCTGAGCCGAGCCACTGGAGACGACGGGCTCGGCATCGCGCGGATCGAGCTCGTCTCTGTCTTCTTCGTCGTCGGTGACTGCCGTTGTCTTCGTTATCCCCTGCTGCTACTAAACCCACCAAGGGCCTCCTTATGTGCCGCTCGGTGAGCTCCTCCACCTCCTTCCCCTCTCCATTCGCCCTCGCGAGCCTCCTAGCTAGTTCGCCCGCCGTCGCCCGAGCGCATTGCCGCCGACAAGCTCGGGCGCCGTGCTATGGGCGCTTCACATGAGGCCGAGCGCCGCATCGTGCTCCTGGGGTTCCCAGGGGCCCAACGCGCGCGTCCGTTGCTCTCACCGAGCCCCGTAGCCCGATCCCCGCCAACGCTCGTTCCGGCCGTCCGCCCCGCCCGACGCCATCGTCGTTGCAACCCACCCCCGCTCGAGCTAAGGTCGCAGTTGGGTGCGCCGCTTCTCCCGCGTCCGAACGAGCCTAGCCGCGCCTGATTTGAGCCACCGTAGCGCCGTTTCCATCGAGCACCCATATGCGCCGCCACCTCTGCTCATCGCCAGCGATGATTCCGGCCAAGTCCGGCCGCGCTACTGCCATCACTCGACGCGCGACACCAACCGCGTTCGAATGCAATTAGAACCACGCGAAACGGTGCCTCGTAGCGAAATTCCGAGCGTCTCCGGCGAGCTCGCCGCCGCGGGAGGCCACCGGAGCAACTCCGGCGCCGGCCGCCGACGTGGCACACCTGGGGCCACCCCCCTGGGTCACTGCCAGCGGGCCCCGCGGGCCCCTGTTGACTAAGTTGACTCAGTCAACTTTGCTGACTGGGCGTCCCTTGTCAATGACAGGCGGGCCCCACTCGCTAATTAACTTTAGTGTAATTTAAAATGGTTAATTAACCTAAGCAGCCACTGACACCCGGGGCCCACCCCCCTTAATTAGCTCTGTTTAATTAAAATGAACTCAATTAGCTCTCTGTCTATGACATGTGGGTCCCACTGGACCCACATGTCGCTTGACTGGTCAATGAAGTCTGTTGACTGCTGACGTCATCAGCACGTCATGCTGACGTCATATTTCTATTTTTGTTAATTTAGATAATTCCAGAATATTTTTTAAACTTTGAAAATTCATAGAAATTAAATCGTAGCTCAGATGAAAATGTTTTCTATATGAAAGTTGCTCAGAAAAATCCAAGGAATCCGAATACACGGTTCGTTCATCTGTGACATGCCCCTAGCATGCTGAACATGGAACATTTCCCCTCCGGTCATCTGTCTGACACAGGTCCGAAACCGTGAATACATTCCCGGTTGAATTCCCCCTTCACCTTTTTCGTGTAGCCTTACGTTAGGTCACATCCGGCACAGCATATTGCCACGTTATGCCTTGTGATGCTATGTTTGCTTTATAATTACTGTTTCTCCCTCCTCTTCTCTCCGATAGACCCCGAGACCGATGCTGCCCCTGTGATCGACTACGTCGACGACAACCCCTCCTTGCCAGAGCAACCAGGCAAGCCCCCCCTGATCACCAGATATCGCCTATTCTTCTCTATACTGCTTGCATTAGAGTAGTGTAGCATGTTACTGCTTTCCGTTAATCCTATCCTGATGCATAGCCTGCCCTTGCTACTACTGTTGTTACCTTTACCTGCAATCCTACATGCTTAGTATAGGATGCTAGTATTCCATCTGTGGCCCTACATTCTTGTCCGTCTGCTATGCTATACTATCGGGCCGTGATCACTCGGGAGGTGATCACGGGTATATACTATATACTTTATACATGATACATGTGGTGACTAAAGTCGGGTCGACTCATGGAGCACCCACGAGTGATTCACGGATTGGGGGCTGAAAGGACCTTTGTCCCAACGGCCCTCTTTGTGGATCTTTATGGCGGAGCGACATGGCAGGTTGAGACTGCCTAGGTGAGAGGTGGGCCTGGCCCTTTTCGGCGTTCGCGGATACTTAACATGCTTAACGAGATCTTGCTATTTGATCTGAGTTGGGTCGTTGACCTTATACGCACTAACCACCACGTGGGACAAGATATGGGCAACCGGTATCGTGGTATCAGCCAAAGCTCTTCGTGACGTCAGCGACTGAGCGGCGCGCGCCGGATTGGACTGGAACGCCTGCTAGGCTAGGTCTGCTTCTGGCCACGTTCGCAACGTGTAGGTGTGCTAAGGGCGATGGGCCCAGACTCCTATGCGCTTAGGTTTAGACCGGCGTGCTGACCTCTCTGTTGTGCCTAGGTGGGGCTGCGACGTGTTGATCTTCCGTGGTCGGGCGTGACGCAGAAAAGTGTGTCCGGCCAAATGGGATCGAGCGTGTCGGGTAATGTGGTGCACCCCTGCAGGGAAGTTAATCTATTCGAATAGCCGTGATCTTCGGTAACAGGACAACTTGGAGTTGTACCTTGACCTTATGACAACTAGAACTGGATACTTAATAAAACACACCCTTCCAAGTGCGGATATAACCCGGTGATCGCTCTCTAATGGCAACGAGGAGGGGATCGCCGGGAGGATTATGCTATGCGATGCTACTTGGAGGACTTCAGTCTACTCTCTTCTACATGTCAGCAAGACGGAGGCTGCTGTGGCGTAGTCTTCGACGAGGATTAGCTATCCCCTCTTATTACGGCATTCTGCAGTTCAGTCCACCGATATGGCCCTTTACACATATACCCATGCATATGTAGTGTAGATCCTTGCTTGCGAGTACTTTGGATGAGTACTCACGGTTGCTTTTCTCCCCCTTTTTCCCCTTTCCTTCTACCTGGTTGTCGCAACCAGATGTCGGAGCCCAGGAGCTAGACGCCACCGTCGACGACAACTCCTACTACACCGGAGGTGCCTTCTACTACGTGCATCCCGCTAATGACGACCAGGAGTAGTTAGGAGGATCCCAGGCAGGAGGCCTGCGCCTCTTTCGGTCTGTATCCCAGTTTGTGCTAGCCATCTTATGGCAAACTTGTTTAACTTATGTCTGTACTCAGATATTGTTGCTTCCGTCGACTCGTCTATGATCGAGCACTTGTATTCGAGCCCTCGAGGCCCCTGGCTTGTATTATGATGCTTGTATGACTTATTTATGTTTTAGAGTTGTGTTGTGATATCTTCCCGTGAGTCCCTGATCTTGATCGTACACATTTATGTGCATGATTAGTGTACGATTGAATCGGAGGCGTCACAACCCCGCACTCATCATTGTCGGTGCCAAATCCGCCCAATGCCATGCCGATACTCTGCAATTACTGGTTTCCTCCTCCTCCCCACTGTTAATGAAGCTTGGGATGAACGCTATGCCACATACGTCTCGGTCGCTCGCCTAGACGAAATCTTCAAGGAGACAGTCATAGGGCAAGCATTAGCAGTGGGAGGGGTGTGCCGCTTGGCACGAGTTTGTGATGACACATGTGGCGTTTTTGAAGTGCGGGCGCACCATCTGGTGCCACTTCGAGGCGGCATTCCCGGCCATAGAGGGTGCCATCTTGAGCCATCCCTTGCTGGCCAGGCGATCTGTATCTTCATAATCAGCCAATTCTGTGCCTAGTACTCAAGCCAACTCGTCACATCTGGTGCAACTTCGAGGCGGCATTCCCGGTCACAGAGCGTGCCATCTTGAGCCATCCCTTGCTGGTCAAGCAATCTCTAACTTCATGATCAGCCAATTCCGTGCCTAGTACTCAAGCCAACTCGTCACATATTCATGTGCCCAGTGCATAGCATTCATAATCAGCTGGCGTGTAAAATGCAGGCTATAGCGGCTACATATATGTAAGGCAATTTTTTAGCACCTCTGCTACTAATTATGTATGAAAATGTCGCTAATCGACATTATGGTAAACAATACATTAAAAAATTGGAAAATAAGTTCTAAAAATTATGATTTCTTCTCTAGATGTTTGTGTTAGTGTAACAAGCGTGCTTGCCAATTTTCATGCGGAACGGGATAGCAGTGCTTTGTTGAGGAAAAAACAATGTTAAGTGTATCATTTGAAGGTAACATTTGTTGTTCGACGTGTTTCTTTTTTTTGCACAAGTCATCATGCTTGTTTTCCCCCTAAAAATTTGCAAGTACCATTTGGGTGTGACAACGAGAGAACACACACACACACACACACACACGCACGCACGCACGCACGCACGCACACGCACACGCACACGCACACGCACACACACACGCACACGCATTAAAAATTGATCTCGGCAAAATACATTTTTGACGGCAGGAGCATATACTCCCTTGAGCCAAAAGCAATACCCGACATTTTTCCCCTATATAAGAACTTGGCAATGAAATTTTATCCCAATTTAAATGTTGAATCCATCCAATCGAGTGTAGGATTATTGATTTCATGCATCAAAAAAATGAAGGCTCTACAATGGTAGACTCTCACCTCGGCAGACTCCAAAACGATCCAAACTATTATGGAGCGCCTACAATATACTACATTATACAATACATTATGGAGGCTACAAATATGGCACATCTTTTGGGATGACACTTACATCCTGATCGGAGAAATATATGATATGCATGGGTTCAATGATTCCTACTCCTTCTCTTGGTAACACCACAACTTGTTAAATATGCTACTAGTACAATATAGGGTAAGGCAGTAATTACATACAAATTGTCATGTTCATACACCACATAGAAACGAGAGGCACTGTTAGGACCTGCAAGTTGAACACCTGAAATGTTTATCTTGTGGTTGACTTATGACAATTTTCAAGATGGCAGACATGGAGAAATTAAGCTACATGAGCAAAACAACATAAATAGGTTCAGTACACCAGTAACAGACAATTTTAAAGTCTTCATTCACCACATTGGATCCAAAGTTGACCATTAGACACAGGTTCTAAGAAATGATGAAAACGATAGCAGGGTCAACGACAGCGACATCCACAAATGAGGCACAGCCGAAAATAACTTTAACTACTTGATCAATAGCATTATGTTTAAATTCTACTGAGACGGCTCCTGCTTGCTGACTCCAGAGAGTAGTGAACTGATCTAGCTGCGCCTTGGGCAACTTGCGGAGAGATGCAAGCACAGCCTTCGATGATCAGAGAATCCAACTTCTGTGAATGTACCAGCTCGATTAATCCAGCATCAGTCACCTGACTACACAACCGGAGTGTCAGACTCCTCAAGCAAGGGGTGAGCGCAATGGAATGCATCCCAGCATCAGTTACCCGATCATTCACCGCAAGCTCGAGTGTCTCCAGGAATGGTGAGGATGAAAGTACCATCATCCCTTCATCATCAAAGAAGTCAGCTCCATTAAGCACAAGAACACGAATCTGACAAGACTGAATGAGAATCCTAACACACTCTAGTGTTAAGCCTATATCTGGCAAGTAGAATGTGCCCTCATGAAATGTAAGTTCAACGCTCTGAAGCATAGGACAACCGAGAGCTAAAACCTGAAGACTGTGATCAGTAACCGATGGTATGTAAAGAAAATCATTGTCATCAGCAACGTACTGAGGAGGCATGAGCCATAGTGAAATGCTTTTAAGATTGTTGCAGCTGTGGGATAGCGCAATCATGTCATTGTCGGTTAGACTTACAACATACTTAAGGCATAGCTTCTCCAATGCTTTGCATTTCTCCAAGAGAAGACAAAGTCTCAGCTCTGACCTTGCTTGAATATGCACCAACCTCAAATCCTTCAAATTGTCAGAGGAAATCACATGCACTCGGGTTGTGCACATCATATAAGGGATCATTAAACCCAAGCATATCATCTATTTCTACCTTGCTCTCAAACTCAAACTTCCAAAGCTTCATCCATCCTGGACCAAACTTTAGTAGGTCAGGCTGCCTGATTCTGTTGCAATTCCTTACTACAAGTTCTTCCAGTGATCCATTCCAGCCAAGGTACTCTAGCCACTCTCCGCTGCTTATTTTCTTGCAATCAATAAGGTGGAGAGCAGATAAACTGTTGCAGCCAATTGCCACCGAGAGAAGTCCCCTTGAAGTTATGCTTGGTACAGAGTTTAGTGTGAGGGACATCAACTTCTTACAATTGGCTAGACAACTAAGACCAGAATCATCAATGTATGAGAAGAAGCTCAAGGTTTGACCGGTGTAATTGATTTCCATTTTTGACAAATTGGAGAATCGGGAACAAAGCGATGACAAGGTTTCTGTAGCAGAAAACAAGCTGCATCCTAAGCGGATAGCGGCCCTTTGATTCGCCTCAACCTCGCACAGACTTTTTGACACAAGGGAAAGAGAATTCAGGTCACTTGTCCTGGTAATCCTCTGGATGATTTCTGCCAGCAGTACCTCCGGAAGATCCTCCATCGAGCAATGCAGCTGTAAATTGGGCAATCTCAAGGTTCAGCGGGCAACCAAAGTGCTGGAATGAAATTAATGAAATACAAAAGCGAAGCATGTGACAATGATATCACACCAATGTTAATCACGAAGAACATACTGGTGAAAATCTATGTTCTAATATTGGTCAAAAAATCACTCCAGCAGTAATCTACAAAGACATAAACTAGAACTGCCACAAGTTTGTGAGAGAAAACTGTTGCACTGATCTTTACATATTCAGAGGCAACTGGGCCAGAAAGAATGGAGTTGTTCACTAAGATAACGATGATCCCAGACATACTGATGTGATGATCCAGAAGCACTTAATTAAGTAAATGACATGGAAGGCAATATGAGGTCTGGTTACTATTTGCTTCAACGTTGCAGGTTGGGCATATTACCGGCCGGTTTGCTCCATTTAGGCTCATCACTTTTGGATCAAGAACCAAAATAGAGCGAGAGATATAGAGAGAGGAGGGTAGACAAGGTTGCACACCTACGGAACACAATAGACGAACACAGAAGGACAAGAGTTGCTTTTTTAGTACCTAGAATCACGAAAACGCGACGGCAGAAGAGAAGGAGAGGCGGCAACCGTAGATCTGCCAGAGCAGGAGAAGTCGGGCAGCACCTTCCGCCTCAGCTTGATCTTGGATTGGTGAACCACCTCTACGCCAGCTGTGGACTTGGCTCCCCTCTCCGGTTGTGAGGGGACTGGGGGCTGGGGAATGGTAGCCTGGCCATTCAGTTATACTCCGTATATATATACGATATGAATTTAAATGCATTGATTTCAGTAAATACGATATGAATTTAAATGCATTGATTTCAATAAGTACCAAATTATTTCGGTAATACTATATACTTACCAAAAATGACGTAAACGATTCTTACCAGCCATTAATCACGTGTTGGGTCGGTCGCCTACGCACATCCTGACGTCACGCCTAGAGACCATGCAGGACCTGATATCACGTCACGGACCCACGAATGTCTTGTCGTCACACCTGCGGACCCACGCACTCACACGCACACGTCCTGACGTTGCACCTGCGGACCGACACACACGCCCACCCACGTCCTAACATCACACCTGTGGACCCACGCACTATTCTCTCATCCCTATCCTTTTTTCATTCCTGGTCCATACATCTTGCATGAGCCCCACGCATTGTTCATTAGCCACATGCCCTCTCCCTTAGAGCAATTCCAACGGGCCGACCCAAACGGACGGCGATTTTGTCCGTTTTTTGTCCGTTTAGGTCGGCCAGGCGGACACGGACGTCCGCTTCCGCGGTTGGGTCGGCGTGTGCGCCCAACGCTCGCCCAATCCATTTTGACGGCGCCGACAAAAGAAACATTGCATGCATATTTAAAATAAAAATAACTTAATTAAACATTAAAGCCGACCAGGAAGGCCGGCGAGAGTCCACGCGTCCACATTAGCATTAAAAAAACTAAAAACAAACTAAACTACGAGGCGGCGCGCTGCCTTAGGCGTAGTCGTCGTCGTCCTCGGGGTCGGTGAGGTCGATGAGAGTCGTATGAGGTCGCCCGAGGAACGCCGTGTTCGGCGGCGGCGATGTCGGCATGAGCAGCTTTTTCCGGACAGAAGCGGATCTTTGGCGAAGGCTGGCGATGCGGCGAAGGTCTTGACGCCCTATGCGGCCATGACTGGCGCCTCCTCCTCGACCTCGCTCCTTCTTGAGGTCGCGCTCGAGCATCTCCTCGTACTCGCCGCGACGACATACATTGGCCAGCCGTCGCTGGCGCCACATCTCGAGGTACGCCGCCTCCTGCGCCGGCGTCGCCTCCATCCAAACCCGTGGTGCGGAGACCCACTCGCGCAGTACTCCCGTCCAGGAGTAGTGTCCAGGAGTAGCGCTCGATGGGGGACGGCTCCGGCTCGGGCTCCGGCTGCGGCTCTGGTTCGGCCTTGACGCGGCGTCGGGGAGGGGACGCCGGGGCCACCGACGGCAGCACGCAGTCGGCCGCCATGGAGAGGGCAATGGCCTGCGCCATGGCCGCCTCGTACCGAGCCTCCTCTTCCTCCACCACCTCCACCCTACGCCGTTCGTCCTCTCGCTCTCGCGGTAGACCGCCGCAAGGGCCGCCTGGTAGGCGTCCTCCGCCGCCTGGTCCTCCTCTCAGACGACGAGCGGGGGCGGCGGCATGCTACGGTCGACCTCGCGCACGCCGCGTCGCCTCGCCTCCTCGTGCTCGAAGGTGAACCACCTCTTCCAATTCGGCGAGTCGGATCCATAGGCGGCGTCGCGGCGCTGCTCTGGCGTCAGCAGCGCCCGGCGGAGCCGCACCTCCTCCGCTTGCGCCCTAGCCGACCGCGGCGCCACTGCAAGATCGGGATCCTCTCTCGATCCAGATGTCGATCGTCGCGGCGAGTGGTGGCGTCGAGAATGCAGCGAGAGGCAGCGGTGCTGCCAGTGCCACTCTGCCTGGTGCACTGGCATGTTCACGCGCTGCCTCTACCGACGAGCCGGCGCCGGTGAAGGCGGGAGGAACTCCGAGGGGAAAGGGACGGCGGGGGCCTTGTCCTTGGCCTTGTTGCTGCGGCCGGCGCCGGAGAAGAGCCCCATTTGGCACGGCTGGGTTGGCTAGGGTTTCCCGACGACGGGGGAGCGAGCGTGCCTAGATGTGGACGGGGGCTGGCTGGATGAGGGCGGCCCCGCCGCACAGTCGGCTTAAAGAAGGGCGACCACTGTCGCTGACGTGTGGGCCCATGGTCATAAATTAAGCTGACCAGGTAGGTGGCGGGCCGTTGGATGACTGCCAAGTGTGGCCGCGACGGACACCGAGAAGCCACGCGCGGCGTCCGTTCCGCGTCCGTCCCGACGCATTTGGGCGCAAATTTGTATGCGTCGGCGCCGACGCGAAACGGACTCCATTTGGGTTTGGGTCGGCGCGTTGGGCCACCACTTTTGCCCGCGCCAACCCAAACAGACGCGGGCGGACGAAATGGGTCGCCCCATTGGAGTTGCTCTTATCATCCTCTACCTTATCTTCTCATTATTTGCTCTCCTTTGTTGTCCTAACCATCTCCCACCTTCACCTGCTTGCCATGGGCGCTACCGCAATTTTTTTGCTGGCACTGCTGGCACACACCAACCACCGTTGCCCGCTGCTACAAGCTTCTTTTATGTTGGTTTGTTGCAAGGGTGGTAAGCCGGGGTTGCTAGGGACAACCATCGCACACGAGCAGTGGTGCAAGACGGAGATGGAGCAGAGATGCAAGGTGAGGATGCTGGGACCAACGCCTCAATGTGGGGAGACTGTCCACACCGGGGAGCTGTGACTCGGGCTGCACCGACGAGAGCCAAATGCCAGGACCAATGGCGCAACATGCTACGGCCGTTAGCCAAGAAAGCTACAGCCAGTAACTGGAAAAGCTACAGCCAGTAACAACTAGTGATCTTTTTTTTATATGATCGGTGACACCGATTTTTGTTGCTGAGATTCTTTTTGCTAGAACATGGTGGTGGAAGCCGATGGTGGCGGTGAGCCAGAGGCGGTGACGCCGGGAATGTTGCAATCACATCGACCATGTGCTGGAATGGGCAATGCCATTGCAACTACCGACGATCCCAATTGTTGTGACCTGCACGACGAGCTACCACTACGGGGAAAGGGCTTATAGGTGAACTCAAATGTGTGGCTGGCGCACTATAACACCCACCACTGCTACGTTGGAGAAGTAGCATTGGCGTGTACTAAAATGGCCCCACCGTTGCTGTTGTTACAGTAGTGGCGTGCGCTATGTCATACCCGCCACTACTATGTTGGATAAGTAGCACTAGCATGTACTAAAATGGCCCCACTACTACTCTTGTTACAGTAGTGGCGGGCACTACGTCGTACCTGCCACAGGTGAATTGTCTTCAAGGTCCCCGCTTGGTGAAAACCTTTGGTGGCAGGCGCCGCGGTTCGCAGCTACTTCTTGAGTTTGCGTTGGTTTTTCTCTTGAAGAGCAAAGGGTGATGCAGCAAAATAGAGATCAATATTTTCCTCAGTTTGAGAACCAAGGTATCGATCCAGTAGGAGACAACGCACAAATCATCGAATACCTACACAAACAATCAAACAACTTGAACCCAACGCGATAAAGGGGTTGTCAATCCCTTCACGGTTACTTGCAAAAGTGAGATCCGAAAGAGATAGATAAACGATACAGTAAATATTTTTGGTTTATAGATTGGAAAGTAAAAGATTGCAAAATAGTACATGGGAAACTTATAAGATGAAAAATAGACCCGGGGGCCGTAGGTTTCACTAGAGGCTTCTCTCAAGATAGAAAAAAATATTACGGTGGGCGAATAAATTACTGCCAAGAAATTGATAGAAAAGTGCAAAGTTATGACAATATCTAAGGCAATGATCATGAATATAGGCATCGCGTCCGTGTCAAGTAGACCAAAACAATTATGCATCTACTACTATTACTCCACACATCGACCGCTATCCAGCATGCATCTAGAGTATTAAGTTCATAAAGAACGGAGTAATGCATTAAGTAAGATGACATGATGTAGAGGAATTAACTCAAGCAATATGATGAAAACCCCATCTTTTTATCCTCGATGGCAACAATACAATACGTCCCTTGCTGCCCCTACTATTACTGGGAAAGGTCACCGCAAGATTGAACCCAAAGCTAAGCACTTCTCCCATTGCAATAAAAACCAATCTAGTTGGCCAAACCAAACCGATAGTTTGAAGAGAATTACAAAGATATCAAATCATGCATAAAAGAATTCAGAGAAGATTCAAATAATATTCATAGATAAGCTGATCATAAATCCACAATTCATTGGATCTCGACAAACACTCCACAAAAAAGTATTACATCGAATAGATCACCAAGAACATCGAGGAGAACATGGTGTTGAGAACCAAAGAGAGATTAGAAGCCATATAGCTACTAGCTATGGACCCGTAGGTCTGTCGTAAACTACTCACGCTTCATCCGAAGGGCAATAGAGTTGATGTAGAAGCCCTTCGTGATCGAATCCCCCTTCGGCAGGGTGCCAGAAAAGTCCCTAGATGGGATCTCACTTGTATATAAGGTTGCAGTGGTGGAAAACTGTTTTTGTGGATGCCTCTGGTGGTTTGGGGATATATGGGAATATATAGGTGAAAGAATTAGGTCAAGAGGTGGACGAGGGGCCCACAAGGGTGGGGGCCCGGCCTCTGTCCTTGTGGCCGCCTCGTGGCTCCTCCGACTTCATCTCCAAGTCTCCTCGTTGTCTTCTGGTCCAAGAAAAATCATCGCGAATGCTTTATTTCGTTTGGACTCCGTTTGGTATTCCTTTTCTGCGAAACTCAAAAACAGGGAAAAAACAGGAACTGACACTAGGCTCTAGGTTAATAGGTTAGTCCCAAAAATAATATAAAATATCATATTAATGCATATAAAACATTCCAAAACAGATAATATAATATCATGGAACAAAAAAATTATAGATACGTTGGAGAAGTATCATTCGCCCACCACTGCTCCATCAGATAGCTGTGGCGGGCGAAAAAAAGAGCCTACCACACATATCTTTCGGCAACTCGCACCGCAGTTGTTCAAAAATTTGGAAAAATAGCAGTGGCGGATCCCTAACATGATGTAGCGGGTAGTTTTCTATGCCCGGCACCTGGACTTAGTTGTAACGGGTGTGTCCGATTTCGGGTTCCGGCAGACCCTTGAGGTTCGAACACTGGGGTGCGCGCGGAGATCTCGCCCTCTACCTCCCTGCACCCCGCCGCCTCGCTAGGATCTAAACTACGAAAGGAACAACATAAGAGACACGAGGTTTATACTAGTTCGGGCCACCGTTGTGGTGTAATACCCTACTCTAGTTTGTGGTGTGGTGGATTGCCTCTTGGGCTGATGGTGATGAACAATACAAGGAAGAATAGCCTCCCGAGGGTCTGTTCTTGGCCGGGGCGATGAACTTCTTGGAGGAGTTCAGTCGCTCTCTCTCCCTCTCTCCCTAGATTGCTTGGCCTCTAGCTCTGTTCTGGATCCCGGATCAAGCTGCCTCTACCCTGTGGGAGCCTAGTCCTATTTATAGACAGAGGCCCTGGGCCTCTTCCCAAATATTGAGCGGGAAGGGCGCCAACAATTGGCCATTTTAAAGGGGAACATCTGGTACACTTATCCTGACTAAAGTTGGTCCTCGCCTGTCAAAGGCTCTGGTGGTGACGCCGGCTTGGGCTCCACAATGATTTCCTTCCTGCCGTTGGGCTGGTCTTGGTCTTGTTGCACCGAAATTGACGCCTTTGCTTGATGCTCTCGCCTGCGCTTGGTCCCTTTGCACCAAAGAGGAAAGGAGGACACTGCGTGGGCTGGCGCCCACCTGGCGCCCTTGGTCGTCATGGCTTGCGTCATGGGCACCTCGTGAGGTATCCTGCCTTGATCTCTCCGCCTCCTCGCGAGCCAGCTTGATGAGGCCGTGCCTGAGGAAGCTCCCTGTCGTCCGCCCCGCGAGGCTTGGCCCCTCGCGAGGGTCTTGAGCTTGTGTTGATGAAGATGGGCTGTGATGGGCCCCCCTTTGAGACACGCCGCAGGCCGCAGGCATGCAAGTCTGGGGACCCCCGTTCCCAGAACGCCGACAGTAGCCCCCGGGCCCAAGGCGCGCCCGGGCTTGGCCGAGCAGAGAGGCGAAGGGGCAAGTGCGAAGCGCCGCGGGCCCTAATAGCCTGCGGCCTTGGGCGCCGCGTGGCGGTTGATTGGACGAGGGCGTCTCCACTTCCCCACGACGCCTCGGCAACTTCACGAATTGAGAAGTCCCTGCATGCAAAGCGGGTCATGATTACCTGCGATCGTGAAGGTCGGTGGTTGGCCTCCCCTGGCTTTAAGTACAGAATGGTGAGTGCTCCTCTGGTCCGTTTCTTCTCGTTTCTCCTTCTTCCCGGTCCTTGCTCCGTCTTGCTGCAATGGCTCCGATCCGCCGGTTCTCCGCGACAGAGAAGGGAAAGGCTCCCCGAGAGGGTCCTGACCCGCTTCCGCCGAAGAAACGGCTAGCCCTCTGCCATCGGAATGAGGGTGCCCACCAGGTGGTGTCGAGGCCCTGGTGCGAGCGGCCACCACCAGGGTTCCCACTTCCCTTGTACGCCCACATCGAGGGCTATGAAGGAGTTGATGCCGAACGCCACGGGCGACGCCGCCGTCGGCGCCGGCGGGTCACGAAAGTGTGTGTCGTTCCCCCTGGAGTCCACGCCAAGGTCTCCTCTCGAGAGTTCGTGCTCCACGCCGCCATGTCTCCTCAGTCTTGGATTTGCCTTCCTCCCTTATTCGCCTCCGCGATTCCGCGGGGAGGATCCCTGGAGCTCTGGCTGCAGCACCCTTGCGACCGGGGCATAGGTTGCGGTCGTTGCCCCGGGCGAGGTCTTCATGACTCGAGGCTGGGGCGAGATCGCCCGGGTCTGCAGGACAAGGGGCGCCCTCGCGATCCACCTAGACTACGACGGCGCTTTGGTCATGCTCTTCAAGGTCTTCGATGCAGAAGGGCGCCGGCTGGAGTGCTGCCCCGGGAGAGGTGATCGAGGCCCTGTCGCAGCGAGGGCTAGGCTCGCTGACCGCTCCCTCGGCAGCTCCTCAGGCGGTGGAGGCGTCGGAGGATCCAGCGACTCTGCCGAGCTCTTCACGACTCCGGAGACGAGCGACGACAGCTACGAGCCCCCGAGCCTGCGCCGCTCTCGGAGCAGGGCGGGCTCGGCAGGCCGTCGCCGCCTCTGATCTGGATGGGGTTGGCGCCGGTGCCCGACGGCCCACTGTTGATGATGGCGTATTTTGCAGGGGCGCATGTAGTTAGCGTTCTTTAGGATCTGCTCCCTGCGAGGAATCAAAAGCGCGCCCCGTGGGGGCTTGCAAGGTGCCTGTGGTCCTGTTTGTTAATATGATCCTTGTCGTGAAGCAGTGCGTGTTGCTCATTCCGTCTTAGCTCAGTTCTCCCTTTCGAACCTTGCGAGGCTCGACGCTCTGCGCCGACAGGTCCCAGTCCCAAGGCAAGCTTCAGTCGTCGCTGGTATGCCAGGTCGCGATGCCGTGGTCAAGGCCATGAGGTGAGCGGCCCGAGGTCCGGTAAGAACCCCTGAGTCGGGATGCTCAAGAGGTCCCCCTTAGCGCTCAAGCAGCCATCGTTCGGTGAGAAAGGAGAGCGACGTTGCTAACACGGGATTGCGTTGGGTGAGGGGACGGTGACGTGTTAGTTAGTGCTTCCGAGGGGTGACTTATCTCAAGGATCAGGAGCCGCTTCCTGGTGTGTTGCCGGGTCCGTGCATCGGCAGGCGAGGGGTCGCTTGGCGAGGTCCGCGTCCCTCCCCTCTCGCCTTTGCTCCCCTTTCTGCTCTACATCCTCAGGTCCCGGCCCATGAGCGAGTCTCAGCCGTCGCTGGTATGCCAGGTCGCGATGCCGTGGTCAAGGCCAGAGGGTGAGGGCTGGAGAGCCAGTAGGAGCCCCGAGTCGCGATGCTCAGGCACCCCCCCCTTTAACATGCAAGCGGTTCACGCGGATGAGAGTGAAGGAGACACCGTGGGGGCCTCGCCTGACGCTGCTCCTTGAAGAGATCCTGCAGGCTCATCACAGAAAGAACGAAAGTTCGCCGTGACAATCGACAGTCAGCCGTTAGTTGCCCCGGTGGGGTGACGAGGCATCAAGGCTTGACGAGGTGGCGCCAGGCGGGCTGCCGCGCCGTAGCTCAGCCATTCAGGTTTGTCGGCGTTGCGAGGGACGGACCCATGCGCAAGCGTCGTGCCGTTAGGGAGCAGCTCCATCGGTTGGTGTCGATTGAGCGGGCAACTAGGTCAAGCATGTTAATCACGAAGAGCAAGTCCATTTAGATAAGCGCAAAGAAGATTTAACATCACCGGGTCGGACCCGAGCGACCTGGGGATGATGCAGCCCGAGGGGCGCCCCCAACAAGATAAGCTAGGAACATGAAGTAAAAGGGATACACGCTGCAAGGACGGACCCACGCGGCCTGGGAATAATGCAGCCCTGGGGGCGCTCCCAGCTGGAAATGAAACTTGAAAGATGTCACCTGATAGCATTGAAGACGAAAGGGTGTTGGTGCAGCAGACTCGATGGGCTGCGGGAGCCGATCCACACGAGCCCCCAGGCTCAGGGGCCTCGGGAGGCTCCGGAGGTGCTGGTGGCTCCTCGTGGACCATCTCCATCTCTGCCAGGCTGCGGGCGCCTGGCCTCTTGAGCCTCCGTGATGCTCCTCATGAGGCGCCGGGCGCGTGGCAGCCGCGTTCGGCAAGCCGTAAGGCATGCAAACGTAGCTTTGGGTGGACCTTCAGCCGCCCCACGCGAGAGGGCCAGAGGCGCCTCGAGAGGCGGCTCGGCTGAGCCCTGGTATGTCGATGCAGACGCGTAGCCCACCATCCTCGCCTGGATGGGGAGCTACGGCAGTGCCAGCGGCTGCCACTCATGACTCCTGACTCCTGCGGTTCCTGAATGATCTTGCTGACGAACTCCTGAGGGTTTGGCCCTCCTTGCGCTGCTCCTTCTTGAGGGAAACGTGCTTCGAAACACGCCTCCAAGTGGTGCCCAAGCGCCTCCCTCGTGACTTTGGCAAGGTCGGTGGCCCTCCAGGGGGGAGCCCCCGAGCCCTGCCTGAGGAGGGCATCGGGCGCGCTTTCCTATGCAATAGAAGGAGGTTTCCCCTGAGCAGGCGCGGATCCTGAGGGGCCGGGCCGGACGATATCTTCTTCTTCTTGGGGGCGGTCTCGGGAAGCCTCCTGCTTCCGCGATCCGGGTCTTCCAGTGATGCGGCCTGAAAGGCTCGCTCCAGGGAGCACACCGCGTCTTTCTCTTCGCAGGGCACCGTGATAACTCCGCCACTTCCAGGCATCTTGAGGACGTTGTAGCCGTGGTGGGTTACGGCCATGAACTTGGCCAGCGCTGGGTACCCGAGGATGGCATTGTACGGCAGGCGAATGTGGGCGTCGTCGAAGTCGATGAGCTCGGTGCGGTAGTTTTCGCGCGCGCCGAAGGTGATAGGGAGGCGAACCTGCCCAATCGGGACAGTGGAGCCGTTGGTGACCCCAGAGAAAGGCTTGGTCGGCTGAAGCTGATTGTAAGGCACTTGGAGATTGTTGAACGTTTCCACAGACAGGACGTTGAGCCCTGCCCCGCCATCGATGAGGGTCTTGGTGACTAGCACGTTGCTGATGATTGGGGAGCAAAGCATTGGGAAGACTCCGGCTATGGCCGCGCACTTGAGCTGATCCGCTGAGCTGAACGTGATGGTGCACGCCGACCACCTGAGGGGGCGTGTGGCTTCGAGCTTGGGGAGGACTGCATTCACTTCGTGGGCGAACTGCTTGAAGATGCGTTGAGAGGCTGGGGCTTGAGCTCCGCCCAGGATGCAGGCGATCGCACACGGCTCCTGGAAGCCCCCAGCCCCCTCGTCCTGATGATGGTCTTCATTTCTCCTTGGCTGCGGTGGCAGAGGAGGGAGGCCTGCGTTGCCTTGTTGGCGATCCTCGCGAGCTGATCCCTCCAGCCTCCCTCACGAGGCGGGTCCCACCAGCGATCCTCGCGAGGTTGGTCGCGCCACCCTTGGCGAGGGCCGCGGTCTTCCCAGCGTCTTGCGTTCCTTCCTCCTCCTCGGCCGTAGCCCCGGTCGCTGCGGTCGGACGTCGGTCGATCCTCCCTTCTCGCACGGCTCGGAGCTCTTGACATTCGTTGGTGTTGTGGGTGTGGAGGTCATGGTACACACAGTACCGGCTACCCTTGGAAGACTCGGGCTGATCTCTGCCCCGCTTGGTGTCCGGTTCTGCCGCGAGCACGGCAGCCCCCTTGCGCTTTACATCCTTGGCCTTGGGTTTCTTCTCTTCGGGTGCGGCAGCAGCTCGAGGAGGAGAGACGCCCTTCCTCGACCTGGCGCACTTGGTCGCCAAGTTGAACAGCTCCAAGGAAGTGCACAAGTCTTCATGCATCGCCAGCTCCTCCTTCATCTTGACGTCGCGTACACCGTCGGAGAAGGCGGAGATGATGGCCTCCTCGGTCACCTTGGGAATCTTGAGGCGTGCATTTTTGAAGCGCTGGATGTATTTCTGCAGGGTCTCCCCTGGTTGCTGCTTGATGCGGCGCATGTCACTCACGGCGGGTGGCCGGTCACGAGTACGTTGGAAGTTGGCGATGAAGCGGGTGCGCATCTCGTCCCAGGAGGAGATCGTGCCTGGAGCCAGGTTCAGGAGCCAGGTGTGGGCCCCGTTCTTGAGCGCCATGGGAAACCAGTTCGCCATGACCTTCTCGTCTCCGTTGGCGGCTTCCATGCCTAGCTCATAGAGCTCGAGGAACTTTGCGGGGTCGGCCGTACCGTCGTAATGAGGAGGCAGGTCTGGCTTGAACTTGCCGGGCCACGCGACGCTGTGCAGCTCGGTGGTGAAGGCACGGCAGCCTGCTGTGGCCACGGGAGGCCTTGGGTGACGAAGAGCTTGGTCTTGCGGGTCCCCATGCGCTGCAGCTGGGAGCAGCGCGGGGTCATGACGTCTTTGGAGCAGGAGCGTGGTCGCGACGAGCTGGAGCGGGGAGCACTCGGGCAGCTTCTTGCGGGCGAGGGACTTCCTGGCAGCTCTGCTCTTGCCGTGCTGGCGCCGGACGGAGCGGGTTCCGCCCAGGGACCACGCGCCTTGGGGCCAAGGCGCCTCCTTGAGGGGAGGTGGCTGAGGCGCCCGAGCTGCCGTCGCCCAGCAGGCGGGTGCGGTGCAATGAGACGGACGGGCGCTGGGAGCCCCTGCGGCACGGACGAAGCTTCGGCGACGCGTCGAAGTCACTCTTCGTGACGCTGCCGATCGATTTGTAGCGCAGGAGCTCGTTTGCCGCAATGAGCGCAGCTCGAGCCTCCATGGGCGCCGGAATGCGCGAGACGAAGAACCAGCCGGGGCAAGTGAGGGGTAGCGGCGGCCGTCTTGCCTCACGTAGAGGATGCTGGGACGATGCTTGCTGCTCGTTCCCGGCCGGGCGGTGGCGGCGTTAACGGCGGCGACGGGAACGACGAGGGCGCCTGGACGACAGAGCCGTCTGGGCGGCAGAGAAGCGAGAGGCTCGGCGCCCAGCTGGCCCGCCGAGCCTCGGAACATGGATGCGGTGGTCGACGGAGAAGCAGCGGCGGAAGATTTAATTCCGGCGCACCCCTACCCGGCGCGCCAAATGTCGGATTTCGGGTTCCGGCAGACCCTTGAGGTTTGTACACTGGGGTGCGCTCGGAGATCTCGCCCTCTACCTACCTGCACTCCGCCGCCTCGCTAGGATCTAAACTACGAAAGGAACAACACAAGAGACACGAGGTTTGTACTAGTTCGGGCCATCGTTGTGGTGTAATACCCTACTCTAGTTTGTGGTGTGGTGGATTGCCTCTTGGGCTGATGGTGATGAACAATACAAGGAAGAACAGCCTCGCGAGGGTCTGTTCTTGGCCGGGGCGATGAACTGCTTGGAGGAGTTCAGTCGCTCTCTCCTCTCTCTCTAGATTGCTTGGCCTCTAGCTCTGTTCTGGATCCCGGATCAAGCTGCCTCTACCCTGTGGGAGGCTAGTCCTATTTATAGATAGAGGCCCTGGGCCTCTTCCCGAATATTGAGCGGGAAGGGCGCCAACAATTGGCCAATTTAAAGGGGAACATCTGGTACACTTATCCTGACTAAAGTTGGTCCTCGCCTGTCAAAGGCTCTGGTGGTGACGCCGGCTTGGGCTCCACAATGACTTCCTTCCTGCCGTTGGGCTGGTCTTGGTCTTGTTGCACGGAAATGGACGCCTTTGCTTGATGCTCTCGCCTGCGCTTGCTCCCTTTGCACCAAAGAGGAAAGGAGGACAACTGCGTGGGCTGGCGCCCCTTTGGCGCCTCTTGGTCGTCATGGCTTGCGTCATGGGCACCTCGTGAGGTACCCTGCCTTGATCTCTCCGCCTCCTCGCGAGCCAGCCTGATGAGGCCGTGCGTGAGGAAGCTCCCTGTCGTCCGCCCCGCGAGGCTAGGCCCCTCGCGAGGGTCTTGAGCTTGTGTTGATGAAGATGGGCCGTGCTGTGCCCCCCTTTGAGCCACGCCGCAGGCCGCAGGCAGGCAAGTCTGGGGACCCCCGTTCGTAGAACGCCGACAGGGTGTGTTGTCGCGTCCGTCACTGGTCGTAGACCACATGGTTTAGGGTTTCTAAGCCCCACATGCCCGCAGGCGTCCACATCTAGCTTATCCAAAAATATTTCAACCATGTCTCTCTCGCCAGTTCCGCCGTCGCCATCATCATGGCGGCCTTGGACATCACTACTGTCCCGCTCACCCTCTGATGCTTACTAGGTCGGTACCGTCCCCCTCATACTCGTCGGCCCCATTGCCTTTGCCGTCCACCATTGTCGCATTGAACATCATCGTCGTCCGCCGTTGCCTCGAACGTCACCATCGCACTCGCATTTTGCCGACTCCAATGCCCGCCACATCCCCGATGTCCTCAACATCCACTGCCATCATCCTCAACCTCCCCATCTTCTCCGTCGACCCAGCGAACCACATCTTTCTCTTCTTTTTTAGATTGTTGTTGTTCTTGTACTAGAAAAAATTAGTACTAGATGTAGATTTTTGTCCATAGATAGTGTTTATTGTAGATATGGATGGAAGATGTACATTTTTTGGGCGTAGCATATTATTTATACAAGAAAAAGTTAGTACTAGTTATTAGATAGTGTACATGTAACACTAAAAGTTTGTACTAGTTATTCATGATGCAGGTGTTCATAAGGAGTGCCAACGTTTTGGGAAACATTGATTAAGTTCCGTTTCGCCAAATTTCTGGCTCAATATGTCGAATTACTAGCAAAGGTCATGCCAATTTTTTGGTACAACACATCTACTGTTATATCTTGTTACATAATTTCTTTCAATGAAATTGTGATTTATCTAAATGACAAGTTTTTTAAGGAGAAATAGATGGAGAAGCCAAGACGCGCCATTATGAATCCTGCAGTTGTAGACTATGTCTCGAGGGTGGCTCATTACACAGAGGTCACACTTTTCCTTTGTGGAGGGCAATGTACTAGCCGCTAAGAGCATTGAATACGCCTACAAAGATGCAACATCTTGCTTTCTTGCGCGAGGAGCCATAGGAAGAGCGTGAGGAGCTGCCGTGATTGCGCCTACAACCGCCGAAGCTGCGAAGACCCCCCTAACCGAGATCAAGAAGATGATTGGAGATGAGGATGGAGACAAGGATAGCTCTGGATAGAGCTGAGCATTTGCTTGTGAACTAGTGTTGCACTGCCTTTATGTGACCTATATGATCTATGTGATCTTAATTTCATGTTGTGAACTAGTAATGCACTGCCTTTATGTAATCTCTAGCTATGATCGATGCTTCTGAACGTAAGTTTTGTGTTTCTATAAAGATTGCTATATGCATGTTTATTTTGCTTACATATGAGCCGACTCCATTAGTTTGTGATTCATATTGTCTTCAATTTGTAGAAAGTGGGCGCCCTGATTTAAAACCCAACATGGTCAAGATACAATGGCCCAACCGCGCTAAGGCGGCACATGCAGTGTTGGTAATGTGTGATCGCACGTATTACCGTTATGATCTTTTTGTTGATTTTTAATCTTCCATCAATGAAAACAACAAATTAATGAGGATGAGCTCGATGGGATCCCCGAGTGCCCCTATTGTTCCAACAACAGGGGTATGTGCGACGATCCTCGTCTAGAGGACGATAGGTACTTCTCGCTAACGCTTAAAGAGGACTACAAGTATTATACGGTACTTTCTGCACATATTTCCTTCTTAAATAAACATGTCTCATATTTTTTTAAACATGTAATTTCTGGGTTTTTTCTCAATCTGACTAGTGCATCCCCTGCTATGTAAGGCCTTTTTTCCTAGAGAAGCGGCATGTCGAAGAAAGATATGACATTGCTGAAAGGATTTCTTACCTAAAGATGGAACATCGTTTCATTTTTGAAGCTAGGATCTACAATGAAGTAGATCAGACATATTATGGTTGCACTAATTGGAAAGGATTATGCAAGGCTGACGGATTTGAGGAGGGTATGATTATAACCTTTGATATTGGCATCTTTTAAGGCACCTTTCCTCATTTAGATCAAGATATTTGGGTGGAAATAGACATGATTCCTATTTTTCCTCTGTGTGAGTTTCTTAAACAAGTTTGTTAAGTAATTGATCTTAAAATATTTTTTATTCACTACTAACTTAACATCTTAATTTAAATCAATAGCCTATTTTCTATCTCCAAGAAAATATGGAATATACTAGACGAGACCTATTACACTGCTGGTCCGAGCTTACTTGGGAGGAGAAGAGTTATCTTGTCTCCTTTGTTAATGATGTTGAGTCCTTTAAGGGCACTTACGGTGTCGTAGTGATCTCACGGCAGATGCCATGGGATGGCTAAAATAGGAGACAGGGACAAGGGCACCGGTGGGCTCCATAGGCGAGGTCGGTACGAGTGAACGCGAGACACAAGACGTACCCAGGTTCGGGGCTCTCCAGAGAGATAATACCCCTAGTCCTGCCGAGTGTGGTTTATATGAGGTGGATACAAGCTTGCTCCTAGAGCTGTTTTGGGGAGGAAGGAAGACAGGCCAGTGCATAGGCTGCTCCTTCTCTGGGTGTGTGTGAGTGCGTGTGGCTAAGCTAAACCAGGGGATCAACCCTTTGCATGGGGGAGCACCGAGGGGTCTTATAGGCTGGCCCCCGAGGTTATAATGGTAAAGTTACATGGGCATGGGGCCATGATGTCAGTGTCTAGGAGCCAGTAGTGGGGGCCACTGGGTCCGTCGGGTGCGGGTCTTGCCGGGTCCGTCTGGTGCGGAACATACCGAGGCCGCCGGGCACGGGTACGGCCGGCTGCTGGATACTGTTGGCATGCCTTGCCAGACGTCATGGGACGACAGCGCCGCCTCGCTACAGGGTTGCGCCTCCAAGACGCCGCCCGCACCAGGTGATGGCTTGGTCGGCATGACTGTCGTGCCCACTAGGGCCGGTGCAAAGGAGGGAGCACTATAGCCATGCTTACTTGTTGCTGGAGGTTGGCTTCTTGGGACCAGTCGGCATGCGCCAGCCGCCTCGCTAGGTTGCGGCACCTGGCCGGGTTGCGCTGGGAAGCCGGCTAGGGCGAGCCGGATTGAGGGGCGTTGTTGGCCCCAATGTTTTTAAAAAGGATCCGGGTTCCGTTGCCTGCCCGGGGTCCATCCCCCCGACAGTAGTCCCCAAAGCTGTGAAGGCTCGCTGGCTTCAAGCAGGGAGGCCTTCGCAGCTTAACCCCCTTGAGAAGGCGGCTAGGTTGATGAAGCTCACGACCACCGGGTCCCGGCAATACCCATTGTGTGCCGGCTCCCGGAAGCCGGATCACGGCACCCCGGCATAGGCGGGAAACCGAGATGTCCACCGAGTCTTGAAGAGAAAATGACGCCCCTCCCGCGGCCCGATGATACCACTACAGGAATCAGCTACTTTGACATCTACCTCTTGAGCTTGCATTGGTTTTTCCCTTGAAGAGGAAAGGGTGATGCAGCAAAGGAGCGTAAGTATTTCCCTCAGTTTTGAGAAACAAGGTATCAATCCAGTATGAGACTACGCAACAAGCCACCAAATACCTGCACAAACAAACACCAACTTGCAACCAACGCGACAAAGGGGTTGTCAATCCGTTCACGGTTATTCGCAAAGTGAGACCTGATAGAAATGGACAAATGGTAAAGTAATATTTTTGGTATTTTTGGTTTATGGAACGGAAAGTAAAGGTTGCAAAATAAGGGAACGGCGACAGAAGTTGGCAAGTTGACGGGAAACTAATATGATGTAAAATAGACCCGGGGGCCATAGGTTTCACTAGAGGCTTCTCTCAAGATAGAAATTATTACGGTGGGTGAACAAATTACTACCGAGCAATTAATAGAAAAGCGCAAAGTTATGACGATATCTAAGGCAATTATCATGAATATAGGCATCACGTCCGTGTCAAGTAGACCGAAACGATTCTGCATCTACTACTATTACTCCACACATCGACCGACTCCTACATGCATCTAGAGTATTAAGTTCATAAGAACAGAGTAACACATTAAGCAAGATGACATGACGATGTAGTGGGATTAACTCAAGCAATATGATGAAAACCCCATCTTTTTATCCTCGATGGCAACAATACAATACATGCCTTGCTGCCCCTACTATCACTGGGAAAGGACACCACAAGATTGAACCCAAAGGTAAGCACTTCTTCCATTGCAAGAAAAACCAATCTAGTTGGCCAAACCAAATCAATAGTTCGGAGAGACTTGCAAAGATATTAAATCATGCATATAAGAATTCAGAGGAGATTCAAATAATATTCATAGATAACTTGATCATAAATCCACAATTCATCGGATCTCCGCAGACACACCGCAAAAGGTTATTACATCGAATAGATCTCCAAGAACATCGAGGAGAACTTTGTATTGAGAATCAAAGAGAGAGAGAGAAGAAGCCATCTAGCTAATAGCTATGGACCCGTAGGTTTGAAGTAAACTACTGACGCTTCATCGAAGAGGCAATGGTGTTGATGTAGAAGCCCTTCGTGATCGATTCCCCCTCCGGCAGGATGCCGAAAAAGGCCCCAAGGTGGGTGAGGGAGTCCCGGACTAGGGGGTGTCCGGATAGCCGGACTATCGTCACGGCCGGACTCCAAGACTATGAAGATACAAGATTGAAGACTTCGTCCCGTGTCTGGATGGGACTTTCCTTGGCGTGGAAGGCAAGCTTGGCGATACGGATATGTAGATCTCCTACCATTGTAACCGACTCTGTGTAACCCTAACCTATCTGGTGTCTATATAAACCGGAGGGTTTTAGTCCGTGGGACTAACAACAATCATACCATAGGCTAGCTTCTAGGGTTTAGCCTCCTTGATCTCGTGGTAGATCTACTCTTGTACTACCCATATCATCAATATTAATCAAGCAGAGTAGGGTTTTACCTCCATCAAGAGGGCCCGAACCTGGGTAAAACATCGTGTCCCTTGTCTCCTGTTACCATCCGCCTAGATGCACAGTTCGGGACCCCCTACCCAAGATCCGCCGGTTTTGACACCGACATTGGTGCTTTCATTGAGAGTTCCTCTGTGTCGTCACCGATAGGCCTGATGGCTCCTACGATCATCAACAACGATGCGGTCCAGGTGAGACTTTTCTCCCGGACAGATCTTCGTGTTCGGCGGCTTTGCATCATAGGCCAATTCGCTTGGCCATCCGGAGCAGATCGAAGCTACGCCCTGGCCATCAGGTCAGATTTGGAAGTTTAAACTATACGGCCGATATCCGCGGAGACTTGATATTCGGACGGATTCGAGCCGCAGCCAAGCGTGCGCCGCGACCGTCTCGATGGGCATGATCTAGCTCTGCGGCGAATAGTGCCACGGAGGCCGCACCGAGATCCGCTCCGACCCTTAATCCGGAGCCGGATTCCCCGATCAAGGACGAGTGGTTGGACACACCGCCTCGGGGCTACAATCTCTCTGGCGATTGAGCCGAACTCCATCCCTGTCGCTTTGCGAAGACCTCGACTCAGGTGCCGGACTCCTCTCCGGACTCCGAACCCTCCGCGCCCCAATCGAATCCGATTGGGCGTCGGTCATGGAGTTCATCGCCGCGGACAACTTTTCAAAGACTTTCGCCTCTTTGGCGACATCCTGAATTCACTAAAGTCTCTCTCTTTATCCGGAGAGCCCCGCCGGACTACAGCAGAAGGTTGGGATGCGGACGACGAAGAAATTCAACACCCACCCACCACCCACTTTGTAGCAACTGCCGATGATTTAACCGACATGTTAGACTACGACTCAAGACATCGACGGTATGGACGACGATGCCGGAGACGAACAAGACCCAGCGCCTACAGGACACTGGAAGGCCACCTCGTCATATGACATATATATGGTGGACATCCCAAAAGATGGGAACGGCGATGGAACAACGGAGGATGGCCCCTCCAAGAAACAGCCGAATCGCCGACGTCAACGGCGCCGCTCTAAATCCCGCCACAATAAAAACGGTGATTCCAGCACAGGAGATAATAAAACTCCAGACAGTGCCGAAGAGAACCCCCTCCAGCAGGACTCAGCGCAGGAGGGGGGAGAAGCAAGCCCGCATGATAGTGCGGCAGAAAAAGAGGTTGAGGATGATAATTATGCGCCTCCCTCCGAAGATGAGGCAAGCCTCGATGACGACGAGTTTGTCGTGCCTGAGGATCCCGCCGAACAGGAGCGTTTCAAACATAGGCTTATAGCCACGACAAGCAGCCTCAAGAAAAAGCAGCAACTACTTAGAGCTGATCAAGACCTGCTAGCTAACAGATGGACTGAAGTCCTTGCAGCCGAAGAGTATGAACTCGAACGCCCCTCCAAAAGCTACCCCAAGCGCGGGCCGTTGCCTCGACTAGAGGGGGAAGCACCCAAGTCACCAGCGCACGACATGGCAGACCGGCCACCCTGCGGGTCACGCTGATAGAGAGGCCTCTAGACCCTCCGCTCAAGCCACACCCCGACGCCGCTCAAAAAGTACCAAGGCACGGGAAAACGCACCGGACTTGCGAGATATATTGGAGGATAAGGCAAAACATACAAGATCGATCTACGGATCGCGTGGGCGCCCAGCAATGCGGGATGATTACCGTCGCGCCGGATACAGCAAAACCGCCGGGCGAACACAGTAGACAAAGCTCATATGAGCTACGTCGTGATATATCCCAATACAGAGGCGCCAAGACACCCCTATGCTTCACGGATGAAGTAATGGATCATCAAATCCACGAGGGCTTCAAGCCCGTAAACATCGAATCATACGATGGTACCACGTATCCCGCAGCCTGGATCGAGGATTATCTCCTCCATATCCACATGGCCCTTGGTGATGATCTACATGCCATCAAATACCTCCCACTCAATCTTAAAGGACCAGCTCGACATGGCTCAATAGCTTACCGCCAGAATCAATTGGTTGTTGGGAGGACACGGGAGCCGCATTCCTTGATAACTTCCGGGGCACATATATGTGCGACCACCGCACTCCCGATGACCTTAGCCACATAATTCAGCAGCCGGAAGAATCGGCCGGACAATTCTGGACTCGGTTCCTAACAAAGAAAAATCAAATCGTTGACTGTCCGGGATGCGAGGCCCTTGCAGCCTTCAAATATAACATCCATGACGAGTGGCTTTCCGGCACCTAGGACAGGAAAAGCCGAAATCTATGGCAGCCCTCACAACCCTCATGACTCGCTTTTGCGCGGAGAGGACAACTGGCTAGCTCAAGCAACAACTTGGCCAAACATCCCGATAGTCCGGATACCAAGGACAGCAATGGCAGGTCGCGTCATAACAAGAACAAGTGCCGCATTAACGGCGATAATACTCAAGATACGACCGTCAATGCCGGATTCAGAGGCTCTAAACCCGGTCGGTGGAAGAAGCCATTCAAAAGAAATACCTCGGGCCCGTCCAACTTGGACCGCATACTCGATCGCTTGTGCCAAATACATGGCACCCCCGAAAAACCAGCCAATCACACCAACAGGGATTGTTGGGTGTTCAAGCAAGCAGGCAAGTTAAGTGCCGAACTCAATGACATGGGGCTGCATAGCGATGACGAAGAAGAGCCCCGGCCGCCGAACAATAGAGTACAGAAAGGTTTTCCCACACAAGTGCGGACGGTGAACATGATATACGCAACCCACATACCCAAAAGGGAGCGGAAGCGTGCACTACGGGACGTATATGCGATGGAGCCAGTTGCCCCAAAGTTCAACCCATGGTCTTCCTTCCCGATCACCTCTGATCGAAGGGACCACCCCACTAGCATCTGTCACGGCGGCTTCGCCGCGTTGGTTCTTGACCCAATTATTGACGGATTTCACCTCACCAGAGTCATGATGGACGGCGGTAGCAGCCTGAACCTGCTTTATCAGGATACAAAGTCGCAAAATGGGCATAGACCCTCAAGGATTAAACCTACAAAGACGACCTTTAAAGGCGTCATACCGGTGTAGAGGCCAATTATGCAGGCTCACCACACTCGAAGTGGTCTTCGGATCTCCGGATAACTTCCGGCGAAGAGTTAATCTTCGACATCGCCCCATTCCGCAGCGGCTATCATGCATCGCTCGGACGAACCGCATTTGCAAAGTTCAATGCGGTGCCACACTACGCATACCTCAAGCTCAAGATGCCAGCCCTCGAGGAGTAATCACGGTCAATGGAAACACGAACGCTCTCTCCGAACGGAGGAGCATACGGCGTCTCATGGCGGAGGTGCAAAGCAGCCTCTCACGGCAATTCTCGAGTCCGGCCACCAAGCGTCCGGACACCGCCAAGCGCGCCCGGAGTAACCTGCAACAAGACCACCTGGCACGATTCAAGCACGAGTAGCAATCCGGCCCCAACCCCAGCCCTCGTGAAATTGCGAAGGTAGTATTACGCATACATAATTACGCTCTGGAGATACCATGGGCATATGGGGAGGGGAACGACAACGGCACGCCAAGAATGCGGCTCGACCGCACCAGGGGCTCCCGTTTGTGTCACTTCCTTTTTCTTTTTTCTTTTTCTTCTTTTTTTTATTTCCAGGACCCCGTCATTGAGAAGTCCTGTCCGGCACTCGAATCGCCGAACTCACGATGCAACACCCAGGGAAGCGGAAAGCCACATCAAGTGTTCAGGTGGTCTCTATTACGAGCATTATACCTGTTTTACATATCATCCAGCAGCTTACCCCTGGAGGGGGACATGTTAGATAGTCCCATCCCTTGTTTACCGCACTATTTGTATCGTTCTGCTTTCATTGCAGTACCTTTTTGAATAAACAATACACAACTTTTGCTTATTATTGCTCTATTTCCTTTATATACACATGTGTTCATTTCATGACATATTGCAACCATACACTTTGGTACGGCCAATACACCAGGGGCTTAAGTATCCCAAAATTATGGTGTGATAAGTCCGAACACTTTCACAAGTGCGGCACCCCGAACTTATAGCATTATATGAATTGGCTCCGAATCATGTCTTGGGTCAATAGTTGGGTTTGCCCGGCTCTCGTGTTTTGGTACCTTACGTTCCTCTATATCGGCTAAGGTAGCACCGGGAGAACCATCGCGATTGTGCCCCGCTTATGCGGGTCGAGCACCTCGATGGAGAAAGCTAAAACTGACCGTCATGATAGGGCGAGAGCGGTCGCTGTTCGAGAGGTTTTTCGGTCCCTAAAGACTTATGCCGCTTAGAGCGAGGAACCGAATTGTCCGCCAAAGGCGTGGATAGCGCCCGAACTCGGTCTTCCGAATACTAGGGGCTTCACTGAAATTTAAAATTATAGAATTCTATGGCTAAGTGAGAGTGTTCAAGCATTATAAGTCTGGTTGCCTTGTTCGTTGTGTTGAGCGCCTCCCTAGATGGACCCAAGAATGGGAACAAGAGTGCTCAAGTTTATCCCGAACACCCCAAAGACTCGTGGCATGGGGCTGAAGCCAACGACTTGCCATCTCTCAAATTTGATAAACGGCCGCACAGAAGGTAATATTTTAAATTAATAAGCGTTGCTTAGCACATATGAACAAGTTTTCAGCGTACAGGATAACAAATGCGAGTTTATTCAAAAATTACATCCCTGGAGCACTCATCCGCTATTCGGCGGGCACCCTTCAGGAGGCCCTCATAGTACATTTCGGGCGTCCGATGCTCATGGCCCTTCGGTGGCCCGTCCGTCACAAGCCTCTCAAGATCCAGCTTGCCCCAGCAGCACTTTAGCACGGGCAAGGGCCCGACGGACACCTTCAATGCAGACGGAGCGCTTGATGACTTCAAGCCGCGGACAGGCATCCACCAGCCGCTGCACCAAGTGAAAGTAGCTCCCGGGCATGGCCTCCAATGGCCAGAGCCGCGCTATAAGGCCCTTCATGGCCTGTTCGGCGACCTTATGGAGCTCGACCAGCTGCTTCAGCTGGTCACCAGGCACCGAATGGTCGGCCTCAAAGATATTGAGACCGTAACACCTTCTCCGTGGAGCTCCCTCCTGGGCGCGGTAGAATGCGGCAGACATCGGGCCACTGAGGGCAAATCTGCAAATGCTCCCGAGAGCTCCGAATCCGGGTAAGTAACAGGTAATTGACTTTTACATTCTTGCTTTGCATAAAGAATGCCTTACCCGTCGCTATCTTCTTTAGTGCTTCAATTTCTTGGAGGGCTTTTTGGGCCTCGGCCTTAGCAGCTTTGGCACTCTCAAGAGCCGAGGCGAGCTCGGACTCTCGAGTCTTCGAGTCACGCACCAAACTCACGTGTTTATCCAAGATACCTTGGAGCTCTTGCCGTCTGCCTTGGCCACCTGCGCCTCCCCCTTCTCTCGCTCAGTGCGTTCCGCAGCCGCTTTGTTTTCGGCCACGGACACCACTTCCTTCAGGGTCGCCACCTCGTTCGTGGCCCCTGCAGTACCCAAGTTATTGCTGTTATCTTTTGCAACCAAAGCCTTTTCTATAAGGTATTTCTTTAGTAAGGTATTACTTACCTTCCTTGTCCTCGAGCTCCTTCTTGGCTTGTCCAAGCTCGTTCTCGGACCGCTCGAGGTTTTGCTTCAATGCATTGACCTCCGCAAAGGTCTTGGCAGAGGTCAAGCTGCAGCCTGCATTCCCATATTGACATACTTATGTTAGACTCCTGCGTATATATTTTTAGATCCTTAGTCCGGCTTTTCTTTCTGAACACCGAACTAAGCATCAGGGGCTACTGTCTATGCGGTTATATTTTTACATATTCTAAAACTTACCTCAAAGCCTCTTAGAAGGCTGGTACAGGCTTCGGTCAGCCCGCTCTTGGCGGACTGAACTGTCTGGATCACCGCACTCATGACAGTGCGGTGTTCCTTCTCGATGGAAGCATTGTTAAGCGCCTCCTGTAAGCTATCCGGTGCCTCCGGTTGTACGGAGGACACCGGCGTCTTACCCTTCTTGTGAAGGATCCGCTGTCCGGACTTCAGAACCGCTGATGGTTCCGGCATGGAGTCCGGAGGAGGGCCGGGCTTAGAGCCCCTGGGGATCTTGCCCCCAAGGCTCGAGTCCGGAGGTCGCTTGTGGCACCTCCTGTGCTACCTCCTCTTGACCAAGCCCCTTAGGGGCCCGCCAAGCCGCCCGCAGCGTGAGAGGCGAGGAGGCGGTCGGAAGCGAGGTACTCTCCATTTCCGACGAGCCTGTGGACCCGCTCGATGAATCGGCGAACTTCGCCCTTGGGCGGGCTGCACGGTTGTTCAACATCGAGAACACTCTGCAATAATAAAAACCATGGGTATCCTGGACACTTACGATCTCGCCAGGGCTTGGCCCTTGTAGGCCAGTCATCCTCGTCGTCGTCGACGTTGGTGGAGAAGTCCGGAGGAAGGGTTCTTCCTTCTGACCCTCCGGCCTCCCCGGTGGGGCGGCCTTCCTTTTCTTCTCCTCCCCGGCGGGGAGGAGCTTCTTCTTCTTCCTCCTCATCTTCGTAAGAAGATTCCGCTTCGAATCGACAAGACTGGCGCCGGAGCTCCTTCGAGGTCCCGTGACCTCCTTCTTGGCCTTCTTCTCCCAAGACCACGACGGCGCCGGAGCGAGCAGCCCCATCAATCGAGGCGTCCATTGGTCTTCGGCAAAGGGCGGACGGTTAATCTGTCCGGACGTCTTCAACCAGTCTGTCACAAAGATTAGGGAGTTTTAGATCCCACGTAGAGTTAATCTATGAAAAAAGAGTCTCGTAAAGGGTAAAATAACTTACCTCGCCGGCTGGACGCTGCGAGCTGTACCCGCGATCTTTGGTAGCGGATGTCGGGCTTCAGCGCCCTTGAACAGCACCTTCCGTGCATCTTCGCATGCGTAGTGTCAAGAGCGGTTCAAGGTTTGGTGTTGTGCCGAATCGAACTCCCACAAGTTAAAGGCCCTTTGTTGGCATGGGAGAATCCGCGGATGAGCATCACCTGGATTACGTCGACAAGCCTAAGATTCTTGGCCACCAGGTTTCGGACGCATGTTTGAAGTCCGGATGTCTCATCCGAATTCCCCCACGTCAGGCCCGTCTCTTTCCATGACGAGAGCCGTATAGGGAAGCCAGATCTGAATTCGGGGCCGCCACCCATTTGGTGTTGCGGGGCTCGGTGATGTAGAACCACCCCGATTGCCCCTTTATTGTCTCCACGAAGGCGCCTTCGAGCCATGGGACTTTGGCCATCTTGCCAACCATGGCGCCTCCGCACTCCGCTTGACGGCCGCCCACTACCTTCGGCCGGACGTTGAAGATCTTCAGCCATAAGCCGAAGTGGGGCTGGATGCAGAGGAAAGCCTCGCACATGACGATAAACGCCGAGATGTTGAGGATGAAATTCAGGGCCAGGTCGTGGAAGTCCAGGCCGTAGTAGAACATGAGCCCCCGGACAAAGGGGTGAAGAGGAAAACCTAGTCCACGGAGGAAGTGGGGGAGAAACACCACCCTCTCATGGGGCCCAGGGGTCGGAAGGAGCTGCCCTCGTCGGGAAGCTCAGGCGCTGGCGTTGCCGGACAAGTATCCGGCCTCCCTTGATCTGGCGATGTGCTCCTCCGTGTGGAGGAGGCCATCCACCCGCCTCCCGCTCCTGACATGATTGGAGAAAGGTTGAGGTGGGATGTGCGGACTTGGGTGCTGGAGCTCGAGTGCGCGGAAATGGATAAGCAAAGGAGGAAGGAGGCATAGGTGAAAAGGTGGATCCTTATCCCCTTATATAGACGGACGAAGCTATGCGTCCCCCACCAGCCTGGTAAAACTCGCTTATTTCGCAAGCGCCGTAATCAATGGCGCGGATGGGTTACCCATGTCCGTATTGATGAGAATCCCGGAATAAGGGGGCACGATCTATGCTTTGATAAGACGTGCCAAGAAAACCGCCTCGCTAAACACGCTGAGGTGGGAACAGTAAAAAAATGATTCATATAAAGGCCTCGCCGTGGTGTGATGTCACGCTGCGGAATACGTCCGCAGATCTGTGCAAAAATTATTCTCTCTACGATGTTATGTGGAACTTGTTTTGCAGAGCCGGACACTATCCTTGTGTTCAAAACCTTCTATGAAGTATTCGTAGGAGGAACCCGCCTCGCAATGCCGAAGACAATCAACGCTACGGACTCATCGTCATTGAAGCCTGGTTCAGGGCTACCGAGGAGTCCCGGACTAGGGGTGTCCGGATAGCCGGACTATCGTCACGGCCGGACTCCAAGACTATGAAGATACAAGATTGAAGACTTCGTCCCGTGTCCGGATGGGACTTTCCTTGGCGTGGAAGGCAAGCTTGTCGATACGGATATGTAGATCTCCTACCATTGTAACCGACTCTGTGTAACCCTAACCTATCCGGTGTCTATATAAACCGGAGGGTTTTAGTCCGTAGGACGAACAAAAATCATACCATAGGCTAACTTCTAGGGTTTAGCCTCCTTGATCTCGTGGTAGATCTACTCTTATACTACCCATATCATCAATATTAATCAAGCAGGAGTAGGGTATTACCTCCATCGAGAGGGCCTGAACCTGGGTAAAAACATCGTGTCCCTTGTCTCCTGTTACCATCCGCCTAGACGCACAGTTCGGGACCCCCTACCCGAGATCCGCTGGTTTTGACACCGACAGTGGGATGTTGCGGTGGTGGAAAAGTGGTTTCGTGGCTCCCTGGATGTTTTTGGGGTATAAGAGTATATATAGGAGGAAAAAATAGGTCAGTGGAGCTACGAGGGGCCCACAAGGTCGGGGGGCGCGCCCTCCACCCTTGTGGCCGCCTCGAGGCTCCTCTGACTTGCACTCCAAGTCTCCTGGGTGTCTTCTGGTCCAAGAAATATCATGGCGAAAGTTTCATTCCGTTTGGACTCCATCTGTTTTTCCTTTTCTGCGAAACTCTAAAACAAGGAAAAAACAGAAACTGGCACTAGGCTCTAGGTTAATAGGTTAGTCCGAAAAATCATATAAAATAGCATATTAATGCATATAAAACATCCAAAATAGATAATATAATAGCATGGAGCAATAAAAAATTATAGATACATTGGAGACGTATCAAGCATCCCCAAGCTTAGTTCCTACTTGTCCTCGAGTAGGTAAATGATAAAAACAGAATTTTTGATGTGGAATGCTACCCATCATATTTATCCATGTAATTCTCTTTATTGTGGCATGAATGTTCAGATCCGTAAGATTCAAAACAAAAGTTTATATAGACATAAAAACAATAATACTTCAAGCATTCTAACAAAATACTTATGTCTTATCAAAATAACATGGCCAAAGAAAGCTTAACCCTACAAAATCATATAGTCTAGCTATGTCCATCTTCATCACACAAAATATTTAAATCATGCACAACCCCGATGGCAAGCCAAGCAATTGTTTCATACTTTTGATGTTCTCAAACTTTTTCAACTTCCACGCAATACATGAGCGTGAGCCATGGACATAGCACTATAGGTGGAATAGACGGTGGTTGTGGAGAAGACAAAAAGAAGGAGATAGTCTCACATCAACTAGGCGTACCAATGGTCTATGGAGATGCCCATTAATAGATATCAACGTGAGTGAGTAGGGAGTGCCGTGCAACGGATGCACTAGAGCTATAAGTTTATGAAAGCTCAAAAAGAAACTAAGTGGGTGTGCATCCAACTCGCTTGCTCACGAAAACCTAGGGCAATTTGAGGAAGCCCATCATTGGAATATACAAGCCAAGTTCTATGATGAAAAATTCCCACTAGTATATGAAAGTGATATCATAGGAGACTCTCTATCATGAAGATCATGGTGCTACTTTGAAGCACAAGTGTGGCAAAAAGGATAGTAACATTGTCCCTTCTCTCTTTTCTCTCATTTTCTTTATTTTAGCCTTCTCTCATTTTTTGGCCTCTTTTTTTCGTCCGGAGTCTCATCCCGACTTGTGGGGGAATCCTAGTCTCCATCATCCTTTCCTCACATGGGACAATGCTCTAATAATGAAGATCATGACACTTTTATTTACTTACTACTCAAGAATTACAACTCGGTACTTAGAACCAAATATGACTCTATGTGAATGCCTCCGGCGGTGTATCGGGATGTGCAATGAATCAAGAGCGACATGTATAAAAAATGATGAACGCTGGCTTTGCCACAAATACGATGTCAACTACATGATCATGCAAAGCAATATGACAATGATGAAGCGTGTCATAATAAACGGAACGCTGGAAAGTTGCATGGCAATATATCTCGGAATGGCTATGGGAATGCCATAATAGGTAGGTATGGTGGCTGTTTTGAGGAATGATATGTGGTGTGTTTATGGTACCGGCGAAAGTCGCGCGGTACTAGAGAGGCGAGCAATGGCTGAAAAGGTGAGAGTGCGTATAATCCATGGACTCAACATTAGTCATAAAGAACTCACATACTTATTGCAAAAATCTATTAGTCATCAAAACAAAGTACTACGCGCATGCTTCTAGGGGGATAGATTGGTAGGAAATGTCCATCGCTAGTCCCCGACCGCCACTCATAAGGAAGACAATCAAAAAAATAAATCATGCTCCGACTTCATCACATAACGGTTCACCATACGTGCATGCTACATGACTCACAAACTTTAACACAAGTATTTCTCAAATTCACAACTACTTACTAGCATGACTCTAATATCACCATCTTCATATCTCAAAACAATCATAAGGGATCGAACTTCTCATAGTATTCAATGCACTTTATATGTAAGTTTTTATTATATCCCTCTTGGATGCCTATCATATTAGGACTAATTTTATAACCAAAACAAATTACCATGCTGTTTAGAGACTCTCAAAATAATATAAGTGAAGTACGAGAGTTCATAAATTTCTATAAAATAAAACCACCACCGTGCTCTGAAAAGATATAAGTGAAGCACTAGAGCAAATTTTGCCTAGCTCAAAAGATATAAGTGAAGCACATGGAGCATTCTAATAAATCACGATTCATGCGTGTCTCTCTCAAAAGGTGTGTACAGCAAGGATGATTGTTTCAAACTAAAAAGCAAAGACTCAAATCATACAAGACGCTCCAAGCAAAACACATATCATGTGGTGAATAAAAATATAGCCTCAAGTAAAGTTACCGATAGATTTAAGATTTAAAGAGGGGATGCCTTCCCGTGGCATCCCCAAGCTTAGGCTTGTTGACATCCTTGAATATTACCTTCCGGTGCCTTGGGCATCCCCAATATTAGGCTCTTTCCACTGCTTATTCGGTAGTCCATCAAATCCTTACCCAAAACTTGGAAATTTCAAAACACAAAACTCCAACAGAAAATCTCGTAAGCTCCGTTAGTATAAGAAAATAAATCACCACTTTTGTTACTGTTGTGAACTCATTCCTTATTTATATTGGTGTAATATCTACTGTATTCCAACTTCTCCATGGTTCATACCCCCCGATACTAGCCATAGATGCATCAAAATAAGCAAACAACACGCGAAAAACAGAATCTGCCAAAAACAGAATAGTCTGTAGCAATCTGAATATTTTGAATACTTATGTAACTTTAAAAATCCAGATAAAATAGGAAACCCTAGATAATTTGTTTATTAATATTCTGCAAAAAGAAACAGTATTTTATCACGCTCCTGCTAAGTATAAGAATTGTTTTCGTGAGAGCAAAAGTTTCTGTTTTTCAGCAAGATCAAATTAACTATCACCGTAGGTTATCCCATAGGTCTTACTTGGCACAAACACTAAATAAAACACAAAACCACATCTAACCAGAGGCTAGATTTTATTCAAAGAAAAGCAGAACCTTAAAAGCAAGAACAAAAATAATATTGGGTTGCCTCCCAACAAGCGCTATTGTTTAACGCCCCTAGCTAGGCATAAAAACACGAATAGATCTAACTGTTATCATCTTTGGCATGCAATCCTTTAATCACACACTCATAATTCTTAGGAGATTCTTTAGTTTTATAAATGATCAAACTCCTAGGCAAGAAATCAAGAAATTCATTCATGATAATAGGTTCCTTAATAATGTCGAGAAAATTGGGGTGAACACTAATTGATTTGTGATCTTCATTGTTCTTACTAGAAGATTCACCCTTATTTTTAGGAACATAAGTTAATTTGGAAATCTTAGTAGGGGGAAGATTTGGAGTAGTTTTAATGTAGGAAAAAGCGGAATCCAATTTGGTAATAATATCTTCTAGTTTGCCAATTCTAGTAGACTCTTGATCTATCTTTTCATTAACTATGGGCTCCTTTTCCCTAAGATTCTTTAGAGTAACTCCTACCTTAGATCCATATTGAGTAATCTGATTATGAATCTTTTTATCCAGATTTTCTCTCAACTCGCCGATAGCAATTTTATTTTCAATAATATCCAATCTTTGCATTACATGTTCCAAGGTTAAAACAGTTCCATTAACCAAAAGAGGTGGTGGGCCTAGAAAATCTATCATGGCATTATAAGAATCGAAAGTATGGCTCCCCAAGAAATTTCCCCCAATAATGGTATCTAGAACATATCTATTCAAATGAGTAATGCCTACGTAAATCTTGCAAAGAAGAACGGAAGTAGATTGCTATCGAGTAGATCTATTTTGAGCATTGCAAATTCTATACCAAGCATCTTTTAAATTCTCTCCTTCCCTTTGTTTGAAGTTGAGAACCTCATTATCAGGAGTGCTAACAAGGATAGGAGGACTAGCCATCGAATCAAGATAAGCACACAAAAGGCAAATGAAGAAGATGAACGAAAGAGAGGCGAAGAAAAGGCGAATCTTTTCGAAAATCGTTTTAGAAGTGGGGGAGAGGAAACCGAGAGGCGAATGGCGAATAATGTAATGCGAGAGATGAGAGTTTATGATGTGTGCTTGGTATGTCTTGGCTTGGTGTAGATCTCCCTGGCAACGGCACCAGAAATCCTTATTTCTACCTCTTGAGCTTGCGTTGGTTTTTCCCTTGAACAGGAAAGGGTGATGTAGCAAAGGAGCATAAGTATTTCCCTCAGGTTTGAGAACCAAAGTATCAATCCAGTAGGAGACTATGCAACAAGCCACCGAATACCTGCACAAATAAACACCAACTTGCAACCAACGCGACAAAGGGGTTGTCAATCCCTTCACGGTTATTCGCAAAGTAAGATCTGATAGAGATGGATAAACAGTAAAATAATATTTTTGGTATTTTTGGTTTTTGGAACGGAAAGTAAAGATTGCAAAATAAGGGAACGGCGACAGAAGTTGGCAAGTTGACGGGAAACTAATATGATGTAAAATAGACCCGGGGGCCATATGTTTCACTAGAGGCTTCTCTCAAGATAGAAATTATTACGGTGGGTGAACAAATTACTGCCGAGCAATTGATAGAAAAGCACAAAGTTATGATGATATCCAAGGCAATGATCATGAATATAGGCATCACGTCTGTGTCAAGTAGACCGAAGCGATTATGCATGTACTAATTGCTCCACACATCGACCGACTCCTGCCTGCATCTAGAGTATTAAGTTCATAAGAACAGAGTAACGCATTAATCAAGATGACATAATGTAGCGGGATTAACTTAAGAAATATGATGAAAACCCCATCTTTTTATCCTCGATGGCAACAATACAATACGTGCCTTGCTCCCCCTACTGTCACTGGGAAAGGACACCGCAATGTTGAACCCAAAGATAAGCACTTCTCCCATTGCAAGACAAACCAATCTAGTTGGCTAAACCAAATCGATAGTTCGAAGAGACTTGCAAAGATATCAATGTTCGGGAACGTAGTAATTTCAAAAAATTTCCTACGCACACGCAAGATCATGGTGATGTATAGCAACGAGAGGGGAGAGTGTTGTCCACGTACCTCGTAGACCGAAAGCGGAAGCGTTAGCACAACGCGGTTGATGTAGTCGTACGTCTTCACGGTCGGACCGATCAAGCACCGAAACTACGGCACCTCCGATTTCTTGCACACGTTCAGCTCGATGACGTTCCCCGGACTCCGATCCAGCAAAGTGTCGGGGAAGAGTTCCGTCAGCATGATAGCGTGGTGACGATCTTGATGTTCTACCGTTGCAGGGCTTCGCCTCAGCACCGCTACAATATTATCGAGGAGAACTATGGTGGAGGGGGGGTACCGCACACGGCTAAGAGATCTCAAGGATCAATTGTTGTGTCTATGGGGTGCCCCCCTCCTCCGTATATAAAGGAGTGGAGGAGGGGGACGGCCAAGGGGTTTGGCGCGCCCAAGGGGAGGAGTCCAACTCCCACCGGGAGTAGGACTCCCCCTTTTCCTATTAGGAGTAGGAGAGGGAAGGAAGAGGAAGGAGGGAGGAAGGAAAGGGGGGCCAGCCCCCCTCCCAATTTGGATTGGGCTTGGGGGGGGGGCGCCCCCTCCCTTGCTCCTTTCCCCTCCTTTCCACTAAGGCCCAATAAGGCGCATATACCTCCCGGGGGGTTCCGATAACCTCCCGGTGATCCGGTATTGTCCCAATCTCACCCGGAACATTTCCGGTGTCCAAATATAGTCGTCCAATATATCGATCTTTATGTCTCGGCCATTTCGAGACTCCTCGTCAAGTCCGTGATCACATCCGGGACTCCGAACAACCTTCGGTACATCAAAACTCATAAACTCATAATCAAACTATCAACGAAACCTTAAGCGTGCGGACCCTACGGGTTCGAGAACTATGTAGACATGACCGAGACACATTTCCGGTCAATAACCAATAGCGGAACCTGGATGCTCATATTGGTTCCTACATATTCTACAAAGATCTTTATCAGTCAAACCGCATAACAACATACATTGTTCCCTTTGTCATCGGTATGTTACTTGACCGAGATTCGATCGTCGGTATCTCAATACCTAGTTCAATCTCATTACCGGCAAGTCTCTTTACTCGCTTACGTAATACATCATCCCGCAACTAACTCATTAGTTGCAATGCTTGCAAGGCTTATAGTGATGTGCATTACCGAAAGTGGGCCCAGAGATACCTCTCCGACAATCGGAGTGACAAATCCTAATCTCGAAATACGCCAACCCAACAAGTACCTTTGGAGACACCTATAGAGCACCTTTATAATCACCCAGTTATGTTGTGATGTTTGGTAGCACACAAAGTGTTCCTCCGGTAAGCGGGAGTTACATAATCTCATAGTCATAGGAATATATATAAGTCATGAAGAAAGCAATAGCAACATACTAAACGATCAAGTGCTAAGCTAACGAAATGGGTCAAGTCAATCACATCATTCTCCTAATGATGTGATCCCGTTAATCAAATGACAACCCATGTCTATGGCTAGGAAACATAACCATCTTTGAGCAACGAGCTAGTCAAGTAGAGGCATACTAGTGACACTCTGTTTGTCTATGTATTCACACAAGTATTATGTTTCCGGCTAATACAATTCTAGCATGAATAATAAAAATTTATCATGATATAAGGAAATAAATAATAACTTTATTATTGCCTCTAGGGCATATTTCCTTCAGTCTCCCACTTGCAATAGAGTCAATAATCTAGTTCACATCGCCATGTGATTTAACACTAACATTCACATCCTTATGTGATTAATACCCATAGTTCACATTGTCATGTGATCAACACCCAAAGGGTTTACTAGAGTCATTAATCTAGTTCACATCGCTATGTGATTAACACCCAAAGAGTACTAAGGTATGATCATGTTTTGCTCGTGAGAGAAGTTTAGTCAACGGGTCTGTCACATTCAGAGCCGTATGTATTTTTGCAAATATCCTATGTCTACAATGCTCCGCACGGAGCTACTCTAGCTAATTGCTCCCACTTTCAATATGTATCCAGATTAAGACTTAGAGTCATCTAGATCAGTGCCAAAACTTGTATCGACGTAACACTTTACGACGAACCTTTTGTCACCTCCATAATCGAGAACCATATCCTTATTCCACTAAGGATAATTTTGACCAATGTCCAGTGATCTACTCCTATATCACTATTGCACTCCCTTGCCAAACTTAGTGGTAGGGTATGCAATAGATCTGGTACACAACATGGCATACTTTATAGAACCTATGGTTGAGGCATAGCGAATGACTTTCATTCTCTTTCTATCTTCTGCCGTGGTCGGGCTTTGAGTCTTACTCAATTTCACACCTTGTAACACAGGAAAGAAACTCTTTCTTTGACTGTTCCATTTTGAACTACTTCAAAATCTTGTCAAGGTACGTACTCATTGAAAAAACTTATCAAGCGTCTTGATCTATCTCTATAGATCTTGATGCTCAATATGTAAGCAGCTTCACCGAGGTCTTTCTTTGAAAAACTCCTTTCAAACACTCCTTTATGCTTTGCAGAATAATTCTACATTATTTCCGATCAACAGTATGTCATTCACATATACTTATCAGAAATGCTGTAGTGCTCCCACTCACTTTCTTGTAAATACAGGCTTCACCACAAGTCTATATAAAACAATATCCTTTGATCAACTTATCAAAGCGTATATTCCAACTCCGAGATGCTTGCACCAGTCCATAGATGGATAGCTGGAGCTTGCATATTTTGTTAGCACCTTTAGGATTGACAAAACCTTCTGGTTGCATCATATACAACTCTTTTTTATTAAATCCATTAAGGAATGCAGTTTTGTTTATCCATTTGCCAGATTTCATAAAATGCGGCAATTGCTAACATGATTCGGACAGATTTAAGCATAGATACGAGTGAGAAACTCTCATCGTAGTCAACACCTTGAACTTGTCGAAAACCTTTTGCGACAATTCTAGCTTTGTAGATAGTAACACTACTATCAGCGTTCGTCTTCCTCTTGAAGATCCATTTAATCTCAATGGCTCACCAATCATCGGGCAAGTCAATCAAAGTCCATACTTTGTTCTTATACATGGATCCCATCTCAGATTTTATGGCCTTAAACCATTTTGTGGAATCTGGGCTCATCATCGCTTCCTCATAGTTTGTAGGTTCGTCATGGTCAAGTAACATGACCTTCAGAACAGGATTACCATACCACTCTAGTGCGGATCTTACTCTGGTTTACCTACGAGGTTCGGTAATAACTTGATCTGAAGTTACATGATCATCATCATCAGCTTCCTCACTAATTGGTGTAGGAGTCACAGGAACAGATTTATGTGATAAACTACTTTCCAATAAGGGAGCAGGTACAGTTACCTCATCAAGTTCTACTTTCCTCCCACTCACTTCTTTTGAGAAAAACTCCTTCTCTAGAAAGATTCCGAATTTAGCAACAACAGTCTTGCCTTCGGATCTGTGATAGAAGGTGTACCCAACTGTCTCCTTTGGGTATCCTATGAAGACACATTTTTCCAATTTGGGTTTGAGCTTATCAGGATGAAACCTTTTCTTATAAGCATCGCAACCCCAAACTTTAAGAAACAACAACTTTGGTTTCTTGCCAAACCACAGTTCATACGGTGTCGTCTCAACGGATTTAGATGGTGCCCTTTTTAACGTAAATGCAGCTGTCTCTAATGCATAACCCCAAAATGATAGTGGTAGATCAGTAAGAGACATCATAGATCGCACTTATCTAATAAAGTACAGTGATGACGTTCGGATACACCATTGCACTGTGGTGTTCCAGGTGGCGTGAGTAGTGAAAACTATTTCATATTGTTTTAACTGAAGGCCAAATTCATAACCTAAATATTTTACCTCTGCGATCATATCGTAGAAACTTTTATTTTCTCGTTACGATGATTCTCCACTTCACTCTGAAATTCTTTGAACTTTTCGAATGTTTGAGACTTGTGTTTCATCAAGTAGATATACCCATATCTGCTCAAATCATCTGTGAAGGTCAGAAAATAACGATACCTGCCGCGAGCCTCAACACTCATCGGATCGCATACATCAGTATGTATTATTTCCAATAATCCAGTTGCTTGCTTTATTGTTCCGGAGAACGGAGTTTTAGTCATCTTGCCTATAAGGCATTGTTCACAAGCATCAAGTGATTCATAATCAAGTGATTCCAAAAGCCCATCTGCATGGATTTTCTTCATGCGCTTTACACCAATATGACCTAAACGGCAGTGCCACAAATAAGTTGCACTATCATTATTAACTTTGCATCTTTTGGCTTCAATATTATGAATACGTGTATCACTACGATCAAGATCCAATGAACCATTTTCATTGGGTGTGTAACCATATAAGGTTTTATTCATGTAAACGGAACAACAATTATTTTTTATCTTAAATGAATAACCGTATTGCAATAAACATGATCAAATCATATTCATGCTCAATGCAAACACCAAATAACACTTATTTAGGTTCAACACTAATCCCGGAAGTATAGGGAGTGTGCGATGATGATCATATCAATCTTGGAACCACTTCCAACACACATCGTCACTTCACCCTTAACTAGTCTTTTTTCATTCTGCAACTCCTGTTCGAGTTACTAATCTTAGCAACCGAACAAGTATCAAATACTTAGGGGCTACTATAAACACTAGTAAGGCACATATCAATAACCTGTATATCAAATATACCCTTGTTCACTTTGCCATCCTTCTTATCCACCAAATATTCAGGGCATTTCCGTTTCCAGTGACCATTTCCTTTGCAGTGTAAGCACTTAGTTTCAGGCTTTGGTCCAGCTTTGGGCTTCTTCGCGGGAGTGACAACTTGCTTGTCATTCTACTTGAAGTTCCCTTTCTTTCCCTCTGCCCTTTTCTTGAAACTAGTGACCTTGTCCACCATCAACACTTTGATGTTTTTCTTTTCTTGATTTCTACCTTCGTTGATTTCAACATCGCGAAGAGCTCAGGAATCGTTTTCGTCATCCTTTGCGTACTATAGTTCATCACGAAGTTCTACTAACTTGGTGATGGTGACTAGAGAACTCATCAATCACTATCTTATCTGGAAGATTAACTCCCACTTGATTCAAGCGATTGTAGTACCCAGACAATCTGAGCACATGCTCATTAGTTGAGAAATTCTCCTCCATCTTTTAGCTATAGAACTTGTTGGAGACTTCATATCTCTCAATTCGGGTATTTGCTTGAAATATTAAGTCCCGATTCTAAGACATTAAGCATGGTGCACTTAACTATCAAGTAGTCATCATATTGAGCTAGCCAAACGTTCATAATCTGCATCTGCTCCTGCAATAGGTCCGTCACCTAGCGGTGCATCAAGGACATAATTCTTCTGTGTAGCAATGAGGACAATCCTCAGATCACGGATCCAATCCGCATCATTGCTACTAACATCTTTCAACACAGTTTTCTCTAGGAACATATCAAAATAAACATATGAAATCAACAACGCGAGCTATTGATCTACAACATAATTTGCAAAATACTACCAGGACTAAGTTCATGATAAATTTAAGTTCAATTAATCATATTACTTAAGAACTCCCACTTAGATAGACATCTCTGTAATCATCTAAGTGATCACGTGATCCAAATCAACTAAACCATAACCGATCATCACGTGACATGGAGTAGCTTTCAATGGTGAACATCACTATGTTGATCATATCTACTATATGATTCATGCTCGACCTTTCGGTCTCAGTGTTCGAGGCCATATCTGCATATGGTAGGCTCGTCAAGTTTAACTCGAGTATTCTGCGTGTGCAAAACTGGCTTGCACCCGTTGTAGATGGACGAGAGCTTATCACACCCGATCATCACGTGGTGTCTGGGCACGACGAACTTTGGCAATGGTGCATACTCATGGAGAACACTTTTATCTTGAAATTTAGTGAGAGATCATCTTATAATGCTACCGTCAATCAAAGCTAGATAAGATGCATAAAAGATAAACATCACATGCAATCAATATAAGTGATATGATATGGCCATCATCATCTTGTGCTTGTGATCTCCATCTCCGAAGCACCTCCATGATCGCCATCGTCACCGGCGCGACACCTTGATCTCCATCGTAGCATCGTTGTCGTCTCGCCAACTATTGCTTCTACGACTATCGCTACCGCTTAGTGATAAAGTAAAGCAATTACAGGGCGATTGCATTGCATACAATAAAGCGACAACCATATGGCTCCTGCTAGTTGCCGATAACTCGGTTACAAAACATGATCATCTCATACAATAAAATATAGCATCATGTCTTGACCATATCACATCACAACATATGCCCTGCAAAAACAAGTTAGATGTCCTCTACTTTGTTGTTGCAAGTTTTACGTGGCTGCTACGGGCTTAGCAAGAACCGTTCTTACCTACGCATCAAAAACCACAACGATAGTTTGTCAAGTTAGTGCTGTTTTAACCTTCGCAAGGACCAGGCGTAGCCACACTCGGTTCAACTAAAGTTGGAGAAACAGACCGGCGCCAGCCACCTGTGTGCAAAGCACGTCGGTAGAACCAGTCTCGCGTAAGCATACACGTAATGTCGGTCCGGGCCGCTTCATCCAACAATACCACCGAACCAAAGTATGACATGCTGGTAAGCAGTATGACTTATATCGCCCACAACTCACTTGTGGTCTACTCGTGCATATAACATCAACGCATAAAACCTAGGCTCGGATGACACTGTTGGGGAACGTAGTAATTTCAAAAAAATTCCTACGCACACGCAATATCATGCTGATGTATAGCAACGAGAGGGGAGAGTGTTGTCCACGTACCCTCGTAGACCGAAAGTGGAAGCGTTAGCACAACGCGGTTGATGTAGTCGTATGTATTCACGGCCCGACCGATCAAGTACCGAAACTACGACACCTCTGAGTTCTTGCACACGTTCAGCTCGATGACGTTCCCCGGACTCCGATCCAGCAAAGTGTCGGGGAAGAGTTCCGTCAGCACGACGGCGTGGTGACGATCTTGATGTTCTACCGTCGCAGGGCTTCGCATAAGCACCGCTACAATATTATCGAGGAGAACTATGGTGGAGGGGGGCGCCCCACACGGCTAAGAGATCTCAAGGATCAATTGTTGTGTCTATGGGGTGCCCCCCTCCTCCGTATATAAAGGAGTGGAGGAGGGGGCCGACCAAGGGGGGTGGCCCGCCCAAGGGGGGGAGTCCAACTCCCAATGGGAGTAGGACTCCCCCTTTTCCTATTAGGAGTAGGAGAGGGAAGGAAGAGGAAGGACGGAGGAAGGAAATGGCGGGACGGCCCCCTCCCAATTCGGATTGGGCTTGGGGGGGGGGCGCCCCCTCCCTTTCTCCTTTCCCCTCCTTTCCACTAAGGCCCAATAAGGCCCATATACCTCCCGGGGGGTTCCGATAAGCTCCCGGTGATCCAGTATTGTCCCAATCTCACCCGGAACCTTTCCGGTGTCCAAATATAGTCGTCCAATATATCGATCTTTATGTCTCGGCCATTTCGAGACTCCTCATCAAGTCCGTGATCACATCCGGGACTTCAAACAACCTTCGGTACATCAAAACTCATAATAAAACTGTCAATGAAACCTTAAGCGTGTGGACCCTACGGGTTCGAGAACTATGTAGACATGACCGAGACACATTTCCGGTTAATAACCAATAGCGGAACCTGGATGCTCATATTGGTTCCTACATATTCTACAAAGATCTTTATCGATCAAACCGCATAACAACATACGTTGTTCCCTTTGTCATCGGTATGTTACTTGCCCAAGATTCGATCGTCGGTATCTCAATACCTAGTTCAATCTCGTTATCGACAAGTCTCTTTACTCGTTCCATAATACATCATCCCGCAACTAACTCATTAGTTGCAATGCTTGCAAGGCTTGTAGTGATGTGCATTACCGAGTGGGCCCAGAGATACCTCTCCGACAATCGGAGTGACAAATCCTAATCTCGAAATACGCCAACCCAACAAGTACCTTTGGAGACATCTGTAGAGCACCTTTATAATCACCCAGTTACGTTGTGACGTTTGGTAGCACACAAAGTGTTCCTCCGGTAAGCGGGAGTTACATAATCTCATAGTCATAGGAACATATATAAGTCATGAAGAAAGCAATAGCAACATACTAAACGATCAAGTGCTGAGCTAATGGAATGGGTCAAGTCAATCACATCATTCTCCTAATGATGTGATCCCGTTAATCAAATGACAACCCATGTCTATGGCTAGGAAACATAACCATCTTTGATCAACGAGCTAGTCTGTTTCCGGTTATACTAGTGACACTCTGTTTGTCTATGTATTCACACAAGTATTATGTTTCCGGTTAATACAATTCTAGCATGAATAATAAACATTTATCATGATATAAGGAAATAAATAATAACTTTATTATTGCCTCTAGGGCATATTTCCTTCAATAAAATCATGCATATAAGAATTCAGAGGAGATTCAAATAATATTCATAGATAAGCTGATCATAAATCCACAATTCATCAGATCTCGGCAAACACACCGCAAAAGGTTATTACATCGAATAGATATCCAAGAACATCGAGGAGAACTTTGTATTGAAAATCAAGGAGAGAGAAGAAGCCATCTAGCTACTAGCTATGGACCCGTAGGTCTGAAGTAAACTACTCACGCTTCATCGGAGAGGCAATGGTGTTGATGTAGAAGCCCTCCATGATCGATTCCCCCTCAGGCAGGATGCCCGAAAAGGCCCCAAGATGGGATCTCACAGGTACATAAGGTTGCGGCGGTGGAAAAGCGGTTTCGTGGCTCCCTTGGATGTTTTTGGGGTATAAGAGTATATATAGGAGGAAGAATTAGGTCAGGGGAGCTACGAGGGGCCCACAAGGTCGGGGGGCGTGCCCCACCCCCTGGGCGCGCCCTCCACCCTTGTGGCCACCTCGAGGCTCCTCTGAGTTGCACTCCAAGTCTCGTGGGTGTCTTCTGGTCGAAGAAAAATTATGGCGAAAGTTTTATTCCGTTTGGACTCCGTTTGGTATTCCTTTTCTGCAAAACTCTAAAACAAGGAAAAAATAGAAACTGGCACTAGGCTCTAGGTTAATAGGTTAGTCCCAAAAATAATAAGAAATAGCAAATTAATGCATATAAAACTTCCAAAACAGATAATATAATAGCATGGAACAATAAAAAATTATAGATACGTTGGAGACGTATCACCCGACGCTGGCACCACGTTGTGAAAAGCGGCCGGCGAGGCCCTGCCAGGCCACGCGCGCGATGGGACGCAACAGAGGGCTGGGCCCCGCCATGCCGCGCCCTCGGCCCACTCGCGGGGATTTATTGTGGCCCCTGCAGACGGTTGCACTTCTCTAAGTAATTAAATCATGGGGGAAACGTGCCCACATAATGTGGGGAAGTGGAATGGTGGGCGCAGTCGATCCCACTTCCCCACGTCATGGCATGGTTATAAAGCAGAGGGAGGGAGCGGTAGAGACGCTCACGCACGCTCCCCTTGCTCTCCCTTCATCTTCCTCACCTCCTCCTCCGAATCTCGAGCACGCCCGAGCCGAAACGCCAGGCGCCGCCCATAGCACCCACCGACCGCACCAGCCTTCTTATTGCTGCCGCGCTCTACACTTTCAACGAGTTCCACTGATGGCGCGACCAAAGGGATCATGGCAGGAGTCCGAGACCACTGATGATGATATACAGTACCTTCGTGACACCAGGGGACTGCCGCCAGCGATGGAGGTGGTCGCGCGTGTGGCCGGGGGGGGGGGGGGGGAGACGGAGCCGCACTCGCAGGAGGGCGAGCGCATGGTCTTCCTCAGCCATCTCAAGTGCGGGTTGGCCTCCCCATGAGCGCCTTATTCCGCACTTACCTCTCCTTCTTCGGGCTGCAGCCGCACCACCTTGGTGCCAACACTGTACTGCAGCTCGCCGGCTTTGCCACGCTGTGCGAGGGCTACTTGGGCGTGGAGCCAGATGTGGAGCTCTGGAGCCGCCTCTTCTTCCTCAAACAACAGGGGCCGGAGGCTAGGGCCATGTCCGACTGTGGGTCCGTCGTCGTTTCGGTCTGGCCGAATGGGGTGTTCCTCAAGATTCACCTGGAGGTTTCTGCCAAGAAATGGAAAAACTCTTTCTTCTACGTGCACGACGCCAGTGGAGGAGCGGACGCCATCAACCTGCCGCCCTTCGTCAACGAGCAGCCGCTCGCCAAGATGAACTGGGGCTACATGCCCAAGAACCTGCCGCAGGGGCTGCTGAATCTGTGCAACCGGATCGCGGAGATGACGACGCGCGAGGGGCTCACCGGGACGGATCGTGTCACCGCCTTCATCACCTCAGCATACGGAAAGTCAACGATTTGGTTCTTCTTAGTCAAGAACCGATTCCACAATTGCCGGGCTAACTCTCCAGGCTGTTTGACCACATGGCTCAGGTCATCGGCGTCTGGAGACCAAACATAAGTGCCTTGAAAGTTGGCTCGGAAAGCATCCTCGAGTTCTTCCCAGTTCCCTATGGAGTTTTCAGGGAAGCTGTTCAACCAATGCCTGGTTGGTCCTTTAAGTTTAATGGTAGGTACTTTATAGTGTGGAGCTCATCTCCTCGAGCCATATGAATGTGGAGAAGAAAATCTTCGATCCACACGGCTAGGTCTGTTGTCCCGTCATATTGTTCGATGTTCACAGGTTTAAACGCTTTGGGGAACTGATGCCGCATCACCTCATCAGTAAAGCACATTGGGTGAGGGGCGCTCCTGACCCGGGCCACGTCGCGCCGGAGATCGGCTGCCATCTGGACTCAGTGCTTCTCCCGAACTCTATCATTTCGGTCACGACAAGCTTGGTATCCATCCCGTCCAGCCGGAGTGTACCCTCTAGATCCATAAATATATCTTATATGGCCTGCTCATGGCTAGGTCATGTTGTAAATCATATTTGTACCCTGGCTGCACCGGCTCCTTGCCTCTTCAGCAAGTGTGAAGGCCATAGTTTCCTTTGGAGCTGTGGATTTGCTTGCGTTTGACAGAGGCACCTTCCAGACCACAATTCTTTCCTTCGCACTTGGCCTGGTACTAACTGCAGAGCCATATTCCTTCCTCGGAACTGCCTACTTCTTGGAAGTGGCCTCATCTGCCACAAAGTACTCATCCTCACTATCTAAGGTTCTCTTCTTCTTTGTTCTTGTGGCAGCCTTTGGTAAATTGTTGGGGGTGCTTCTACTGCCTTCATCATAGCTTTCATTGGGACTAGAACCCTCACTGAGATCAACATTTTGTTATGACACATTCTGGTTGTCACTAGTACTTGACATCTTGCAAACCTGACCCTATGAATAGATGGGTATTGGCAGATGAATTATAACAAAAAGCAGATAGTTTTGCAAAAAATTGAGTTCAAACTTTAGTTTTAGGTTTTCACAGAAAGCATTTTGGAGCTACCAAGTTGATCATTTCGGTGACACCGAAGTACTCACAAAACCTAAACACACCATTTCAGTTGGACCGAGTTGTGGTTCGGTGGCTCCGAGTAGCTAGGGTTTCACTAACACTTTACTTTCGGTATCACCGATTAGTACGTTTCAGTGGAACCGAGTTGTACTTGTGCAATGGCCAGGGCCAATCTGTGGGACCGAAAATTTCAATTCGGTCGGTTCGAGATGAGTTTGGCGGAAACCTAACTCTAATTTTTTTGCTCGAATCTATTCTAATGAATTAATCTGGTGGATAGACGTATTGCAACCGTGGCAAGATATATGACATTGTCCTTGTGCACTGAATCAAAGAAAAAGAAGCACGAGGAGATCGAATCTCACCATAACTCGGTGGAGATCCTCGACGCTGGCAACGACGGAGTAGATCCCGTTGACGGTTGCGGATTCTAGTGGCGAAGGCGCACACGAGACGACATCGACGATCCGAAGACCAAGGGGGTGGAAGCAATGGGGCGCGGGCATGTGATGTTTAAAGTAATTTTCAACCGTACGGGCCACTAGATATATATACCCATGTGCTGTCGGTGGCACCGAGTGGAACAAATCGGTGGTACCTAGATGTGCAACTGCGTGGAGTTAAAGCAAATCGGTGGAACCGAGTTGTTCTAATCGGTAGCACCGAGATAAAAATCTATATCAATCTAAGTGCTTTTGGTGGGACCGAGCCTGAGTGTTTTGGTCTGACCGAAATGCAATAGAAGGTTTTGGAAGGCAGCCCTTGACAGATCGGTGGCTCCGAGTGCTCCTCACCCGGAGGGTCCGAAATGAACTTGTTCAATTTTCGTGATATAGCATGAAAACAATTTGAGACAAGAAGAGCATAGATAGCTAAAGGAGGTTCTTAGGCATTCTCGTAAGTCCACTTGGTCAACAAAACCTAGACAAGCAAAACAACAAGTGGACATCCTCGAAAGGAGAAAATATGCAACCAACATGCTTACACAATAAGATCGCAAATGAAATATGTGTCAAAGCATGCACAACCATTTCTAGGATATATCAAGCAATTGGCGATGACTAGGTCATCTATATGAGTATATTGACATAGGAGTCAAATGAGAACAAGATCATAGGTCATACTCATCGTTTAAGCACAAGTGGGGTTACCACTTTTACATAAAGCATTAATGTGCTCATACCATTAGAGTTGCTTTAGCTCAATTTTTAAAGCAAAGCTCCCCCTAGATGTGATATCCCCCAAAAGAGGGATAAACTAACCTTGGGTTTTATCGATGATGACTTCATGTAGATAGTGAAGATGTGGATGCTCAATGTTGATGTAGATCATTCGGAGCAATCTTTTGGAGTTTTGCACTGTCAGTACCTACATGGCACTACTAGGAAAAGAGCTATAGCTGATATGGACATTAATGGCTCACCATGCATGTGGTGCGCCACTGCCACTGCTCTATAGCAGTGGCGCACCACATACAGGTGCGCCATTAGTGTCCTCATTACTAATGGCGCACCAGACACACGGTGCGCCATTACTATCAAATTTTATTTTATTTTTAATTTTCCAAAACTATTAATGGCGCACCACACATACGGTGCGCCATTACTAACAATTTTTTTTCCAAAACTAGTAATGGCACACTAGGGTACAGTGCGCCATTACTAGTTCAAACTAGTAATGGCGCACCACAATCAAGGTGCGCCACTACTAACAATTATATTTTTTGTTTGTTTTGCAAAAGTAGTAATGATATTTCTTCTGTTCTAGTCCTCATGGATATTTATTTATGTGTTTATTCTGGTATTGAATTTCTAACTCACAAAAAGTATTGAATTTGTTAATATTTTTTGAACTCATGAATATTTTTAAATTTCATGGGCACCTTTTGAATTCATGAATATTTTTTCAAATTTGATGATATTTTTCATATTCATAAATGTTTTACCAATTCACAAATGAATGCAATTAAAAATAAAAAACAAATTTGATGATATTTTCAAATAACAAATTTGATGATATTTTCAAAAATAAAAAAAGTTACTAATGGCGCACCCCTCGGTGGTGCGCCATTGCTATGGATGTACTTATGGCGCACCCCTGGGTGGTGCGCCATTGCTATTCTTCCCCCCTCTATCCCTTTTCCCCTGGCCCCCCGTGCTAGATCCCCTCCATCTCGATCCCCTCGCCAGATCCCCTCGCCGCCCGGCGACCCCCGCACCTCCCGCTCAACCACGACAGCGACCCCCGCACCCTCCCCTGCTCCAACCTAGGTTAGGCTAGGTCACGTCGCGCCCCAACCCCATTCGCCGCAGCCGCCCCACCCCACCCCACCGGCAGCTGCACCTCGTTCCGCCGCCGTGATGAGGAAGCCGGAGCCCGGAGGTGGACACTTCGACGGGGCTACCCGCAGTCCATCGACGGCTGACAACGAACGCCGACGCGATGCGACGAGGCCGGCCCACGACAGGCGTCCTCCTCATTTATGGCCTGCATCTCTAATGCGACGCCAACCACCGCCTCGTCAATGAATGTAAATGCTCCCTCCCTCCCTCCTCTCCTCCTCTCCTCTATATAGTGTAATAATTTTTATCAATAAAAAAAAGTTACTAATGGTGCACCAGGAGAGGGTGCACCATTGTTATCAATAAAAGAAGTTACTTATGGCGCACCCCACGGTGGTGCGCCATTGCTATGGATGTACTTATGGCGCACCCCTGGGAGGTGCGCCATTGCTATCCCTTTCCCCCTCGCCCCCCGTGCCAGATCAAATTCCTAGCCCCCTCGCCCCCGCGCGCTAGATCCCTTTCCCCCTCGCCGCCGCCGACCCCTTTCCAGCGCGCCCGGCCCCCACCTCCAGCGCTCCTCCACCCATCACCACCGCAGCTCTTCCAGCCCCCACCACCGCAAGTCGCCGCCACCCCCGAGCATCCACCGCCGCCGCTGCTCCCAAGCATCCACCACCGCCGCCGCCGCCCCCAACCAACCATCCACCGGCGCCGCCCCCTCCCCCTCCTCCCAACCATCAACCACCCTCCACTAGACCGCAAGCCACTGCCGTCGTCGCCCCGAATCATGCGTTTCCTCCCTGAGCAGGCTTCACCGAGCACGGGTCCGCCTCCTCCAGAAGCCCCCGAAGCAGCAGATCGAGCCCCTCTGCACCAGCTGCCCACGGCGCCTCCGTCCTGAAGCTGCAGATCATCCAGTCATCCACTCCTCCATGGTGAGCATCTGAATGGCTGGAATGTGTTCTTTTGAGAGAAAAGTGTAGAGTTGCATAAGTTACATACTGGTCCAAGCTCACTCTGCTCGCCACTAGTTCCAAGTACCAAGGGATTGCTACGCTGTCTGCATTAACACCATCATTTTACACCGAGTGAACACACTTAATTTTCTAAGGTATCTGCTACTCTGTTATAGTCTCTCCTAGCCAAAACTGAAACAAAACGCATCAAAGTTCTGAATCAAAAAACTCTTTTCATCTCATATTTGGGCAGGCAGTGGAAGGATCAGTGTGTCTTCAGATTCAGAGTACTCTGAAATGTTACACTGGTTGTTGTTTATCTTTAGATTTTTTTAACTCTAGCTTTAGAGTATTATGCGAAGCTACAAGATGTGCGATCTATTGTCAGAACATTTTGTTAGATCTTTGGTGTGCTTACCAAGAACGAAATAAAAGATGACTCTTCGGATTTATTTGTTGAGACAAGCATCTCATATATGTTCAAAGACTGGGTGGGTTACCTTGATAAATCAAATCATACATAGCATCACTGGATTGTCAGTTTTTTTAGAGAATCCTAAATGGCTGTATGTTGTGGGAGGTCGGCGCCCACACAACAGGTTGATTGGGCCGGGAAAGTTTTTTGAGGGAAGAAAAGGATGGGAAAGATGTACACACGGCTGACTAACTTTGGTTTTTTCTTTTATCTCTTTATTATTATTATTATTATTATTATTATTGTCACACACACGGCTAGCAAAGTTTTTGGATGGGCTGGTATGTACAGTATATACCTAGTATATATAAAATTAAACTTGTGATGATGTTGTACTTGTGATGATGCTACTTGTGATGATGTTGGCAACAATTAGTGTTTATGAAGAAGAATAATAAACCTGCTTCTTTGTTATGCTCAGTATTCACTGCTGCTGCTGTACTTGTGATGATGTTGTACTTGTGATGATGCTACTTGTGATCTTCTGAAATGATCCATTGGCGACTTCATTACGTGGGGATAATGATTTTGCAGGTACCCCGAGAGGCCCTTGAGTTTGCCGGAATGTCGATTAACTTCCGTTCCTAAGCAATTTGAATTACTCCATATGTCCTATTTTCAGCAAAGGTCATGCTGAAATTTTCCGTGAATTTTAGCATGACTTTGCTAAAAATAGGACATATGGGGTACTTGCGACTAATGCATGGGCCGGGGTATCTTAGTACTTAATTAAGTAGGATCAACTGCCTCTTGTGTTATACATATAGAAGTGTGATATCAACTCATAGTTATTACTAATGTCAGTTGCTTGTCATCGATAAACCCTAATCTGGTAGGATGACCTACTAAAAAAGCCCATACCACATATTCTATTTGGATGGCCCTGCTAACCCTTGACCATAAATACTTGAGATGGATGTAGCAGGCTTAAGAAAGAAATATTTTTAGGCCAACTCCACTGGGCCTGGCTGAAAATGCACAAGTGTGCATGACTAACAATATTCTATTGTAAAGCTAAACAAGAAAGAGGAACCACTCATCCTAACCATTTGCTCTCAAAATTACCACTTCACATCTTACTACTGAAAATCTTAAACCATCTCCATTCACCAATAGCTCAAACCAGTTCGAAGGGCGTGTTTTCACCACACTGTGGATTATCTTATTGGACCCAACAGATATTTGCCTAAAGTAACTTCCTATTCACCTAAAGGCATGAATTATCCAAATCTTGATTCATCCTCATTAAAGCTTTCCATCGGAATGGATTCTGCTACCTATCTATCCTCTACAAGACCCTCCACCTATGTTTCTAATTACATACCTTTCTTTCAACTCTTAACCAGTTCCATTTCTCCATCCTCCATTTATAATTAGATACCCGTCGGGCGCTACGATTCTAGCTGTACTAACGATGCTATATGTATGATAGTATTCGAGGTGTATTAGTGATAATATTCGACGATGTACGGACGCAAGAGATGATGCATTTTTGAATTATGAACGTAGGAAATGTCGTCATCGGACGGCGAAAGTCTCCCGGGGGAGTGCGGCTAGTGCCACACGATCGAGGTCTGTGCGATAGGCCTCACCTGGACGATGATCGGTAGCATCGATTAAGCTCGAGGAGACCTTCGAAGTTGAAAGCGATGCATAGCGACGACAAGTGTTTTTTTTCATAATTAAGCATGACTTCAACTATTTCAACGTTTAATTTTCATCTTTTACAATTCGAGTATAGCTTATCCCATGCCATGCAAGACGCTATGTCTTAGAGAGGATGGATTTTGAAGACCATGAAAATTATGAAACAAAGAAAATTCACCTAAGGACTCATCATGATGTGGATTTTGAAGTAAATCTATATAATTCTGGGAGCGTAACCCAAAAAAGTTCAATGTTTGTTACAAAACCCAAAAAAGTCAAATTAAATAAACTAAAGCATCTCAAATTTTTTTATAAAAAGGGATCTTCTCCATTTAAAAAAATCTAGAAGTTCAAATTAAAAACCCAGAGCGGTTTGATGTTTATTAAAAAAATAGCAATGTTTTCGTTACTAAAAGAAATAAAACAAAGAAATCCAAATTAAAAAAAATGAGAAGTTCAATATTTATACAAAATTCACATTTTCCTTGTTATTAAATAGTGATAACAGGAAGTTCAAACTACAAAAAATAAGAAGTTCGAATATTTGAAAATAGAGCAGTTCTAAATTCATAAAAATGATTTTCACCATTTCAAAATAAAAAAATCGAGAAGTTCAAATTTAAATAACGGACCGGTTAAATATTTATTACAAGACTAGAATTTTTCCATTACTAAAAGAAATGAACCAAGAAGTCCAAATTACAAAAATAGAGAAGTTTGATATTTATAAAAGAACTCGGGTTTATATAAAAACTCAGTTTTTTTAAAAAGCGGAGCAGTTCGATATTTTTAAAAGATCTATTCGAAATAACGAAGAAGTTTCATGTTTCTAGCAAAACTTCAAAAAAAATTCATATTTCTAAAAAAAACACAAAAAGGTCAATATAAAGGTTATTGTGGTTCGATGTCCATAAAAAACTCAGATTTTTTTGTTACTAAAGTGAAATAGAGAGAAGTTCAAATTCATAACTTTCAGAAGTTCACGAACTGCATGGTTTGTGTTTTCATATGAGAAAGTAGAATAAAAAGTTAAAGTATAAAAATTCAGTTGCTAGAAGTTCAGGTGCTTGGCACAGGAAAGTTCAAAACTTCTTGTGAGAGAGGTAATCGGCACGGTATATCATTTGTGCAACTCCGATGAACGGGTGAGAAATTACGAAAAAAATACGTGACAAAAGTTCAAGGTGAAAGCAACAGGAAGTTCAACTACTACACGGGATGTATTTTAGATGAGGATAAAAGAATAAAAAACTAAAAGCCTAAAATGTTTGTTGCAAGAACTTCACGTCCTCCTCCCTACATGGTTCAAAACTTATATTGCGAGACGTCCGACCTTCAGTTACATGTTAAAAAAGAGAGACAAAAATAACATCATTTTTGCCATTTTTAAAACTGCTCTCAAACGATAACGAAATTGTAACACCTATCTACATAAAGTTGTTCATATTCATAAGCTTTCCAACCATATATTATATGCTACATTCCCATGAACGGTTAATTTTTTTTCATTAATACTGTTTAAAACATGTTTTTATGTATTCAAAAACTATTTTGAACCGTAGCGAGCATGAAAAACTGATCAACACGGGAAAGTTGCGTGTTTTCAACAGCTTTCCATCGGTATATCATTTTCTCAATTCCAGTAAGTGGTTTGGGAGTTACGGGCAAAAACAACACGTCAACTGAAGTTCAGAAGTTAATTGGAGGGACGTCCGACCTCCAACTACATGTTTTAAAATGGCAAAAAATGGCGTCCGACCTTCAATTGCGTGTAATTTGATGCATACACTAAAATGTGTGTGGCACCCCGGCTCAAAGAAACCGGAACGCCCCGTATTCCAGCCCAGAGATCGAGGAGAAGTCTTATGGAATACGACACTGCTTGACATAAAACAAATCAGCTGGTATTAAAAAGGATAATAAGTACACAGGTCTGATGTTACAAAGAATCACATCAGCATGGCGACACAACGCCTGCGATACTACACTTGCTCTATGCTAGCAGTGGAACAACTCGTAGCAGTAGAATACTTCTAGAAGTGGAACAACGACAAAGGTGGTGAACTCCACTCCGCAGGGACTCTGGCTGGGACATGATCTAGCTTGCACGGACGGTAACCTTCACAAGAAATCAATCAATCACTGCATCACCTGCAATCTGGTATGACACGCCAGGTCAGTACATTGAATGTACTTGCAAGCTCACAACAACCAAAAGCATCAAGGCAAGACAACAACTTAGCATTATGCAGGTCAATTAAATTAACAGCTACCATGATGAGAAAGCAACTACTAAGCATGATATGAAACTACTCTAGTACTGATAAACCACCATCTTAGATCTCAATAACCATCTCACTCTTGGCTATCCGGCCAAGCAATATACTATCTCGATCACCTCATGATCCACCTGATCATCTCGTGATCAAAACATCCACATGATCAACTCATGACCACATCACAAACTAACTGATCATCCTCAAGATCATCCAACATCATCATCAACATCCTGACAAACTATTACTGCTCCCAATATCAAAATATACATCACCTATAAGTCATTCTGTCATGTGAGCGTTGATCGAACGGTGTGACCTAGTACGAACTTATGCCCATCACCGAGGACGCGGCTATCGATAGACAGAACACACACGCTCTGCAGAGGTAGTGCACTTTACCCACACCACATAACCCATGGCCTCGCACTCCCATTCGGGTGTACCAACGGCGTTCCGACAAAACCGGCCTACTGCCATGACACTCTCCCGGCCACTCTGACCAACACCCCTTTAGGGTTCAGTCCTCGATGGCCCCGTGCCTACCAAAGGCATTAACGGCCACCGTCGCGGCAAAATACACACGGTCCCAAACGGGGACAAGAGATCTCAATACCAACTATGGGCACACAAGGTTATGTCTACTTACTGGGCCAGGGTAACACACACCCATAACCTTCCCTCGTTGGAGGCACCGGCGAGAGGCATGACAATAGACTGCATTAGGGCCTTCCCATAAAAGGCAAATGTGGTTGCACTGGAAAAAGCCCGGTTCGACGGCACCTGACCAACTTAATGACGGAATTTATCCCCAACATATAACAGTGATAACTGATACTCCGCTATCATCTACCAACCTGTGATCCAAGTCATAGCAATATGCAACAAATAATCCAAAGCATACTATCGACATATCAAAATACTCCGAGTAAAGCATAACACTTCTATCATGATGAATCCAAGAACGATAATACTACTACTCAAATATCAAGAACTAGCTATCCAACTATGATCCAAACGCAAGCATCATCTCCAACATCATACTCCAAAACATAATATTAACTAGCATCATGATGAAAATAATACTAGCCACTAATGATCCGAAGATAACATGTCATCCACATAATCATCAAAATATAAGTCCTAGAACTCCAAGCAATATCATGGCAATAACAAGATGCAAACAATACTCCGAGAAATGCCATGAACAAATCATACATAGCTAATGCAAATTTATACAAGTTCAAATAATTTAAACCATGTCACTGCATTGCAATCATGCAAATGGAGGGTGTGTCTTGCCTGGGGTAGATGAAATCACCGGGAAGAAGTGCGAGAAGCTCACGGAGAGAATCGCCAGAAAACGTTCTCTCTCGGAGGGGGCTGATTAAGCGCAAGGGCGAAATGGTCATTTTCAGAATGTTAACACATGGTGAAAATGATACCAACTGAACGGTCTAGACGAGACGAAGAAGTGGGCTTTAGAATCATCTCATTTGGAGTTGTGAGCAAAAAAGTTGTGATATTTTTTCTGCCAGTGACCTATCTTCAAGAAAATCTTCACAAACAGACCCTTAGCCGGAAAAATGAACACACCTTTCTGAAAATACGTTTTCCATAAGGGAAAACACATTTTGTCCCAAGGGAGAGGAGGAATACGCTTTCGATAAGCGAAGACGTATTTCGGTGGATTACGCCTCCACTTATCCAGCGTGGTAAAGGCAGGGCCGGGGCTTGAGTCGCTGACTGGTGGGGCTGTGGGGCCACAAGCTGGTCAACTCCCTCCTCCCTCCTCCTTCTTCTCCTCGTCGCTCGCCCGTGGACCAGAGGGAGGGGCATGGCCCCTGCGGCCGCCCCGGCACCGCTGGCCACCGTTGGAGGTGCCCGGACCATCGCTGGACTCGGGAGGCCCAGGCGGATCACTTGGTGTAGGGCGGCTATCGAGGAGCGCCGGCCCGAGCAGACGCCTTGGCCATGGCCAGCGGTTGCTCCGGCCGAAGACGGGGCGGTGCCACGAGCCGCTCCGGGGACAAGGTGAAGACATGGGGAGGCTCCTGATGTCTACTACACAACCTTCTTCTTGTAGATGTTGTTGGGCCTCCAAGTGTAGAGGTTCGTCGGACAGTAGCAAAATTCCCTCAAGTGGATGGCCTAAGGTTTATCAATCCGTGGGAGGCGTAGGACGAAGATGGTCTCTCTCAAACAACCCTGCAACCAAATAACAAAGAGTCTCTTGTGTCCCCAACACACCCAATACAATGGAAAATTTATAGGTGCACTAGTTTGACAAAGAGATGGTGATACAAGTGCAATATGGATGGCAGATATAGGTTTTTGTAATCTGAAATTATAAAAACAGCAAGGTAACAAGCGATAAAAGTGAGCGTAAATGGTATTTCAATGCTAGGAAACAAGGCCTAGGGTTCATACTTTCACTAGTGCAAGTTCTCTCAACAATAATAACATAATTGGATCATATAACTATCCCTCAACATGCAACAAAGAGTCACTCCAAAGTCACTAATAGCGGAGAACAAACGAAGAGATTATTGTAGGGTACGAAACCACCTCAAAGTTATCCTTTCTGATCGATCTAAGAGTCCGTAGTAAAATAACACGAAGCTATTCTTTCCGTTCGATCTATCCTAGAGTTCGTACTAGAGTAATACCTTAAGACACAAATCAACCAAAACCCTAATGTCACCTCAAGTATCCATGGGTATGATTATACGATATGCATCACACAATCTCAGATTCATCTATTCAACCAACACAAAGAACTTCAAAGAGTGCCCCAAAAATTTCTACCGGAGAGTCAAGACGAAAACTTGTGCCAACCCCTATGCATAACTTCACAAGGTCACTGAACCCGCAAGTTGATCACCAAAACATACATCAAGTGGATCACGTGAATATCCCATTGTCACCGCAGATAAGCACATGCAAGACATACATCAAGTGTTCTAAAATCCTTAAAGACTCAATCCGATAAGATAACTTCAAAGGGAAAACTCAATCCATTACAAGAGAGTAAAGGGGGAGAAACATCATAAGATCCAACTATAATAGAAAAGCTCATGATACATCAAGATCGTGCCATATCAAGAACACGAGAGAGAGAGAGAGAGAGAGAGAGAGAGAGAGAGAGAGAGAGATCAAACACATAGCTACTAGTACATACCCTCAGCCCCGAGGGTGAACTACTCCCTCCTCATCATGGAGAGCGCCGGGATGATAAAGATGGCCACCGATGAGGGATTCCCCACTCTGGCAGGGTGCCGGAACAGGGTCACGGTTGTTTTTTCGTGGCTACAGAGGCTTGCGGCGGCGGAATTCCCGATCTAGGTTTCTTTTTGGGGGTTTTGTATTTATAGGAATTTTTGCCGTCGGTCTCATGTCACGGGGGTCTCTGAGTCGTCCACAAGATAGGGGGGCGAGCCCAAGGGGGTAGAGCGCGCCCTCCACCCTCGTGGATGGCTCGGGACTCTTCTGGCCCAGCTCTTTTACTCCCGGGGCTTCTTTTGGTCCATAAAAAATCATCAAAAATTGGCACATCAATTGGACTTCGTTTGGTATTCCTTTTCTGTAGAACTCAAAAACAAGGAAAAAATAGAAACTGGCACTGGGCTCTAGGTTAATAGGTTAGTCCCAAAAATCATATAAAACAGCATATAAATGCATATAAAACATCCAAGATGGATAATATAATAGCATTGAACAATAAAAAATTATAGATACGTTGGAGACGTATCAAGCATCCCCAAGCTTAATTCCTGCTCGTCCTCGAGTAGGTAAATGATAAAAACAGAATTTTTGATGTGGAATGCTACCTAACATATTTATCAATGTAATCTTATTTATTGCGGCAATAATATTCAGATCCATAAGATTCAAAACAAAATTTTAATATTGACATAAAAATAATAATACTTCAAGCATACTAACCAAGCAATTATGTCTTCTCAAAATAACATAGCCAAAGAAAGCTCATCCCTACAAAATTATATAGTTTGGCCATGCTCCATCTTCATCACACAAAATGCTCCAATCATGCACAACCCGGATGACAAGCCAAGCAATTGTTTCATACTTAGTATTCTCAAACTTTTTCAACTTTCACGCAATACATGAGCGTGAGCCATGGACATAGCACTATAGGTGGAATAGAGTGGTGGTTGTGGATAAGACAAAAAGGAGGAAGATGGTCTCACATCAACTAGGCGTATTAATGGGCTATGGAGATGCCCATCAATAGATATCAATGTGAGTGAGTAGGGATGCCATGCAACGGATGCACTACAGCTATAAATATATGAAAGATCAACAAAAGAAACTAAGTGGGTGTGCATCCAACTTGCTTGCTCGCGAAGACCTAGGGAATTTGACGAAGCCCATCGTTGGAATATACAAGCCAAGTTCTATAATGAAAATTCCCACTAGTATATGAAAGTGACAAAATAAGAGACTCTCTATCATGAAGAGCATGGTGCTACTTTGAAGCACAAGTGTGGAAAAAGGATAGTAGCATTGTCCCTTCTCTCTTTTTCTCTCTCTTTTTTTGTTTGTTTGGCTTCTTTGGCCTCTTTTTTTTCATTGGCTTCTTTGGCCTTTCTCTTTTTTTCCTCACACGGGACAATGCTCTAATAATGATGATCATCACACTTCTATTTATTTACAACTCAAGAATTAAAACTCGATACTTAGAACAAAATATGACTCTATATGAATGCCTCCGGCGGTGTACCGGGATGTGCAATGAATCAAGAGTGACATGTATGAAAGAATTATGAAGGTGGCTTTTCCACAAATATGGTGTCAACTACATGATCATGCAAAGCAATATGACAATGATGGAACGTGTCATAATAAACGGAACGGTGGAAAGTTGCATGGCAATATATCTCGGAATGGCTATGGAAATGCCATAATAGGTAGGTATGGTGGCTATTCTGAGGAAGGTAAGTGGTGGGTTTATGGTATCGGCGAAAGTTGCGCGGTACAAGAGAGGCTAGCAATGGTGGAAGGGTGAGAGTGCGTATAATCCATGGACTCAACATTAGTCATAAAGAACTCACATACTTATTGGAAAAATCTACAAGTCATCAAAACCAAGCACTACGCGCATGCTCCTAGGGGGATAGATTGGTAGGAAAAGACCATCGCTCGTCCCCGACCGCCACTCATAAGGAAGACAATCAAATAAACACCTCATGCTTAAAATTTGTTACACAACGGTTACCATACGTGCATGCTACGGGACTTGCAAATCTCAACACAAGTATTTCTCAAATTCACAACTACTCCACTAGCATGACTCTAATATCACCATCTTCATATCTCAAAACAATCATAAAGAATCAAACTTCTCATAGTATTCAATGCAGTTTATATGAAAGTTTTTATTATATCCCTCTTGGATGCCTATCATATTAGGACTAAATTCGTAACCAAAGCAAATTACCATGCTGTTCTAAAGACTCTCAAAATAATATAAGTGAAGCATGAGAGTTCATCTATTTCTTCAAAATAAAACCACCGCCGTGCTCTATAAAGATATAAGAGAAGCACTAGAGCAAATGACAAACTACTCTAAAAGATATAAGTGAAGATCAATGAGTAGTCGAATAATTATGCAACTATGTAAAGACTCCCCAACATTTAAGAATTTCAGATCTTGGGATATTATTCAAACAGCAACAAAACAAAATAAAACAAAATGACACTCCAAGCAAAACACATACCATGTGGTGAATAAAAATATAGCTCCAAGTAAAGTTACCGATGAACGAAGACGAAAGAGGGGAAGCCATCCGGGGCATCCCCAAGATTAGGCTCTTGGTTGTCCTTGAATATTACCTTGGGGTGCCTTGGGCATCCCGAAGCTTAGATGCTTGCCACTTCTTATTCCATAGTCCATCGAATCTTTACCCAAAACTTGAAAATTTCACAACACAAAACTCAACAAAAAACTTGTAAGCTCCATTAGTATAAGAAAATAAATCACCACTTAGTATTGTTCTGAACTCATTCTAAATTCATATTGGTGTAATATCTACTGTATTCCAACTTTTCTATGGTTCATACCCTCCGATACTAGTCATAGATTCATCAAAATAAGCAAACAACACATAGAAAACAGAATCTGTCAAAAATAGAACAGTCTGTAGTAATATGTAGCTCCCGAATACTTCTTTAACTCCAAAAATCCTACCAAATTAGGAAAACCTGATAAATTTGTTTACCAATCCATATAAAAAAGAATCAGATCAAAAACACGTTTGTGTGAATTATCAAAACTAATTTACTGGGCGCAAAAGTTTCTGATTTTCAGCAGGATCAACACAACTATCACCGTAAGCTATCCTAAAGGTCTTACTTGGCACTAACACTAATTAAAACATAAAGCCACATCTAAACAGAGGGTAGATGAATTATTTATTACTAAACAGGAACAAAAAGCAAAAAAAAACAAAAATTAAATTGGGTTGCCTCCCAACAAGCGCTTACGTATAACGCCCCTAACTAGGCATGATGATTTCAATGATGCTCACATAAAAGATAAGAATTGAAACATAAAGAGAGCATCATGAAGAATATGACTAGCACATTTAAGTCTAACTCACTTCCTATGCATAGGGACTTTGTGAGCAAACAACTTATGAGAACAGGAAACAACTAGCATAGGAAGGTAAAACAAGCAAATCTTCAAGATTTTCAACACATAGAGCGGAAACTTGACATTATTGCAATTCCTACAAGCATATATTCCTCCCTCATAATAAATTTCAGTAGCATCATGAATGAATTCAACAATATAACTATCACATAAAGCATTCTTTTCATGATCTACAAGCATAGAAAAATTACTACTCTCCACATAAGAAAAATTCTTCTTATTCGGAATAGTGGGAGTAAACTGAACAAAATTACTATCATGTGAGGCATAATCCAATTGAAAATTAAAATCATGATGACAAGTTTCATGGTTATCATTATTCTTTATAGCATACATGTCATCACAATAATCAGCATAAATAGGAGGCATGCTTTCATCATAATAAATTTGCTCATCAAAACTTGGGGGAATAAAAATATCATCTTCATCAAACATAGCATCCCCAAGCTTGTGGCTTTGCATATCATTAGCATCATGGATATTCAAGGAATTCATGCTAAGAACATTTCAACCATGCTCATCATTCAAAGATTTGGTGCCAAACATTTTAATGCATTCTTCCTCTAGCAATTGAGCACAATTATCGGAATCCTTATTTTCACGGAAGACATTAAAAAGATGAAGCATATGAGGCACCCTCAATTCCATTTTTTTGTATTTTTCTTTTATAAACTAAACTAGTGATAAAACAAAAAAAACTAAAATATTCGATTGCAAGATCTAAAGATATAGCTTCAAGCACTAACCTCCGCGGCAACGGCGCCAGAAAAGAGCTTAGTTGACGGGGTGTTAGTGCCGCTTACCTAGCCTCCTCGGCAACGGGGCCAGAAAAGAGCTTGATGTCTACTACACAACCTTCTTCTTGTAGATGTTGCTGGGCCTCCTAGTGCGGAGGTTCGTAGGACAGTAGCTAATTTCCCTCAAGTGGATGACCTAAGGTTTATCAATCCGTGGAAGGCTTAGGATGAAGATGGTCTCTCTAAAACAACACTGCAACCAAATAACAAAGAGTCTCTTGTGTCCCCAACACACCCAATACAATGGTAAATTGTATAGGTGCACTAGTTCGGCGAAGATATGGTGATACATGTGCAATATGGATGGTAGATATAGGTTTTTGTAATCTGAAATTATAAAAACAGCAACGTAATGTTTATAAAAGTGAGCGTAAACGGTATTGCAATGCTAGGAAACAAGGCCTAGGGTTCATACTTTCACTAGTGCAAGTTCTCTCAACAATAATAAAATAATTGGATCATATAACCATCCCTCAACATGCAACAAAGAGTCACTCCAAAGTCACTAAAGCAGAGAAAAAACGAAGAGATTATTGTAGTGTACGAAACCACCTCAGAACTATCCTTGCTGATCGATCTATTCAAGAGTCCGTAGTAAAATAACACGAAGCTATTCTTTCCGTTCGATCTATCCTAGAGTTCGTACTAGAGTAACACCTTAAGACACAAATCAACCAAAACCCTAATGTCACCTCAAGTATCCGTGGGTATGATTATATGATATGCATCACACAATCTCAGATTCATCTATTCAACCAACACAAAGAACTTCAAAGAGTGCCCCAAAGTTTCTACCGGAGAGTCAAGACGAAAATGTGTGCCAACCCCTATGCTTAAGTTCACAAGGTCACTAAACCTGCAGGTTGATCCCCAAAACATACATCAAGTAGATCACGTGAATATCCCATTGTCAACACAGATAAGCACATGCAAGACATACATCAAGTGTTCTCAAATCCTTAAAGACTCAATCTGATAAGATAACTTCAAAGGGAAAACTCAATCCATTACAAGAGAGTAGAGGGGGAGAAACATCATAAGATCCGACTATAATAGAAAAGCTTGCGATACATCAAGATCGTGCCATATCAAGAACACGAGAGAGAGAGAGAGAGAGAGAGAGAGAGAGAGATCAAACAGATAGCTACTGGTACATACCCTCAGCCCCGAGGGTGAACTACTCCCTCCTTGTCATGGAGAGTGCCGGGATGATGAACATGGCCACCAGTGACGGATTCCCCCACCGACAGGGTGCCGAAACAGGGCCCCGATTGTTTTTTCATGGCTACAGAGGCTTGCGGCAGCGGAACTCCTGATCTACGTTCGTTTCTGGGGGTTTCTATATTTATAGGAATTTTTGGCATCGGTCTCACGTCAGGGGGTCTCCGAGTCGTCCACGAGATAGGGGGGCGAGCCCAAGGGGGTAGGGCGTGCCCTCCACCCTCGTGGATGTCTCGGGATTCTTCTGGCCCAACTCTTTTACTCCGGAGGCTTCTTTTGGTCCATAAAAATCATCAAAAGTGGCACATCAATTGGACTCCATTTGGTATTCCTTTTCTATAAAACTCAAAAACAAGGAAAAAACAGAAACTAGCACTGGGGTCTAGGTTAATAGATTAGTCCCCAAAATCATATAAAACAACATATAAATGCATATAAAACATCCAAGATGGATAATATAATTGCATGGAACATTCAAAAATTATAGATACGTTGGAGACGTATCAGCTCTAGGGGGAGGTGGAAGGGTGGGGAGTTGAGCTCGAGGTCGCTGGAATTGCAGCGGACAGAGGCGGCGGCCATGTCGGCGATGTAGAGTAAGGAGACACTCCGACGATGACTTGAGGGTCTAGGGAGGGGTAGTGGGGGAGTGGTGGAGAAGATGAGATGCTCGGGAGCCACGGGGAGGGGCTATTCATAGCCGAACGAGGGAGGCCGTGGACGAGTGCCGCCGCTTGAGCTCGGCCAAATCTCGAGCGAGGCTCAGCGAGCACGGGCGGGCATGGGATCACGACGAGGAGGAGCGGACGAAGGTCACGGAGCAGCAAGGGCCAAGGGAGAGCAGAGGAAGAAGAGACAAGCGCCATTAAATCGATGTCAGCACTATTGGCCCGTGGGAGGAAGCTGCCGGAGGGGGAGAGGGGTCCAGGGGAACGGCGACGACGAGATGAAGACGCCGGACATGGTCACGAGTGTGAAGACGACGAGAGGAGGAACTGCCGAAGCACAAACGGCGCCTGGACGCGGCCACTGCGCACATAGTGCGTAAAGGGGCATGCCAGCTACGCGGTCACCACGAGATAGTGCACAGGGAGGTCACGAGAAGATTGCAAACTATGTCTGAGGTGAATTCCTTCCAAGATAGAGCATTTATGACACAATGGCTTGATATGAGGCACTGTGGTTAAGTTGGAACTAAGCTCTGAAGTTTGCTGCATCAAACTTGGCAGAGCACTGCTGATCAACAAGAAAGGGATTGGAGCCAGTGGTGTTGTCTGGTGAGGGAGTCCTGGATTAGGGGGTCCTCGGACAGCCGGAGTATATCCTTTGGCCGGACTATTGGATTATGAAGATACAAGATTGAAGACTTCGACCCACGTCCGGATGGGACTCTCCTTGGCGTGGAAGGTAAGCTTAGCAATACGGATATGTAGATATCCTCCCTTGTAACTGACTCTATGTAATCCTAGCCCCCTCTCGTGTCTATATAAACCGGAGGGTTTTAGTCCGTAGAACAACAATCATACCATAGGCTAGCTTCTAGGGTTTAGCCTCTACGATCTCGTGGTAGATCAACTCTTGTAATACTCATATCATCAAGATCAATCAAGCAGGAAGTAGGGTATTACCTCCATAGAGAGGGCCCGAACCTGGGTAAACATCGTGTCCCCCGTCTCCTGTTACCATCCGCCTTAGACGCATAGTTTGGGACCCCCTACCCGAGATCCGCCGGTTTTGACACCGACATTGGTGCTTTCATTGAGAGTTCCACTGTGCCGTCACCATAAGGCTTGATGGCTCCTTCGATCATCGGCAACGATGCGATGGAGGGTGAGGTTTTCCTCCCCGGACAAATCTTCGTATTCGGCGGCTTCGTACTGCGGGCTAACTCGCTTGGCCATCTGGAGCAATCGAGAGCTACGCTCCTAGCCATCAGGTCAGGTTTGGAAACTTGCACTATACTGCCGACATCCGCGGAGACTTGATCTTCGACGGATTCGAGCCCATGTCAGGTGCGCCGCACAATCCCGACGAGCATGATTTAGCTCGGCCGTCGGATAGTGTTCGGGAGATCCCACCTGCAACTACTCCGGCCCTCAATCCGGAACAAATTGCGCCATCTGAGGACGGGCGGATGGACCCCGCCATGGAGACCGCACACTCAGTGGCGATAGAGCCGAATACTGACTTCACCTCCACCAAGACCCGTGTTGCTGAACCGTTGTATTCGTCCCCGGCCATGGACTCCGAGCTGCCTGCGTCCGTGCCTATCGAATCCGATTGGGCACCGATCATGGAGTTTACCTCCGCGGATATCTTCCAGCACTTGCCCTTTGGTGACGTGCTAAACTCGTTGAGGTCTATCTCCCTGTCAGGAGACCCTTGGCCGAACTATGTCCGGCTAGAATGGGATGAGGACGACGAAGAAATTCGCTCCCCACCCACCACCCACTTAGTAGCCACTGTCGACGATTTAACCGACATGCTCGACTTCAGCTCCAAAGACATCGATGGTACGGACGATGATGCAGGAGACGAACAAGAATCACCGCCCAAAGGGCGCTGGACCGCCACCTCATCGTATGACATATACATGGTGGACACCCCCAAAGAAGGGGATGGCGACAAGCCAACGGAGGACAATCCCTCCAAGAAGCAATCCAAGCACCGACGTCAGTGGCGCCGCTCTAAGTCCCGCCATAGCAAAAGAAGCGATACCGGCACAAGAGACAATAATGCTCCGGATAGTGCCGAAGATGACGATAATCCACTCCAGCAAGACCCCGAGCGGGAGGACGAACAAGCTAGACCTCCGGAACAGGCAGCAGACGGAGAATCAGAGGATGACAATTACATGCCTCTCTCCGAAGACGAGGTGGGCCTCGGCGACGATGAATTTATGGTGCCTGAGGATCCCGTCGAGTAGGAGCGCTTCAAGCGCCGGCTTATAGCCACAGCAAACAGCCTAAAGAAAAAGCAACAACAACTTCGAGCTGATCAAGATCTGCTAGCGGAAAGATGGACTGAAGTCCTGACGGCCAAGGAATACAAACTCGAGCGCCCAACCAAGAGTTACCCAAAGCGCAGGTTGCTACTCCAACTCAAGCAGGAAGTATTGAAACCTACATCACCAGCGTATGATGCGGCTGATCAGCCACCTCGTGGCCAAAATAGAGAGGCATATCAGCCCGAAGTCCAGGCCGCACCCCGCCGCAATTCAAACAAAAATACCAAAGCCCGGGGCAACACGCGGGACCTGCGAGACGTATTGGAAAACAAAGCAAAACACGCAAGATCGATCTACGGATCACGGGGGCACGCCCCAACGCGGGACGATGACCGTCACACCAGATACACTAAAAGCAAATCCGGCCGGGCCGAACACAGCAGAAAAGACACGTATGAACTGCGTCGAGATATAGCCCGGCACAGAGGCGCCACACACCCCCTATGCTTCACTGATGAAGTAATGGATCACGAATTCCCAGAGGGTTTTAAACCCATAAACATTGAATCATATGATGGTAATTTTCTGAGACCCAGCGGTATGGATAGAAGACTTCTTCCTCCACATTCACATGGCCCGCGGGGATGATTTACATGCCATCAAATATCTCTCGCTAAAACTCAAAGGGCCGGCTCGGCATTGGCTCAATAGCTTGCCGGCAAACTCCATCGGAAGTTGGGAGAGCCTGGCAGATGCATTCCTGGACAATTTCCATGCGACCGCCGGATGCTGACGATTTAAGTCATATAACTTAGCAGCCAGGGGAATCGGCCAGGAAATTCTGGACCCAGTTCCTAACTAAGAAGAACCAAATTGTCGACTGTTCGGATGCAGAAGCCTTAGCGGCATTTAAGCATAACATCTGCGACGAATGGCTCGCCCGGCACCTCAGCCAAGAGAAGCCAAAATCCATGGCAGCCCTCACAACACTTATGACCCGCTTTTGCGTGGGCGAAGATAGCTGGTTGGCTCGTAGTAACAATACAGCAAGCAAACCTGGCATATCAGAAGCCAGGGATAGCAACAGCAAACCACGATGCAACAAACACAAGTGCCACAAATATGGTGAAAATGCCGAAAATATGGTAGTTAATGCCGGGTTCAGGGGCTCAAAGTCCGGTCAGCGGAAAGGGCCACCCAAAAATAACAATCCGGGTCCATCCAGTCTGGACCGCATACTCGATCGCGAATGCCAAATCGATGGCACCCCAGGAACGCCAACCACCCATACCAACAGAGATTGCTGGGTCTTCAAACAAGCCGGCAGGGCAGGCGCCAAAGACGGAGAAGGGGGGGTCTCAAAGCGATGATGGCGACGAAGAGCCCAGATCACCAAACACAGGAGGGCAAAAGAATTTTCCCCCGCATATTCAATCGGTGAATGTGGTAAATACCACCCAAATTACCAACTCGGACCGGATATGCACCCTTAGGAATGCCGACTTAATGGAACTAGTCGTCCCACAATATAAACTAGGGCCGGTCACCTTCAACCGCACGGATCGTCCGGTTAACACCAATCAGGGCAATCCAGCCGCACTAGTCCTCGACCCAATAATTGACGGGTTCCACCTCACTCGAGTCCTTATGGACGAAGGCAGCAGTCTAAATCTGCTTTACTAGGACACAGTGCGCAAGATGGGCATCGGTCATTTGGCAATCAAACGCACTAAAGCTACTTTCAGAGGAATTATACCAGGTGTGGAAGCCAGCTGTACAGGCTCCATTGCCCTTGAGGTAGTCTTCGGATCACCAGAAAATTACCATACCGAAGAGTTAATCTTCGAAATCGTCCCTTTCCTCAGTGATTATCAGGCACTGCTCGGACGAACCGCTTTCGCTCGATTCAACGCGGTGCCACATTATGCCTACCGTAAGCTCAAGATGCCCGGTCCACGTGGCGTCATCACGGTTAATGGCAAGGCCGAGCCTTCCCTCGGCACCAACAAATACACCCCTGCCTTAGCAGCAGAAGCAACGAGTAGCACCTTGCAGCCGAACCTCGAGTCGACGTCCAGGCTCACGGACACCGTCAAGGATAGCCCGGCTCGTCCAGAGCTCAATTAAACACTCCGGTGAAGGCTAGGACAGGCCGAACTCAGCGGCTCAACCGCTCTCCGGCACGCAAATATTTCTTACATTTCCTTCGCAGGTTCACCTTTGCGCCGACCAGGACGGGCTATACGGAGGCAGCTTGAACGCGCAAGGGAATCCTTAGACATTCCCCGCAATGACCATCCGGCTATATTACGGATCCGCACTCAGCTTCTTCCCCCTGGTCTCAGCAGGTTCCGCAATCATATTCCATTTTTTTATCACATTACTTGTACTCATATGCATAGACGTACTATTCAAATACAACCTGTGGATTTATATGACGTTTACCTACTGTTATTTATTATTGAAATTCTTTTTTCAAGCGGCATCCGTACACAACGATATGCCTGAAAATATGCCAGGGGCTTCGTTTTACCCATAACACGGCAGTAAAGTCCGAACACCTTCATGGAAGTTCGGCACCCCGAACCTATAGCATTATATGCGTCAGCTCCAAATCATGTCTTGGGTCAATAGTTGGGTTTTCCCGGCTCCCATGTTTTGGTACCTTATGTTCCGTTATATCAGCTAAGGTAGCACTAGGAGAACTACTGCGAATGTGTCCTGGTTCTTCCGGACGAGCACCTCAGTAGAGAAAGCCGAAAACTGACTGTCATAATATGGCGAGAGCTGGTTAGCTGTTCGAGAGGTCAAAAAATCTTTAAGGATTTCTCCCACATAATGCCATAACCAATGCAACATGTAACGGATCGGCTTTTCCTTCGATCAGGTGCCTATAGAGCCCCTAGTACGATCTTCCGAACACCAGGGGTTGCGCCTACCTTACTAAAGCTCCTATGGCTAAGTGAGAGTGATAAAGCCCTATAGTCCGATTGCACAGTTCGTTGTCTTTGAGCACCTCCTTCAAGGACCCAAAACTGGGATAAAGAGTGCTCAGTTTATCCCGAACACCCTTGTACTTCTTACGCAAGGGCGAGAAGCCGACGGCCAACTCTCGTGTTTAACATATAAAACGGCCGCATGTGAGGGTAAACATTTATATAACAGGCAACAAATAAATGAACTTGTTTAAACATTACAAAGGACAACATGATTGGCATTCATGGAAATATAATGTCCTTGGTGCATAGCTCTACTGCAAGGTAGGATCCTTTTAGGACACTCTCATAATATAATTTGGGCTTGCGGTGCTCCTTCCCCTCTAGCGGTCCTCCGGTCATCAGCTTTTCAGCATCCATCTTCCCCCAGTGCACATTTGCGCGGGCGAAGGCCATTCGTGCACCTTCTATACCAACCGACCGCTTGATGACGTCAAGTCGAGGGAAAGCGCTTACAAGCCGCTTCATGAGCCCGAAGTAGCTGCTTGGAATCGGCTCGGCAGGCCATAGCCGGATAACCAAATCTTTCATGGCTAGTTCCGCCGCCTTATGCAGTTCGATCAGCTGTTTCAGTTGATTGGCAAAAGGCACTAGATAATTCGGTGCCAAATACTGCGACTAGAAGAGCCTATCTGCAGTGTTCCTTTCTTCGGCTAGGTAGAATTCGGCGGCATCTGATATGATGCGGGGTAGCTCGGCAAATACCCCTGAGAAATCCAAATTCCAAATTTGAAACATAGTTTTCCCCTCAAATACTTGCTTTACATGGAAAAAGCCTTACCCGCCGCGATCTTTCTCGCCTCTTGGATCCCCTGCAGGGCGCTTTGGGTTTCCCCCCGGGCATCGTTCGTGGCCTGATGCGCCTTGGTGAGTTCGGATTCTCTCTCTGTTAAACTCTGCTCCAAGGTCTCGCATTTCCTCATGGCCTCTTGCAGCTCTTGCTCAGCTTTAATAACCCTGGCCTCGTGCTTCTCACAAAGATCCTGCTCTGTGGCTGCCTTTTTCTCGGCCTCGGCCACAACCTTCTTAAGGGCCTCGACTTTGGTCACAATCCCTAGTGCAAATCATGAAGCTTATTTCATACTGAAAATTCATTCACAATAAACGCGAACAAGACTTGTGCATACCTTGTTTATCTCTCAACTGCATTTTCAATTGGCCAAGTTCTTCTTTGGCCCGCTCCAGACTTTGATTCAGTCCGGAGATCTCTGTAGTATGAGAGGCAGCAGCCGCTAGAGACACCTGCTTATAACAGAAGAGAAATAGATATCCTTCAATAAGTCTTCCCGCGAACATAAATTCGATCCTCTGTCCGGTTCTTTCTTTCACTGAACAGTGTATCAGGGGCTACTATCTATACTATGACACTCTTTGAAATCTCATAAAACATACCTCAAAGCCTCTTATAAGGCTGATACAGGCTTCGTTCAGTCCACTCTCAGCTGACTGAATCTTCTCAATCACCGTACCCTTAAGGGCACGGTGTTCATCAATGATGGAGGCGCTCTTCAGCGCCACCAACAAAGCATCCGACACCTCTGGTTGGAAAGAGGTTGTCGATGGAATAGGCACGCCCCCTCCAGCCGAGGGAGGCTGCCTGCTTGATTCTGAAGCTGTATAGATCTCCGGAATCACATCCGGCTGGGAGCCGAACTCAGGATGGCCCCGGCCGTCAGCTCACATGGGAATCTTTTCCCCCATGTGTCCGGCCCCCGAGGTTTGACCTCCAGGCGCCGCCTTCACGATCTTTTCCTCTCCTCCTTGGCCAGGGTCCTTCTGGGACGAAGCCTCGGTGTTATGCACCTATTTGGAGGAAGGAGCCTTTGGGGGCATCCCGCTCTCCATAGCATCTGAGCTCAGCGAATACTCTGATGAGAATTGTTTGGTACGGGACCTCGCCGGACTACAAAAAATATGGCTTGGGTTAAAATACTATGCCATGTTGAGCTTGGACGCCTAAAACATACTCGGATTTTATATACTTACGAGTTCACCAGGGGCTAGACCCTGGGATCCCATGTCGGGCCGCTGTCGGCGGCGGCGGTGGACTCCTCCAGAAGAGGAGCCTTTCCCCTTTTGGGCAGCTCGGCCTCCAAGTGTACGCAGGCCGTCCTCTTCTTTCTTCCCCCCTGCAGGGGATTCATCTTCCTCCTCCTCCTCGTCCTCTTCGGAGGCGGAATGGGCATCAGAGCCTTTGGATATTGTGTCCGAAGTGCCGCGGCGACGAAGGCCGCCCCGGGTCATTTTGGCCTCCTTGTCGGCCGTCTTCTTCGGCACCTTGTAAGGCCGGGATCAGCATCTTCGTCAGAAGTGGGACGGCCAGTTCTTCGGGCAGCGGGGCCGGACAGTGGATCCGCTCTGCCTTCTTCGTCCTGCCCCTGGAGAGTTGTATAAAACACGTTAAGCGCTTCCTTTGGGTTACGCGGATAAAAAGTTTGATGACTTACCGAACTTGCAGGGCGGGATAGTTGGTACCCGTGATCCTCGGCGGAGTCCGGCCATGATTTGCTGGATTTGAAAAGCACCTTCCATATGTCCTTGTGCGAGGAGCCGAAAAGCTCTCGCAAGGTTTGGTGCCTGGCCGGATCGAATTCCCATAGATTGCAAGTCCAGTGCTGACAAGGCATGATCCGGCGAACTAGCATCACCTGGACCACATTGACAAGTTCAATGTTATTGTCTCACATATCTTTAACGCGCGTCTGGAGCACCGACAGTTCGTCGGACGAGGACCAGTCCAGGCCTTTCTTGACCCAGGATGTAAGCCACAGGTGGCACCAGATCGAAACTCAGGAGAGGCGGCCCATTCTGTGCCGCGCGGCTCAGTGATATAAAACCACTGCTGTTGCCACTCCTTGACAGAATCATTAAAGGTTCCCGTTGGCCATATGACATCGGGCATCTTGCTCACCATAGCGCCCCCGCACTTAGCATGCTCGCCGCCCACCACCTTGGGCTTCACATTAAAAATCTTCAGCCATAAACCGAAGTGCGGCGAGATGTGAAGAAAAGCCTCGCACACGACAATGAATGTCGAGATGTTGAGGAAGGAACTAGGGGATAGATCGTGAAGATCGATCCCATAGTAATACATGATGCCGCGAACAAATGGGTGGAGGGGAAACCCTAGCTCGTAGACAAAGTGAGGGAGGAATACAACCCTCTCATGGGGTTCCAGAGTAGGGATGATCTGTCCCGCCGTCGGGAGTCGGTGGCTGATTTTCTTGGCCAGGTACCCGGCCTCTCGAAGCTTTTTGATATCCTTCTCTTGGACGGTAGAGGACATCCATTTGCCTCCTGCTCCGGATCTGGACATCTTGGGAAGGCCTTTTGTGGGCAGAGAAGATGAACGCTTGGGCGCTGGAGCTTGGGCGGAGGGGAATGAATCGGGAAGTAGATAGCGTGGGTGCGAAAGGGAGTTCTCATCCCCTTATAAAGGCAGCAGGGATTCTGCGCCTCCCCACTTGCCTTGTAAAACCGCTTATTCCCCAAGCGCCGTAATTAATGGCGCGGTTGGGTTACCCACGCTCGTATTGATGAGAATCCCGTGATAAGGGGACACGATCTCTGCTTTGACAAGACGTGCCAAGGAAACCGCCTCGCGATATGTGCAGTGGCTGGTTGTGAAAAACGGTTCGAATAATGACCGGGTCGTGGTGTGATGCCACGTCATGAAAAGTTGTCAGCAGATTAGATTTGTGGAAATATTATTCTCTCTATGGTGGTATGTGTAATTTGTTTTGTAGAGCCGGACACTATCCTTGTGTTCAAAATCTTCTGTGGAGTATTCGGAGGAGGAACCCGCCTTGCAATGCCGAAGACAATCTGCGCCCCGGACTCATCGTCATTGAAGCCTGGTTCAGGGGCTACTGAGGGAGTCCTGGATTTGGGGGTCCTCAGACAGCCGGACTATATCCTTTGGCCAGACTGTTGGATTATGAAGATACAAGATTGAAGACTTCGACCCGTGTCCGGATGGGACTCTCCTTGGCGTGGAAGGCAAGCTTAGCAATACGGATATGTAGATATCCTCCCTTGTAACTGACTCTGTGTAACCCTAGCCCCCTCCGGTGTCTATATAAACCGAAGGGTTTTAGTCCGTAGAACAACAATCATACCATAGGCTAGCTTCTTGGGTTTAGCCTCTACGATCTCGTGGTAGATCAACTCTTGTAATACTCATATCATCAAGATCAATCAAGCAGGAAGTAGGGTATTACCTCCGTCGAGAGGGCCCGAACCTGGGTAAACATCGTGTCCCCCGTCTCCTGTTATCATCCGCCTTAGACGCACAGCTCGGGACCCCCTACCCATGATCCGCCGGTTTTGACACCGGCATCTAGGATGATTAACTATGGAAGGACTATGATCCTGGAGGTTTTGAGGATAAATGGACCAAGTCTTAATATAGTTGCTTTTCAACTGACCAAAATGGTCCAGAAATGGATCAAGATGATGCACTCAAATGGTGTGGCTACTTGGGCTGAAATTTGGTATATCATGATGATTTGGGCAGGTGATGATGCTGTAAATATTTCATACCAATTGGACAAGCCAAAATGGTACTTGCTTCACAAACATCCCACATGTCTAGAAACTTGCAAAAATTCTAGAGAAATATTGGCTTGATGAATTGATCCCAAATTTGGTAGAGAGAAGTTTTATGGTCAAGAGAATGCTCTAGTAAATTTTTAGCCAAAATGAAACGATATAAAATATACTTGCTTCACAACCTGAAAATATTGACAGAAGCAAAGATTTGGTCCTGTGCTCACATAGATCAAGGGATGGAGCTGACATTTTGGAGGAGTGCAAATATATGAGCACATGAAGTAGTGTGCAAAATTTCAACTCATTTGTATAACCCTAGCTAGTACTTCCTTCCCAATGCCTTCTGTCTGACAGAAACTTTGAAAAATTGCTGAGGAAGATTGGCTAGGCAAATAAAGTTGAATTTTGGCATGAGGCAACTATTTGGATGATATATCGTTCCCAAAAGGCTTGGGAGCAAACAAGATAGGATAGGTGGCACTTCCTTCACAGAAAGCCACACTGGACAGAAATGAAGAATATTTATTGGGGAATTATTCTTGGAATAGGACAGGAAAGTTTGGGCATATTTGATCAACATATGACCCAAATAAGTTTTGAGAATTATTTGGGAATTTTTGGATGGACAGAAATATAGGTTGCTTCACAACCTAGGGCAATTAGGGTCATTCCTTTAATAAGAAAAGGAATATTCCCCAAGAAAAGAATTTTAGGGTTGGGCTAGAATGGAAATGACATGGTCTTTGGAAATATTTGAGGATGATGAGTCACTTGGGAGAAGAAGAAATGATGATCTCCCAGGTTGCAAGGCGACAGAACCACTCCAAAAAGAAAAACAAAGCAAAAACCAATTAAATCAAAAGAAAAAGAAAAGGGCCAAAAACCAGGCTGTTACAAACCTTCCCCCCTCAAAGAAATATCGTCCTCGAGATTTGGTTGCTTAGGGAACAAGTATGACTTGAGGACACCATTTCCAACTCGGTTATCCATTTCCTTTATTTATTGTTCCCTCAAGAATTTCAGATGATTTTGCTTACCTTACGTAGGGGTGGTTTGCTTCACATTTCCCATATTCTGATAGGTTTTTGCTCATATACCAAATCCTTTTGCTGACGTTGATTTTTCCATATCTGTGCTGATATCCAAAGGATCTGAGCATAAATTTCCTTTTTCATGAAAACCTTTTACTTATGCCATCGAGTTTGCTCAAACAAATGCATGTCTTCCGGGTTCAAATAATGCTGAGAATTTTGGCCATTCTCCTAACAGGATCTGACTGCTCATAGGTGGTACTGATTTATCTTGATTGGTTTCTTGGGCTTGAGCATGAGATATGTACCAAAGATTCGACTGCCTTCTGTCGTGAGCAATATGCAAGGGTATGGACTTATAGTTGTGTCATACCCCAAATATAAACCTCCCGAGACTGGTCCTGACAAGGGTGCTGGCGAGAAAATACATTTCATGACAGGCTGTCCGGGTACTTGGTTCCACCAGTGGATATACCTGATCTGAGCTGATTGTTCGGTTTTTGATTTACCCATGTTGTCGGTATACCCATCTGCGGTAATAGACTGTGCGATACTTTAACACTTTCGCTGAAATCAGAATGCTGAGGTTGCAAGAGAATTCTTGGATTTGACAGAATAGACTTGGATATTCCACACTAACCATTTTAAGCGAGTCAGCGGGATATGAAGTCCTTGTAGAATAGAGTAAACCTCTGAGGGTATGCCTTTGTGGATCCATATGTAATTATGGCTTTCAACTGACTTGGGTATCCGGACCCTGATGGTCGCGCAAAATTCATCATCATACCTTTGCTGTCAGTCTCATCCTTTGACGGTCATGATTTTTTTCTTTGTCAGGATACCATACTGAAATAGGTTGGCCACATATATCCTTGATTCTTCGTATGACCATGATTGTGGCTAGTGCAATATTTTTCCATTATTCCTTGTACTTGGGTTCCGCACGTATATGACATATACTCAGGGCTTGTATCAGTACAGAGCTTGTTGTTGAGGCCAATCATACAAGAGGGTGACAATGTTCCATGAGATTTCCTTGTCAGATGCGGGAATAATGACTTTGGTAACCAGTGTCAAGACTGTTGATTCTGTGATGGCTTATCCAAATCTTGTCAATATTTGTATTACATAAGATGTGTATCTCTGCTTATCTTCATTTGCATGGCTCATGAGGTTGTTGGATCCGTATCTTTCTTAGGTATATCTGCATGATCATTGTCGTATCTCGTATGAGTGACTAATCTGACCGTGGATACATGCTCACCATATATATAAGAATCATATGCAACCGAATACTCGATTTTTGCGTCAGACATTTGTCTTGGCGGAATGATACTTCTGACAAAATCATTGGGAATCTGACCCTTGAATTGCATAGTCATATACTGCCTACTGACTGTGTCATACCTTGTAGAAATACTAAATACGACATGTGGTGTCGTACTGAAGATGGCAAGGTGTTATGGGTTGAAAGCTATCCAAGTAACTTGAATTCCCGGGGATACATCCTCACCATATATGTGGAAAGATGTGTAGCCGAACACTTGATTTCTGAAGCAGACATATGCCTTGACTTACTTGTACTTCTGACCAAAATATTACTGATCTGACTCTTGAGATGTACTGCCATATACTGCCAACTCATCGTATAATCTCCAAGGATGGTGCAATAGTGTGCTACTGACACGGACTGTGTGACTTACGAGAGAAGCCATCCGAGTATGTAGCGACCCGACCTCAGACGGTCAAGTCTCTGTGCTTAAGTGTCATCCCTGGATCGGTATGCTGACACACACACAATACTCGAGGATTTATAACAGAGGTAAATCACATGTATAAAGTAACGTAGATACTATTACCTCAATCCAAATAGCGGAAGTAACAACAAGGTTGTGGATTCCCATCAACACCGACGGAAAAGTTGAGTGTAGAAATCGTAACCCTAACATATCACTTACTCGTCGTAAGATTCCTGCAACATGAGACGTTGCAGCCACAATGGGTCAGTACATTGAATGTACTCGCAAATTCACACCATAGGATAATAATGAATCATAGCTATCACTACATGCATATTTGGCTGGTGGAAAGTTCTACGTTTATTTTTGCATAAAGCCAATTTTTCCCTGCAGCAAAGGAATATATTTTATTTAACTATCATGGTGGTTGAAACATTGAGAATGGTACCCCCATCTCAATCCCAATTAAAAGTAATCATTAACAACCCAACAAAACTAATTTAGAGTAATGAGATCAATATGATAATCCAAGAACCAGATACTCAAGATGTCCATAACCGGGGAAACAGCTAATCATGATTAGCTTGTACACTCTGCAGAGGTTTGTGCACTTTTCCCCACAAGACTCGATCTCCTCCGTTGGATTTCTCGCACTACATGGTGTTTGAGAAACGGATGACCAAGACACAGTCTTTCAGAAGCATTAACTCTAACCCCAGGTAGATAGTACCAACCTACATCCCCCTACATCTGCTAGCCAACATCTGCTAGCCTACCTCTGGAAGAAGTTTCTAGCATGAATAATCATATGATCCCTTTGAGCCTGGGTGGCGGACCATAGGAGGATTGAGGGAGTCCTAAATTAGGGGGTATCCGGACAGCCGGACTATATACTTTGGCCGGACTGTTGGACTATGAAGATACAAGATTGAAGACTTTGTCCCGTGTCCGGATGGGACTCTCCTTGGCGTGGAAGGCAAGCTTGGCGATACGGATATATAGATCTCCTCCCATTCCAACCGACTCTGTGTAACCCTAGCCCCCTCCGGTGTCTATATAAACCGGAGGGTTTAGTCCGTAGGACAACAACAACCATACCATAGGCTAGCTTCTAGGGTTTAGCCTCTACGATCTCGTGGTAGATCAAATCTTGTAATACTCATATCATCAAGATCAATCAAGCAGGAAGTAGGGTATTACCTCCATAGAGAGGGCCCGAACCTGGGTAAACATTGTATCCCCCGCCTCCTGTTACCATCCGCCTTAGACGCGCAGTTCGGGACCCCTACCCGAGATCCGCCGGTTTTGACACCGACATTGGTGCTTTCATTGAGAGTTCCACTGTGCCGTCACCATAAGGCTTGATGGCTCCTTCGATCATCTATAATGATGCGTTCCAGGATGAGGTCTTCCTTCCCGGATAGATCTTCGTATTCGGCGGCTTCGCACTGCGGGCCAACTCGCTTGGCCATCTGGAGCAGATCGAGAGCTACGCCCCTGGCCATCAGGTCAGGTTCGGAGACTTGAATTACACTGCTGACTTCCGCAGAGACTTGATCTTTGACGGACTCGAGCCCATGCCAGGTGTGCCGCACGATCACGACGAGCGCAATATAGCTCTGCTGTCGGACAGTGTCCGGAAGATCACACCGGCAACTACTCCGGCCTTCAATCCGGAGCAAATTGCACCATCCGAGGACGGGCGGGTAGACCCCGCATTGGAGGCCGCACTTTCAGTGGCGATAGAGCCGAATACTGACTTTACCCCTCTCGAGAGCCGTGCTATCGAACTATTGGATTCGACCTCGACCACAGGCTCCGAGCCGCCTGCGCCCATGCCTACCGAATTTGGTTGGGCGCCGATCATGGAGTTCACCTCCGTGAATCTTTCAGCACTCGCCGTTCGACGATGTACTGAACTCGTTAAGGTCTCTCTCCTTGTCAGGAGAACCTTGGCCGAACTGTGTCCGGCTAGAATGGGATGCGAACGACGAAGAAATTCGTTAGCCACCCACCACCCACTTAGTAGCCACTGTCGATGATTTAACCAACATGCTCGACTTCGACTCTGAAGACATCGACGGTATAGACGACGATGCAGGAGACGAGCAGGAACCACCGCCCACAGGGCGCTGGATCGCCACTTCATCACATAACATATACATGGTGGATACACCCAAAGAAAATGATGACGAGGAACGGAAGGATGCAGCGAAGGATAACTCCCTCGAGAAGCAATCAAAGCGGCGGCGTAGACGCCACTCCAAATCCCTCCTCGACAAAAACAGCGATAACAGCGCAAGAAAAAATAATACCCAGGTGGACTCCGGAGGAAACAACGGCCACGCAGACCCAGCGATAGAGCAGGGTGGGGCAGCGGACGACGAACACAGTACGGAGCCGCTGTCCGATCACGGCGACGCCGAGCGTCAGGATAATCAACCCATCTCCGGAGAGGAGAATAGTCCGGATGACGATGCACACATCATCCCGGAAAGGCAACTGGAGCAAGAGAACCTCCATAGAAGGCTTATCGTCACTGCGAGGAGTCTGAAGAAGCAGAAGCAAAGGCTTAAGGCCACGCAAAATACACTCAACAGTTGATGGAACAAAGTTCTCGACACTGCAAAAAAGTACGGTGGCAGTCGCCACACGAAGAGCTATCCAAAGCGCAAGCTGCTGCCTGAATTCGACGATGAGGCCCTAGAGCCCCCACAGCCAAAAAATAAAACAGCCGACCGGTCGAATCGACGATCTCGTGGCCGCGATAGAGCGGCTCACGAGGCCGCACATAAGTCAGTACATGATCCACGCGAGGACTCGCATCAAAAGGCCGGCGCAACCAGATCCATGTACAGATCAAGGAAAAGCGCTCCAGCGCACAACCAAAACCGAACACCACAACCGTCCGAACACCATGGTACATCTAAATACAGGGGTGCCGCACACCCCCTATGTTTTACCGATGAGGTGCTGGACCACGAATTTCCGGAAGGATTCAAACCAGTGAACATAGAGGCGTACGACGGGACCATAGACCCTGGGGTCTGGATTGAGGATTTTATCCTCCATATTCATATGGCTCGCGGAGACGATCTCCACGCCATCAAGTACTTGCCCCTCAAGCTTAAAGGACCAGCTCGGCACTGGCTGAAAAGCCTTGCCGATAACTCCATTGGAAGTTGGGATGAGCTCGAGGATGCCTTTTGGGCTAATTTTCAAGGGACCTATGTCCGACCTCCGGATGCAGACGATTTAAGTCATATAATTCAACAGCCCAGAGAGTCAGCCCGAAAGCTTTGGAATATGTTTCTCACTAAGAAGAACCAAATCGTCGATTGTCCGGACGCCGAAGCCTTAGCAGCTTTCAAGCACAACGTCCGAGACGAATGGCTGGCCAGACACCTCGGCCAAGAAAAGCCGAGAACAATGGCAGCGCTAACAAGCCTCATGACCCTCTTTTGCGCTGGTGAGGATAGCTGGTTGGCCCGCAGTAGCACCAGCGACCCAAGCACATCCGAAGTCAGGGATGACAACCACGACGCATTAAACACAAGCGCCGGAATAAAGAAGACAGCCCAGATAACACGGCGGTAAACGCCGGATTCAGAGGCTCTCGGCTAGGTCAGCGTAAAAAACTTTCAAAGGCAACAAGTATGGACCGTCGAGCCTAAACAAGATTCTAGACAAACTATGTCAGATCCACGGCACCCCGATAAACCTGCAAATCATACCCATAGAGAATGTTGGGTCTTCAAGCAGGCCGGCAAGCTAAACGCCGAACACAAGGGACTGGATACACCGAGCGAAGACGAGGATTAGCCTCGCCAGCAAGGCACTGGGGGATAAAAAAATTCCCATCAGAAGTCAAAACAGTAAATGCGGTACATGTGATGAAGGGGAGAAGCAAACCTGCACTCCGAGATACACACGCCCTAGAGCGTGTCATCGCTAATAAGCTCAACCCCTGGTTGGCCTGTCCGATCAATTTTGATCGCAGGGATCACCCGACAAGCATCCGGCACGAAGGATTGGCTGCTTTGGTGTTAGACCCAATAATAAATGGATATCTTCTCACACGAGTCCTCATGGACGGCGGCAGTAGTCTAAACCTGATATATCAGGACACAATCTGCAAAATGGGGATAGACCCAACAAAAATTAGCTATAGTAATACTACCTTCAAGGGAGTAATACCAGGCCAAGAGGCCCGCTCTACGGGCTCTCTAATGCTAGAAGTAGTATTCGTTCACCCGACAACTACCAAAGTGAAAGGTTACACTTCGACATCGCTCCATTCCGAAGCGGCTATCAAGCACTACTCGGACGAACAACTTTTGCTTGTTTTAAGGCAATACCGCATTATGCTTCTCTCAAGCTTAAGATGCCCAGTCCGTGCGGCACCATCACAGTTAATGGAAACATCGAGCGTTCTTTATGTGCGGAAGAACGTGCGGCTGCTTTAACAGCCGAACACTAGATGGCCTCACCAACCAGAACAAATGACCGGTCGTTAACACCACAGACACGGTTAGATGAGTCTGGCGCATCACTAGAGATACTTGAGATAGGTTTGGTGGTCACACCCTTATAGACGGTACCAGGGGCTTCCCGCGTGTAAACAGGGCTACAGCTCAACTTTACTTGTCGTGAATTTTACATGGTTAATTTAGGGTAACCAACTTTTCGCACGACTACTTTCAACTAAGTTCCTCTCTTTTACATATGACAATTGTACTACACCTGTCCGGGACACGGCACAACGGAGACACAGGCGCAGACGTGCAGCAGGGGCCCGCTCAAAGGTTTCTTTTTAGATTAAGACCCTGCGTAAACCTTTTTTACTGTCTCTTGTTGTTTACATCCTCCGGATTCTCAGTACAACCGCAAAGGATGCTGACGTTATTGGCATGTGGCCGCGTCAGAATATTGCACGTGCCTAGACACTTGGGGCTTCTTATCAAGGGCATTTTTTAGCCCGGCATATATTATAAAGACCGAATACCTTAGGGAGTGTTCGGTGTCGCGAGTTTGGCCTTATATGCATCAGCTCCGAATCATGTCTTTGGTCAAATGTTGGGTTTGCGCGGCTCCTGTGTTTTGCTACCTTCCGTTCCGCTCTATCGGCTAAGGTGGCACCAGGAGAACTACTGCGATTGTGCCCTGGTCCATCCAGACGTGCACCTCAGTAGAGAAAGCCGAAAACTGATTGTCATGATAAAGCGCGAGATTGGTCAACCACTCGATGACCTAGCAAAATCTTCGGGATTCCTCCGCATTAACGAAGGTCCATTCCTGGCCAGGCATGTACGCGCTCCGTATTCGGACGAGCGCGGAGCCACCAGGGGCTATATAGTAGCCCCACCGTAAAACTCCTATGGCTAAGTGAAGGTGTTAAAGCAATATAGTCCGATTGCCTAGTTCGCTGCGCTACCACCTCCTTAATGGACCAAGACGTTGGATAAAGTGTGAACACGCGTCTTCTGCGAACACCCCCGCATTATATGCATGGGGGCTGAAGCCGACGACTGCAAACTTTCAGGTTATATAAATATATACATAAACGGCCGCACAGGAGGCTTTACAATACTTTCAGGCAAAAGTATAAACACATCCTTTATAATTCAATAAAACATTGTTTTACAATGGGAATATATGTCACTAGAACCTAATATTTTTCGAGCTCTGCGCTTCTATTGAACGAGCTCCTTCAAGGACTTCTTCAAAGTAGTGCTCGGCAGCTACTCGGCCCACGGCCGAACCCTGGGTCGCAATAGCGGTGGCCTCCATGTCTGCCCAGTATGTCTTCACACGGGCAAGTGCCATCCGCGCACCCTCTATGCACGCCGACCTCTTCATAGCATCGATACACGGCACAGCACCAAGGAACTGCTGCACCAAACCAAAATAACTATTCGGCCGTGGCCCTCTCGGCCACAGATGATCCACAACAGACCCCATGGCAAGCCCGGACAACCTATGGAGCTTGGCCCACTCGGTCATGCGGACGCGCTGGACCGTTGAACTGCGACCAGAATAGCTTTTCCACTTCACGATCTTTTTGATCCTTGAACTAATCGGCTGCATCAGCCGCACTGGCTGCCAGATCCGCATATGCGTCCGCAGAACTCCATAGCTGATCAAGAGGGGCATACTTCAGATCTCCGAACTTCGTCTGCAGCAAGAAGGGCTTCCCAGCCGCGATATCTCCAGCCTGATGCAGCTCCTCCTTTGACGCTCTAATCTTCGAGCGGGCTTCCTTGGCTGCTACCATGGCCTTCTCCAGCTCCGTCGCATTCGCTTGGTTTTCCATTTCAAGAAGCTGGTACCGGTCGGTGGCATCCTTTAACTCAATGGCCATCTTGGCCACCTTTTCCTTACTTTGGCAATGGGCAGCCTGTTCGGACCTCAGCTCTTGGGCCGCCTTCAGAGTGGCCGCATCACTATTCATGGCTTGTTCTTTGGCTCGGGCAACTTCCGCCCGAAGGGCCTCCATGGCCAAAGCTCCATCTGCAATCACAACATATTAAAAATACTGGCATTATGCTCCTCTTTCTACGTGTTGATAACCGGAGAAATCACATACCTTGTGCCTCGTCAAGCCGCTTGTTGACAAGCACGATGTCAGCATCTGCCGCATCCAGTTGAAGCTTCAGCTCGGGAAACTCACCAGTCCAACTCGCCATCGGACCTTCCGCCACCTGCATATGAAGGCGGATTGATTATTACCCGGGACTATGATCCTCTGTTTGCCGCCGCTCTCGACGGCAACCAAAGTCTCAGGGGCTACTATCTGCATAGGGCACACCTAACGTAAAGCGATGCATCAAAAACATACACTATTTCACGTACCTCAAAGCCTTTCAGCAGACTCATAAAAGCTTCATGCAACCCGCTTTCGGCGGATGAAATCCTCTCAATCAGCGTACCCATCAGCGTACGATGCACTTCTGAGATAGCCTCTTGCTCTAGCAAATCCATCAGTGCGTCCAACCGCACACCAGACGGTGTTGGGCTCTTTCGGTTGCTCTCTTCAAAAGCCGGATACTGAGGACTTTGGGTGGCCAAAGGATTACCCTCTGGCCTTGCCGGATCAGGAGAAACCCTCCGCGACGACACCTCTAGGTCGCCCGCCTCATGAGGCGAGATGGCAGGAGGAGGCGTTTCACTCTCCATCATCTCCGGAAGAAGATCCCCCGAAGACGAACTCTGCCGAGAAGGGCTATGATCCGAACTACAAGATAAATGCTTCGGTTATTTTCCTCAGAAGTAATGCATGATATTTTCACTATTAAGTACCCTTTTACTTACAGCTCGGTGGAGGGCTGACCCCCTGGCGGGCATTGTGCGGCCAGGGTACACCCCGGGGCAGGACCCTCTAGCGAAGATTTCTTTCCCCATTTTGAAACCATCGTTTCCGGGTCTTCAGAGGTGGCCCTCTTCCTTCCTTGGAGAGGAGGAATTTCGGATTCCTCTCCCCGGCTATCCTCCTTCGCGGAGGCGCTAACTCCCCCGATTTGGACAAGTGGTGAGCGAGGCCGCTTTCAGCCTCTTTATTCCCCCTGTATCTTCCCCAGAAGGCGCTTGATAAGGCGCGAGCTCCAGCATCCTGGCTAGTACAGGATCCGGTGAGACCTCGGGGAGGGGGCCGGACACCTGATCATCTTCGCCTTTGTTACCCAATCCTGGTCAAAGAGCGACTTTTCAGAATGATGTCATGATAAATAAAAAAGACAAACATGTTCGACTACGGGACTACTTACTTGGTTATCCGGGCGATTGCAGCTCAGACCCGCATCCTCGGTGGTGTCCGGACACATTATTTGTGGTCCGAAGAACGATTGGTACATCTCTTCGAGCGTCATACCGAGTGAGGGAGTCCTGGACAAGGGGGTGTCCGGATAGCCGAACTATCATCTTTGGACGGACTCCTAGACTATGAAGATATAAGATTGAAGACTTCGTCCCTTGTCCGGATAGGACTTTCCTTGGCGTGGAAGGCAAGCTTGGCGATACGGATATGTAGATTTCCTACCATTGTAACCGACTCTGTGTAACCCTAACCCTATTCGGTGTCTATATAAACCGAAGGGTTTTAATCCGTGGGGACGAAAAACAATCATACCATAGGCTAGCTTCTAGGGTTTAGCCTCTCTGATCTCGTGGTAGATCTACTCTTGTACTACCCATATCATCAATATTAATCAAGCAGGAGTAGGGTATTACCTCCATCGAGAGGGCCCGAACCTATGTAAAAACATCGTGTCCCTTGTCTCCTGTTACCGTCCGCCTAGACGCACAGTTCGGGACCCCCTACCCGAGATCTGCCGGTTTTGACACCGACATTGGTGCTTTCATTGAGAGTTCCTCTGTGTCGTCACCTATAGGCCCGATGGCTCCTTCGATCATCAGCAACGACGCAGTCCAGGGTGAGACTTTTCACCCCGAACAGATCTTCGCATTCGGCGGCTTTGCACTGCGGGCCAATTCGCTAGGCCATCTGGAGCAGATCGAAATCGTCGATTGTCCGGACGCCGAAGCCTTAGCAGCTTTCAAGCACAGCGTCCGAGACGAATGGCTGGCCAGACACCTCGGCCAAGAAAAGCCGAGAACAATGGCAGCGCTAACAAGCCTCATGACCCTCTTTTGCGCTGGTGAGGATAGCTGGTTGGCCCGCAGTAGCACCAGCGACCCAAGCACATCCGAAGTCAGGGATGACAATGGAAAACCATGATGCATTAAACACAAGCGCCGGAATAAAGAAGACAGCCCAGATAACACGGCGGTAAACGCCGGATTCAGAGGCTCTCGGCCAGGTCAGCGTAAAAAACTTTCAAAGGCAACAAGCATAGACCGTCGAGCCTAAACAAGATTCTAGACAAACTATGTCAGATCCACGGCACCCCGATAAACCTGCAAATCATACCCATAGAGAATGTTAGGTCTTCAAGCAGGCCGGCAAGCTAAACGCCGAACACAAGGGGCTGGATACACCAAGCGAAGACGAGGATGAGCCTCGCCAGCAAGGCACTGGGGGACAAAAAAATTCCCACCAGAAGTCAAAACAGTAAATGTGGTACATGTGATGAAGGGGAGAAGCAAACCTGCACTCCGAGATACACACGCCCTAGAGCATGTCACCGCTAATAAGCTCAACCCCTGGTTGGCCTGTCCGATCAATTTTGATCGCAGGGATCACCCGACAAGCATCCGGCACGAAGGATTGGCTGCTTTGGTGTTAGAACTAATAATAAATGGATATCATCTCACACGAGTCCTCATGGACGGCGGCAGTAGTCTAAACTTGATATATCAGGACACAGTCTGCAAAATGGGGATAGACCCAACAAAAATTAGCTATAGTAATACTACCTTCAAGGGAGTAATACCAGGCCAAGAGGCCCGCTCTACGGGCTCTCTAATGCTAGAAGTAGTATTCGGTTCACCCGACAACTACCAAAGTGAAAGGTTACACTTCGACATCGCTCCATTCCGAAGCGGCTATCAAGCACTACTCGGACGAACAACTTTTGCTCGTTTTAATGCAATACCGCATTATGCTTCTCTAAAGCTTAAGATGCCCGGTCCGTGCGGCACCATCACAGTTAATGGAAACATCGAGCGTTCTTTACGCACGGAAGAACGTGCGGCTGCTTTAACAGCCGAACACTAGATGGCCTCACCAACCAGAACAAATGACCGGTCGTTAAGACCACGAACACGGTTAGATGAGTCCGACGCCTCACTAGAGATACTTGAGATAGGTTTGGTGGTCACACCCTTATAGACGGTACCAGGGGCTTTCCGCGTGTAAACAGGGCTACAGCTCAACTTTACTTATCGTGAATTTTACATGGTTAATTTAGGGTAACCAACTTTTCACACGACTACTTTCAACTAAGTTCCTCTCTTTTACATATGAAAATTGTACTACACCCGTCCGGGACACGGCACAACGGAGACACAGGCGCAGACGTGCAGCAGGGGCCCGCTCAAAGGTTTCTTTTTAGATTAAGACCCTGCGTAAACCTTTTTTACTGTCTCTTGTTGTTTACATCCTCCGGATTCTCAGTACAACCGCAAAGGATGCTGACGTTATTGGCATGTGGCCACGTCAGAATATTGCACGTGCCTAGACACTTGGGGCTTCTTATCAAGGGCATTTTTTAGCCCGACATATATTTTAAAGACCGAATACCTTAGGGAGTGTTCGGAGTCTCGAGATAGGCCTTATATGCATCAGCTCCGAATCATGTCTTTGGTCAAATGTTGGATTTGCCCGGCTCCTGTGTTTTGCTGCCTTACGTTCCATTCTATCGGCTAACGCGGCACCAGGAGAACTACTGCGATTGTGCCCCGGTTCAGCCGGGCGAGCACCTCAGTAGAGAAAGCCGAGACTGTCATGATATAGCGAGAGACTAGTCAACCACTCGATGACTCGCCGGAATGTTTAGGATTCCTACGCATTAACGAAGGACCGTTTTCCGGTCAGGCACATACGCACCCCGAATTCGGGAAAGTGCTGTGCCCCCAGGGGCTATATAGTAGCCCCACCATCGAACTCCTATGGCTAAGTGAAAGTGATAAAGCATTATAGTCCGGTTGCCTAGTTTGCTATGCTACCACCTCCTTTATAGGACCAAGACATTGGATTAAGTGTGAAAGCGCGACTTATTTGCAAACACCCCCGCACTATGTGCGTGGGGGATGAAGACGAAGACTGCCATCTTTCAGGTTATATACATATATACATCAACGGCCGCACAGGAGGTAGTTTGCTACTTGAAGGCACAAGTATAAAAAGCTCTTACATTAAATTGAAACGTTGTTTCATAAAATTATACATGTCATTCAAACATAACATCCTTCGAAAGCATCGCGTCTCTATTAAGCAATGCGCCGGAAGAACTTCCTCAAAATAGCGCCGATCGGTACTCGGCTGCCGTCCGAATCTGGGGACGCAATATCGATGGCCTTCATCTCAGCCCGGTATGCCTTGACACGGGCAAGAGCCATCCGCGCCCCTCAATACACGCCGACCGCTTCATTGCGTCGATCTGGCAGTACCGCACCAAGGAAGTGTTGCACTAAGCCAAAATAACTCTTGGCTGGGGTCCGCTTGGCCACAAATGAGTCATGACATGCTTCATGGCAAGTCCGGATAATCGATTCAGCTCGGCCCATTCGCCAACCGATCGGTCAATGGAAGAGGACGCCCGGACTATGGAATTGCAACCAAAATAGCTCTTCCCTTCGTACCTTCCGGCCTCGGAAGTGCTCAATCGCGTCCATGGCGCTTCGCCGCTAAGTCCAGATAAGCATCCTCCGAACTCCACAGCTTGTCCAAGCGAGCATATTTCGGATCCGTATATTTCCTCCGTGAGCGTAAACGGTTTTCCGGCCGCAATATCCCGGCCTGACTCAGCTCCTCCTTGGCAGCTCTCATAGCGGAGCAGGCATCCTTGGATTCGGCGGTGGCCTTTTTCAGGTCCTCTTGTTCCACTTGACGTTCTTTTCAAGAACCTCACAGCGGACGGTAGTATTCTTGATTTCAGGCCAAATCGGCCATTTCCTCTTTGCTTCGGCGATGAGCAGCCCGTTCGGCTTTCAGCTCTTGACGCCTTTAAAGCGACGCATTACTCTTTCGGGCTTGCTCTTTAGCTCGGGCAAGTTCCGCCCGCAGTCTCTCCACAGCAGCGGCACCGTCTGCATCAAAGCATACAAGTAGTAAGGCATGGGCGTCAAGCTCCCTTACCAGGTGTTCGCGGAGAAGTCGCATACCTTGTGACTCGTCAAACCGTTTATTGACCAGCGCGATGTCCGCATCCGCCTCGTCAAGTTGCCACTTTAGTTCGGCAAATTCATCAGTCCGGCTAGCCACCGGACGCCCCGCCACCTACATAGGAATGGCGACATGTTAGTACTGAGATAATGATCCTCGGCACGCTATCAGTTGTGACAGCATACCGAGTCTCAGGGGCTACTATCTATCTACAGGCGCATTCTATATGCATAACTGTCGAAGGTACATCATTTTTTCGTACCTCAAACCTCGTCGATAAACTTACGGCGGCTTCATGCAATCCGCTCTCGCGGATGCAATTCTTTCAATTACCGTAGCCATTAGCGCACGGTGATCTTCTGAGATATACGCCGCCTCGAGCAGGTCCTTCAACTCCTCGACCGCACGCCCGGTTGGCGCGGACCGTCGACCCGCGGACTCGGGAAACTCTCCGTGACGACACTTCAGGGTCGCCCGCCTCGCACGAAGGCGCGATAGGTGGAGGCGTTGCGCTCTCTATCATCTCAGGAAGAAGATCCCCCGAAGACGAGCTCTGCTGAGAAGGGCTGAGACCCGAACTACAAGGTACAATTTCGGTTATCTTTAGAAATAAATACAGGGATGTTCTTTATTCATAGGACCCCTTCTTTTTACTTACGGCTCGCTGGAGGGCTGATCCCCTTGGGGAAATAGTGCGGCTGGGGTAATTCCGGGCGGACTTTCAGCGAAGACTTCTTTCCTCGTTTTGAGGCCTTGGCTTCCGGGTCTTGAGCGGTCCTCTTCTCCCTTGGAGGGGAGGATCCCTGATCCCCTCTTCCTTGAAAGCCTCCTTCGCGGAGGCAGTTGCTTCCCTGCTCCCCCCTTCGCCTTCTTTAAAAGGCGCGACCTTCAACATCTTGGTCAGCATGGGATCCGGCGTGGTCTCTGGGCGGACATCTTGGTCAGCATGGGATCCGCCTTGCAATGCCGAAGACAATATGCGCGCCGGACTCGTCGTCATTGAAGCCTGGTTCAGGGGCTACTGAGGGAGTCCTGGACTAGGGGGTGTCCGGATAGCCGAACTATCATCTTTGGCCGGACTCCTAGACTATGAAGATATAAGATTGAAGACTTCGTCCCTTGTCCGGATAGGACTTTCCTTGGCGTGGAAGGCAAGCTTGGCGTCTGGATATGTAGATTTCCTACCATTGTAACCGACTGTGTAACCCTAACCATATTCGGTGTCTATATAAACCGAAGGGTTTTAGTCCGTAGGGACGAACAACAATCATACCATAGGCTAGCTTCTAGGGTTTAGCCTCTCGATCTCGTGGTAGATCTACTCTTGTACTACCCATATCATCAATATTAATCAAGCAGGAGTAGGGTATTACCTCCATCGAGAGGGCCCGAACCTGGGTAAAAACATCATGTCCCTTGTCTCCTGTTACCATCCGCCTAGACGCACAGTTCGGGACCCCCTACCCGAGATCCGCCGGTTTTGACACCGACACCGAGGAAGTGCTGAATTGCCTGCGGTCGCTCCGGGTTGAACTCCCACATGCGGAGGGTACATCGTTTGCAGGGCAGGACTCGACGAATTGGCACTTCCTAGAAGGAACCCTCTGGCCATGGGGCATTGGCACTTTTCGTTATTACGACACCTCCGCACTCTGCGTGCCACCCCTCGATCATCTTCGGCTCCACATTGAAGGTCTTAAGCCACAGGCCAAAGTGAGGGGTAATGCGGAGGAAAGCTTCACACACGACGATGAACGATGAGATGTGGAGGATGGAATCCGGACCCAGATCATGGAAATCCAGCCCGTAATAGAACATGAGCCCCCTCACAAAGGGATCTAGAGCAAGGCCTAGCCCTCGGAGGAAGTGAGAGATGAATACAATGCTCTTGCCGGGTTCGGGAGTGGGAACGACCTGCCCTCGAGTAGGCAAACTATGTGAGATCTCACTGGTCAGAAACCTGGCCTCTCTTACCTTCTTGATGTCTTCCTCTGTGACGGAGGAAGGCATCCACCGACCTTGAAGGTTGGATCCGGACATGGTTGAAGGTCCAAAGCACCTGACCTGAGCCTGGGTTGTTGGAACTCGAGGTGGGGGAAGAATTCGATTGAGCACGCGAAGAAAAGGGACAGGCCTTGGACTCTTTATAAAGGAGGTGAATGTCAAGTCCTCTACGTAGCCGTTTGGGACTTCCCTAGAATTGAGGAGTCATACCAACGGGCACGATTGGGTTACCCACATGCGTATTGATGAGAATCCCGTAATAAGGGGGACACGATCTTTGCCTCGACAAGACGTGCCAAATAAATTGCCTCGCGAAACATGCAGTGGCAGGCTGATTGAGGAAGACGGTTCGTCACGACCAAACGGTGGCAATACGTCACATTATGAAAAACGGTCGGAAGATTAGATGTGTGGAAATATTATTCTCTCTACGGTGGTATGTGGAATTTATTTTGCAGAGCCGGACACTATCCTTATGTTCAAAATCTTCTGTGGAATATTCGGAGGAGGAACCCGCCTTGCAATGCCAAAGACAATCTGCGCGCCGGACTCCTCGTCATTGAAGCCTGGTTCAAGGGCCACTGAGGGAGTCCTTGATTAGGGGCTGTCCGGACAGCCGAACTATATCCTTTGGCCAGACTGTTGGACTATGAAGATACAAGATTGAAGACTTCATCCCGTGTCCCGATGGGACTTTCCTTGGCGTGGAAGGCAAGCTTGGCGATACGAATATATAGATCTCCTCCCATTGTAACCGACTCTGTGTAACCCTAGCCCCTCCGATGTCTATATAAACCAGAGGGTTTAGTCTGTAGGACAACAACAATCATACCATAGGCTAGCTTCTAGGGTTTAGCCTCTACGATCTCGTGGTAGATCAACTCTTGTAATACTCATATCATCAAGATCAATCAAGCGAGGAAGTAGGGTATTACCTCCATAGAGAGGGCCCGAACCTGGGTAAACATTGTGTCCCCCGCCTCCTATTACCATCCGCCTTAGACGCACAGTTCGGGACCCCCTACCCGAGATCCGCCGGTTTTGACACCGACAAGGATCACATGGTATAACCCCGGGATTTCCTAGGACAACACTGGTATAACCCTAGGTGTCTGGGCAAGTCCACTGGTATATCCCCAGGGTTCCCCTAGCAATTCACCCAGATGTGTATTAAAGTAGCCACCTTAAGTTAACCTTAGTTAACAATAATCTCTCACATCTTTCATGAATTCTCTCAAACCAATCCACGTCTACGAGCATAGCATAGTAGTATAAGCATAACGTAGTATTAACTCCCAAGGTTTGAATGCAGGACAATAGGTTCCTACCTCATCAACTACTTCCCAATACCCACATGTTATCAAATCCTAACCATGCAATGTTTGAGGGTGAAACTAATGCATAAAAACTGGGTATGAAAGGGATATGATCAAAGTGAGAACTTGCCTGTACTATTGATGAAGATGATTCGCATTCATAACTCCTGATAGTTCTATTCGTCACACTCCGGTCAATCTAGCGTAAGCAAGCAATAGTAACCACACATAAGCAATCACTCAAAAGATCGAAAAGAACGAAGAAGACAATTTGGAAAACATCAAAACCAAGCAAATAACTCTTGCAACATAAAACAATTTCTAACAGTACCAAAATTAAGTGAATTTGGTCTTATCATAAAGTTTAGTTCAATAGCTTCGATTTGCAAAAAGAATCAACTCAAACGGAGATACGAAACTCAAGTTACGATCAAAAGAAATTCAAATACAAATCTGTATGAATTCAAATTTTACAACTTTCAAAAACATGTTTAAGTTGTTTATTTGGATAAAGGGGATCAAGATGAATAAGTGGGCGTTGGATTCATCTAATTCCGACTAACGAGCAAAAAGTTCTGACCAACTGAAGTACAAGGACTAATCTATGAAGAAAATTTATCACGAATAGGTCCCTCACCGAAAATTAAAAAGAAAAAGAAAAATCCTATCGAACGAACGTTCGCTACAGAGACTTAAATGACAAAACCCTTCTCTAGTGAAGCTAATCTAATGAACGTTCACTAAATAACTAAACCTAATAAATAAACCGATCTAGAAAGAATAAAACCAAACTAAGTAAAGAAAACCGGGGCGGTTTGCGGTTTATACCGATTCATGACAGTTTGAAAAAAACCGGCGGTTCGCGGAGCGGATCGGATCCGGCGGATCAGATCGGGCTCCGACGGTGGCGGGTCGACGGCGGACGGCGGTGGCGGCTCCGGTGACTTGCGGGGCGGCGAAGTGCGGCGGCGGCGGCGGCGAAGAAGCGAAGCGGCAAGAAGCTTACTAATGCGGCTACAACGGGCGGTGGCGGCGCAAAGGGCGGCGACGGCTGTCAAGGGGAAGAGGTGGCGAGGGGCGTCGCGGTCGGCCTTATAAAGGTTGAGGTGAGGAGGTGGTGTGGAGGAGGGGGCGGCCGATGGCGAGGCGGCGCCGTATCCGGGAGGAGTCCCAGTCGGGGACGACGGGTGAGGCGGTGCGGCGTTGGGCCGGCTGGCTGAGCTTCGGCCCTGTTGGCCCGGTCCGGAGAAGGAGTTTTTTTAAATAATTTTGTCAGGAAGGAAAAATAGAAAAAAATCAAATAAAAAACTATAGGCATATTATATATCAAAATTTTCAGAAAAAGATTTCCTACAGCATGGACATTTTTATAACGTCAAATAAAATCCACACAAATTTAAATAAAGCAAAGAGTGCTACTGTTGCAATAAAACCCAAAAATATTCATTTTAAAAATACCAAAATTAATTCAAATTTAGTTCTCTCCAATTTTCTGATGTAGGGAATCATTTTACCCTAATTTCCATATTATTTTTTTTGGAGAAAAATAATTTGAATAAAAACCAAATAATTCCAAATTGAAAATAATTTTAAAAGGACTTTAAATTTGATCCTTTTAAAACTTCCAACTCATATTTCATATGTTTTGAAGAAGTCATTTTATCTTCTCTCATGAAAATCATTGAGTTGCTTAAAGTTTCTGAATTTGAAAATATTTTCAAAAACCCTTTCATTTATTTAAATGGAAGAAGTCATGTCATCTTCTCTATAGGGTTTTGTATTTGAAAAGAATTTGAATTCCTAGAAGTCAGAAAAGCAAAGTGAAAGTTTGGGGAAGTCCTTTTATTCCCTCTCATTTAACTTTCAAAAAGTTTCGAATTTCACTCAATTTCACCCATCGCAATCAAGCAAACAACCAAAACTATCTATTTAATATAAAATTCCAAAATTTAGAATTTTGGGATGTTACAAACCTACCACCCTTAAAATGAATCTCGTCCTCGAGATTCGGAGAGGCTAGCAAGAAATAGGTTAGGGTCAGGGTCTTCTCAAAATCCATCGATCATCGCAGGGGTCTGGGTGCTACCACCCTTAGAAACATGGTTACAGTTCCATCAAAACTCATATACTTCATCCTTGTTTCTTGACAGTGTCGATCTTCTCAGATTTTTGGAAAAATTCCTTCTCTGGGCTCTTCCGGTAGCAGCATAACCTTTACCGCAATTCTTCTGTCCTTTCATCTTGGTAAGGTTATTCCAAGACTAGGTCTTCTTAGCTGACGGGTCTGGCGCAAATACTAAACGGCTATCGATATCTCATGGTGGTCATTAATTTATGGTTTCTCCTGCAGGAAATGGGTTTGGGCTGAACCTCACCGTATAACCTATGGTTGGCAAAAGCTGCCTTGTACAAGGGAAAATTGCTATACCATTCTAAGGTTCAAACAAGGTTTAATACCGTCGTCTCTCTACTATAGGTAAGTCACTCATATTTACAACCCCGTATAGCAAGGCGAATAATAAGAGTAAGTCGGTATGGTGATCAATCCATCCCGCACCCAAATCATTACCTTGTATATGGTTTAGCAAATCTCGCATTCTAACACTCGGTCATCCTCACAAGCATTGCAGAATTTCTCTTGTCCATGAATTGCGTTCGGAAAAATCCATTGATTCTGCAAGCCAAACTAACATCTGTCGTTTCTTCACAACTCTCAGGTTTTGCGTTACTCCTATAAGATCGTCTGTTGATAAAGTCGTATCTTCTTCCAGGGGTTTTTTTTTCCTTCAGCAAGAGTGTGCTTGCTTCTTGGCAGGTCCCGGAGCCTGTGGGTTGTAGCCCATCTCATCACTTTCCAACCTTGAACTCATCATCGGGGCAACTGATCATTACTCCAACATCCAACTTCCTAGCATTCTTAAATCCATCCATTTGTACTGTCTCCCTTCCTTCTATTTGTACCAAACTAAAACATGCTTACTCAGACTCATCATGGAGTTACAATTGCTCCAAATTACCAACATTATACCTCCTTTATATCCAATAGTGCTTCATCTCTTCATATTCTTGGGGTATCCCACATATCGAGATAAAACTTATACTTATGAAGTCCACTCCATGGAACATCATTATCCTTTCCAGGGGTCAAGTGTCCTCACAGGGTACTACCACCCTTAAAATGCTCCAATTCTTCCATAGACCATATTTCTCATATCCTCGAAAATGGTTAAAATCTTCCTTCATAGAGTAACAACTCATAAAATCCAAATCAGTACCCACGATACTAACTTTATTGATTCTGAAATTATTACAATCTCCGGCATTTCCATTGCATACCTCAACTCAACACCTCAATTCAAAAGAGTTGTTCTCACTACCACTACTACATTTCTCACAGACTCAACTACTAATCACAAGTCTCCTTCTCTTTGGGACAATCTCTGGCAAGATGCCCTACTTCATTACAATAGAAACATATTACTTCATACAAGTCTTGAGGTTTCTTTTTTTGGGCAACGGCTGAAGTAGTGCCCTGATTCCTTGCACCTGTAGCAGGTGATATGACTCGGGTCCTTCCTGGAATCAAATCTATTCCTCTTCCTGGACTTTTCCATGCCAATCATGGCTTCTATTTCTTGCGGGTCATACTCTACTTGCTCTGTTGGGAATTCTACTAGGTCCCCCTTTATACAATTCTGGGAGATGTGTCCTTCTTCTCCACGTGAATAGCATGACTTGGTGCAGGCTTTCATTGGGCCTTCTTTGGGTGTGTCCCCGACATCTTCCTTCATCACGGGTTCTTCTAAAATTTCCATAAGGGCTCCTTTCTTTACTTCTTTCTTCTGATGTACGGTTCTTCGTACCATGGGGTAAATGTGACACTGAGCAGGATAGTGGGTAGTCCCTTCGCACAAGAAACAGGTAATCTGCCTAGTTGGGCATTCTTCAGTTGGGTGACTTCCTTCACAATTAGGGCATTCATCCTTGTGTTCTTTATGGGTGTGTCCTATTTCTCCACAAATCTTGCATGCACAAGGTTTCTTCATATCCTTTCCATAAGGCTTCAACTTCTGGGACACAAGACGAGATCTTTGCAGAGTTAACTTAATTGCTTTCCAAGTGGTTACTCCTTGCCATCCATTGATGGTTTGGTACATCCTCCACCAAGTAGCAGCACCTCTTTCAAAGCACTGAAGAGAATGCTGGGTCATATCCTTTCTGGCTATAGTGTTATTCTCCATGTGATCCTCCATGTTCTGAATCCATTGATTTGTCTCCAATTGACTCATCGGTCTAGAAAAATACAAGCTCATCTTCAGTCATCCTCTATTGGGTCCATGGGTTTGGGGTGAGATAAAAGAGATAGAGAGGGATACACACAATACAAACAAAAGTTTTGAAAAGACAGATTTTATCGTGGCTGTCGGAAAAACAACAAACAAATGACAGCTCACAATCGTCGCATCTAACGTAGGTATAGAACAGGGGTTTGGTCTTCTAAAGGTCAATAAATTTTCAAAGTCGCCAAACTCTTCAAGTCTTGTTCATGTCTCCGATGGCTTCTTCCGATCATGTTAATCCTTCTCAAGTTCTTTGGCCAGATCTTTTCTGTTGACGCGAAGTCTCTCGTGACCTCCTTCAATATTTCTGGAGTTGCGTTCCAAACTTATGGGTTTCAACATCCTTGGCATGAACCATGGTCCTACTGTCCTTCAGTTCCGGACGAATCTCCAGTATCTCAAGGTTTTGCTACTCCAGCTTGGCTACTTTCAGCTTTTGGGTCCTGAGTTCTTCACGTAATGCCTCCTTCTCAAATATGACTTCCTAAAGGTCCATCTAAAAATTCTTCATGTAATACTCCAGATCCTGGTGATACACCAGATAAGGATAAAACTGCATCCTTTGCTAATAGATGCTCCATCAGCCTCAGACGGTCAAGTCTTTGTGCTTAAGTGTCATCCCTGGATCGGTATGCTGACACACACACAGTACTCGAGGATTTATAGCAGAGGTAAATCACATGTATCAAGTAACGTAGATACTATTACCTCAATCCAAATAGCGGAAGTAACAACAAGGTTGTGAATTCCCATCAACACCAACGGCAAAGTTGAGTGTAGAAATCGTAACCCTAACGTATCAATTACTCGTCGTAAGCTTCCTGCAACATGAGACGTTGCAGCCACAAAGGGTGAGTACATTGAATGTACTGGCAAATTCACACCATAGGATAATAATGAATCATAGCTATTACTACATGCATATTTGGCTGGTGGAAAGTTCTTAGTTTATTTTTGCATAAAGCCAATTTTTCCCTACAGCAAAGGAATATATTTAATTTAACTATCATGGTGGTTGAAACGTTGAGAATGGTACCCCCATCTCAATCCCAATTAAAAGTAATCATTAACAACCCAACAAAACAAATTTAGAGTGACGAGATCAATATGATAATCCAAGAACCAGATACTCAAGATGTCCATAACCAGGGACACAGCTAATCATGATTAGTTTGTACACTCTGCAGAGGTTTGTGCACTTTTCCCCACAAGACTCGATCTCCCCCGTTGGATTTATCACACTACATGGTGGTTGAGAAACGGATGACCGAGACACAGTCTTTCAGAAGCATTAACTCTAACCCCGGGTAGACAGTACCAACCTACATCCCCCTACATCTGCTAGCCTACCACTGGAAGAGGTCATGCAACTTACTCAACTATGCTAGAGCCCATAATAGCTTGTGGCTGCACATGGAAATTTCTAGCATGAATAATCGTATGATCCCTTTGAGCCTGGGTGGCGGACCATAGGAGGATCACACGGTATAACCCCGGGTTCTCCTAGGACAACACTGGTATAACCCCAGGTGTCCGGGCAAGTCCACTGGTATATCCCCACGGTGCCCCTAGCAATCCTCCCAGATGTGTATTAAAGTAGCCACCTTAAGTTAACCTTAGTTAACAATAATCTCTCACATCTTTCATGAATTGTCTCAGACCAATCCATGACTACGAGCATAGTAGCAGTATAAGCATAACGTAGTATTAACTCCCAAGGTTTGAATGCAGGACAATAGGTTCCTACCTCATCAACTACTTCCCAATACCCACATGTTATCAAATCCTAACCATGCAATGTTTGAGGGTGAAACTAATGCATAAAAACTGGGTATGAAAGGGATATGGTCAAAGTGTGAACTTGCCTGTACTGTTGATGAAGACTATTCGCACTCATAACTCCTAATAGTTCTATTCGTCACACTCCGATCAATCTAGCGTAAGCAAGCAATAGTAACCACACATAAGCAATCACTCAAAAGATCGGAAAGAACGAAGAAGAAAATTTGGAAAACATCAAAACCAAGAAAATAACTCTTGCAACATAAAACAATTTCTAACAGTACCAAAATTAAGTGAATTTGGCCTTATCAGAAAGTTTAGGTCAAGAGCTTTGATTTGCAAAAAGAATCAACTCAAACGTAGCTACGAAACACAAGTTACGATCAAAAGAATTTCAAATACAAATCTGTTTGAATTCAAATTTTACAACTTTCAAAAACATGTTTAAGTTGTTTATCTAGATAGAGGGGATCAAGATGAATAAGTGGGCGTTGGATTCATCTAATTCTGACTAATGAGCAAAAAGTAGTAACCGCTTGAAGTACATGGACTAATCTATGAAGAAAATTTATCACAAATAGGTCCCTTACCGAAAATTAAAAAGAAAAGAAAAATCCTATCGAACGAACGTTCGCTACAGAGACTTAAACGACAAAACCATTCGCTAGTGAAGCTAATCTAATGAACGTTCACTAAATAACTAAACCTAATAAATAAACCGATATAGAAAGAATAAAATCAAACTAAATAAAGAAAACCGGGGCAGTTTGCGGTTTATACCGATTCATAATGGTTCAAAAAAACCGGCGGTTCGCGGAGCGGATCGGATCCGGCGGATCAGATCGGGCTTCGATGGTGGCGGGTCGACGACGGATGGCGGTGGCGGCTCCGGCGATTTATGGCGGTGAAAGTCTTGGCGCTGGGCGACGCGGGCAGCGCGGCGAAGGCAAGCGGCAAGCGCTGCTTACAGCGGCCGCGGCTACAATGGGCGGTGGCGGCGCAAAGGGCGGCGGGCGGCGGTGGCTGTCGAGGGGAGGAGGTGGCAGGCGCTGGGTCGGCCTTATAAAGGGCGAGGGGAGGAGGTGGCGTGGAGGAGGGTGCGGCCGATGGCGAGGCGGGCGACGGGACGACGGGCGAGGCGGCGGCGGCCGGGCCGGGTCAAGGCTCGCCCGTGCCGGGTTCGAGAAGTAGTTTTTTAATAATTTTGACAGGAAATAAAAATAGAAAAAAAACAAAATAAAAAAACTATAGGCATATAATATATCAAAATTTTCAGAAAAAGATTTCCTACAGCATGGACATTTTTCTAACGTCAAATAAAATCCACACAAATTTAAATAAAGCAAAGAGTGCTACTGTTGCAATAAAACCCAATAAAAATTATTTTGAAAATACCAAAATTGATTCAAATTTATTTCTCTCCAATTTTCGGATGTAGGGAATCATTTTACTCTAATTTCCATATATTTTATTTTTGGAGAAAAATAATTTGAATAAAAACCAAATAACTCCAAATTGAAAATAATTTCAAAAGGACTTTAAATATGATCCTTTTAAAACTTCCAACTCATATTTCATATGCTTTGAAAAAGTCATTTTATCTTCTGTCATGAAAATCATTGAGCTGCTTAAAGTTTTTGAATTTGAACATATTTCCAAACGAAATTCAAATATTTTCAAAAACCCTTTTCATTTATTTAAATGGAAGAAGTCGTGTCATCTTCTCTCTAGGGTTTTGTATTTGAAAAGAATTTGAATTCCTGGAAGTCAGAAAAGCAAGGTGAAAGTTTGGGAAAGTTCTTTTATTCACTGTCATTTAACTTTAAAAAAGTTTCGAATTTCACTCAATTTCACTGATCTCAATCAAGCAAACAATAAAAACTATCTATTTAATATAACATTCCAAAATTTAAAATTTTGGTATGTTACAGAGTAACTTGCTGAGGAAGACCCGTTAGCTTCTGCTCGAAGCTGTTGTCTGGGTAGCGTGCAGAAGAAGGCTCGATAGGTTACACACGAAGCTTGACCTGATTATTGTGCCGGAGAAGCCTGGATTCCGTACTTGCGATGCCTCCCCTCGGGTTACTTGTTGAGGAAGATTCAGTTCCTTATGTCAGAAGCTTTCACTGGGGTATCTTGCTGTGGAGGGCTTGGTATCTTGGACCGGATTCTGGCCATATATCGCACTGAGGGAAAATTTGAGGAGCCTCGCATCATAAGCTTCTTTTGATAGTGGGTGGAGGAAGACTGAGTTTCTCATATCCAAAACTTCATACTGTGATATGCGGACTAAAAGCCATACTCACACCCATAATATTCTACGGCTGATTACTTGCAGGAGAAAATTTGTTTGACTGTCTTCCTTGATCATAGCACATTCTGACTTTCTTTCAGAGTATAACATATTTCAAGCATCATTTATTGCTGAGCCATACCTTGTATATGAGCCATACCTTTGACTGAAAATATATCGTTGATCTTGTACCCGACTTGTGTTTCTGATGGCTGGATCATAACTGTTGTGAGGATTTTGTACGGATGTGGACTCGATGTTGATAGTCAATCCAAGACAGAATTGGTATTCTGAGTAGATATTCATTATATAATGCAGTTAACTGAGCAGGCCATAATGCAGTTAACCGAGAAGCATGTCTATCACCGAAATGATAGGCGGGGTTGAAAGAAGGATATTAGTGTGATACCTGAGCACCATTTCTGCAAACAGTGTCGGGATCACTTGGCATCAGTCTGCTAGGGTAGAAATTACGCCAAACACCAAAGAATGAGCAAGAAAAGAAACTGGAAGAAATGCAGGAGCTGAGCTGTAGTGGATCCGGACCGATGCCATCTACACTCACCAGATTAAACCGTTAGTAGCAAAATAGTAAGGCTATATGCATGCTATGCAACAAACAAATGCAGCAACCACATGCAACAAGCAAGACAGACTCTATACTACCGATTACTACCCGCTCGTGCTGACTAGGGCGTCCTATAGCCAGACCTGCTCCGATACCGAGCCTTGTGGCACCCCGGCTCAGAGAAACCGGAACGCCCCGTATTCCAGCCCAGAGATCGAGGAGAAGTCTTCTGGAATACGACACTTCTTGACATAGAACAACTCAGCTCTTATTACAAAGGATAATAAATACACGGGTATGATGTTACAAAGAATCACATCAGCATGCCGACACTATGCCTACGATACTACACTTGCTCTATGCTAGAAGCGGAACAACGACAAAGGTGGTGAACTCCACTCCGCAGGGACTCTCGCTGGGACACGATCTAGCTCGCACGCACAGTAACCTTTAGAAACAATCAATCATTCACTGCGTCACCTGCAATCTGGTATGACACGTCAGGTCAGTACATTGAATGTACTTGCAAGCTCACAACAACCAAAAGCATCAAGGCAAGACAACAACATAGCATTATGCAGGTTAATTAAATTAACAGATACCATGCTGAGAAAACAACTACTAAGCATGATATGAAACTACTCCAGTACTGAAAAACCACCATCTTAGATCTCAATAACCATCTCACTCTTGGCTATCCGGCCAAGCAATATACCATCTCGATCACCTCATGATCTACCTGATCACCTCGTGATCAAAACATCCACATGATCACCTCGTGACCACATCACAAATTGAATGATCATCCTCAAGATCATACAACATCATCATCAACATCCTGCCAAACTGTTACTGCTCCCAATATCAAAATATACATCACCTATAAGTCATTCCGTCATGTGAGTGTTGATCGAATGGTGTGACCTAGTACAAACTTATGCCCTTGATCGAGGATGCAGCTATCTATAGATTAAACACACACACTTTGCAAAGGTAGCGCACTTTACCCACACCACAGAACCCATGGCCTCGCACTCCCATTCGGGTGTACCAACGGCGTTCCGACAAAACCGGCCTACTGCCATGACACTCTCCCGGCCACTCTGACCAACACCCCTTTAGGGTTCAGTCCTGGGTGGCCCCGTGCCTACCAAAGGCATCAACGGCCACCGTCGCGGCAAAACACACACGGTCCCAAACAGGGACAAGAGATCTCAATACCAACTATGGGCACACAACGTTATGTCTGCTTACTGGGCCAGGGTAACACACACCCATAACCTTCCCTCGTTTGAGGCACCGGCGAGAGGCATGACAATAGACTGCATTAGGGCCTTCCCATAAAAGGCAAATGTGGTTGCACTGGAAAAAGCCCGGTTCGGCGGCACCTGACCAACTTAATGACGGAATTTATCCCCAACATATAACAGTGATAACCGATACTCCGCTATCATCGACCAACCTGTGATCCAAGTCATAGCAATATCCAACAAATAATCCAAAGCATACTATTGACATATCAAAATACTCCGAGTATAGCATAACACTTCTGTCATGATGAATCCAAGAACGATAATACTACTACTCAAATATCAAGAACTAGCTATCCAGCTATGATCCAAACGCAAGCATCATCTCCAACATCATACTCCAAAATATAATATTAACTAGCATCATGATGAATATAATACTAGCCACTAATTATCCGAAGATAACATGTCATCCACATAATCATCAAAATATAAGTCGTAGAACTCCAAGCAATATCATGGCAATAACAAGATGAAAACAATACTCCGAGAAATGCCATGAACAAATGATACATAGCTAATGCAAATTTTAAACAAGTTCAAATAATTTAAACCATGTCACTGCATTGAAATCATGCAAATGGAGGGTGTGGCTTGCCTGGGGTAGATGAAATCACCGGGAAGAACTGCGAGAAGCTCACGGAGAGAATCACCGGAAAACATTCTCCCTCGGAGGGGGCTGATTAAGCGCAAGGGCGAAATGGTCATTTTCAGAATGTTAACACATGGTGAAAATGATACCAACAGAACGGTCTAGACGAGACAAAGAAGTGGGCTTTAGAATCACCTCATTTGGACTTGTGAGCAAAAAAGTTGTGATATTTTTTTTGCCAGTGACCTATCTGCAAGAAAATCTTCACAAACAGACCCTCAGCCGGAAAAACGAACACGCCTTTCTAAAAATACATTTTTCAGAAGGGAAAACACATTTTGGCAAGAGGGAGAGGAGGAATACGCTTTCGATAAGCGAAGACGTAATCTAGTGGATTACGCCTCCACTTATCCAGCATGGCAAAGGCAGGGTCAGGGCTTGAGTCGCTGACTGGTGGGGCCGCGGGGGCCACACGATGGTCAACTCCCTCCTCCCGCCTCCTTCTTCTTCTCCTCAACGCTCGCCCGTGGACCAGAGGGAGAGGCGCGGTGCCGGCGGCCGTCCTGGCGCCACCGGCCACCGTTAGAGGTGCCCGGACCATCGCTGGACTCGAGAGGCCGAGGCGGTCACTTTAGGAAGGGCGCGACTGCCGAGAAGCGCGCGGCCGAGCAGGACGCCAGCCGCGGCGAACGGCTGCTCCGGCCAAAGACGGGGCGGTGCCACGAGCCGCTCCGGGGACAAGGTGAAGACATAAGGAGGCTCCAGGGGGAGGTGGACGCCTACTAGAGGTGGAAGGGTGGGGAGTTGAGCTCGAGGTCGCCGGAATTGCAGCGGACAGAGGTGGCGGCCATGTCAGCGATGTAGAGCGAGGAGACACTCCGGCGACGACATAAGGGTCTAGGGAGGAGTAGTGGGGAGTGGTTGAGATGATGAGATGCTCGGGAGCCACGGGGAAGGGCTATTTATAGCCGAACGAGGGAGGCCGTGGTCGAGTGCCGCCGCTCGAGCTCGGCCAACAGCGAGCATGGGCGGGCATAGGATCACGACGAGGAGGAGCGGGCGAAGGTCACGGAGCAACAGGTGCCAAGGGAGAGCAGAGGAAGATGGGACAAGCGCCATTAAATCGATGTCAGCACTGTTGGCCCATGGGCACGCGGCGGCGAGCGTCGGTGAGGAAGCTGCCGGAGGGGGAGAGGGGTCCAGGGGAACGGTGATGACGATATGAAGACACTGGACATGGTCACGAGTGGGAAGATGACGAGAGGTGGAAGTGCCGAAGCACAAACGGCGCATGGACGCGGCCACTGCGCACAGAGTGCGTAAATGGCATGCCAGCTACGCGGTCAGCATGAGACAGTGCACAGGGAGGTCACGAGAGGATTGAGAACTATGTCTGAGGTGAAGTCCTTCCAAGATAGAGCATTTATGACGCTATGGCTTGATTTGGGGCACTGTTGTTAAGTTGGAACTAAGCTCGGAAGTTTCCTGCATCAAACTTGGTAGAGCACTGCTAATCAATAGGAAAGGGATTGGAGCTAGTGGTGTTGTCTGGCATGATTAACTACGGAAGGACTATGATCCTGGAGGTTTTGAGGATAAATGGAACAAGGCTTAATATAGTTGCTTTTCAACTGACCAAAATGGTCCAGAAACTGGATCAAGATGATGCACTCAAATGGTGTGGCCACTTGGGCTGAAATTTGGTATATCATGATGATTTGGGCAGGTGATGATGCTGTAAAAATTTCATACCAATTGGACAAGCCAAAATGGTACTTGCTTAACAAACATCCCATCTGTCCAGAAACTTGCATAAATTCTAGAGAAATATTGGCTTGATGAATTGAACCCAAATTTGGTGGAGAGAAGTTTTATGGTCAAGAGAATGCTCTGGTAAATTTTCAGCCATAATGAAGCACTATAAAATATACTTGCTTCACAACCTGAAAATATTGACATAAGCAAAGATTTGGTCATGTGCTCACATAGATCAAGGGATGGAGCTTAAATTTGGAAGAGTGTAAAGATATGAGCACATGAAGTAGTGTGCAAAATTTCAACGCATTTGGATAACCCTAGCTAGTGCTTCCTTCACAATGCCTTCTGTCTGGCAGAAATTTTGAAAAATTGATGAGGAAGATTGTCTAGGCAAATAAAGTTGAATTTTGGCATGAGGAAACTATTTGGATGATATATCATACCCAAAAGGTTTGGGAGCAAACAAGATAGGATAGGTGGCACTTCCTTCACAGAAAGCCACACTGGACATAAATGAAGAATAGTTATTGGGGAATTATTCTTGGGCTAGGACATGAAAGTTTGGGCATATTTGATCAACATATGACACAAATAAATTTTGAGAATTATTTGGGAATTTTTTGGTGGATAGAAATATAGGTTGCTTCACAACCTAGGGCAATTAGGGTTATTCCTTTAATAAGAAAAGGAGTATTCCCTGAGAAAAGAATTTTAGGGTTGGGCTAGAATGGAAATGACATGGTTTTGGGAAATATTTGAGGATGATGAGTCACTTGGCAGAAGAAGAAATGATGATCTCCCAGGTTGCAAGGCCACAGAACCACTCCAAAAAGAAAAAACAGATCAAAAACCAAATAAATCAAAAGAAAAAGAAAAGGGCCAAAAACCAGGCTGTTACAATGTGACAGAAGTTCATAGTGAAAACAACGAGAAGTTCAAGTACTGCAAGAAATGCATTTCAGGTGAGAATAAAAGTATACAAAAATAAAAGCTTAATAGGTTTGTTGAAACAAGTTCAAGTGCTCTGTCCGGGGAAGTTCAAAAAATCTTGCGAGAGAGGTTCACCTCATATTTCCATGTTCAAAAACACAAAAAAGAATTTTTTTTTTTACGTTTTAAAACAATTCTCTCAATCCACAAAGAAGTTCAGTTATTATTTGGGAGCAATTTGCTTTCAAAAAGAAAATAAAAAAAGAAAATTATAAAAACTGAAAAAGTTCATGTACTACATGGTTTGTGTTTAATATGAGAAAAATGAATAAAAAGGAAAAGTCCAATTTTTTGTTGCTATAAGTTCAAGTCCTCGGTCAGAGAAAGTTGAAAAATTATTGTGAGAGAGGTTTGTACAAAAGGAATATCATTTGTATAACACTGATGAATGGATAAGAAATTACAAAATGAAAATATGTCACATAAGTTCAATGTAAAAACAGCAGGAAGTTCAATTACTGCACTAAATGAATTTCAGATGAAAATCTGTTAAACGGTCACGAGTATGAAAAAATGATGAACATGGGAAAGTTGCGTGTTTACAATAGCTTTCCATAGGTATATCACTTGCTCAATTCCTATGAGTGGATGGAGAGCTACGAGAAAAAAAAGCGCATGAAAAACAGAGTGACGTTCAAGTAGACATGCCGAGAAGTTCAAGTTCTTCACGCGGTGCATTTTGAAGAATCTGTTTCGCGATAAAGGCAAAACGCATGATCTCATTGTTTTCAAAATTACTTGCGGCTAGGAATCAGAGAAGACCATCTACATGAAAAAGTTTCAAATTTTCCATAGCTTTTCGATGGTATATTATGTGCCACATTCCGATAAAGTTCGTAGAAATTGCGGCCAAAAAATGTTTTTAGCCTTTTTCAGAATTGACTTAAAACGTAAAGAATTGGAAAAAACAACCTATAAATAAAAGTTCCGTATTTGTTCAAACTTTCCAACGCCATATCATTTGCTGCATTCGGATAATCTATTGAGAAAATAGTGAAAAAATACGAACTTGGTGGGACTTCGGCCATTTTCAAAATTACGTTTAAATAGTTTAAAATTGGAAAAACTTTCTGTATGAAAAAGAAGCGCATTTTCATCAGCTTTACAACACCATATCATTTGCATCAATTGGACTAGCCATTTTCAAATTAACCCAAAAATACGAACCCGGCTGTTCGGTTTCTAAATTCCACCATTTTTGAAATTCCTCTTTAACTGTAGGAAATTTGGGACAAGTTTTAACATGTGAAATGAGCGTATTTGCAGCAGCTACCGAACGCCATCTCATTTGCTTCATTCTGATAAACGTTTAGAAATAGGCTCGAAAATATGATTCACATTTTTTTGTATGAAGAAAAACGGTTTTCGAAACTGCTCTTAAACTGTGTACATTTTGCCAAAAATTTAACCTAGGCTGTGACACTGGTGTCCACAGCTTTCCAACGGTATATCACGAGCCCCGTTTGGACACTTTTTAGCTGAAGTTCAACCTAGCACTCGGGGAAGTTCAAGTGCTATTGTTGTGTCAGGTTATGTAGTTATCAGAATATTATTCTCATCCCGTGATCAGAATAGTGTTTATGTATATGTGTGTGTGTGTGTGTGTGTGTGTGTGTGTGTGTGTGTGTGTGCGTTATGTCCTCTACATCATTCACTTATAGCTATGTCTTCAAGTTGCTTTTTCTGCACTAAGTGAATGTGATCAGACCCTTACCCCATCTGTGTGTATCCCTCCCGCTCTCTCTAAATCTTCATATGCATTATATTAACACGTGTCGATTGTCTTCACTGTGTCCTTGTAAATGGAAGATTTTGAGACAAATATTAAAAAGCACTTATTATTCTTATCCTTTATGCCGGAATCTAGAGAAGCCGGAACAACCGCCATCATACCAGGTGTGCATGGGGTCGCGACATATTTGTTTAAACTATGCATGCACGCCACTCATCACACAGTTGTGTATCGCCAGGGGCAGCTGAGTAAATTCACAGCACCGCTCCACTTCTTATAAATACATAGCCTTCGCGTAAAATCTCTACCCCCTTTGCTATCTCGCTCACAACCTTAGCACCGTTGCTAGCTCTCATCGTCACCGGAGAAGAAGCGATTCCCTGCCGCGACCTCTCCGTCGTCGTACTCACACTAGCCGCGGTCATCTTTGCCCCGCCGCCGCCATAGACGTCTTCTGTTGGGGATATAACCCACACTGAGACCCGCCCTAATAGGGCTGGGTTATGCCGTTGGCGACTCAACAAGGAAGCCTTAGGCAGGCCCAAGAAACCAAGACACGGAGCCAGGAGGTGGCTTACAAGGTGTACCGGTTGAAGGCCCAAGTCCAGAAGACGATGCATGACCCGGAAGGCAAGGTGAACTAGAGCTGGCGTCAGATATGAAGTATAAGCCGGCCCAGATTCTTGTAAGCCTAGGGCCTCGACTTGTGTATAAAGGCAAGTCCCTGCGGCGGGTAAAGCTAAGTTACAATCGATTGATAGCTAGGTCAAGCGAATCCGCTCCCTTGTAATCGATACTCAAGCAATAGTCAATGAAAGTAGGAGTAGGCTTTTACCTCCTCCGTGAGGGGCTGAACGTGGGTAAACTCGTGTCTCTCGTCCCACTCAACCCCTTTAAGCTAATCACCGTAGCCATGGCCTCGCGCCTAAGTCCTTTCACAAGGGAATCTGTCGTGTTAACCCCATGACAGCTAGCACCCATCATGGGGCCAGCGCATCGTGGTTTGGAGTTCTTGAAGGGATCTTTCCCAGGGATCAAGGGATACGCAATTGGCAGGATGACTAAGAGTCGCCACGGCAAGCTCTACATCGACGATGCTGGCTGGGGCCCCAAGGCCGACTCAATCAAGTATGGCTATTGGGTCCCCTTTGGCGGGATTCATGTCTTCATCGGCAAGATTGGCGGGTCAGAGCTTGAGCTAGACATCTGCACCGACATCATCGAGTTGGGTCGGCGCGCGCAACCCGCCCGGGTTCAACCCGGCCGGAAGCGCGTCTTCATTGGTTTCGCGCAAGGCAAGGAGCATGCAGAAGATTCTGCATCTAGGGGAGATACTCTGGTCTACTCTGGTGATGAGTCCTCAACCGGATAGACGGGGCCGATCTATCAACTTCAAGACGGCGGGCTTGGGGGCTATTCTGATGGTGACATTATTATGGACCTCTTTGAGCCGCCGTGTAGGGCTGCTATCTTCATGGCTGGCATAAGGCCGGCTCTCAATTCTTCAACGGCGGCAGCAACAACCTCTGACCCGGCCACGGCAAGGGTTGGTGGATCCGGGTTAGGCAGGCCGCCAGCTCAAGGACGGCTGGATCTCATGGATACCTTGACAGCTTTGTTGGCAACTAAGGTCACTGCGGCGAATCAGGCAGAGCACAACGCAGAGGTTGCCAGGATTCGTGCGGAGATAACCAAGGTCCAAGAGGATATCGTAGCTGAAAACAACCAAACGGCTGCGCTAAAGGCTCAGATGGATGCAGAGTTAGAGCATGTCAGGATGAAAGCTTGGCATTTCAGTCTTGATCAGAATGCTTCCAACGCAGTTCTTCGTAGGAGGCATCAAATCCGTCTACCTTTGCATTATGAGCCCATGAATCTATTTAACACACCGGGGGCAGGTCCAAGCATTCCAGATGCGCCTGTGAACCCTTAATTAAACCTAGATATGGCAGGGACTCGGGCGGCGGCTTAACCTCACCAGCCTGAGCCGGCTCGGAGGGATGAGCAGTGGGCGCCTAACCCACGCCCCAATCAAACATCGCCTCAACGTATTATGACGCCACCTAGGCACTTTTCTAACCCGGTGGATAATATGTTAGCAGCTGCAACCCGGCTGGCAGCGATCCCGCTCACCGGCTAGTCACCAGTCGTGGTTGAAACCCTGAATGCAGTGGAACTCTTACATACAGCCATTGCACAGCAAGCGGCTTATTCTTACAACCATAATCGTGTGCACTCGACTCCCCTCCCGAGTCGTAGTTATAGCCAGCGTATTAAATCGCCTGCAGTCTCTAGCAGTGAACGACGCCAGAACCCGCCCCATGGTAACCCACCCGATCCTTGGAGCTTAGCTCAAGCTCTCATGGACGCTGTCAGGGCCTGCCAAGAGGCGGAAGCAGCAAACCAGGGGGCTTATGAGTTTCCCCCTATGGTTCCTTTAGCTTCAACTGAGGCTGGGTTGAGCACTAGAAGTCTCGGGGTGCCATGTTTGATGCTGGATTTGCATAATGAGCGTCTGCCCAAAGATTTTATGGGTCCTCGCAAGATACCTAGTTATACAGCGGACCTCCCTCCTGAAGATTGGATTGAGATTTATGAGATAGCTATAGAGATGTTAGATGTCAGTGATGCTATTTGTGCTAAGTATTTCACCATGATTTTCGAAGGGCCTGCCTGCACATGGTTGAGGGGTTTGCCACCCAATTCTATTAACTCATGGGCAGAGTTAAAGGCGTGTTTTATTCAAAAAAATCAAGGGAGATGCAAGTAGCCCCTGACGATTGTTGATCTAGATTACTGCGTGCAGTGTGAGGATGAGTCGGCCCACCATTGGGTCTGGTGGGTCTCCGCTATTATTCACTTATCTGACAGCATGCGGCGGGTCAAGCGGTTTTGTTCTTAGAGAAGAATTTTCACTTTGTCCCCCTTAAGCATAAGCTCGGGTGGCTCAAGTGTTATTGCAACGACATGGGAGACCTCATGTCGTCTCTCACTAAGTATGCAGACTCTGATAACACAAAGGATCCCAGCTCTGATGATGAGAAATCTAACAAGGGCAAGAAGAATGGAAATGGTAAGGGTCAGAAGCAGCATATGGCAGGGATCAATAGCAACAATCAGGGTAATGGTGGTAAGCGAAGACACCCCGATGGCGGGTCAAATCTACTGGCTAACACCAACACTGGGCATAAAAACCAGCGCCGCAACGGTAATGGTAAGCCGCCATTTGGTGGAGCAAAACCTTTCAATCTTGAGGCAATTCTTAATGATCCTTGCCCGAAGCATAGTCTTCCCAACAGGGCGTCTACTCATGCCTGGAAGGATTGTTACATTATGCGTGAGTTCAGGAATAACGGTCTCAACCAACATCATGGTAACGGCAACGGGCCACCTGGCGGGTCAAGAGTCGGCTCTCAGGGCTCCGGCTTTTGTGGCGGCGGCTCAAATTTTGGTTATTAGGGTCAAGGCAACCATGCATGGTGGTCATAATTAGTAGGTTGGTCAGGGTAACCAGCAACACAATGATCAATCAGGGTATCAAAGTAATCCGAAGCAGCTTAATGGGGGTCAGCATCATGTCTTCACTACGAACACGTGTAAGCATGACAAAAAGGTCCACAAGCGAGCAGTAAATGCCGTTGAGCCGGCAGTACCCCAATATCTACGATGGTCAGGGCATCCAATCACATGGAATTGGGAGGACCACCCGCCCCTGGTTGATAACCCGGGTCATCTGGCATTGGTGGTAGCCCCTCAAGTGGGCGGCTATAAATTCACTAAGGTACTCATGGACGGTGGTAGCAGCATCAACATCCTATACTATGATACCTTTCTCTGAATGAATCTGACTGACAAGAATCCTATACTGTGATACCTTTCCATGGCGTGGTGCCTGGTAAGTCGGCTTATCCTGTTGGGAAAATATCATTAGAAGTGGCTTTTGGTGATGATAGTAATTACAGAATAGAGACCTTGTGGTTTGAGTTGGTCAAGATTAAGAGTCCATATCATGCTCTGTTTGGACGGTCAACTTATGATCGGTTTATGGCTCGCCCTTCTTATATTTACTTGCAGCTTAAGATGCCATGGCCAAACAGGACAATTATGGTACATGGTGATCGGAAAATCGCCCTGGAGTGTGAGGAAGGAGATGTAGCGTATGCAGAATCAGCTTGTGCTACTGAAGAGCTCAAATTTTATAAAGATAATGTTGGCCCGGCTGATATGACCCCTCTGAAGAAGCCCACACTAAACAGGACCCTCCGTTGAAGTTTAAGTCGGCTGATGATACCAAGCAAGTGGATTTTGTCCCTGGCGACTCATCTCAGCAGTTCACTATGGGGGCTAATATGGATCCCAAAATAGGAAAGCGCGCTCATCGAGTTCATCCATGAGAATCGGGACATGTTTGCATGGAAACCTTCAAACATGCCAAGTCTACCGAGCACGACCTTAATGTGGCTCCCAAGTTTAAGCCGTTCAAACAGTTCCCCCTTCATTTCAACGAACAATGACGTAAGTCTATTGGAGAAGAGGTAGCCCGGCTCTTGGCAGCTAGGTTTATCATGGACGTTTTTCAACCTGAGTGATTGGCTAACCCTATACTTAAGAAAAATGACACATGGCGTATGTGTGTGGATTACACAGATCTTAACAAGCCTTGTCCAGCTGATCTGTTTTCAATCCCCCGTATTGACCAGATCATTGATGCAATGGAGAGTTGTGAGAGCTTATGCTTCCTGGATGCTTTTTCTGGTTATCATCAGATCAAGATGGCGGTTAAATACCAAGAGAAGACGTCCTTCATCACACCTTTTGGGGCTTTCTACTATGTTTCCATGCCTTTCGGGCTCAAGAGTGCCCATGCGACTTACCAACGTTGTGTTCGAAACTGTTTTCATGACCAAATTGGGCGCAACGTGCATGCTTATGTGGATGATACTGTGGTCAAGTCTAGGAAGAAGGAGAATCTGCTTACTGATTTGAAGGACTTTTGACAATCTCTGGGTCTACAAGATGATGCTTAACCCGGCCAAGTGTTTTTTTGGTGTGCCTGCAGGTAAATTACTAGGTTTTCTGGTCTCAGAATGGGGCATTGAAGCTAACCCGGATAAGATAAAGGCCATCACTTCACTTTCTAAGCCGGCGTGTGTCAATGACGTCCAACGCTTGGCAGGTCGTATTGTGGCTTTAAGCTGGTTCATAAGTCACCTGGGAGAGAAGGCAATCCCTCTATATAAAACGATTAAGAAGACAGATCATTTTGTTTGGAGTGATCCTGCTAATGAGGTGTTTGAGGCACTCAAAAAGCAGCTGGCTGAGCTTCCCATCTTGGCTGGTCCTATAGACAAAGAGCCTTTGCTCCTGTATGTGGCGGCTAACAATAAGGTTGTCAGCATGGCAGTTGGTGTAGAGCGCAAGGAGGCGGGTAAGGAGTACCCAGTCCAACGGCCGGCTTACTATGTCAGTGAGGTTTTGACTGAGTCTAAGAAAACATATCCACATTGGCAGAAGCTCGTGTTTGGGGTGTTCATGGCAAGTCGCAAGTTGAAACATTATTTTCTTGGGCATCCTACTATGATGGCCAGCTCTTTTGGGGGATATTATTCAAAACAGAGAAGCCACTGGACAGGTTGCTAAGTGGGCAATTGAGCTTGGACCTCATAATCTGAAGTATGTACCAAGGACATGCATCAAGTCTCAAGATTTGGTGGACATCATAAATGACTGGACAGAATTGCAAACACCTGAGGAGAGACCTGACAACACATATTGGACAATCCACTTTGATGGGTCTAGGCAGTTGGAAGGCTCGGGGGCTAGAGTTATCTTAACTTCCCCATGGGGTGATAAATTCTGTTATGCTTTAAGGTTAATGTTGACTTGTACTAACAATGCAGCTGAGTATGAGGCCTTGCTCCATGCGCTTCGTATGGCCAAAGAAATGAATTTAAGCCGGGTCAGATGTCTAGGTGACTCAGACTTAGTGCCACAACATGTCTCACGCAAGTGGGATTCTAAAGACCCGCTCATGGTGGCTTATCACTGGGCGATTGATAATATTGCTGGTCACTTTAAAGGCTATCAGGTGGGTCACCTTGATCGACGAAAAAACGAGGCGGCTGATGCACTGTCCCGACTTGGATCTCAACGTAAGCCGATACCCCCCAATGTATTCCTCGATGTCTTACACAATCCTTCGGTTAAGTTACCATCTAAGGAGGATCTTGCTATACCTCACCCGAACACTACTAGGGAAAAGCCTAGCAGCAGCGCGGGTTTTAGGCGTATTAGTAGCCTTGAGCGGGAGGCGCTTCTTGATAGGCGCTTCTGACTAAAGCTTAGCGATGGCCGCTGGACCAGCTCTTGCTAAAATGATCTAGTAGTAGCGCTTCTCCTAAGCATTGCTTTGGTAATTAGTAGTAGCGCTCCTCCTTGCCCGCTACTACTATTATTTAGTATTTTATTTCTTTTTTTATTTCATATTGTATTTCATACACCTTTACACAATTTTTCATACAACAGGAATTTAGAGACTGTTTTCACATCATAATGAGTAGGTGAAACAACCGTGGACTAGTTTCAAGTGGATGGACATCCACTTGAAACTAATCCGCGGTTCTTTCACCCAATGATATAATAAATATCATATCATATCATTAACAACTTATCATCATAATACATCATTGTCATATAACACCTCAAGATCATTGTTTTCATCAATGAGACATCACATAACAAATTGGTCACTAATCGTAATCACAAGTACTCCTCATCATCAACTCTAACACATTGTATCACATAATAAACATATTGTACCTCATAGGACCTACTACATTCTCTTAGGAGCTAATATATTCTCTAAGGTAAAATAGCAAAAAACAAGATAGCCCCTGACTCTCCATTATAGAGAATGGAGATTATCCTGTCTCCAAATCTTGCCTTTAAGCAATGTTACTTCCAAGAACCTCCTTGCGAATGTCCAAACATTTTTCCATTCTTTGATTAGCATGTCTTCACGGTTTTAGAAATCTGATATACAGGTGAGATCCGTAGGATGACCTGGCTGTATGTTCGTAACTTCAAAGGCGACCATTGTAATACATCGGATGAGGCACACAATCCATCGGGATTTTCTGTTGAAAAACATAGTAATAACCGTAGTTAGCAATGATGTACTAGTTTTGGAAGTATGCAAAGATGCACGGATGTCGTAATAGTAAAAAATCTTACCGTGGTATCTCCATAGAAGTTATCGTGGTTCAACACGTGCACTAGTGGCACGTATTCACCATAATTTGGAGGAGTTCGATAATAGGTATTTTAATTCTCAAAGAAAGTACAATAAGCAATCAGATGATTTTTCTCCTTATACGTTAATTCGGAGCCATCGGTGTATTGGGTTTTGTCTACCATCTTCTACACATTCTTTGAAGATTCAAAATAAGCTGTCAATGGAAATAAGCTATCAACAATTTTGAAATAAACAATATAAATTAGTTAATAACTATGTTTGAGAAACTCACATTGCGGTAGAATCGGAAGTGTATCAACAAGGACCCAAATGTCCATATTGTCTTGCTCAATGTCAGGATCACCAAGATCCATGGTGACAATCATACCCTAATAAAAACCATACATTTTGCAAAGTGCTTCCCAATTTTGGCGACCAAAATGGGTTACGCTCTGAGCATTGCACAGATTTACTTCAAAATCCATATCATGATGGGTCCTTAGGTGTATTTTCTTTGTTTCAAAATTTTCATGGTCTTCAAAACCCATCCTCTCCAAGACATAGAGTCTTGCATGGCATGGGATAAGCTAGTCGAATTGTAAAAGATGAAAATTAGACGTTGAAATAGTTGAAGTCATGCTTAATTACGAGAAAAAACACTTGTCGTTGTTGCGTACCGTTTCACAATCGAAGGTCTCCTCGAGCTTAATCTTTGAAGCGCCGATCTTCGTCGGTGAACGAACTTTCGCACATACCTCGATCGTCGTGGCACCAGCTACACTCCCCGGAGGCGTAAATCGTCGAGTCACGACATTTCCTACGTTCATAATTCAAAGATTAAACTTGTACATATTCTAGCACAAGTCATGCGTAATTCACGAAAAAATCCGGCATGACCTTTGCTAAAAAGGACATATCGGCGCCTGAAATTTGCGGAACGGAAATTAATCAACACTCCGGCAAAACATAGGCCACTCGGAGATGTAAACTGAACATAAACGGCCACTTGGGCAACCACATATCCTATTTGAGCAACAACACAAGATATACAAGGATATTTGGCTGGTCTCACCTCGATGTCGGAGGGTCGATTATGCAGGACAACGGCGGGGATGTCGGAGGGGGTCGGTGACGGGACGACGGCGGGGATGTCGGAGGGTCGATGGCGGGACGACGGTGGTCACCTGAGAAACCATATAAGTTATCACTAATACATCCCGAATAATTGCTTAAACTAAAAATAACAACAAATATGACATGTTCAACTAGTTTTATTAATTCAAGTAGTTCTTACTAAATATAAACTTACTATAAATAGAAAAAACTAGTTCTTTCTAAAAATAAAGTAGTTCAACTAGTTATATTAATTTACTTAGTAAACTAGTTCAACTACAACTAAAAATCTAGTACTAACTAAGCAACATCTAGTTAACTAGTACCATCACTACTAGTAATTAACATCTACTACTACTAAAAATCTAGTACTAACTAAGAAACATCTAGTACTAGCTATGAACCCTAAATTAACATCTACAACTACTAAATCTAGTACTAACTAGTGGCAGGGCGGGGGGGGCGACGGAGAGGTAGCTAGGGCCGCCGAGGTCGAGGCGGTGGGAGGAGGGCTGCCGGCGGAGGAGGGAGGTGGGGCGGCAGTGAGGGAGGAGGAGGCGGCGGAGGAGGGAGGCGGCCCGGAGGAGGAGGATGTGCAAGGAGGAGGGAGGAGGACGGAAGGAGGAGTACCTCGGCGGACAGACGAAGGCGGCGGCATGACGGCCTGACAGCCAGTTATCGGCACGGGGGGCGAGAGTGAGAGTGTGAGTGAGGGCCGGTCGTGCGCGTGGGGATAAGGTAGGGATAGTTGCAGCGTGTTTGCCAAAAAGCACTACAGCTAATCTGAATAGGAGTAGCGCCTTGCACATAAACCGCTACTGCTAAGTGTAACTATACAAAAAATACATCAATGCAAAAAATACATTGGCCATCAATGATCTTTTTGTGTACAATCTGAATTGTCAAATGAGTCCTATCCGTAGGAACCGGAGAGGACTCATATTGCGGCCACAAATTTTACACATAGAGTTCAGGGAAGACCAACTGGTTGTGGTAGTTTCAGAAATAACATATTTAAGGTGGTAAACAGCCTATTCACGGATCAAGGTGGGACTAAACTTGTGGGCTGATCTTAGCGATGTGAGTTTTTCCATAAGCGGCGCTCTTGCTAACTTCTATAGTAGTAGCGCCGGTTTAGTATAGAGCGCTACTGCTATAACTAGCGGGGAGGTCATGGCAATTATGGCGATGGCGCTGGTTGTGGTGGACGCGCCATCGCTATTTTCTGTCGATGGCGCGTTTCTCTAACACGCCGCTGCTGCTAAATAACAGCGTGGTATTTTTGTGGTCTTACTTTGGTAAGATTCTGTGTATAGGCTTTTCCCTAGTAGTGGAAAGGATAGTTGATGGCTGCTCTTCATGCTATTACTGACTGTACGCTGCCTTATCTGGCGTATCTCACTCGTGGTGAGTTGCCCGAGGATGGAAATTTGGCATGGCAGACCACACGACGTTCTAAGTCTATGACTATTATCAATGGCGAGTTACATCGATGCAGTGTGACTGGTGTTTTTCAATGTTGTGTCTCTCCTGAAGAGGGCCATGAGATTCTGCAAGAGATACATGCAGTCGATTGTGGTCATCATGCCGGCTCACGATCATTGGTGGCTAAAGCATTTCATCATGGATTTTTCTAGTTAACAGCTCATGCTGACGCAGAGGATATTGTTAGTAAGTGCGATGGGTGTCAGAAATTTGCAAGGCAAGCTCATGTGTCGGATCAACAATTGCGGATGATCCAATCACTTGGCCGTTTGCGGTCTGGGGGCTTGATATGGTTGGACCTTTCAAGAGGTCTAAGGATAAGAAGACCCACCTTCTAGTGGCGGTTGACAAGTTCACTAAGTGGGTTGAGGCAGAGCCGGTCAGCAATTCTGAGGCGGGTACTGCAGTTTAGTTTGTCAAGAAGCTGATTTTCCGCTTTGGTTATCCTCATAGTATCATCACTGATAATGGGACGAATTTGTCTAAAGGTTCTATGAAATAATTTTGTCAAAGAGAGCACATCAGGCTTGATGTTTCATCGGTTGCACATCCTCACTCCAATGGTTAGGTAGAACGTGCTAACCAGGAGATCTTGAGAGGAATCAAGCCCTGGCTCATGGTTCTTTTAAAGAGGACTCCAGGTTGTTGGGTGGAAGAGCTTCCTTTGGTTCTTTGGAGCATCAGGACCACCCCCAACAGATCAATGGGTTATACACCCTTCTTCATGGTTTATGGTGCTGAAGCAGTTCTCCCAAGTGACATTCGTCATGACTCGCCTCACGTGGCGGCTTATGTGGAGACTGACAATAAGAAGGCGTGTCAGAACACTTTGGATGCTCTTGATGAGGACCGTGATCTTGCGGCGACTCATTCAGCAATTTATCAGCCAGACCTATGTCGCTATCACAACCGTAGGATTAGAAGCCGGATTTTTCAGGTGGGCGACTTAGTGCTCCATTTGATTCAATATTAGACAGGGATGCATAAGCTTTCACCTCCTTGTGAAGGGCCCTTTGTGGTTAGCAAAAACCACAACAATGGTTCATACTACCGCATTGACATACGTGAGAACAAAGATTCACTCACATTTGAGGAGGAAACCAGAAGGCCTTGGAACATTGCACATCTTTGGCCTTACTACACTTGAGTCATTGGCTCTCATCATTGTATATACCTTCATCTATGTACATATCTTTTTAAGATCAGCATAATAAAGTCGACATCCCCAAATTTGGTGGCCTCTATCGTTTCATCTCATATTTTCAGTGCACGAGTCTTTGTTGGTTGATCATAAGGTCATTTGGGGGCTCCCTACTCTATGAGTATAGCTATGTTACCCTATTGATCGGCTTCCATGCCATATTATAGGTCACTTGGGGGCTTCCTACTCTATGAGTATAGCTATCTTACCCTCTTCATCGGCTTTCATGCCATATTATAGGTCAATTGGGGGCTTCCTACTCTATGAGTATAGCTATGTTACCCTCTTGATCGGCTTCCATGCCATATTATGGGTCATTTGGGTGCTTCCTACCCAATGAGTATAGACGTCTTACCCTCTTGATTAGCTTCCATGCCATGTTATGGGTTAAACCTGCCTGTTTGCAACTTGCTACTCCACCAGGTGACCCGCTGTGCTCTTGACAGTCAATCTTCCATGACCCTGAATTTGTCAAGGTTAAAACGACGGTTCTTGTCATGAGAGAGAAGTCTTACAGAGAGCTAGGATAAACTCACCTGTCTGTCGTAGTCTATCCGCCATGTGGCCCATTTGTAATCTTAACAGTTAATCTTCTTGAAAGACCCTGAACTAGTTAAGGTTAAAACAACGGATTTATGTCACGTGAGAGCCAGCTTACGGGATGAAAGGCTATCACGCCAAGCTTCTTTGAAGCAGAAATTGAGTTTTTCAAAACCAATCTTTTTGAATCGTGCCTTCGAAGCTGGCTTAACACATATTTGAGATATACATATTTATGTCCTCTAATTCTGTTTTGCAGAAACTTTTTACAGATGAGGAGTTGTCGGGTCATACAGATCCGGGTTATATTGCTCCATGTTGAGCTTATTGTGCAATAAGCCGCCAAAGTGATCTTTTCACAGACTGGATATGATTATAAGTCTCCCTGGATTGTTGGGTTATTAACTCGCCCTGGATTTTGACTTTAAGTCGCCAGTATAAGCATTGATGGGTCTTTTCAGTTTATATGACAAGACAGGGATATTGGCATGCCAAAACAGGCACCAAAAGCTTCATTCAGCATATAAAAGGTTCAACTGCTCAAACACAAGTTGGTAAAAACATGCATGAAGGTATGGCAGAGTAGATAACTATTTTTAACTACCTATTACATGGCTTCAATTGAGCCCAAAAAATTCTTCAAATTTTTTTCCGGAGTTGCATCACTCCTTTGAACCAGCTTCAGAACCATCCGGGTCATGACCAGCTGGGTAAGGTCTTCATGGGCTTTGCAATTGAGGACCCCGGGTCATCCCGTGGCGGCTTTTTGTCGCTTGCAATCTGGAGATTGTCTGACGTCCAGTCGATGCCAGTTAACACCTCAAAGGTTGCTTCATCATTAAGGATAACATAAGTGTCAATGTCAGTAGAGAAAATGTGCTTACGTCTTTGAGGGGTTAAGTCCACAATATCATTTGTCGGCGGCTTCATACGAACATTATTGTTGTCATAAACTGGTTGATACTTGGACAGATCTGGCTCTTGTGCAAGTTGGCATGCCAGAGGCCTCATCTCTTTGACACATTTGGCAAAGTCTACTTCTTCAAAGATAGATCCATCATCATTAAACTCTCGGCACCTGCCAGCCATCTTTGTTGGGTCCAGTTCTGTTTGCCAAGCTTTTGCCCGACTTAGGGTCATGATGGCTCCTATGCGGGCGGCTGACAATCTCATCTCCTTCATCTGCTTTGGCAATGTTGATAGATGATACATCACAGTCTTGATAAGTGTTGGAGGCTTCTTTCCATTTTATATGGCCACGAGTATCCGAAGGGTGCTGACATATAATTGTTATGTCAAAGAATACACGGATTTCAGTTTCATCACTATGTTTTGTCCAAGGCTAGCACTTCTGGCACTTGTTAAACAGTTTAAACATGAGTCGCCAGGTGAGTTAAAAATAATATTTTGAGTCGCCATGCGAGTCTATGCAGTCAAGTATATGTTTTACTTACCGAAGATGGCGACTGTCATGTGAGAAATATGTTGTTTTAAGCCAGACAACTCTTAAGTTGTAGCTTTAAGTTGAGTTTCAGCATCTTCCGCTCTTTTCAGAAGTGCGGATTTCTCAGTTTCCCAGGTGGCTCTTTCTCCATCAAAATTGGTCTTGATCTTCTCAATGTCTTCCAAGGGTGATTTTAGGCTTAATTCAGCCTTGGCACGTTCACTTTGTTGTGTCTCCAAGATTTTCTTTAAATCAGCGATGTTTGACTCGCCCAAGCTCAAAGCTTCCTGTCAAGGGTCACAAGCAATAATAATGTTCAAATAAGTTTTAAGGTGATTGAATTCAACAATGGTATTTAAGTCCCAATCACATTGCAAGAAATATACTTGGCACTTGGTGCTAATGTACGATGAAAATTTTAACTTGGCGATACAGAAGACCGGCTCATCTTTGAAAGATAAGCCGGCCCTTGGGGGCTACAAGTGACTTATCAAGTTCATCATTTTAAAAGACCCGACTCATATTAGAAAGATAAGCCGGCCCTTGGCGGCTACACTTTGGAAATTTTTGTAAAGTCTCAAGCATACTCAATGTCATTCCTATCCTTAAGACTTGGGGGCTATATGGGTATATATATGCATGCTTGAAAGGGGTTAAAGGCATTCATACCTCATACTTTTGTTTCATAAAATTGACTAAGCCAGCCTCCATGTCGTGATTTGCATGAAGGTGGCTTAAGTAGCCCGCGTGCAACTCCCCTGCGCTGAGTAAAGAATAGCTTTACAGATCCAGTTTGGGCTTGTCTTTCTCCAACAAAGGTAGTTCTTCCTTATCCGAGTGCTTGGCTAACACTCTAGACACTTTGGGCGCCTTAAAAGCTGACCCGGTGACAACAATATCATCAACATTGTCAGCAGGACGGCTCTTGTCAGTTGATTTGGCAGGAGGAGGAAGCTTAGGACTTGGCGGGTCAAGGCTATCTGCTGGGTTAGCGTCAGTATCCATGGCCTCAGAAGGTGATGCCGCAGTTTGTGGAGGCAAGTCATTTGGCTGGCCGGCAGGGTCCTCAGGGTTTTGGATTGGGACCTCAGGGGTCTCCAGCGTCTGCTTCTCCATCTCAAAAGCTTCAGGAGCCTTGGAAGAGCCGCCCACCTTTAGCTTTTTGCCAGTTTTGGCCTTGACCCTGTGACAAGAGTATACGAGCTTATGAATATATCAGAACAAGTTTTTATCAAAAAATGAAAATACATACCCTTGGGAAACAACAAAGCAGGAAGCCGTGTTCCAGTTGAGTCACCAGATGATGGAGGCATTCCCTGATAGTTTGAGTCAGAAGGATTAAGAGGTTGACGCATGAGACTGGCTTGTGGAAGGGATAGAGTCAGGCTATGAGGCAGCTCATTGCGACGTTCCCAAGGAGTCGACGTGTTGGATAAGCCGGCCAGGAGATCTTCAGTGCCGCCACTCTGGGTCTGGCACCTAGACTCATGCTGCTGCTTTTTCAAAAGAAAATTGGGGGTCCAAATAAGCATGTGGGGAGAAAAACTTACTTTCTGGACGACCCATTGTGTATTCTTTCTCGACAAGGGTTCTGAGTCGGAGGAGATAGGAATTACCTATTCTGCATTGGCCTGGCTTGTCTCCACTTTGCCCTGAGAGGAACATGATACGTCTCCAACGTATCCATAATTTTTTATTGTTCCATGCCATTATATTATCTGTTTTGGATTTTTCATAGGCATTAATATGATATTTTATATTACTTTTGGGACTAACCTATTAACCTAGAGCCCAGTGTCAGTTCCTGTTTTTTCCCTGTTTTTGAGTTTCGTAGAAAAGGAATGGCAAACGGAGTTCAAACGGAATAAAACCTTCGCGATGATTTTTCTTGGACCAGAAGACAACCATAAGACTTGGAGATGAAGTCAGAAGAGCCACGAGGCGTCCACAGGGACGGAGGGTGCACCCGTGGGGGTAGGGCGCGCTCCCCACCCTTGTGGGCCCCTCGTGCACGCCCTAACCTAATTATTTTTTTTGACAGAAAGACTGTAAGGGAACCCCTTACAGTATAATTGGTGCAACAAACCCAAATCGCAAGTACCATGCCTTGAACCTGGGTGGGTGAGAAGGCATCAGCCCCTTCCCACCCTAACCTAATTCTTGCACCTATATATTCCCAAACCAATAGAGGCATCCACGAAAACACTTTTCCACCGCCACAACCCTCTGTACCCGTGAGATCCCATCTAGGGACCTTTTCCGGCACCCTACCAGAGGGGGATTCGATCACGGAGGGCTTCTACATCAACTTTCACTACAAAAAAAAGACACTTCCGTGATGATACGTGTTTGTCACAGTAGGTCACGTTTTCTGTCATGCATGTACATCAATGACAATTTTATGACGGAATCAAGATAGCCATACCTGTGTTGTCGTAGAAGTGTTCCATGACATTACCAAAATTATCATCACAGAAGTGTCCACTTCCATGGCGATAAATCGCGCGTCATGGAAGTGCTTTCATCAAGGGTGACCGACACGTGGCATCCACCGTAACGGAACGCCGTTAAGCTATCGGGTCTAGTTTTGGATCTGATAACCCGCTAACAGCCCGGACCAATGAGGATTTTCCACCTGTAAAATTCTCATTGGCTGGAGGAAACACGTGTTGGCTAACCGTTGAGACAGATGTCATCCATTCATTGGACAGGAGGCGCCTATGATAGGTCGACACGTGGCACGGCCCAACAGTGGCCCATTCTGGTGAAAAAGGCCGGCCCAGTAAAAATTAGCAGGCTGTCCCATATAAGGCCTACTTGTGTCAGGTCCATTTAAGCCCATGGCCCATACGAGATGTGCCAATTCGGCCCGTCAACGGCCGTTGAAGATTTGACACCATTGCAGCCCATCGTCAGTTCGAGCCCGTTAACAGCCTGCTATATATTTGGGCTCGATATCGGCCCGATGTGATTTCGGTCTGTTAAAGGCCCATTCAGGGGATGGGCCAATTTTTAGGATGTACATATTTCGGCCTTTTAGCGACCCATTTAAGTGTTGGGACAATTTCCGGCCCGGTGTGTCTTTCAGCCCGTTGACGGCCCATAAATGAGTTGGGCCATTTGTAGTCGGACCTTAGTTTTGGCCTTTTAGCGACCCATTTAAATGTTGGGCCAATTCCCGGCCCAGTGTGTCTTTCAGCCTGTTGACGGCCCATAAATGGTTGGGATTTTTACATCTGTGCCCCTGGTTCCTTAGCTCTACTCATTCATCCCCGCGCTCTTAACTTTTGCTCAATTTTCTCCACTCCCTTGCCAGAAACCCTCATAATTGGGCACAACGGACGTCGCCGTCGGGTTAAAGGCTTGACCGTTAACTCTGACTAGTGGGGCCATGTTGGACTGTGTTGTCCGTTCGACCTGACAAGTGGGGACACGTTGGGTGGTGTCGTTGTTCGACCATTGGGTCATGGTTTCGTTGGGCCGTTCCTCGCATTAAATGTCTGCGCGCGCCGCCAGGACAGAAGCCTGCTATGCATGCACCCAGCAAACCCTCCCTGCATGCGTCGATCGAGCCGGCTTGCGCTGATGCCACGATCCCACGATGCGTCGACCGAGCCTGCATGCGCCGATGCGTCCGCCATGATGCACTAATCGAGCAGCTTTCTTGCACGCCAGCCGCCACGGATGCAGCTGTCGGCGTTCTGGGAACGGGGGTCCCCAGACTTACCTGCCTGCGGCTTGCGGCGTGGCTCGGAGGAGGCCCAGCATGGCCCATCTTCATCAACGCAAGCTCAAGACCCTCGCGAGGGGCCAATCCTCGCGGGGCGGACGACAAGGAGCTTCCTCAGGCACGGCCTCGTCGGGGCTGGCTCATGAGGAGGCGGAGAGTTCAAGGCGAGGTACCTCGCGAGGTGCCCATGACGCATAACCATGACGACCAAGAGGCGCCCGATCGAGGCGCCAGCCAGCCAGCGTCCTCCTTTCCTCTTTGGTGCAAAGGGAGCAAGCGCAGACGAGAGCATCAAGCAAAGGCATACTGCTTGGTGCAACAAGACCAAGACCAGCCCAATTTGGAAGGAGTCATTGTGGAGCCCAAGCGAGCGTCATCACCAGAGCCTTTGGCGGCGAAGACCAACTTTAGTCGAGGATAAGTGTACCTTTGTTCCCCTTCAAAATGGCCAATTGTTGGCGCCCTTCCCGCTCAATATTTGGGAAGAGGCCCAGGGCCTTCGCCTATAAATAGGAGTAGCCACACCCAGAGCTAGAGGCATCTGGAGGAGCTAGAGCTGGACCGAGATCCGGAATCCTCATCAAGAAACCAGTAGCTAGAGCGACTGAGCACCACCTAGCAGCTCATCGCACCCGCCAAGAACAGACCCTCACGAGGCTTTTCTTCCTTGTATTGTTCCTCATCAGCCCAAGAGGCAATCCACCACACCACACACTGGAGTAGGGTATTACACCACAAAGGTGGCCTGAACCAGTATAAATCCCGTGTCTCTTGTGCTGTTCTGTTTAGTAGTTTAGGTCCCAGCGATTCAGCGAAGTGCGAGACGGTGGAGGGTTGGATCTCCGCGCGCAACCCAGTGTTCGAACCTCAAGGGTCTGCCGGAACCCGAAATCTGACATTTGGCGCGCCAGGTAGGGGTGCGCCGGAATTTCCCTTTCATCGCCTCGTTCTTCCCCGACCACCGCAACCATGTCCGACGGCCGTCGGGCCCACGCCGAGCGCCGAGCCGCCCTCGCCTCCCATGTCGCCCAGACAGCTCCCATCGGCGGGCGCCCTCGTCATTCCTCGTCACCTGCCGTCAACGCCGCCACCGGCCCGGCGGGGAACGAGCAGCAAGCATCGTCCCAGCACCCGTCCATGAGGCTGGACGGCCGCACCGCCACGCCTTCCCTCACCCCCGCTGGTTCTTAAATCACGCCTTGGCGCTGCCATGGAAACCGGGCTGCACTCATCGCGGCAAGCGAGCTCCTGCGCTACCGCCCGTCGGCAGCGTCTCTGAAGAATGGCTCGACCGAGTCGCCGAGCTTCGTCCGTCTTTGCGAGGCGCCCCCCGCACCGTCGTCTCGCTGCACCGCACCCGCCCGTCTTGAGCGATGAAGCTCGGGCCGCCTCGGCCGCCTCCTCCTCAAGAAGGCCCCCTGGCCCCAAAGCGCGCCACCTGGCGGAACCCGCTCCGCCGAGCGCCAGCTGCAAGAAATGAAACTGTCAAAGTTCCTCGCCCACAAGAAGCTGCCCGGCGCTCCCGCTCCGGCACGTCGGGACCTGTCTTTGCCCCGGCCATGGCGCGCAGGAGGCACGCAGGACCAAGCTCTCATCGTCCGAGGCCCCCCGCAGCCACAGCGGGCTGCCGCGCCTTCACCTCCGAGGCTGCGCGTCGCGTAGCCCGCCAAGTTCAAGCCGGACCTGCCTCCTTGCTCACGAGGGCACATCGACCCTACGGAGTTCCTCCGACTCTGAGTTGGGCATCGAGGATGCCAACGGGGATGAAAAGGTCATGGCGAACTGGTTTCCCATGGCGCTCAGGGCCAGAGCCCTTTTGGGCCGACTTCCGAGTACTCGCGACGGCCACCGGCCGTGGCGACATCGCCGAATCAAGCGAAGCCGGAAACCTGCGGAAGTACATCCAGCTTCAACAACGCCGCCTCAAGATCCCTAGGGTAGCGGAGGAGGCCATCATCTCTGCCTTCTCCGGACGGCGTCTGTGACGTCAAGATGAAGGAGGAGCTGGCGATGCATGAAGATCTGTGCATCTCCTTGGAGCTGTTCAACTTGGCGACCAAGTGCGCCAGGGCTGAGGAAGGGCGCCTCTCCATCCTCGAGCTGCCTGCCGCGGATCCCGAAGAAAAGAAGTCCAAGGCCAAGGACGTGAAGCGCAAAGGGGCCGCCGTACTTTGGCCGAACCAGACACCAAGCGAGGCAGAGATCAGCCCGAGTCCTCCAAGGGCAGTCGGTACTGCGTGTACCACGACCTCCACACCCACAACACCATTGAATGCCAAGAGCTCCGGGCCGTACGCGAAGGAAGAGTCGATAGACGCCCCGAGCGCAGCGACCGGTGCTACGGCCAAGGAGGAGGAAGGAATGCAGGACGCTGGGAAGACCGCGGCCCGCGCCAAGGGTGGCGCGACCAACCTCGCGAGGACCGTTGGCAAGACCCGCCTCGCGAGGGAGGCTGGAGGGATTAGCCTCACGAGGATCACCCGCGAGGAAAGCAGAGCCTCCCTCCACTGCCGCCGCCGCCAAGGAGAAATGAGGACCGTCATCGGGGCCGAAATTTGGGGGCTTCGAGGAACCGCGTCGCGATCGCTGCATCTGGGCGGAGCTCAAGCCCCACCCTCTCGGCGCATCTTCAGCGGTTCGCCGTGAAGTTAATGTCACGGTCCTCCCCAAGCTCGAGGCCACGTGCCCTCTCGGTGGTCGGCGTCGCCATCACGTTCAGCTCGGCGGATCAGCTCAAGTCTTGCGCCCACAGCCGGAGTTCTCGCGATGCTTTGTTCCCCAATCGTTAGCAACGTGCTGGTCACCAAGACCCTCATCGACGGCGGGGCAGGACTCAACGTCCTGTCCGTGGAAACATTCAACAATCTTCAAGTGCCTTACAGTCAGCTTCAGCCAACCAAGCCTTTCTCCGGAGTCATCGACGGCTCCACGATCCTGATTGGGCAGGTCCGCCTTCCTGTCACCTTCGGGGCTCGCGACAACTACCGCACCGAGCTCATCGACTTTGACGTCGCCCACATTCTCCTGCCGTACAACGCCATCCTCGGGTACCCGGCGCTGGCCAAATTCATGGCCGTAACCCACCACGGCTACAACGTCCTCAATATGCCAGGAAGCGGTGGGGTCATCACGGTGCCCTGTGAAGAGAGAGAGCGATGTGCTCCACAGAGCGAGCCTTTCAGGCCGCATCGCTAGAAGACCCAGACCATAGCAGCAGGAGGCCTCCCGAGGCCGCACCCAAGAAGAAGAAGACATCGGCCGGCCTGGCTCCTCAAGAGGTAGGCCCCTCAGGGCCCGCGCATGGCCAGGGGGAGCCTCCTTCCATCGCATAGGAAAGCGCGCCCGACACCCTCCTCAGGCCGGGCTCGAGGGCTCTCCCTTGGAGGGCCGCCGACCTCGCCAAGGTCACGAGGGAGGCGCTTGGGCACCACGTGGAGGCGTGCTTCGAAGCACGTTTCCCGCAAGCAGGAGCAAGTCAAGGAGGGCCGAGCCCTCATGAGTTCGTCAGCAAGTCCATTCAGGAGCTACAGGAGTCAAGGGTCATGAGGGGCAGCCGCCGCCTACCCGCTGTGGCCCCCCATCCAGGCGAGGATGGTGGGCTGCGCGTCTGCATCGACATACCAGGGCTCAACCGAGCCGCGTCTCAAGAGCGCCTCTGGCCCTCGCGAGTTGGACGTTGCGAGGGCCCGCCCACAGCTACGTGTGCATGACTCACGGCCTGCCAAACACGGCTGCTGCGCACCAGCACCTCATGAGGGCCATCCTGGAGGCTCGAGAGGTCAGGCACGCCACAACCCTGGCAGAGATGGAGATGGCCCCCGAGGAGCCGCCAGCGCCTCCGGAGCCTCCCGAGGCCCCCGGGCCTGGGGGCTCGTGAGGATCGGCTCCCGCAGCCCACTGGTCTGCTACACCAACACCCCTTCGTCCTCAACATCACCAGTGACATCTTTAAGTTTTATTCCGGTGGGGGCGCCTTAAGGGCCGCATTATTCCCGAACCGCGTGGGTCCGTCCTGCGGCATGTATCCCTTTTATTTCATGTCATTAGCCTATCCTGCTGGGGCGCCCTCGGCTGCATCATCCCCAAGCCGCTCGGGCCTGTCCCGTGACATGTATCCTTCTTACGTTTTCCTTAGGGTTATGCTCTCGCTCCATCATGCTTGTTATTTGGTGCCTTTTCTGGGTGACGGAATCTTGCACGTTAAAGGGGTGCACGAGCATCGCGACTTCGGGGCTCCTTCCGGCTCTCCGACCCTCAACCTCTGGTCTTGTCCATGGCATCACGACACTGGCTTGCCCGGTGACGGGTGAGACAAGCCAGAGCCGGGACCGAGGACATAGAGTTTCGTCACCTAGCCCGGCTTAGCGTTGAAGGGGGGTGCACGAGCATCGTGACTCGGGGCTCCTACCGGCTCTTCAGCCCTCACCCTCTGGTCTTGTCCATGGCATCGCGACTGGCTTGCCGGCGATGGCTGAGACCAGCCCGAGAGCCGGGACCGAGGGCGTGGAGTTGCTTGCATCGACCCGGCTTGTGCGTTAAAGGGGGGTGCACGAGCATCGCGGCTTAGGGCTCCCTACCGGCTCTCGGCCCTCACCCTCTGGTCTTGTCCATGGCATCCACGACACAGCTTGCCGCCGACGGTGAGACCAGCCCGAGAGTCGGGACCGAGGGCGTAGAGTTTCGTCATCTAACCCGGCTTGCAGCGTTAAAGGGGGTGCACGAGCATCGCGACTCAGTGGCTCCTACCGGCTCTCCGGCCCTCACCCTCTGGTCTTGTCCATGGCATCGCGACACTGGCTTGCCCGGCTGACGGCTGAGACCAGCCCGAGAGCCGGGACCAAGACGTGAAACACCGCGTCTGGCCAAATTTGCAGGAACACACTCGAAGATAAGGCCCAGAGCCAGGCACAACCCGCCTTGAGGTAGGGCCCCATGAGTCCTGCGCTGGCTCACGGGTGCCCAGATACACCTCGTCCAGCCCTACCGTGCCAGCCACGTGTCAGGGTGGGGTTGTATATGCCCCGGGGGCTCCTCCCGGAGGGGAGCCCCCTCCCACGTGCCAGTGGAAGCACCATGCTCCTTGGTGGCGACACCTTGCCGAGGAGCGGCTATGCCCGTCTGGGATCTTGAGCGCTATGCTCCGACTGGTGATAAACACTTGAGGGTGGCCTCGGGTCGCATCAACCTCGAGGAGCCCAGAGCTCGATGTCGGCCTCATCGCAACACCTCCCCTCGGGGCGCCGCATGTGGCCGGCTGAACCACGAGGTTGCGCCTGAGTCACGCCCAGACGCCGCCACCCAGCCAGTCCCCGGGCCTGGTTCGTCGCCGCAATCCTCCCGAGTGGAGCCAAATGCGAATGCCGTTTGAGCGTCAAGGGGTACTCCTGAGCATCGCGACTCAGGAGCCTAACTGGTCACGTAGCCCCTCACCCCTTAGTTCCAAAAGGCTAACGGCGGCTGAGGTATGCGCGGGGCCGGGCTCTGCCGGCGTAAAACATAAGCAAGTAGGAAGCATAAATTTCAAGGAATGCAAAAGCAAATATTACAGTCCACACTGTTATCGCAATACCAAATGCAAGTTTAAACGCCTCCCCGAGGCATGATACATGTGCAGGAATTAAAGGCAGGACAGGAGCCACAATGGAGTCACTTGTCGGCGGTGGAGCAGCGCGGAGTGGGTTCGCCTCATGGAGCAGCAGGGCCGGCAACGCCTCGCTTCGACTTGGTGCTGAAGGCCCGGAACTTCCCCAACAGAGCCTCCGCGCGACCCTTCACAGCCTCGGCGTGGCGGCTGCATGCTCGCCGCTTGCTGGCTCCGGCCAGGCTGTCCGGTCGGCCTTGGGATCGCTGAAAAGGTAGATGTGGGTGAGGATCCACGTCGGTCTGCGAAAGACAAGACACGCGCCTCGGCCTCGGCCATGGGGCCAAGGCCAAGGGAGACATCTTCAAGAGCGCGAACCAGGAAGGGAAGCAGCTTGGCGGGACCATCCTCGGCGCCGGCCAGCAGACTCTTCAGGCCGCTGTCGCAAAGCGTCTTCAGCAAAGAGCGAGCCTTCACCTCCATATCCATGAAGGCCACGCGATGTTCTGCAAGAACCCGTGCCTTGTCGTCGAGCTCGACCTTCCTCGCCTCCAGCTCCTGCTCCAACGCGCCTAGGCGGTCGCGGCGCTTCTTGAGCCTGGCCTCCCGGTCCTTCACGGCCGCCTCGCGAGCCTTCATGCTTTCCTCCTGCTCTGGCGGCGGGCCTCCTCGGCAAGCTGGTTCTGCAGGCCCTTCAGCTCGCTCTCCAGCGTCTCACAGCGACCTTGGATGCTGGCTGCCTCCCCCAGGGCAGCATCGCGGGCAATCTTCGCCTCACGGACAGCCTGCTTCTCCTCGTCGCAAGCCGTCGAGGCCTGGACCAGCGCCGCCCGAATCGAGGCATCGAAGCGAATCCAGCCAGAAGCCAACTCCAAACACCCAGCCATCAGACGGGAGTCGGCGCCCAGAAGATCCTGCCGCAGGCGGTCCAGTCCGGCGACGGTGCGATCCAGAACAACATTCGGAGGAGCAGCGGTCGGTGGAGTAGGAGGAGAGGACGGCTGTGTGACCACTGCGCCCTGAGGCGGAACCACGGCGCCACGGCAACAGTGGAGGCAGCGCCAAGCAAGGGCACCTCGGGAGTCGCCTAGGTCAAGGGGGTTGAGCTCGCCCAGGCCAGGCTCGGCCGAACCTCGCGAGGACGCCCGGCAGGAGAGGCACATGCGTCATGATCACCTTCTTTCTCGGGTAGAGGCACCGCCCGGTGAAGCCTCGGGAGCTCCCTTCAGCTTCTTCGCGCGGTGTCAGCCTAGCCAAGAGATACGGATATCAAGCCTCAGCGACAAAGCAAGGAATAAAACAAGAATCAAGCACTTACTGGTCGTCGCTGGTGGACTCGAGCAACCTCCGGCCATACTTGAAGCCCGAGAGCCGGCTGCAGGGGTCAGCTTCAAGGGGACCAGGAGTAGGAGGCGCGTCTGCGGATCGCCCGGGGCAGGCGGACCCGCGAGGACCAGCCCAGTCCGGTCCTTCTTGGGATCGAGGCGGACATCTGCCTCCTGCTCATCCTCATCCTCGTCGTCGTCACTCTGAGGGAGGCGGAGAGTGCGGGACCTGCGCCCGAAGGGAGCCCTTGACTCCGCCCCAGATCAACCCCTCTCCGGTTCTCTTTCCTCCACCTCTTATTTGGAGTCGGAAGAGGACACGTCCACCAGGTCCTCCAGAGCCTCCACGGGCACGGGCCCGTCCCCATTGAAGACAGGCATGGGCCCCACTACCTGCTCCCAATCCTCGCAAAGGAACAAGGGCGCGAGGGCGCCCTCCAGTCTCGCCAGGTCGCCCCCAACCAAGGACTAGAGGACCGTCGCCAGATCCTCGCCTGCCAGGACCACGGGACTCGAATGAGGCCTCCACATCGGAAGCGAAATCTTGTGAGCAGAGCCAATTGATGCTCGGGAACTCCCTCGGCAGCGATGCAGTCGGCTTGCTGCCCGCCACGCTGGCCGGCTTCAGATCTGCGTCCATCTTCTCCAGCACCAGCTTCGCGCGGGGATCCAGAAGCTCCACTCGGGACCAGTCGTCGGAGCTCTTGGGGTGCTCCGTGGGCAGGATCCACCAAGACCCACTTGCTCCTGAAGCCCTCAATCCGCTTCCCAGGGTTTGAAATGGCGATGGCTCCGCCGTATGCGACGAAGCTCACGCACGCGGAGGCGGAACCACGGGAGGTTCGGAGGGAGAATGGCGCAGCAAGGCCACCGAGGGCTTCACCCCAACATGGGCCTCACAATAGTAGGCGAAGATTGCCAGAAGCAGGACGGAGTTGGGATGGAGGTGCAGAGCTTGAATGTTGTAGTGGCGGAGGACGGAGAAGAAGAACTTCGAAAGGGAGGCACCAGACCAGCAATGATGGCGCTCACGAAGAACGGGTAGAAGGTACTCCCCGACCCTCGAGGCGGAGGAGCCGACCTTGAACACCTCCGTTCCGTTGGCGCCCTGCGCCTCCGCCATCCGGCGCACCGGCGAGCTCGCCTGACACATTTGGCGGTTCCAAGGCAGGAGAGTACCAAGCTCCGGCCGGGGCTTGGCGAGGCGCCATGACTGGCTAGGGCACGCAGGCGGAGTGGATCTGAAGGTCTTGCAAGCAGAGAGGAGAGGCGCAAGAAAGGGGATGTGAGAAGCAACTGGAGAAAGTAAAGGAGGCAAGGAAGATGTCGCTCTATTATCAACCCACGCGGTTGCAGAGGCGCACGCGTCCAATCAACCGCCACGCGGCGCCAAGGCCGCAGGCTGTTAGGGCCCGCGACGCTTCGCACTTGCCCTTTCGCCTCTCTGCTCGGCCAAGTTCGGGCAAGCCGTGGGTCCAGGGGCTACTGTCGGTGTTCTGGGAACGGGGGTCCCCAGACTTGCCTACCTGCGGCCTGCGGCGTGGCTCGGAGGAGGCCCAACACGGCCCATCTTCATCAACGCAAGCTCAAGACCCTCGCGAGGGGCCAAGCCTCGCGGGGTGGACGACAAGGAGCTTCCTCAGGCACGGCCTCGTTAGGCTGGCTCATGAGGAGGCGGAGAGTTCAAGGTAGGGTACCTCGAGGTGCCCATGGCATAACCATGGCGACCAAGAGGGCGCCCGGTCAGGCGCCCGGCCAGCAGCGTCCTCCTTTCCTCTTTGGTGCAAAGGGAGCAAGCGCGGCGAGCATCAAGCAAAGGCATCCGCTTGGTGCAACAAGACCAAGACCATCCCAACGGCTGGAAGGGAGTCATTGTGGAGACCAAGCGAGCGTCATCACCGAGCCTTTGGCGGCGAAGACCAACTTTAGTCGGGATAAGTGTACCGCTGTTCCCCTTCAAAATGGCCAATTGTTGGCGCCCTTCCCGCTCAATATTTGGGAAGAGGCCCAGGGCCTTCGCCTATAAATAGGAGTAGCCACACCCAGAGCTAGAGGCATCTGGAGGAGCTAGAGCTGGACCGAGATCCGGAATCCTCATCAAGAAACCAGTAGCTAGAGCAACTGAGCACCACCTAGCAGCTCATCGCACCCGCCAAGAATAGACCCTCACGAGGCTATTCTTCCTTGTATTGTTCCTCATCAGCCCAAGAGGCAATCCACCACACCACACACTGGAGTAGGGTATTACACCACAATGGTGGCCTGAACCAGTATAAGTCACGTGTCTCTTGTGCTGTTATGTTTAGTAGTTTAGGTCCCAGCGATTCGGCGAAGTGCGAGACGGTGGAGGGTTGGATCTCCGCGCACCCCAGTGTTCGAACCTCAAGGGTCTGCCGGAACCCGAAATCCGACAGCAGCGACGGTCACTGTCGCTGGTTCCTCTCTTCTAGCTAGGTGGCTACATATTTGTGGCTTGTGTAAAAAAAGAGCCACTCGCTTGCTTAGTTGTACTCATTCATCCCTACTAACAAAGCTTGCTTGCATGCACTAGGTGGTTACTAACAAGGGAAACCTACTAACAAGCCGAGCTCTCTAAGAAAATAATCAACAAATATGTAGTCCCAATATGTAGATAGGTCCAACAAGCCCGTAGCACGATCACATAGCTCAAACTAGGAAGAACTTCAGGATAGAATAGATAGAAAACTTAATAATATAATTTAAGAAAAGGGCCAACAAGCCCAAAGCAACTCCAACATAGTTCAATTACAACTTAACATAACATAGACTAAAAAAAGATAGAGGGTTTAGAACCCTAGCCGCCGCCTTCTCCACCTCGCTCCTCCTTCGGGCCCCCTATTCACTGCTCCTCAGGCGTTTTGATGGGAGTGCGGAAGAGTGTGCATGTCTTGTCATGATGGGGAAGATGTTGTTGTACTCCCTGAACCTATTATGGGTGGTGAAAGCGATGAACTTGGAGCCACACCAAAATACCCAGACGAGGAGGTAGAAGGCGTCGAATGTGTTGGTGAAGTGGGCAAGGAGAGAAACCACCACCCGGTTTTGGATGACCCCCTCGATGCGGAACATCGTTGGAGATCCCCTCAGGAGGTGGTGGTAGCCGGACGTGAGGAAGAACTGGGTGAAGTTCCTTGCCGTCCTCAGCCTTGATATCGCCCACACACGTGAGTGTCACGATCAGCGATACTGCCCGGTAGGGTAGAGCCTCTCCCGACACGGTGGGTGGGAAGCGGTAGGTTGGTCCGTGTCTTTGCATGGCTGAGAGATGTGCAGAAGATGAAGAAGGGGTCGAAGAGCAAGAAGGGCAGATGGATGAGGGATGGCAGAGGTAGAGGGTGGCTTAAATAGCCGTAGTGCTACGTGTTATTCGGCTGTGGCAATAACGGGGTCAAATGTGAAGTTAGTAGCCCGTTTTCAAACCCACCGACATCGAGGAGTGTACCGCAGCGTGGGAAACGGTGGTTTGAAAAGAAGAAAAAGAAGAAGCTAATTTCACGCGTGGGAATCCGTGGTCAAACCCTATATTATATGAACAAAAAGAGAAAAATTTTGAAGAGCTTGTGGCCATTTTGCATGATAAAAATAAATTTGGCCCATAAAAATTTGGTCATTTTGCATGATAAAAAGAGATAGAGGGCTTGTGGCCATTATACAAATGCAAAATGACCCATTTTTTAATAGTTTGTGGCCATTTTGCATGATAAAAATAAATCTAGCCCTTATAAATTTGGTCATTTGACATTTGTATAGAACAAAAATAACTAAATTTTCTATGCAATGTTAATTGTTCTGTAATTTCAAACAATGCAAAAAAAAATAGAGCCAACACGTTCACAAAAAATAGAGCCAGCACGTTCTAAAAAAAACGACGCGATTCGACGGCCCAACTAGAGCTCGGTTTCCTTTTGGGCCCAACACCACCGGGTTTTTTTTCCGCGGAGTCAGTGCTGGGCGAGCAGCCGAGCACAACCAACAGGATCGCCTCTCACGGATCGCCTGATGATCCAACAATGCAGAGCCGTCCTTGTGATACAATGGCCGGAACACCTGCGCAGCACCTTATGAATTCCTTCTAGAAGACCACATCTGAGGGCTGTCGCTTGGCGCCAGGGTATGATCGGACGACTGACGTTTGGAGCTAGGGTTAGGCGAAACCCGCGGGGTTTAGAGGGGTTTTGAGCTGGTCAACGGGTTTACGAAAGCTTTGACTGAGCATAACTAATTTAAAAAAATCAAAAAAATATGAAACCTTCGCCGTTCGTTGTTTCATAAGACACACTAACGAGGAAAAATACTAAACTTGGTCTAGGGTCATTTTCATGAAAAAACCCTAGCTGACACAATCGAGGTCAAATGAGCACCATTAATTTAAAAAATATATGAAACCCGCGCACAATGTTGTCTTATGTGACATGTTACCAACCAAAAATCGTAAACTTGTCTTTGGTCATTTTCATGAGAAAACCTTCACACATATGAGCTATCACCTACAAGATTTCATAGAGTTCAAGGAGATGAGGTAGGGTTACCTTCTGTTTTTAAAAAAATTACAAAAAATAAAAAAAATCACCAAATCTTTATTTCAAAGTGAATAAGAAGGATCTGAACTTTGTTTTACATTTTCATATTTTAAACGTGTTTTTAATAGTTTTTATATTAAAGCATAGTTTTCAAAAGAAAATTAAAAATATGAAGATTAATTCAAAAAATAGTGTGACTTCGAATCTACACTATATAGATTGAATAGGTGTTAATACAAAACATTTGGCTCATTTATAGTAGGTCCAAAAAAACTTGATTGCAAATGGGCTGTTTACCCTAGCATGGGAGCTCATTTGGAGCATATTTCTCAAATTCAAATTTTTGTGACCTCCTCTAAATCACCTCAAATTTTGTACATGATCTCCTACACAAACATAGATAGTTTGACAACGTTTTATTTTTTGCATTTTCTTGAATTTACACAAACATACATAGATAATTTGCTGGTGGGAAAAAGCATGCATTTGATTTGATTAATAAACATGAGACAATTAACATGTGTGATCAGTGAAGCAACACTGAAACAACATGTGTGATCAGTGAAGCAACACTGAAGTGATCAGTGAAGCAACACTGAAACAACATGTTTGATCACTGCAGCACCTAAACTCTAGTTCACACCATCTAAACAGAACTAACCATACACCACAGGCAAATATAAGGACAGGCAAATATAGATATTGTAATACATTACTAGCATCACCATAGATTAAGTTCACACCATAAAATGCCACATTAAGTTTACCATAAGTAACCGGACCCTAAGTACCCAAAAGATTAAGATTCAGTTCACATCATCACACCATCACAGCATCATCACATCACCTCACGCCGAAGTCAGGGCCTTCATGAGCGCAGCATGCTGCCCCCTGATCACGTAGTCCTCCATGTGGATTGCTACATCCTCTGCATGAGACAGAAGGTGATCGAAGCGGCCATCCTTGGGCTTTGGCTTGGTGGTGCAGTAGGGGCAGTGCAACTTCTTGAACTTGCGGTTGTAGAAGGAAGCAACTCCCTTGGTCTTGACCTTCTGCACCTCCTTGGTTATGAAGGACGCGACGTTTCCCTTGTACACATCATCTCCAGAATCATACTGCACACGAATGAATTGCATTAATACATTATAGATTCATATACACCATGTCAAAGGAACTAAATGAACAAGGGATAGACTTACCTCATATTCAGAATCATCACTAAATGCCCCTAAATGCAGGTCGTAGTCGGCCAGCTTCGTCTTACTCCCCCCCCCCCCCCCAACCATCATCGTCCTGAATATACAATTACATCCATCACTAGTAGCCAATGGAAATTTTACATATGCACACATGACACATTGATCATAGGGCTAATATACTCCCAATATCAGAAATGTTTTAGAAGTGGGGGTTTTTTATTTCTGTGCCCCTTAGGTCAATGCATTCAAAAACCACATCCATCACTAGTATATCAATGTATTATATTTGTACACACATTGATCAAAAACCCCAATATGACATTCAAATAACACATTGATCATTGGTCATGCACACACATTGAAGAACAGAGCTAATATAACTACATATTGTGGACAAATTTATATACTAATGAATCAAATTTATATACTAATGAATCAAAAACCCCAATATGACAAATTTACACACATTGAGTCAAATTTATAACTTCTTAATCAATGGATTCCATTTGGGCATATGACATTCAAAACCCCAAGCTGAGTAGCATCCAAAAACAAATCTAATAGGGACCCAATCTAAGGCAACGAATCTGAGTAGCATTAAAAACCCCAATCTGTGAGCACTAAAAACAAATCTAATAAGCATCATAGCATTAAAAAACCCCAATCTGTTCACGACATCTAGCATTTTTGCAACGAATTTATCCAAATCCCAATCTAAAAACCCCAATCATTGCAGCACCTAAAATCAAGTTCACAACATAGCATTTTTGCAACGAATTTATCCAACAAACCCTAGTCCAAAAACCCCGTTCCCCAACCCATACCCTCTGAGAAAACCCCGGCCCATCTGTCAAACCAACTACTCTAACCATCTAAACTACCGTATGAATCACAATCTAACCAATGCAACTAGGGAGCAATTAATTCTACAAGCTAAGCAAGTGCAAATACCTCCTCCTCCACGGCAGGCGGCGCAACGGGGGCATCTGGATGGACTGCGCCGCTCGACGCCTTCACCTCCTGCAGCGATGAGGCTGAGCCCGCCACATCCGCAGAGGTTGCGAGTTTCCCCGCACCGTCGTGGATGCCGCCGACATCCACGGTCACCACGCCTCGACCCTGTAGCTCCACCACATCTCCGGCCTCTACGCCGGCGTCACCACAAGCGTAGGTCATCTGACAGATGGAGGTGATGAAGGTGAGGAATAGGATGCGGTGGGGGAGAGCGAGACGGTGCGGTGGAGGCAGTGGAGGAGAGCGAGACGACACCGGTGGGGGAGAGGAAGGCGATCTGGCGGGGAGGGATTTGGGGGAAAATGGTAGGGGCGATGGAGGTGGTTTCCCTCTTTATATGATGGGACGTTTCGGGCATGTCCATGGACACGTGCTACCCCACGACCGCGGTCTCGCATGCGCCCACGTATACGCGGCCCCATTCATCACCTAACGGTCAAAGGAATTGACCCGACGGCAACGTCCGTTATAACTTGTTCTGAGGGTTTCGAGCAAGGAAGTGGGGAGAAGTGAGCAAAAGTTAACAGAGTGGGGATGAATGAGTAGAGCTAAGGAACCAGGGGCACAGAAATGAAAATCCCTCAATGATTTGGGCCATTTGTAATCGGACCTGAGTTTTGGCCTTTTAACGGCCCATGCTCTTCATGGTCCAATACCAGCCCGGTTTTTCTTTCGGTCTGCTAAAGGCCCACAACACAGTTGGGCCATTTACAGTATGAACCGACTTTCGGCCTCTTAGCGGCCCATGCTCTTCATGGTCCAGTACGAGCCCGCTGTCTCTTTCGGCCTGCTAAAGGCCCACAGTATAGTTGGGCCATATGTAGGCCGACCTTAGTAACGGCCTGTTAACGGCCCATGAAATCAAATGGGCCCACCTGTTGCCCGCTTCTATGTCGGCCTGTTAATGACCCGGGAGGTAAGAGGGCCGACCATTAACTTTTTGCCTGGTAACGGCCCATTAACTTAATGGGCCCACTAAAGTTCGTACATGTCTTTAGGCCCAATTAGATAATTTGAGCCCATACGACGAGCAATTATGCACAGGGCCAAAACCGATCAAGCAAAGGTACGGCATACAGGAAAAAATGTTGCGCATCCAGCATATATTACAGGAAATTACATCCACTGGGCAATCAAAGATTGATGCCAGTGCAAATAAATGAACAGAACATAACGATCTACAATGTCACAATCTGCAACCTCAGCGCGGATGAAACCCATAAGCATGTGGGGAATTTCTTGCTGCTTTGCTACACTGTCCCTGAAAACATTGATCAGTTGTTGTTGCGCACGAATGTGCACCTCTGATTCCTCCACCATTTCCATCATTGCTTCAGCCATTAATTGGTTCACAAACATACATTTTTTCTGTTGCATTCAAGGCGGAGAAGCTGAGCAGTCGGAAAGGCGGTTTTGGCAGGCTTGTATTATTGATAGTGGAGAGTGTCTTTACCACTGCATCATAACATAAATTAGGAGGGGAACCAAATAGATTAATCAATAGTTATTGCCATATTACCTGGCCTAGATTTATTGGAAAGAAACAATGGGGCTGCCTTGCTGTTTTCAGAGTTTGTCTTCTTAGCTTCAGCAGCCTGCACCAAATTAACACACTAGCATTGCTATCATTGGCCAGGTCAGATAATAGGAAAGCAATACTAACACAACGAACGTTTGGGCAACTAGACCCCACCAGCCTACACCAAATTAACACAATGTGGCACAGCTATCATCAGCCAGGTAAGGTAATATGAAAGCAACATTGACACAATGAATGAATGAATGAATGGGCAACAAAGCAGCACTACTATTCAGTAATGTGCATGATATGAGATAGTAAACTCATGCAGCTCAGTATGCAAAAGTACCAGGCAGTTATCCTTACAAAAATCAACATTGTCACCTATAATTATACATTTTGCTACAACTAAATTTAAATCAGATAAAGGTTGGATTCATGACGATTAGAAAAATACATGTTGATGTAAAAATATAGTGATATTCAACAGGTACTTACATCAGCATAGAAGGACAGAGAATTCCCGCAAGATAGTTTCCTCGAGTACGATCCCAGTGCAGAAAGTCTTCTATCATTTAGGCTTATTTTCTAAAAGAGAGATGGGTAAGAAACATGTAGAAAATATGATCAGAATGCTATAAAATTTCATGATGCAAGGATCCGCACACGCTTCTTAGAATGGAGTTGACAAATTTTTGCTGGACTGGAGCGGACTAGTTCTTTGGCCACTGGAATCTGCTTATTATCAGTGGGAGTTGAGTTTCTACGTCACAGAGCGATATCTATGAAAACTGGAGTTGGTTTATTATCTCCTGGCGTTTGGATCTTTTGCAAAGACCTGGTTTGTAACCCTTCAGATTCTAACATAGACGTCTTCCCCTTGCATGCCTTATATAGAAGAATGGTGCTTCAATTATAAAACATGCTACAACAGAGATGGAATAGGTACTGAAGAATAGAAAGGCATGACATATTGACATGTATTCCCTCCATTCAGAGATAAATGGATGGGTCTATGCGTATTTCAGTTCTAGATACATCTAGTTTTATCCATTTCTGCGACATGTAATCCGGACAGAGGGAGTATGATGTAAGAGGGATACAATAGGACAACAGTGTAAAAAAACACTACTTGAATGTAAAACTGTATGCTAGCGGAATACATACAGAAAAACACTAAGGCAACATATGTGTGTATGATTGGGAAACTAAGATGGCATTGCAAGAGACCACTAGAACAACACTTCAATGTAAAAAAACATGGTATGGTAGACAGATGGAGTACATACTGATGAATAACAATGCATAAGATATTGAGAATCGTGATGTCCAAACTAAGTATATGGCATTGCGATAGAGTAGAATGACACTACTTGAATCTGAAAACATGTTATCATTAATGGAATAGGTACTGAAAAACAGGAATGCATGCCATATTTACATGCATGATCAGCAGGCTAAGCACAAGGCGTTGTAACAGAGTAGATGCACTCCAGGACATTATATGCATGATGTACCCATATCAAGGGCCAAGTTGGAGCAAGGACCTTATGGGGTGAATAGGATTCATCATCTTTCTGCAAGTCTTGTGAAGAACTGCCTTTACATGTTCCATCATGTTTGGTATCATTGACGTCAAGTTTGTTGGCCGATACATTGCTCCGTGAGGTTCTTGTAGATAAATCAGTGTGTGCAATTATACCTGACATGCATGGAAGAAAACTAGTAGTTAGATTTATGTAATGAGTGCATGTAGGAGACGACATAAATAGTAGGACTAGGGTTAACTAGCAGCAACAGTCTCAAAAACTAAAGGGAGAACACAGATGAAAGATACAGAATATGTATCGTTTGTACTCGAGATTAACTAGATGGCACACAAAAGTATTAAGGAACAACATAGGTTATACTAGAAGTGGTATAATACTATAATCACCAACCTGTGGGATATCATTGGCTGATGGATGATAACTGTGGAACAACGTTACCTAAAGAACAAGTCTCTTAGCTGAACTATGGAACATCATTAACTCCTGAACAAGACCCGTAAGAGATCAGCATGAATATTCAGTGAAATGTGACAAATCTATTTTCAATGCTTAGATGGATAACAAAGCCATAAATGTTACACACAAGTAAGATGAGGGTACAACCTATCTGGCCGCCATCCATTGGAGTGAGCATCATGTGCTGACTTGTCGATGGCCTTGCAGTTGTTGTGGTTGTCCATGTTGGACACGCGCATTCGATGCACGGAACTGTTGAGTGGGGACTATAGCTCCCTTCTGGTGCATGCTTCCCTTGTTGGAGCAGCTGCGGTGAGTCGGAAGACGGTGTGGCTGAAGATGCAGAAAACGCGTAATGTTAAGAACGACACATCTCTCTGATCTGAAGAAATACCCTAAGTGATCAACAGCAAGGTACGAGAGTGGTCACACGTCTGTTGACTGAAGACTCAATTGGGGTCACACGATTTTATTTTATTTTGGTACTGTCCGATCTACGCCGGATGGCTTGATGGCCGTCTTGTGCGTCCCAGCTGACACTGTTCAGAATCTTCACCGAAGAGCCAGCGACCACCGGCAGAGCAGCATGCCTCTGCCGTCTGCGGCACCGACCAAAACCCCGCTCCCTGCCCCACTGCACTGCCGTGGTTGCACCGCCCCCAGGCCAATCCACAAAGACTCGCCGTCATCCAGATCCGGCGGCGGCAGTACCTTCAACCCACGCAACTCTGAGATAGCCATCTAAGCGCTGCTTCCGAGGCGAACTTGCGCCCCCGCTCCCTTATGTTAGACACCAGCCAATCGGCAGACTAGGTGCTCCGCCGGCTCGAGGGGTGCTACTTCCCATTGGGAATCGGTTGGCCCAGAATAAAAATTCAGACAATTGGCGCCTAAATAAAGTGATTTGAGATGAGGGTGCGACCTATCTGGCGGCCCGATGAAGTAGGCAGATCCAGCTGCCTAGTCGGTGAGGCCGGCGCGGTTGCGGTGGCTACCAGTGGCAGGGAAGTAGAGATTTCGCGATGGTCGACAGCTACGGGGAAGCAACACCGGGGCTCTGGACGGGTCCAAAGTTGGAGCCGCTTCGGCGACGTGAACAACAGCAGGGGCAAGTCAGCTCTGTTACGGTTCACGCGGCCGTCGTCGAGGCAGCTCCAGCAGCACGGAGTAAGAGGCACACGGCCTAGTGCACGACGGCAAATGGTCAGCGTCTCCGAGATTAGAGAGGAGGGCGGCTGTGAATTTGGTGCGGTGGGGGCGCCATGGAGGAGGGGCTGAGGTTTCGCGGCTCGGGAGAAGGGAGCTTCCGGGGAGAAGGTGATTTGATGCCCACGAGGTATGAATGGCGAATTGGGAGGGGGAACCATGTCTTACAGACACATTTTCTGAAATGTGGGGCGGGGGGTTTATAGTTCTACCCCTTCATTTAGGCTTCTCGGCTTGGGTCTGTGTACTGTGGGTCGGGGATAGTAGAGTAACTTTGCTTCTCCCAAATAGTGGGCGCGAGCGATTTTGGGCGAGGAGGGCGTGTTTTGAAATATACTGGGCGCGAGCAATTTCGGGCGAGGAAGGCGTGTTTTGAAATATACTGGGAGCGAGCGATTTCGGGTGAGGAGGGCGTGTTTTGAAGTATAGTGGGCGCGAGCGATTTCAAGCGAGGAGAGCATGTTTTGAAATAATGAGCGCGAGCTATTTCGGGCGAGGAGAGGGTGTTTTTCTGACCATGGTTTATGAATTATTTGGCACATGTCATTTTGGCCGAGGAGAAGGCGCGCTTGGATGAAGTTATGAACCTACCCTCGATGTACAGCGGGCCAATTGATGTGTGTCCCACATAGGCCGGTAATTTCGCATCTCCCATTTATTTTCTCGGGTGAATTCCACCGAGCAGAGGGTGTTTAAAGGTTTGTTCAAATTTTGGGAGAACGAGCATCCACGTCTACCTTACCAAGTCGATTTGAATCAAATTTTGAAATATTATCTTGCCACTTCTTTTTTAGATGGAGAGATGATGCTCGGGAGTAATGTGCTTTTACATGCTCGTTGCTAGCGATTTACTATATGACAAATAGTTGACCCACTCAAAAGCGGGAATCAAACCCAAAATGAAATATCTCGATCAATGAAATAGCTCGTTCACCAGGTCAAAATAGTGAACTAAATCCAAAATTAAACACCTTAATCGAGTAGCATGTTGTACAGTATTATAGTACTCCATGAACATGTTGAGAGTCAAATTAATGAACTTGTTTGATATACGCATATCTTCGTTCATGTATGGATTGCAGACAACATGTTCTCCAATTTAAATATTTGAATGCAAGTTTATATTGAAACATGGTTTATATCAGTCTTTGATGCATAAAACGCGACCTCTCCCTCTCCCGGACTCCTGCTCTCTCTCTCTATCTATCTATCTCTCTCTCTCTCTCTCTCTCTCTCTCTCTCTCTCTCTCTCTCTCTCTCTCTTGCCGACAATCTTCAATTCGATCGCACGCATCCAACACACAAACCTTGTTGGTCCCTCTCTGTCTCTCTCCGTCTCTCTCTCTCTCTCTCTCTCTCTTTGTGTCTGTGTGGGGTGGGTCTTTCTATTTCGCATGCATATATACTCCATCTATAGGTCTCTCTCGCACACTATGTATGATTTTCTAGTCCAAGATAAATATCTTGGGTGCACTCATTGTACGCACACAAATTCCTTGGCTCGTTGCCCGTAACTCTCTCACGCACCACTCTGTCATCTCGGGACTCTTCCCTCTCTCTCTCTTTCTCTCTCTCTCTCTCAAACTCTCCATCTAGCTGGGTCACACATAAACATGCATATCTCACTCGCACTCGATAGACCTATCTAAAACTTTATCTCTCTCCCCCATTCTCTCTCCATCTCACACGCACACACACACAATCTCATGCCTAGCCAAGTATGATGGCATCTCACTCAAATGTAGGCACACGCAGTCCCCCTACCCCTGTATGTATATGACTAGCTAATCTTAGTCTCCATCAAAAACATGTGCATGGTCTATCTCGATTTCTCTCCGGGCATCTTTCTATCTCCCACGCACCTCCCTCGATCTCCCACCCATATAAGTCCCCTCACGATCTCGAGGAGATCTCTCTATCACAAACACACCCTCTCTCCCTCCCATGCGTCCATGTTCTCCATGTGTCCCTCTCGGCCTCTGTTCCTTGTTGGCCAGACCTCTATTGGACATGTGCTATAGGGGTGTCTCTCTCCGTTCAAAAAAATCACGCACTAGCTATCTTTGTGTATCTCCTCACCTCGTGTCGGTGTACTAGAGTAGGGGTACCCTAGTATCCCGTACTCGTGCACGGACAGTTGCAGCACCCCGCAGCAGGGTTTGCCTGGTCACCGCCAAGATCCTCCGTGGCTCCTTTGGAGCCATTCAAGAACAAAGTATTTGACTAAGAAGACAAGGCCCCGGCAAGAGGAGCTTGCCGGGAAGGCCACTCAAGGCATGCAGAAGACAAGGCCCCGGCAAGAGGAGCTTGCCGGGAAGGCTCGGAGCGCGACAAGCCTCCGGACGCGACAAGGATCCAGCCGCGGCAAGGTGCTTGCCGCGGCAAGCAACCTCTCTCCATCTCCGCTCCAGCTCATACAACAACGTGTCTCCATGGGACCATTCCATGCGCCCGCGTGTCAGAAAACTGTGCAGCCGGCGGAGGAAGCGGCGACAAGCGGCGCCGACAAGCTTGCCATCGTGGCGGCGGTGGCGCACTGACGGTCTCTGTTGCCTTTGTTTAGGCGACACAGACGGGCATTTATCGCTTTTGTCCCTTGCCGTCAGAGTTAGGTATTTTTACCTTTATTACCTTTGTTCAAGTAGGTGTACCAACTTCTGTTTTTACATTTGTACCCTCATCTATGTTGCCACCTGTCGGAGACCCCTTGAGCATATAAAAGGAGGCCCATGCGCAACGTAGAGGGGGTTCGATTCGTGCGACTCATTCGAGGACCGTAGACACACACGCTAGATTTTGTAACCCTCATCGCTCCCTAGCAAGAACACAATACATCAAACAAGCAGCAGTAGGAGTTTTATCTCTCCGGAGAGCTCCGAAGCTGGGTAAACTGCTCGTGTGCCTCGCCTCGATCCGCTCTTCGTGCGATCTCCGCCCCCCTCCGAACCACAAGGGGCCTGGTCCGCCGGCCCCATAGGTGTTCGTGGGTACGATCAGCCTCCCCGACATCTTTGGCGCACCAGGTAGGGGGCTTCGAGGCTGCGTGAATCTGATCCGGCGTTCACGCGAGCAGCGTCTTCATCATCCTCAACATTTTCCTCAGCATGCCACCGAAGAAGAAGGCTTCGGCGGCAGCAGAGCCGTCCGCGTCGTACCCACCATCACCGCAGCAAACGGGTGGTGGGACAGACGCCGGCGGAGGAACGGGCGCCGACGAAGGTGTTCGTGACGTTGCCAAGTCCAAGGACAAGGCCCCGCAAACCTCGGCGTCCGCGCATCCCCCGCGCCCATCTCAGGAGATGCGGGACCAACAACGTCATGGCGTTCACAATGCCATACGTTCGTTGGATCGAGACCCTCAAGACCAGCATGCGCGCCACACATCGCTTACGCGAGTGAGATCTGATGCGCTGGACGGGGTGCTGCTCCTTCTAACATAGTTAGAAGTCCGAGCATATCCCGCTCCTCGCACCTTTCCCCAATGCCACCCACTACTCCAGCAGAAGCTCTGGCAAGAGCTCAACTGCTCCTCGACTACCCTCCAACGGCCGACAAGGTCGACGAATGGAGGGCCACAATCCAGAGCCTCATCGGCTTTGCCAGCAGCGGCAGCTCGCGGCAACCAACGCCATCATTGCCGCGGCAAGACAACAAAACGCGAGCGGTGGCGGCAGACTGTCGGAGGTGCAACTACCATGCACTCTCCGCCCCAAAGGCCGAGATCGCCGACTCACGAGATCCACCTCGACAGCGACTCCACCGCGTCGCCGGATCCATGAGCTTCGCCCGCGATCAGCGCCAAGTTCTTCATGGCGACAACAAGAGGACGCTCGAACTTCGCATCGGCGTCGGAGAGAAGCGCGGCGTCGATCCGACAAGCGCGCTGGGCCCTCTGTTGACATCGCGCCGCCGGAGGAGCGAGCGACTTGCCGTCTGTGATGGGGTTGCCCTGCGTTCACTCGTGAGCTGCGGCAAGTCCGGGGCCCAGCCGGAAAAACTTCAAACCAGATGTGCCGGAGAAGTATGATGGCAGGGCGCATCCGTCGAGTTCCTCAGCATCTACACCATCGCGGTGCAAGCTGCGAGGGGACGGGACGACAAGATCCTCGCCAACTACTTCCCGCTCGTGCTCAAGCCCAACGTCAGATCTTGGCTCATGCACTTGCCGGACAGCTCCATATCCTCTTGGGCAGATCTATGCCATCAGTTTGTTGGCGCCTTCACAGGTGGACACAAACCTCATGGCCAAGAAAGTGACCTTCATCTGCTCGCTCAGAAGGAAGGAGAGTCCCTGCGCAAGTTCATTCAAAGATTCAGCCGTGTGCACTACAACATCCCAGATGTCCACCCTGCCGTGGTGATCAGCGCGTTTCATCGAAGCGTGCGGAACCGCGAGATGAGGGAGGAGATGGCGATGTGCAAAGTCAAGGACGTCGATGAGCTGTCGCCTTGGGCGACAAGTGTGCCTGTGAGGAAGGAAGGAGACTCGAGAGAGAATGCGAAGCAGGATCGACGGTGAGGAGACCGCCCCGACATAGAAGGGCCTGCGGCGAGTCTACAGGAAGAAGTAATTCAGAGAAGTGTTAGCTGTTGAGCAGTCCGGCAACGGAGGTGGCGACAAGAATGCCAAGGCTGGTGGCTCCGGCAAGGAGGTTGCCGCTGGCACCAACCACCAGCCTGTGGCGGCCGCCGACAAGCAGGACGGCTCCGGCAAGCAGTACTGCAAGATCCACCGCACCAAGGGCCACGACCTCCAGAGCTGTAAGAAGGTCGAGCAGCTTGTCGAACAGCAGAGGGCTGAGTACGAGCGGCGCGACAAGGAGAAAGCCCAGGAAGGTGCTGGGGAGCAAGCAAGAAACGTCCCGGCCGGGGGAGGGCCAGACAAGGCCAAGCAGCGGCAAGGAGATAGACCTCCCGAGGCCGCGACAAGGATGAAGATGATGACGACAGACGAAGATATCGAAGGCAGCGGCCGATGAGCAGGAGTTTGAGAAAGCCACGGAGGTCCTCTGCGTTGTGGAGGTGCTTCACCGCATACCTCCACCGCCAACTCAAGCAATGGATGCGGGAGGTCAATGCAGCGGAACCATCCGTAGAGTCAGGCAAGCCTCTGAAGTGGTCCAGCACGCCTATCGTCTTTGATATTGAGGACCACCCTGATCGCATAACTGCGGTCGGGTGCTTGCCGATGTTGGTCTCTCCAACCATCCGCAACCTCAAGGTCACCAAGATGCTAGTTGATGGCGGGGCCGGCTTGAATCTAATCTCCTCCGCGGTGCTCGAAGCTTCAAATCCACGACAATGAGCTCGAAGAGACTGGCACTTTCAAGGAATCAATCCGAGAAGGAGCAAGCGAAGGGGAAGATTATGTTGCCGGTAACATTTGGCGTGAGCTGAACTTTAGGACTGAGAGGGTCACATTCGACGTTGCCGATTTCCCATTGCCTTACAATGGGATACTTGGCCGCCCAAATCGACTCGCCAAGTTCATGGCAGCCTCTCACTCGCCTACAACTTACTCAAGATGCCAGGCCCGATAAGTGTCATCTCTGTCCATGGCGACAAGAAGGATGCCCTTATCTGTGCCGACAAGATCTACCGGGATGCAGCAGCTGACAGATTGCGGACACTTGCATTTGAAGCTCCGGGGAAGAAGACCAAGTCCAAGTCCGGCAAGAGCTCTGATGCCCACTCCGGCAAGCGCACCTCTTCGGAGTGCTGCGCTACCGTCGAGGACACACCATCGAGCTCCACCGGCAAGTGCAAGAAGAAGAAGGTAGCTCCGCCAAAGACCAAGGAGGTGCCCGCCAAGGAAGGGCAACCTGGTGGTACCTTCACCATCGATTGCCTCTCTCGACCCTAAATAGGAAGGCGCTCGTTGCTTTCTGCGGGCGAATGTCGGCGTGTTTGCATGGCAACCTTCGATATCCCCAGTGTTCCCAAGAAAGTGATTGAGCACCGCTTGGCCGTTTGTCCTCATGCACGGCCCGTCAAGCAAAAAAGTCGAGGAAGCAAGCGGTGGGCGCCAAGAATTCATAGCGAAGAGATCAAGAAACCGGAAGCGGCGGGCCTTGTCGGAGGAGTGCTCCATCCCTCGTGGTTGGCCAATCCACGTAGTCGCGCAAAGCAAATGGGAAATGGAGACTTTGTATTGACTTCACGGATGTTAATAAAGCTTATCCCAAAGACCTGTTTCCCTTGCCGCGCATTGACCAGATTGTTGACTCCACGGCTGGATGTGATTTGCTTTCATTTCTTGATGCATACTCAGGATATCATCAGATCTTCATGGCAGAAGAAGATGAGGAAAAGACCGCATTCATTACACCATGTGGCACATACTGTTTCATACGGATGCCTTTCGGTTTGAAGAATGCTGGTTCAACGTTTGCAAGAGTATTCCATGATGCTTTTGAGTCACAAATGCACAGAAATGTAGAAGCCTACATGGATGACAAAGTGGTCAAAAGCAAGGATAAAGCAACTCTGGTTCAAGATTTGGACGAGACCTTTGCAAATCTGCACAAGATCAACCTCAAGCTCAACCCCGAGAAGTGCGTGTTTGGAGTCCCTTCCGGCAAGCTTCTCGGGTTCTTCGTGTCTCAGCGAGGGATTGAAGCCAATCTCGACAAGATCAAGGCCATTGAGCAGATTGAAGCACCAAAGCGCGTCAAAGATGTACGAAGACTTGCCGGTTGCGTAGCTGCTCTCAGCAGGTTTATTTCTAGGTCTGCTGAGCGCGCCCTGCCGTTTTTCAAGATTTTGAAAAAGGCAGGTCCAGTAAAATGGACTCCCGAAGCGGAGGCTGCGCTGCAGGACTTAAAGAGATACCTGTCCTCCACTCCAACACTTGTCGCACCTAAACCACAAGAGAAGTTGCTGCTATATATAGCGGCAACCAATCAAGTGGTTAGTGCTGCATTAGTAGCGGAGAGGGAGGCGGATGACGAGCTAGCTACCACGGCAAACACATCCAGCGACAAGCAGGGAGCTTCACGACAAGCTACGGTCCGGAACAAGGGCGAATCAGCGCGCAGACGCATGAAGCAGATCTGAAAAGGATGGTGCGGCGCCCAGTTTACTTTGTCGTTCCCTCCTGCGAGGCTAGGTCAAGGTACTCTGGTGTGCAGAAATTGCTTTCGGCCTCCTCATGGCCTCTCGAAAGCTGCGCCATTACTTCCAAGCACACGAGATCCACGGTTGTCACTCGCTTTCCGCTGAAGAGGATCTGCAGAATCCGAGAGGCAACGGGCGGGATTGTCGAGTGGGCACTTTGGAACTATCAAGCTTTTGCCTCAAGTTTGAAAGCACTTCCACTATCCAAAGCGAGCATTGGCGAAATTAAATGGCGGAATGGGCGTAGCGCCCGGATGAAGAGATTCGAGACGAGCATTCCGTCGAGGAAGCAAGCAAAGAGTGGCTGATGTACTTTGATGGTGCCTTCTCGCCGCAAAGCGCCGGTTCGGTGTCTTGCTTATCGCACCCACCGAGAAAGCACCTCAAATCGTAGTCCGGATGCACTTTCCCAAGGAGCAAGCAACAAACAATACTGCAGAGTATGAAGGTTTGCTTGCCGGTCTCGAGATCGCAGATGGACCTTAGGATCAAGAAGCTTATTATCGGGTGACTTGCAGCTTGTCGTCCGCCAAGTGAACAAAGATTATCGAGTCCATTGATGGAAGCCTCGTTGATGAAGTGAGGAAGCTAGAAGAGCACTTTGACGGCTGCAAATGGAACATGTTCCAAGAGCTCGAGAATGATATTGCCGACGGCTGTCGAAGTCTTGCTGCACTAAAGTTGCACAATGGAACCAGGGATTTTCGTGCTCAGGCTAACTCAACCAACCGTAACGCCATCAACTGGACAGAACAAAAAGAGGAAGTTGATCTCTGGTGACTACTTTCCGGCAGAGCTTCCCGAAGCCGCCGTCGCGAAGGTCCCCAAGATCGACACCAGAAGCTGAGGCGATCTGCTCCGACAAGCCCCAGGGTTTGTTTCGTTGAAGCAGACACTACCGACAAGTTTTGCTCCGGCAAGCTTGCCGGGGAGCATCAAGCTCCGGCAGAGCCGCAGGTTCTTGCCGTAGAAGCTGATGTTCCCGTAGCAGCAGATGTGCCTTTAGTCCTTGTTGTCGAGCCGCAAGCTCCAGCATGGGCACAGCCGATTGTCCTTTTCCTTCAGACAGGAGAACTTCCCGAAGAGCAAGAAGAAGCGGAAAGAGTAGCCCGACAGTCAAGTATGTACCAGTTTGTCGGCAGCATACTGTACAGAAGAAGACTCAACGGTGTGAAATTGAAGTGTATTCGAGGAAGATGGATGTAAGCTGTTGGCGGAGATACATGGAGGCATATGTGGTCACCACATTGGCGCAGAGCACTTGCCGGAAAAGCTTTCCGGCAAGGGTTCTTCCGCCGACGGCCCTCCGGGATGCTGGCACAAGTAACCAAGTGTGAAGCGTGCAGTTCCATTCCAAGCAGATACACCAGCCAGCTCAAGCTCTCCGGGCGATCCCTTTATCCTGGCCATTTTCGGTGCAGGGGCTCGACATCCTCGGCCCCTTCCCCGAGCTGTCGGGGCTTTGAGTACTTATGCGTCGCCAATCGACAAGTTCACAAAGTGGCCGGAAGTGGAAGCGATGAGGAAGGTGACGGCACGATCGGCGATCAAGTTCTTCAGTCGATTGTTTGCCGTTTGGAATCCCTAACAGGATCATCACCGACAACGGCACACAATTTACAAGTCGCACCTTCATGCGATGCGTCCGGGACCTTGGCGCCAAGGTCTGCTTTGCTTCATTGCTCACCCGAGAAGCAGCGGTCAAGCGAGAGGGCAAATGCTGAAGTGTTGCGGAGCTCAAGACCAGAACTTTCGACGGTGCTGCACAAGTGCGGAAGAAACTGGATTGAGGAGCTGCCGGTGGTTCTTTGGTCGATCGGGCGACGCCAAATCGAGCCAGCGAGACACCTTTTGCTCTAGTCTATGGAGCGAGGCGGTTCTCCCCACGGAACTTCGTATACGGATCGCCTCGAGTGCTCGCTTACGGCGAGCTTGAGCAAGAGCAGCTGCGACAAGATGACGCGCTGCTCCTTGAGGAGGATCGTCTTCAGCATTGTCTGAGCTGCTCGCTACCAGCAAGCTTTGCGTCGCTACCATAGCCGCAAAGTTAGTGCGAAGTCTCGAGGAAGGCGACCTTGTTCTTGGTAGCGTCCGATCGGCCAAGAATTCAAACAAGTTGACGCCGAAGTGGGAAGGCCCTTATCGGGTGAAACGAGTCACTAGGCCTGGCGATGTCCGCCTTGAGACCGAAGATGGCATTCCGGTGAGCAACTCCTGGAACATTGAGCATCTTCGTAAGTTTTACCCATAGGGCGCGGTTGTCGGAACCTCTTTCGGCAACCACCTTTTGTACAAGTCTTGCCGCTGTTGCATGTAATCCTTTGTACAAAGCCGGGCGCAGACCCCGTGCATCAGTAAAGCTCATGTGTTGCGCACAACTTGTCAAATTCATGCTTTCATCACTTTATTGCATGCTTTGGCTAACACTTTGTCCAGCAACCACACCCGGTAAGCAAAATCGAGCCGCTGGCCTCCATAACTTTATTTTCTCTTCTTTCTCTTTTCTCAAGGAAAGGAAGGCTCCCTCGCGCACAAGTTAACCAGGGGGAAGGGGAAAATAATACTATGGACCAAGCATCGCTCGAGGAAGTTTCGCCTTATCGGGAAGCAAGAGACAAGAAAGCTAAGTTGCCAAAGTTTGAGCAATCAATTTTTAAATTTTTAAGTTATCTTCCTCGAACGATAGTACTTTGTATGGAAAACACTGCTTGAGAGGAACCAACTTCGCGGCTAGTCGCACCCTTACTTTGTTTCGAGTCCGCTCAACAACTTAAGTGAGCTGCAACTAGTCGCGACAAGGTTGCTTGTCGGAGGCGGCACCTTTGCCGACACGGACGTTCCGCACTCGGCGCTCATGACAAAGGTGCCCGCACCGACAAGTCCCCCAAATGCGTGGGGCGAAAGCATTACAAAGGAAGGAATCAAGTAGAGGAAATAACGTTGCATTGATCGCCTAAGATAGAGTATATTACAAAATAACATGTCGCCGATCTAACAAAGTGTTCTAAACATGATCAGCAGCGACAAGGGAAAGATAAAATTGGCGGCCTAGTCTACGCGGTCGCCATCAATCCGCTTGATCTTGTTCACCTTGTCCACAATGGGTGCGACAAGGGCTTTGATGTCCTCCACGTTGGCATCTGGCGGCAAGGATCTGAGGACGCCGTTGAGGTTGAGGCCTGGATTGCGGAAGACCACCTTTATCAACACCTTCTCGAGGGCTCCTGCACAAATCTGGCGTGATTCCTCGGCCAGCTGCTTTGGGACTTCTTCCCGGAGCCGCTGGAGGCCCGTCACCACGCCCTTGAAGAATAAGATGAGTTTGGCGCTGGGTTGGAAATGCTCGTCGGAGGAGTATGCAAGATCCGCCATCCCCAGTTCCATCAGCTCGTTGTGGATGTCGGCTGCAGTATCCACAAGACCTTCAGTCCAATGCTCCACACTCTCCCTCAAGGCGCTCTGGGTGGAAACAACATTCGCTAGCAGCTCCTCCTTGGCCTTGATCGTCTCCAACAGGCCCACTTCCCGCTCTCTGGCGCCGTCCAGCGTCTGCGTCAGGGTGGTCAGCTTCAGCTCAATATCCGCCTTGGAATCCTTGGCGGCGTCGAGCTCCTTGCCCCTATCAGCGAGACAGGCCTGCAACTCGCCAAGAGTGTAGGCGTCCTTCTCGCGCTCGTGCTTGAGTACGGCAAGCTCCTCGCCGCTCTTCTTGAGGCTGGCCTCCAGTTGTGCCACCTTCCCCTTCAACTCTTCCTTGGCGACCTCGGCGGCTGCGGCAGCGTCCTTCGTTTCCTTAAGCGCCCCGCCAAGTGACTCCTTGCGCGCGGCAAGGTCTTCTTCGTGGCTGTCCAGGTTGACCTTCCGCTGCGCCAGCTCACTTTCCTGCGCGGAGAGCTTCTCGACGGCTAGCCGCTGCTCCTCCTCAGTTGCGGCCTTCTCAAGAATGAAGGTCGTGCGCTCCTCTGCAAGTTGCTCCCGCGCTTCTGCTACGTCGCGGAGAGTCTCTTGGTTGGCGCTCCGGAGCTCTTCTGCGCGCTTCTCCATGTCCGCTCCTGCCCTCGCGACAAGTGCTTCCCGGGACTCCAGCTTGGCTTGCCGGGCGCGGTAGAGCGACATCAGCTTCTTCAGCAGCTGCTCCTCTTCAGACTCGCTGGCTGCTTGCCCGCTTGGCGTCCACCAGCGTCGGCCAGCCGGAGGCGAGCAACTCTCCGTCGAAGGTCTCTCCTTCGACCGCGCCTGAGCTCGACTCCGGAGCTTGATGAAGACACCCTCGCCCGGCCTTCAAGTAGGCGCCGGGCTGGGGCTCCCGAACTGGCTATGCTTGTGGCGGGGATTTGGCTGTCGGTGTAGCGCCTGGCGCTCCTGCGGCCTCAGGGCCGTCAGTGCGATCGCCCGGCCCCTCGCCAACTCCTGCGTTGGCAGCCTCGGTGGCCTTCTCGCCAACAGGCTCGTCAGCGACGGCCTCTTCTTCCACAGCGACGGCCTCTTCTTCCACGACGGCGGCCTCGTCGGTGTTGCCATGCGCTTCTTCCTCGCCGGCGACCTCGACCTCCATCGGCTCTGCGTCAGACGAAGAAGGTGCAGTCAAGCAAATGTTCAAAAAGAAAAACAGAAGAAAACAAGCCCAAGGGAAATTTTCGTGTAAGGGGATTACCTGCAACGGGATCTGCAGCCATGGTCTCGACCACTGGAGGATCATTGGCGTTGTCCCTTGCCGGGGGAGCCTCCCTTGCCGGAGTAGCCTCCCTTGTCGGAGGACGCTCTCTTGCCGGAGAATCCTCCGTTGGCGGCGTAGTCACAGCAGACGGGATTTCGGGGGCGGCCTCCGAGCCCTCCTGGTGAGGCTGCTCTGCTCCTACACAAACAAACAATTAGATATCAATGCAGAAGGAGCACTCCTGCACACCTAACAGTAAGGAGAAAACCGTGCACTTACCCTGGGGACTGTGCTGGGGGCTGCTCCGAGGAGGGGGAGGGGGCGGACGTTCCGCTTTTCTTAATAAAGAAACCCCCACGACCACGCCCACTATCTCTCGCACGGCGCCACGTTCGGTGCGTGCCGTTAGTGGGGGTCGTGGTGGGTCCGGGCGAGATTCTGGCCTTGATCGAGGCAGCGATGTGACCGTGCAGATCGCTTTTGGGCCTGGCCCGACAACGCTCGGCACCGTGTGCGGCCCGGGCCAGGGGCTCTGTCGGTGTACTAGAGTAGGGTACCCTAGTATCCCGTGCTAGATGCACGGACGATTGCAACACCCGTGGCGGGGTTTGCCTGGTCACCACCAAGATCCTCCGTGGTTCCTTTGGAGCCATTCAAGAACAAAGTATTTGACTAAGAAGACAAGGCCCGGCAAGAGGAGCTTGCCGGAAGGCCACTCAAGGCATCACGAAGACAAGGCCCGGCAAGAGGAGCTTGCCGGGAAGGCTCAGGCGCGACAAGCCTCCGGACGCGACAAGGATCCAGCCGCGGCAAGGCGCTTGCCGCGGCAAGCAACCTCTCTCCATCTCCGCTCCAGCTCATACAACAACGTGTCTCCATGGGACCATTCCATGCGCACGTGTCAAGAGGCTGTGCAGCCCGGCGGAGAAAGCGGCGACAAGCGGCGTGACAAGCTTGCCATCGTGGCGGCGGTGGCGCACTGACGGTCTCTGTTGCCTTTGTTTAGGCGACACAGACGGGCATTTATTGCTTTTGTCCCTTGCCGTCGAGTTAGGTATTTTGCACTGCATACCTTTGTTCAAGTAGGTGTACCAACCTGTTTTTACATTTGTACCCTCATCTATGTTGCCACACAGCCGGAGACCCTTGAGCATATAAAAGGAGGCCCATGAGCAACGTGGGGGGTTCGGTTCGTCTGCGACTCATTCGAGGACCGTAGACACTCACGCTAGGTTTTGTAACCCTCATCGCTCCCTAGCAAGAACACAATACATCAAACAAGCAGCAGTAGGAGTTTTATCTCTCCGGAGAGCTCCGAAGCTGGGTAAAGTGCTCGTGTGCCTCCCCACGATCCGCTCTTCGTGCGATCTCCGCCCCCCTCCGAACCACAAGGGGCCTGGTCCGCCGGCCCCATAGGTGTTCGTGGGTACGATCAGCGTCCCTGACACCTCGCTTTTCTATCTCGGAGATGCATGCCTGATATGTTTGCGTAAGAAACGAAAAAACACACACTCTCTCTAATTTATCGTTTCTTGTCCCTTTCTATTTCACACACATACTCTTTTTGCACTCTCACTCGTTCTCCTTCACACACACTTGATCTCTCTCGACTTAGGCACTCTCTTTGGTCCATAGCATATAGATTTATTGAAAAGTCAAACATCACAAAGTTTGAACATGTACGTGGAGAAAAACACTTACATCTTGAACGACAAACATATACCACTAGATTCATCATGAGATGTAGTTTCATATGATGTATCTTTGGTATTGTAGATATAAATAACATTCGCGTAAACCTGATCAATGTTTCCGAAGTTCGACTTCTAAAAAAATTTACATGCACTGCATTATCGAGCGGATGGCATATCTCTTTCCCCCTCTCAGCTATCTGACGCACCACTCAGCCTTATTGGGGCTCCTCTATCTCTCTCAAACTTTATATCTCCCTGGTTCACACATACACATGTCTCGCTCGCGCTACATATAGACACATCCAACACTCTCCGCCCTTGTTCTCTCTCTATGTGACACGCAGCCCCCTAAGTACCATAATCCCTCACTCCATCATAGGCGTACACCCCCCGTAAGTATAATTATCTCTCACTAGCCATCAGGAACACACGTATTGTCTCCTTCCATCCATATGTCTATCTCGATATCTCTTGGGGTATCTTCTATCACGCACACACCTTGTTACTCGATCTCCCACTCATGTAGTCCCATCACGATCTCCAGGGGATCTCTCTATCACAAACATACACTCTCTCCTCCCCATGTCTGCATTTTCTCTGTACGTCTCTCTCGACCTCTCTCCCTTGCTTGTCAGACCCCTGTTGGCCACGTGCTAGGGGTCTTCTCTCTTGGTTGCAAACAACCACACACTATCTCCTCACCTTGCTTCCGTTGTCGAAGATGCATGTGTGATATGTTTGCATAAGACACATACGCCTTTTCTCTACTTTTATCGTGTGTTGTCCATGTCTCTTTCACACATGCACACACACTTTTTCACTCACTCTTTCTATTTCACACACACAATCTCTCTCACTCTCTCTCTAGTTAGGTACTCTCTCACGTCCATAAGCATATGGATGTTTTGAAAAGGCAAACCTCAGAAAAGTTTGACCAGGTATATGTGGAGAAAAACATATACATCTGGAATGATCATTAGATTCATCAAAACATGTACTTACTTCATACTATCATTTATGTTTGGTATTGTAGATATAAGTAATTTCTTTATAAACTTGGTCAAAGTTTCAAAAGTTTGACTTTAAAAATGTTGTACGACATTATCGAGGCGGAGGGAGTAGCTCTTTCTCTCTCTCTCTCTCTCTCTCTCTCTCTCTCTCTCTACTCCTCTCAGTTCCAAAATAGATGACTCAACTTTAGTATGAAGTTAGTACAAAGTTGAGTCATCTATTTTGGAAACGGAGGAGTATCTCTCACGCCTCCCTCTCACTCGAACTCTCTATACCGAGGGATTATACGCTCACCGTGTCAGCGTATAGCTCCATATATTGTTTAGTTGACCAGTCAACCAGCCCACATGCTGCCTTGTCAGCTCGTGTTCTCTATCTTCGTGTGCTGGCCCATGTGGCAGTGGGTGAAAATATGCAAACTAGAGGCCCATCTGACACGCGGTGAAGTAAACAAAGTTGAAACCACTCAGGGTAGCACCCCGCACACTAGTAAATTGAGGGCGCATTGAGGACACACTTCTTCCGCATGAAGGGCCTTTTCAGCGCGCAATTCACCTTGCATGGCAGCATGCACGAAGGGCCTTTTCGTGCACACCCAGCAAGCCAGCACACAACACAGACCAGCACACGTGTACACCTGTGTCGCCGCCGGTTGAGATGGATGGCGAGGCAGCCAACAAGCGAAGGCGGCTCAAGCCAAAACCACATCCGGCGAGCCTGGACTTCATCAGCACCCTCCCCGACGACATGCTGCTCGTCATCATCGGCCTCCTCCCCACCAAATCTGCCGTGCGGACCGCCCTGCTCTCCCGGCGGTGGCACCCCCTCTGGCGCCGCGTCCCCCTCAACCTCACCATGGATACCTCCCTCTGCGGCCGGGGATTGCAAGCGCGTGGCGCGATCTCCAAGATCCTTTCATCGCACCACAGGCCCGGCTGGCGTCTTGACATCCGCATGTTCGTTACCAACTGCAAGGTCCAAGCCAAGTTCGACGAGTGGTTCTTATCCCACACCCTAGATCAGCTCGAGGAGCTCAGCTTTGAAGCTCGACGATGTCGCTCTCTGCTGACGTCCGTGCTCCGCCTCACGCCAACATGCGCAGTGCCAGCTTCAGCTCCTGCTATCTTCCCCAGATTAATGCCGCGCCTACCCTTCTTCTCCCTAAACTCAAGCAGCTCGACCTCTTCGACGTTGGCATCTCGAAGCAGGCTATGGAGCAACTTCTCCGCAGCTGTACTGCGCTCGATTACCTTCTTCTTGAGCAAATCCATGGGTTCATTAGCCTCCACATCGCCTCGATGAATCTCCGATGGATTTTTGTGTCTTGCTGGCCCTGCAACAGGACATCAATTGGGAAGAGATCACTCCAGCTGACGTTATGATCATTGAGAATGCGCCTTTCCTTGAGAGATTGCTTGTATCTGATCTAGAAGGTCCAACAAAAATCTGGGTCATTGACGCGCCGAAATTGACAGCGTTGGTGTACTCGTCTGCCAAATTCTCCGAACACTTTATTAGATCCGTAATCGTTCAGGTACAGCACTCACCTTCTTCTCTGGCTTCTTCAAATTCACATTTTTAAATATCTTCTTGATGTATTTACGACCATCTTTCAGAAAATGATTCCCACAAGCTTGACCCAGTCTATCTTGCGCCTGATCTTGAACACCTCTGCCTATTCTTTGCCTTGCACCGCCGCCATCCGGCGCTTGCGAACAAACAATCCTCATTACATTCGGCGAGTCCAAAGCGGCTGAGTACCAAGCTCGGCCGAGTCCAGCGGCGCCATGTCTTGCTAGGGCGCGCGGTCAAAGTAGATCTGGATATTTCAGAGGCAGGAAGGAATGGCGCAAGAAAGGGGATCTGGGCAATGACCGGAGGAAACGAGGGAAGCAAAGCCTAGACAGACGCCGCTCTTTTGTCAATTCGCGCAGTTGCTAAAGCGCCCACGTCCAACCAACCACCACGCGGCGCCCAAGGCCGCAGGCTGTTAGGGCCCGCGGCGCTTCGCACTTGCCCCTTCGCTTCTTGGGCCGGGGCTCTGCCGGCATTCAGGAGCAGGGGTCCCCAGACTTGCACTGCCTGCGGCTGGCGTGGCTCAAGGCGGCCCAGCAAGGCCCATCTTCATCAGCACAAGCTCAAGACCCTCGCGAGGGGCCAAGCCTCACGGGGCGACCGACAGGAAGCTTCCTCAGGCGCAGCCTCGTCAGGCTGGCTCGCGAGGAGGCGGAGAGATCAAGGCGGGTACCTCGCGAGGTGCCCATGGCGTAAGCCATGACGACCAAAGGCGCCAGGTGAGCGCCAGCCCGCAGATGTCCTTCTTTCCTCTTTGGTGCAAGGGAGCAAGCGAGCAAGAGTATCAAGCAAAGGCATCTGTTTGATTGCAACAAGACCAAGACCGTCATAGCGGCAGGAAGGAAGTCATTGTGGAGCCCAAGCCGGCGTCACCACCGGATCCTTTGACGGCGAGGACCAACTTTAGTCAGGATAAGTGTACCAGATGTTCCCTTCAAAATGGCCAATTGTTGGCGCCCTTCCCGCTCAATATTTGGGAAGAGGCCCAGGGCCTTTACCTATAAATAGGACTAGCCACCCACAAGGTAGAGGCATCTAGAGAGAGGATCCAGCATCTGGGATCAGCAGAGAAAGAGCGACTGAACTCCCCTAGCAGTTCATCGCACCAGCCAGAAGCGAGACCCTCATGAGGCTGTTCTTCCTTATATTGTTCATCATCAGCCCAAGAGGCAATCCACCACACCACAAACTAGAGTAGGGTATTACACCACAATGGTGGCCCGAACTAGTATAAACCCTGTGTCTCTTGTGTTGTTCTTTTCATAGCTTAGATCCTAGCGAGGTGGCGAGGTGCAGGTAGGTAGGAGGCGAAATCTCCGCGCGCACCCCAGTGTTCGAACCTAGAGGGTTTGCCGGAACCCGAAATCCGACATTTGGCGCGCCAGGTAAAGTGTGCGGAATTCGTCTTCCGCCGCCCTGTTCTTCACCGACCATCGCATCCATGTCAGACGCTCGTCGGGCCCGCGCCGAGCGCCGAGCCGCTCTCGCTTCCCACGTCGCCTAGACGGCCCCCGTCGGCGGCCGCCCCTGCCGTTCCCCGTCGCCTGCCATCAACGCCGCCACCGGCCCGGCGGGGAACGAGCAGCAAGCATCGTCCCAGCATCCGTCCGTGAGGCGAGACGGCCGCCTTTGCTACTCCCTCACTCGTCCCAGCTGGTTCTTACGTCTTACGCTCCGCGCTCAGCGCCATGGAAGGCTCGAGCTGCGCTCATTGCGGCAAACGAGCTCCTGCGCTACCGCCCTGTCGACGACGTCTACGAGGAGTGGCTTGACCGCGTCGCCGAGCTCGTCCGCGCAGCAGGGGGCTTTAGGGAGTCCTGGACTAGGGGGTGTCCAGATAGCCGGACTATCATCACGGCCGGACTCCAAGACTATGAAGATACAAGATTGAAGACTTCGTCCCGTGTCCGGATGGGACTTTCCTAGGCGTGGAGGGCATGCTTGGCGATACGGATATGTAGATCTCCTACCATTGTAACCGACTCTGTGTAACCCTAACCTATCCGGTGTCTATATAAACCGGAGGGTTTTAGTCCGTAGGACTAACAACAATCATACCATAGGCTAGCTTCTAGGGTTTAGCCTTCTTGATCTCGTGGTAGATCTACTCTCGTACTACCCATATCATCAATATTAATCAAGCAGGAGTAGGGTATTACCTCCATCGAGAGGGCCCGAACCTGGGTAAAAACATTGTGTCCCTTGTCTCCTGTTACCATCCGCCTAGACGCACAATCCGGGACCCCCTACCCGAGATCCGCCGGTTTTGACACCGACATTGGTGCTTTCATTGAGAGTTCCTCTGTGTCGTCACCGATAGGCCCGATGGATCCTTCGATCATCAACAACGACGCGGTCCAGGGTGAGACTTTTCTCCCCGGACAGATCTTGGCCATCTGGAGCAGATCAAAAGCTACACCCCTGGCCATCAGGTCAGATTTGGAAGTTTGAACTATACGGCTGATATCCGCGGAGACTTGATCTTCGACGAATTCGAGCCGTAGCCAAGCGTGCCGCACTATCTCGATGTGCATGATCTAGCTCTGCAGCCAAACAGTGCCCTGGAGGCTGCACCAGCATTCGCTCCGACCCTTAATCCGGAGCCGGATTCCCCGATCGAGGACGAGTGGTTGGACACCGCCTCGGGGGCTACAATCTCTACGGCGATTGAGCCGAACTCTATCCCTGCCCTTTGCGAAGACCTTGACTCTAGGGTGCCGGACTCCTCTCCGGACTCCGAATCCTCCGTGCCCCTACCAATCTAATCCGATTGGGCGCCCGTTATGGAGTTCACTACCGGGGACATCTTTCAGCACTCGCCCTTTGGCGGCATCCTGAATTCACTAAAGTCTCTCTCTTTATCCGGAGAGCCCTGGCTGGACTACGGTCAGGAAGGTTGGGATACGGACGACGAAGAAATTCAACGCCCACCCACCACCCACTTCATAGCCACCGTCGAAAGCTTACACGACGTGCTCGATTTCGACTCCGAAGACATCGACGGTATGGACGACGATGTAGGAGACAACAATGAGCCAGCACCTATAGGATGCTGGACAACCACCTCATCTCATGATGTATACATGGTGGATACACCTAAAGGAAATGAAGGCGAGGAACAATGGGGCGCCACAAAGGATAAATCCCTCGGCGGTCAAAACGGCAACGTAAACGCCGAACCAAGTCCCGCCTCAACAGAGACCAGCCATAGAGCAGGGCGAACCGGTGGACGACGAACACGTTGTAGAGCAATCGTCCGAACAAGACAACTTGGATAAACAATCTGTCCCCGGCGAAGATAACAGTCCGGACAATCTCACGCCGGACAAACTATTGGAGCAAAATGACCTCCAGAAAAGGCTCGTCGCCCGCTGCGCGTAGCCTGAAAAAGCGAAGCGGAAGCTCAAAACAGTGGAAGATGCACTCAGGATCGAGATGGAGCAAAGTATTCAGCATGAGACAAATCTGGCGACATTCACGAACAAAGAGCTACCGGAAAGAAAGCTACTGCCCGAATTGACGAGGAGGCCTTAGAGCCCCACAATTAAAAAGTAAGAAGGCCACCCGGTCGGATGGACGACCCCACGGCAAAAAGAGAGCGGCGAATGGCGCCGCACACAAGCCAATATACGATCCGCATAAGGATTCACATCAAAAGGATGGCCCGGTTAGGTCCATCTATGGGCCAAGAAAGCAGGCTCGTCAAAGCAATGCAACACGCCAAAATTCCGAAGATCACGGCACACCCAAATATAGGGGCGCCGCACACCCCCTATGTTTCACCGATGAGTCTTTGGATCATGAATTTCAGCGGGATTCAAACCCGTAAACATAGAGGCATACGACGGAACAACAGACCACAGATGCGGATCGATGATTACATCCTCCACATACACATGGCTAGATGAGATGATCTCCACGCCATAAAATACTTACCCCTTAAACTCAAAGGGCCAGCTCGACATTGTCTTAAAAGCCTCCCCAAAAATACCATTGGAAGCTGGGAAGAGCTCGAGGATGCGTTTCGGGCAAATTTTCAGGGGACATATGTCCGCCCTCCGGATGCAGACGATCTAAGTCACATAACTCAACAGCCCGGAGAGTCAGCCCAGAAATTCTGGAACAGGTTCCTCACTAAAAAGAACCAAATAGTCGAATGTCCGGACGCCGAAGCCTTAGAAGCTTTCAAACACAACGTCCGAGACGAATGGCTCGCCAGACTCCTCGGCCAAGAAAAACCTTGAACAATGGCCGCATTAACAGGCCTCATGACCTGCTTTTGCGCGGGAGAGGACAGTTGGCTAGCAAGATGCAGTACCAGCAACCCAAGTACATCCCGAAGTCAGGGATGTTAATGGGAAACCACAACGCAACAAGGACCAACGCCGGATTAAAGGGAACGGTCCAAAGAGCGCGGCGGTCAACGCCGGATTCAAAAGCTCACGGCAGAACAACAAAAAACTGCCCCTTAAGGACAATAGCGATGAGCTATCCAACTTCAACAAAATCTTGGACAAGATATGTCAAATCCACAGTACTCACAGGAGGCACGCTAACCATACCCACAGAAATTGTTGGGTCTTCAAAGCAAGACGGCAGATGAATGCCGAACACAAGGGGCTCGGCACACCAAGTGAAGATGACGGCGAGCACCACAAGCGAGCCCCGAAAACAAAAGAATTTCCCACAAGAGGTTAAAACAGTAAACTCAATTCACGTGATCAAAGGAAAACAGAGCGGCGCCCACTAAAAGGCGCTGCCGCACACTGGTTGTCAAAACCAATCACCTTCGACCATCGGGACTATTCGAAAATATCCGAACGCAGGATGGACTGCCTTGATATTGGATCCTATAATCGACGGATTCCAATTTACACAAGTCCTCATGGATGGCGGCAGTGACATAAACCTGATATATCAGGACACAATCCGAAGGATGGGGATAAACCCAACCAAAATTATCCGTAGCAACACCTCCTTTAAAGGAGTAATGCCAGGCCCATATGCCCATTGTGCGGGCTCCATACTGCTAGAAGTTTTGTTCGGTTCATCCGACAACTTCCGTCGCAAAAGGTTAATCTTCCATGTCGCCCCGTTTAAAAGTAGCCATCAAGCACTATTGGGACGCGAAGCTTTCGCCCGCTTTAACGCAATACCGCATTATGCGTCTCTAACAGTTAAAATGCCCGGTCCACGCGGCATCATCTCGCTAAGAGGAAGTATTAAGTGTTACTCTAGCATGGAAGAACGGGAGACTGCCTTGACAGCCCCACACCTATCCGGCTCCGCTAGTAAAAAAACTCAATTGATCATTCAAACCCCGGACACGACTAGACGAGTCCGGCGCCTACTAGCGGCATACCCCCATACGAGGGGCTGCATGCATAACAAGAGACAATAAAGCTCAATTTTATTCACTTCTTCGAACCGTACTCTGTTTATTTAATATTAAGTACATCTTTTGCATGATCCTTTTTCTTTTAAACTAAGTTCCTCTCTTTTACAGATGAACAACGTGCTACACCCGTCCAGGATACGGCACAACGGAGACACAGCGCAGACGTGCAGTAGGGACACGTTGCAAGGATTCTTTTCAGATTAAGACCCTGCGTAAACCTTTTTTACTGTCTCTTGTTGATATACATCCCCCGGTTTCTTACTATAACCGAGGAGGAGGCTGGCGTTTTGGCATTGGACGCACCAGAATTTTTGCACGTACCTGGACACCAGGGGCTTAGGGCATTATTCTGCCCGTTTTTATAAGGACCGAATACCTTAGGGAGTGTTCGGCGTCTCGAGTTAGGCCTTATATGCATCAGCTCCGAATCATGTATTTGGTCAAATATTGGGTTTGCCCGGCTCCTGTGTTTTGCTGCCTTACATTCCGATTTATCGGCTAACACGGCACCAGGAGAACTACTACGATTGTGCCCCGGTTCGGCTGGGCGAGCACCTCAGTAGAGAAAGCCGAAAACTGACTGTCATGATATAGCGAGACACTGGTCAACCACTCGATGACTCACTGTAATGTTTAGGATTCCTCCGCATTAACGAAGGACCGGTTTTCGGCCAGGCACATACGCACCCCGAATTCGGGAGAGTGCGGTGCCCCCAGGGGCTATATAGTAGCCCCACCCTCGAACTCCTATGGCTAAGTGAAAGTGATAAAGCATTATAGTCCGATTGCCTAGTTTGCTAAGCTACCACCTCCTTAACAGGACCAAGACGTTGGATTAAGTGTGAAAAAGCGCCTTCTTTGCAAACACCCCCGCACTATGTGCGTGGAGGCTGAAGCCAAGGACTGCCATCTTTCAGGTTATATATACATATACAGAAACGACCACACAGGGAGTAGCTTACTACTTGAACGCACAAGTATAACAAGCTCTTATATTATATCGAAACATTGTTTTCACAAATCATACATGTCATTTTAACATAATATCCTTCGAGCACTGCGTCTCTATTAAACGAAGCGCCTGCAGACTTCCTCGAAGTAGTGCTCGGCTGGTACTCGGCTTTTGTCCGAATTTTGGGATGCAACGTCAGTGGCCTTCATATCTGCCCAGTGTGTCTTGACACGGGCCAGAGCCATCCACGCTCCCTCAATACACGCCGACCGCCTCATTGCGTCGTCTGGCATACCGCACCAAGGAACTGCTGCACTAAACCAAAATAACTCTTCGGCTGGGGTCCGTCCGGCCACAAATGAGTCATGACATGCTCCATGGCAAGTCCGGATAGTCGATTCAGCTCGGAAGAAGACGCTCCGGACTATGGAATTGCGACCAATATAGCTCTTCCACTACTAGAAAAAGGGCTATAGATGGGATTGACACTAATGGCGCACCAGAAAGCTGTTGCGCCATTAGTATATACTAATGGCGCACCACAATCTGATGCGCCATTAGAGTTTAAACTACTAATGGCGCACTGCAAAGCGTGCGCCATTAGTATCAAAAAAATTTTTTTAACTAAGCGCGCTGTCCAAACATACTAATGGCGCATCCTGCCCAAGTGCGCCATTAGTAGTTGTAACTACTAATGGCGCACCAGCCGTGGGTGCGCCATTAGTATAGAATTTTTTTTGAACTAGTGCGCCTATTCCAAACATACTAATGGCGCATCCCGCCAGAGTGCGCCATTAGGAGTTGTAACTACTAATGGCGCACCAGGCAGTTGGTGCGCCATTAGTATAGAATTTTTTTTTGAACTAGTGCGCCTATCCAAACTTACTAATGGCGCATCCTGCCCAAGTGCGCCATTAGTAGTTGTAACTACTAATGGCGCACCAGGCTGTGGGTGCGCCATTAGTATAGAAATTCTTTTTTTTTTGAACTAGTGCGCCTATCCAAACATACTAATGGCGCATCCTGCTTAGGGTGCGCCATTAGTAGTTGTAACTACTAATGGCGCACCATGCAAGAGGTGCGCCATTAGTAAGTGGGCAGCAACAAGATATTTGGGGCAGCCTCTCCTACCCACACACTCACTTTCTCCCCACTTCATTCTCTCCACCTCCTCCTTGTCTCGGGTGCCTCCTCTTTTTCACCGCATTTCCACCATAGATTCATTCAAATTAAGTGGTTAAATTACCTTGTTTTAATAGGTAAGTAAGGGGGGAAGCTATATTTAGGTTGTTCTCCCTACAACAATGTGCACATGCACTTTTTACGGCCTAGCTAGATCTATGTATGTTCTGGTGTTGCATATGTTTGTGGTGTTGCATATGTGTTTGTGTTTGGAGGTGTACCAGTATTTGAAATGCGATAGTTGCCAATATTTTGCGGAATGTTGATTCATTTCCGTTTTGGCGAGAATTTTGGCATTAAGCATTCTTTTGGTCCTATTTTTAGGAAAGTCATGCCAAATTTTTTTGGTTCTAAAATATCGCTTTGCTCTACCCCTTGACGACCATGGTCCGCACGATGACCGAAGGCATCGTGAATAGGTTTTTGAGGTCCGCCAAGGCCGAGATGCTTCAAAAGAACGAGACGGAGATAAGATGTCCGTGTCGAAGATGCAAGCTGACTAGCCTTATTGCGGAACCGGATTCCGGGCAGGTGCGGGACCACCGCTGTTGCGTGGTTTCATGGATGGCTATCGGTGGCAAGGTGATGAAGATGACTACGAAGTCGTCCATGCGGGCGGGCAAGAAATGAGGAAGGGCAGCAAGACAACCACCGCGCTCTCGGGCGGCGAGAAGACGAAGAATCCCGAGGAGATGATCACGACCGGATGTGATCTTTGTACCACGGTCATCATGTAGAAGATGCGGGACATGATGATGAGGAAGATGCCGGAGCAGGCGACGGGCATGATCATGAAGATGATGATGCGGCGGAGCGCACGACGCTGGACCATCGATGGGCTGGGTGCAGGACCCTCATATTCAAGAGCTGCTTCTCAAGCGGACGGATAACGCAAGAGCTGCCGCCGAGAGAAAGCCAAGATGGATCAACTTGAGTTAGACGCGGTTACTCCATTGTATGAAGGATGCAGGCCGAGGATACCCGCCGAAAGTAACGCTCATGGCTCTGGAGATGAAGGTAAAACACAAAATGACCGACGCATGCTTCGACGAGAACATGTCATTCTGGCACGAACGTCTTCCCAAGGGGAACAAGTGCCCGACCAGTTGAGGCGAAGAAAATCGTGTGTCCTCTCGATTTACCGCACGTGAAATACCATGTGTGCATGAACAATTGCATCATTTATCGGGACGAGCACGCAGAGTCTACCATATGTCCGGTGTGCGGCGTCACTCGATACAAGAAGAGGAAGAAAGCTCCTCGAAAAGTGGTGTGGTACTTTCCGATCACTCCTCGTCTGCAGCGCTATTTCGCGGACCCTAAGGTAGCAAAGCTCCTGCGTTGGCACGCCGGATAGGGAGGAGAAGAAAGCGGGAAGATGACGCAAATGATCCGGAGATAGATAAAAAGACAAGATGCTTTGAGTCACCCTAAGGATGCGAGCCAGTGGCAAGCGTTGAACCGAAGACTTCGGAATTTGGGAACGATCCAAGGAACATCGTGCTGGGCGCGAGCAACCGATGGAGTCAATCCGTTTGGCAGCCGAAGAAGCACACATAGCACCTGGCCTGTGTTTGTGTGGATGTACAACCTTCCCCTGGTTGTGCATGAAGAGGAAGTACATTCACATGAGTATGCTAATTGAAGGGCCGAAACAACCAGGAACGACATCAATCAGATCTGGGGCTGCTGAAAGAGGAGCTTGCCACGCTGTGGAAAACGCCAGCCAATACGTGGGACACCGCAGAGAAAGAATATTTTCCTATGAGAGCCGCCTTTGCTCACGCACGGTGCACGACTATCTCGATTCTACGGATATCTCATGAGGCAGGTAGTCCACGGATTTTCTGGATGCGTAAGGTGCATGGATGACACAACGTATCGCCAGCTAGATAGAGATCGCGGGTCTTCGAAAACCGTGTTCATGGGACATCGAAGGTGGCTTCGCGACGATGACCCGTGGAGGAAACACAAGGATCTGTTCGATGGTGAAACCGAACCCCGAAAACGCCCGTGTACGAGGAGCGGCAAGGAAATAGACAAGCTGTTGAAAATTTGGATAGACTGCCCACTGCCGGGAAAGAAGCAAAAGGCGCCAGAGCCGGGAAAGAAGCGAAAGGCGCCAGAGCCGCTGCTGAAGGTATGGAAAACGAGGTATGTTTTCTGGGACTTGCCGTACTGGAAGATCCACCGTGTGCCTCACAGCCTTGATGTCATGCATATCACGAAGAACGTGTGCGAGAGTCTGCTTGGTACCCTGCTCAACATGCCAGAGAGAACCAAAGATGGGCCGAAAGCAAGGGCAAACTTGAAATCAATGGGCATCAGGCAGGAGCTTCACGCTATATATGATGATGATGATCATGATGATGATGATGATGATGATGATGAGGCGAAGCAGGACACAGAAAGTCGTCGCAAAGGCAAAAAGGCCAAGAAGACCGGAAATGACTACCCTCCGCGTGCTTCACTCTAAGTTAGGAGGAGATCGAGCAGTTTTCACCTGCCTCTTAGGAGTAAAACTTCCTTCACGATTCGCTGGGAAGATAAGCGGATACCTAGACCCAAATAAGCGAAGTTCAGCGGGATGAAGTCTCCACGGTATCACGCGTCTTGATGACGCAGAATACTTCCGGTTGCAATCAGTGGATCATGGACGCGCCGCGTCCGTGAAACGCTATTTGGCCTATGCAACTTCTTCGACGTCATCTCTCGGAAGTCGATTGGCGTGAGGCAACTCGAAGGCTACGAGGAAGAGATCGTGGTGATACTATGCGAGCTTGAGATGTACTTCCGCCCGCATTCTTCGACGTTATGGTGCATCTGCTGGTCCATATAGTGGAGGATATCATCCAACTCGGGCCGACGTTCTGCCTGACAGCATGATGCCGTTCGAAAGGATGAATGGTGTCATCAAAGGATACGTTCGCAACATGTCACGTCCGGAAGGAAGCATAGCCGAGGCTTTTCGACGAAGAGTGCATCTCCTACTGCACGAATTATCTAGGCATCGAGAACCCGTTGGTCTGCCCGTCAGCGGGCACCTCGGCAGGCTCGCTGGATGGGGTCACCGTGAGGGTCGCCGCGAAATGCATGTCGACTTCGAGGGTCGACTCGCCGACTTTGAAAGATCAAACCTAGTCGCTTACAACACATAGACGTGGTCGATCCTTGGGTGGTAGAGCACAAAACCTTTATTAAAAAGACGTACAATGACCGAGGCCAACAGAGGACGGACGGAGATACACTCAAAGAGCACAACTCATGTTTCACGCGTTGGTTCAAGAAGAAGCTTCGTCATTACCCTTTACATGAGGATTCTTCCATGAAGAACAACTCATATTCGCCTTGTCACAGTGCCGAGCACAACCTGATGACCTATGAGGCGTCACGATATCAACGGCTACACATTCTACACGAGGCCAAGGACATGAAGAGCGATGGTTATCGAACTCCGGGTAACGATGGAATCCTACACCGTAACGACAAGGACAGATACTACGGAAGGATCGAGGAGATCTGGGAGCTGAGCTACGCTGGAGAGAAGGTCCCGATGTTCCGTGGTCGAGATGGGCCAAGAACGTCATAAAAGAAGACCGGTATTTCACCACCATGGTTATACCCGGCCAAATCCAAGATCGCGGGTGCAAACGTCACACCGCGAAAAATGAGCCATGGGTACTGGCTTCCCAATTGGACCAATGCTTCTTCATACCGACCCGCAAAAGCCCATTCGTGTTGTCGTGAGGAGAGGCAAAAGGAAGATCATCGGAATGGATGGAGTAGCCAATGAGCAAGACTTCGACAAGTCACGGCGACCGAGGATCGAACATGACGACGATGATGAAGTAGCAGCATACACCACAAGAAGAAGCATGACCACCCTACCTTAAGTACGTCCGTTCCTCAGATGAACTCCTTTTTCGAAAAAGATGTTCAATTAGATTGTGAACAGTTAGATTGATATGATCGATTGTATTTAATTCGTAGCCTTCATTTCTCGATTTTATTTCATGGGTACTTTTTGAACTATCATGAATATTTTTAAATTTCATGGACACTCGATCTCGATCCCCCTCCATCTCGATCGCTATCCCACCTCGCCAGATCCGGTCCCCCTCGCTGCCGAGCACCCCCCCAGACCACCGGCCGCCGCCGCCGACCCCCCGCACCCTCGATTCCCCTACTCAACCGCCGTCGCCGACCCCCCGCACCCCGCGCACCGTCTAATAAAAAAAATAAGTATGAAACAGCTTTTTAAATGCTACTGTCTTATAAAAAAATATTATTGTTATTATTTAAACAAGTTTGAACATATTTAAACATAAATAAGTATCAAACAGCTTTTTAAATGCTAAAAAAAATTTGTAGAGCACAGGAGTCGAACCCAGACCTCTGGTGTGAGAACTGGCGGCTGACGGTCGAGCTAGTAGAGTGGGCTTGACATGGATAGGTTCTGGTACTACATAACCTTTCGGCTCGAGTTGAAATAAAAAAAAATACTAATGGCGCACCACGGTGAGGTGCGCCATTAGTGTGGACATGCTAATGGCGCACCACGGTGAGGTGCGCCATTAGTATTGTGCCGATCCCCCCTGCCCTCTCCCCCTTCGCTCGATCCCCCCTTCCCTCTCCCCCTCGCCAGTTCCCTCTCCCTCTCGATCCACCGCAGCCGCCGCCGCTGCCCTGACCCTCGCCCTCGCCCTCGCCCTCTCCCTCCCTCGTCCTCTCCTCGCCTTCCCTCTCCCTCGCCCGCCTCCTCGGCGCCACCGTCCCCGCCACCTCGGCCTTGCGCCCGGCCTTGCGCCCAGCCCAGCGCCGCCTCGGCGCGACCCCGCCCGCCACAGCCGCCGCCCGACTCCGCCTCGGCGCTGCCCCCGCCCGGCCTGACGCCTCAACCCCGCCCGGCGCGCTGCCCCACCTCGACCCGCCCGGACCACCGTCGCCGAGCACCACCACCCCGTGAGCTCCTCCTCCCTCCTCCTCCCTCCTCCTCCCCTCCTCCCTCCCCTCCTCTCATTTTCTTGTTAACAGAGCGAAGCTTCCTTTTTCTTATATTGGGCCAGAGCAGAAGGGGTTTTCATCGGATAAGAATTAGTATTCCTAGTTACTACAACATCTTAAGTCTAGTCTTGTGCGAAAATGTGACTGATAAAGCAAGCATGATCTCCAAAAGTCAGTTTTAGGCGGAATGTCCATACTACCAACCTAGTTGAAGGATATTATCCATGCCTGTGTTCCCAAAAATGGTACCAAAAGATCATGGTCTTAAGCAATGATGGCATCAATTTAAGTTCAGAGCAATGTAAGTGTGCATAACTTTATTGTGTTAGCATGCTTTCGGGAAGATTTTCTTTTCTTTTTTGATGAAATGAAGTTGAATCTTGATTTCATTGATGAAACCAACTCACTAAAATTGAAAGCAAAAACCATACTGACCTTGACTATTTAGAAAAACAGAGAAGATATCAAGTGGTTTTAGACCGGACTCTTTTGCATTATTTGGTTTTGGCTGATAAGTATTTTATCTTTTGTTTTTCCGGATATCTTTGGTGCAGTTTTTGGAGATGCATGCTTGAAGGGGCTCAACGGTGTTCCCGACATTGTAGAGTGCTCTTTTGTCCAATCAATCGTAGCAGGCTGCCATTCTTTGCCTCCAAGGTGATTTCCTTTCAATAAATAAATCCTATTGTTCCAAAGTGTAGGCTGCTCTTTTGAGTTAAATCGTGTGGCCTGTCACAGGCCTGGCAAGACGTTCTTGTTGATTCGTAAATTTTTGGTTGGTTAGTTTGTAGACGGACTTATGGTTGATTAGTAAGTTTATGGAGTTATTACTGTCCTAGATGGTCGGATGTGTCCCATGTGTCGTTGATCGAATTGGTGGTATAAATGATGCATAGATTATGCTCTCTTTTTTCCCCACTTAATCTAAGCCCATTTTCAAAGCACAGGAGATATCTTTGGTCGCTTACTACCGCTTTCATTGCTAGGAGGAAGATAGCATCGAAGTTCACCGAGTTACGTGGTAAGAGCAAGAAGTGTTTCAGATGTGGGGATTGTAGCTGAATTTTATTTTGCGATTGTTGTGCAATTTGTATCCACTTTTGTCACACTTGTGATATGAGAACCGAGATAAACCTTGGAGACTATCTTTGAAGCTTGCGGAGGGGTAGTTCGACTAGATTCAGACTTACATGAACCATATTTTCAAATGCAGTGTTTAGTATCTTGTCAATGCAGTGTTTAGTATTAGCAATGACTAAGCCAACATTTTCCCCCAAACAAATGTATGGTAAGTTGTCAGCATTCCCCTACATCACATGGATTTAGTGCAGACGTAGTAGATTCAGTGGTCTGTGTTTCAGAGGCACATTGCGAAAGTGTAAGATCGATGTGTCGCTCGATCTTGTTTTTGCAGGCTGAGCTAGAGATTGGAATATCAAGTGTGAGTAAAAATCCTGTCTTTCGGTTGCCATTGTTTAGGTGCTTGATTTACGCTAGTATTATTTGATGGTTATGTGTTTCTTCCAGGTTTCTTGTAACCAGGGCCATTCATTGATTGTCCACTGTCCTGAATTTCTCTTAATGCGGGAGAAACCAAGAAATCACTTGGACCTGCGTAATGAGTTAAATTCGAAAGGTCGTAGCGAGGGAAGGTCATCGATTACAGGTATATCATCTAATACTGCACTACCCTCTCGCTGTTCAATGATTAAACTGCGGTAAAAAGATTCTATTTGACTACACCAAGACAGAAACGTGCATTCTAACAATATTGGAACATCAAATGGACACAATGTGATGTAGAGGAATCTTGACAACTTACCATACATTTGTTTGGGGGAAAATGTTGGCTTAGTCATTGCTAATACTAAACACTGCATTGACTCTTTTTGTTCATCTTGAAACAATGCAATGTTTTCAAATATCTTGTCTGATTTAGTTTTCACCATATTTTCTTATATTGATTTAGTTTTGATGATCAATGGCGGAGATACATGGCGACCCAAGTTATATCTATTTTCTCATATTTGTAGAGAAGATTTTCACACGTGTAAAAGTTTTTTTCAAATATATTTGTGGTGCAAAATGAAGATATGCCAAACTCCTCAACAGTTGGTTAGTCTCATTAGGGTAAAATAATAGGATACTTTGTTAAATTAGAAGTCATCAACATGCTCTTGATCAATTGCTACTCTTGTATCCTGTATGATGTATGTGATCTTTGATGTATGGTTTTTTATCAAGAGGCCAAACATTCATCTAGTTTTGCTATGAACTGCTGCTAATGTATGATGTAGTTGCTTCACCTGCTATCTTGCTTACGATTCTGCACTTTGTGCCGTTTAAGAGTTTTTAGATGAATGTCTATAGTGCTTTTTCTTCTCGGCTAACTCCGTTCGAGTTGTTGTTGGCCGATAACAGCATGTTTGAAGTACAATTGTTACCAATGTGGGCTTGTGGAATCCCATGACAAAAGTCCTGAGTTGGAGTTCAAGACAATTGTCAAGGGTAGTCTCATTGTGATCTTCTGAAATGACCCATTGGCGACTTCATTACGCTTGAGGATAATGATTTTGCAGGTACCCGAGAGGCCCTTGAGTTTGCCGGAATGTCGATTAACTTCCGTTCCGGCAAATTCGGGTACTCCATATGTCCTATTTTCAGCAAAGGTCATGCTGAAATTTTCCGTGAATTTTAGCATGACTTTGCTAAAAATAGGACATATGGGGTACTTGTGACTAATGCATGGGCCGGGGTATCTTAGTAGTTAATTAAGTAGGATCAACTGCCCCGTGCATTTGTGACTAATGCATGGCTTTTAGGGTGCCTCGGTGTCGATAAAAACCGAAATGATGAAAGCTTAGGCTTTTAGGGTGCCTCGGCGTCGAAAAACCCTCAATGATAAAATCTTAGATTTTTGGATGCCTCGGTGTCGACAAACCCTAAATGATGAGACCATGATCTTGTTCCTTGACAATAACCAACTTTTTGACCAAACTTTGTTTCTATTTAGAGAGAAACATGGCCCACAACGATGAGGCCGGGGTTCGGGCGGCAAGGCATTCTCGAGCTGTCCCAGAGATGGAGGAACAACCTCACTTGTATGAGGGCGCCGCCTTCCCCAATCGATCCTGAGACCACCGATGGTACCGCCGAGGATGACCCCATCGATGCCACCACCGATGGTGCAGCGGAGGATGCCACCATCGATGATGGCGGGCGCCGCACGGATGGCAGCCAACCGAAGAGGCAGCGGAAGGACCGGCGCCCGATCGTGCTCCGCACCCTCAAGGAGGAAGTTACTGAAGTGGACTCCAACGGGAATCCAACGCGCCGAGCGAATAGTCAAGGGGTACTCGCTTCAGCTCGGGTGCATTCTCCGAGCACCGTCTCGATCAACACCGAGAACACGAGGCATCCCGACCGAGGGAATTTGCGAACCTCCTCTTCAGCGAAGCTGCACGAACGATACAAGTTCCCGCTGAATTTGAAAACACAAGCCTCAAAGGGAATAAAGTGAACAATGCTGCCCTCACGAAGATGAGCAAGGCCCTGTCTACTTGGAAAAGCAATGTGAAGAGAATGATCGAGAAAGGTGAGAGTTATCGTAAGATCAAGGAGAAAATCCTTCGATCACCGAAGATGACTACAACGACTTCAGGATCAATTGCTCGAGCACCGCAAGCTCCCAATCAAGTGAGTGGGGAAACAAATGCGGAGCTGAACATAGGGGAACACACACTCGGTCCCCGCGGTTACAGAGTGGCGGAGCCTATATGGGACAAGGAGGAGGCGGAGCGTGCCGAGCAAGGCCTACCGCCCCTCTTCGATACATACGGTGACAAGCAGACCAGGAACTTTGTCAGGGCCCGGTACAAGAAGGACCCGAAAACAAAGGAGCTTACCACGGATCCGAAGACCAGGCAGCTTCAGCTTGTTCAGTAAGGAATACACCCCAGCGTAATTAGCTCCATATGGTTGCATTCTAATTAATGAAGCCGAATTTCTAAATGGTTCACATTCCTTCCGCAGCGATTTGAAAGCAAGAGCGTGCTGGGTCGACTCAGAGCAACCCTTGGGACACCACTCTAAATAGGGGTTGAATGTAATGAAGAACAAGGATAAGCTCAAGAAGCCGACGTCACCTGGTCGTGGTGGCGGCAAAGGCTTGTCGACAAAATGGGGTCATACTATACCGCTGGTGTGCGGAAGGAGAAAAAGACCAGCTCGGAAAGCCAGCGCGAGAGGTTCAAGAACTCAAGGCACAGGTGGCGCGGATTCGGAGATTGTCCAAGAGCAAGTGGAACAACGACTCGGAGCGACGATCACCGCCCTTGTGCCTACCTTGATCTCGGGGTTGAGTCGTGGATTTGCGGGCGGCCAACAGGGGCCGCCCGATTCCTAGCTTCACGGCCAGCAACTCGCATAATGCGATGGCGGGGCCATTGGTGCCTCCGCGGAGGCGGCATTGGTGTCTCCAACGCCGCACAGAGCTTAATGCACCCGGGTGTACGCCGGCGAGCACCTCTGCAGCAAGCGGCCCCTCCGTCAATCGCACGCTACCGTTGGCGGTGCCTCTACATTAGCCGAGCTCGACGCCATCATCACGGTAACTAATTAAGCCTCTCTCGGCCGAGGACTTCATCTCCTTGCCTTTGATCGGGCATCCCCGACGCCCTACATGTTTTCGCAGGGCGCCGCCGACGTTCCGTGCACTCTCCTCCACTACGTGAACAACGAAGTTGGTCGATGTCGCCAAGGGCAAAATCGTTCAACCGGCAACCCTTGTTCCACGGTACCCGGATGCCACCCAACTTGTTTAGGGTTCAACTGGTTCGGTGCTGCCAGCTGCGACGACTTGTTACCTCCGAATCGACTGTCGGGGCCGGCGATGATGGCGTGATGACCCTCGGCCGCTCGCTGAGCTGGCCCTCGCTTTGGCCGAAGAGCCAGATTCGTTTGGGGCGTGGGACACCACCCCAAAGACAACACCGCCCGGTCGTGCCGACGCCAAGTCGGCCCCATGGCAAGACCGCCCAGAACGGTGCCGGACATCCCTATGCCACTGGATCCAAACATGCATATGGCACAGGATCGAACGGCATTTACGACTATGATACATTTGGCAACGTCGATCAGTACTTTCCCGAGCATGGGTGCGATGGCGACTTCATGGGGCCTCCTTCTCAAGAACCAAACCCAACAAAAGGCGTGTGCGATCTAGCTCGTACGCGGAGAAGCCAAGTTGCAACAGCGCCGTCATGCGTTCAGCTCTCAGAGACGCCTCCACTGCCGACTTCACCGAGCCTCGAGATAGGCGAGGTGCGAAATATTATCAGCCCCAACACACTCAAGAAGGCGGTCTGTGAGCAAAACTTCGGTCCCATTACAGGAGAAGAAGAAGGCACGCATAAAGAAAGACTAAGAAGGGTGCGAGCCAGCGGCACCGAGTACGATCCGTGCTCAGGACGGGCCACCTTCACCACAGGATATCTCGAGGAGGGTGCATGTGGCGGGTAGGGCGATGCTAACGACAAATATGCTCAATGCTGCAACCGGTGCTATGCGGAGTCTGCATGACAGTGTTCTTTCTTTGGAGAAGCTGCGTCTCAGGGAGAAGGATGTGGCATACCCGGTTTTCGCGGCCAAGGTGCCAAGGGCAAGGGCTTTGTGGATAACTCCATCGGGCGTCTGATCGTCTGCGCGTTTGATGACATCCACGCTTATGTTGAACCTTCATCCGCTGCACTACACCTTCGTTCGGCTATTTTCGCTGAGTATGGAGATGCGGATCATTTGCGACAAGACCCGGACATCGCGATAGTCGACCCCTTCTACATGCGTGCCAAGTTCTTGGGCAGCGGCCGGGACCGCAAGTCGCGAAGTTCTTACCTCAAGGCGTCATTACGGCAAACCAAGATAAGGATAACTTCCTCGTGCCTTACTTTCCCGAGTAAGTCCTCCCTCAACTGGCCCGTAACATATGAATTCTTACATTTCGATCGTTTTTCTTTTAACATTCCGTGTTTTCTGCAGTGACACACGTTGCACGCTCATCCTCCTAAGCCCCAAATATTCCATGGCCACGTATTTCGACCCGGACCGTCGATTGAGCGTAGACTACACAAATGTCAAGAAGGTTCTTGATGATGTTCTCCCAGCCACGCCAAATCTGGAGGCACCTTCATCAGGCCTATTAAATGAAATCTGGCAAGCACGTGTTCTCCCACAATCTGACGTTCTGCTGCGTCAAGCAGCGGGCTGTGATCGAAGGGTGCCTACTACGCCATCCCTCACATGCGGGCGATCGTACGGGACCATCATCAACTTCTGCTACCGAGTAAACTCCAAGATTGGGCCGCGAGCATGTCGGCAATCCAGGACGCGGACCTCCGACAAGAATTCTTTCGCATCCAGTCGGAGTTTGCGGAAATCATCCATCAAGATGTCCTTCGTACCTCGGGGCAGTTCTACCTCAGAAATCAACCGTCCAACAGTGACATCGACACAATGCTACAAATGCAGGATGACTACGCCCGTTCTTTCATGACTCCCACGATAGACGGCGGCTTCATCCACGCTCCGGTCCCTTGAGTCGAGTTGTCTAGTTCTGAAACATCGATTGGCTCATGTTGTAATTAAACTTTAATGAACTTGTAGTATGTCTCTTTGGTTTCGAGAGTCGTTCAACTTAGATGTAATCAAGGCTATTAATGTCTTGCTTTTCTCTTCCGATCGTTCTGTTGCATACTTATATATTGCTTATGTATTGTCTGCGAATTGGTACTAACGTTTCGTTTGGCTAGTGCATAGCGATGCCGACGTATGTCGTGTACAAGGGTAAGGTTCCCGGAGTCTACGATGACTGGGAGGAGTGTCGGAGACAGGTTCACCGATTCAGCGGTAACAGTTACAAAGGGTACACCACTAGGGCCGAGGCCGAATCTAGATCGCCCGCTATCTAGCGGGAGAGGGAGGGAGCGTTGGAGGAACCGGATGAAGACGAAGTTTCATCGTGATGATGCTCATCGTGATGACCGCAGCTCTCTTCTATGTGATGGTAGTTTAGATGATCGATATCGACTTGTAATGTGAAGACAAACTCGCTACTCGCGGTCTCGAGACTTGTAGTATAATGTTCTATATTTGTTTGGTCTTTTCAATTCGGAGACTAATATGATGAATTGTATTCGGAGACTAATATGATGAATTGTATTCAAAGACTAATCTTCTATTGTATCTGATGAATCTATGTTGATGTGTGCTGTCTATATTTTGTCAAATTATACATTTTGTAACCTGTGCAAAAAACAGAAAATAAAAAATAAAAAAAACCCTAATATTCATACTAATGGCGCATCACATGACAATGCGCCATTAGTATGACAAAGCATACTAATGGCGCATAACTTGTCAGTGCGCCATTAGTATGCAATGGTTACTAATGGCATCATCAGGTAGTGCGCCATTAGTATGTGATTACTAATGGCGCATCCAGAGGTGGTGCGCCATTTGTATGCCAAAGCACTGGGTATACATGCTTACAGGAGGCATACTAATGGCGCACCCTCGCATATACTAATGGCGCACGGTGGTGCGCCATTAGTATATCAGATACTAATGGCGCACCACCTGGTGTGCCATTAGTAAAAATTACTAATGGCGTGCTATTAATGGCGCACCACAGATGCGCCATTAATAGCCAAATTAGCTGCGCCATTAGTAGTGGTTTTTCTAGTAGTGTTCCCTTCTGTGCCCCTTCTGGCCTCGGAAGTGCTCAATCGCGTCGCAGCGCTCGCTGCTAAATCCAGATAAGCATCCTCCGAACTCCACAACTTGTCCAATTGAGCATACTTTGGATCCGTATATTTCCTCCGCAGCAGAAATGGCTTTCCAAATTTAATTGCCCGGCCTGGCTCAGCTCCTCCTTGGCAGCTCTCAAAGCCGAATGGGCATTCTTGGATTCGGCGGCCTTTTCAGTCTCTTGCTCCGCTTGACGTTCTTTTTCAAGAACCTCGCAGCGATCGGCAGCATTCTTCAACTTGCTGGCCATATCGGCCATTTCCTCCCTGCTTCGGCAGTGAGCAGCCCATTCGGCTTCTAGCTCTTCGGCCGCCTTTAAAGTGGCCGCATTACTATTTCTGGCTTGCTCTTTCGCTCAGGCGAGTTCTGCCCGCAGCTCTTCCACATCAGCCACACCATCTGCATTAAGCATACAAATAGTAAGACATGGGCGTCAAGCTCCCTTACTAGGTGTCCGCATAGAAGTCGCATACCTTGTGACTTGTCAAACCGTTTATTGACCAGCGCGATGTCCGCATCCGCCTCGTCGAGTTGCCGCTTTAGTTTGGCATACTCATCAGTCCGGCTGGCCACCGGACGCCCCGCCACCTGTTTAGGAGCGGCGATATGTTATAACTGAGATTTTGATCCTCGGCACGCTGTCAATTTTGACAACATACCGAGTCTCAGGGGCTACTATCTATACAGGGCGCATTCTATATGCATAACTGTCAGTACGTACATCATTTTTGCGTACCTCGAACCCCGTCAGTAAGCTTCTGACGGCTTCATGCAATCCGCTCTCCGCGGATGCAATTCTTTCAATCACCGTACCCATTAGAGCACGGTGATCTTCTGAGATAGCCGCTCGCCCGAGCAGATCCTTCAGCTCCACCGACCGCACACCACTTGGCGCTGACCTTCCGCCCGCCGGACTTGGGGAACCCTCCACGACGACACCTCGGGGTCGTCCCGCTTATGAAGGTGCGACGGGGAGGCGTTTAAGCTCTCCATCATCTCCGGAAGAAGATCCCCAAGACGAGCTCACGAGAAGGGCTGAGGTCCGAACTACAAGGTACAATTTCGGTTATCTTCATAAATAAATACAGGGATGTTCCTTATTTACAAGACCCTTCTTTTTTACTTACGGCTCATTGGAGGGCAGATCCTTGGGGAAATAGTGCGGTGGGTTACTTCCCAGTAGCGGACTCTCCGACGAAGATTCCTTCCCTCTTTGAGGCCTTGACCACCGGATCTTCCGGCGGTCCTCTTCTCTCCTCGAAGACGGGACTTTTAATCCTCCTTCCTTGATAGCCTCCTTCAGAGGCGGTTGCTTCCCGCTCCCCCTTCGCCTTCTTCAAAAGGCGCGACCTTCAACATCTTGGTCAGCATGGGATCGGCGTGGTCTCCGGGAGGGAGCCGGACACCTTATTAACTTTGCCTTGGCTATCCACTCCTGTTCAAGAAACGGCTCCTTTAAAGGGCATATATATATGAATGAATGAACAGCTTGTCCGGTTACAGGACTACTTACTTGAGTATCTGGGCGATTGCAGCTTAGTCCTGCGTCCTCAGTCAGGTCTGGACACTTCTCTTGTGATCCAAAGAATAGTTTATACATCTCCACGGGCGCCGTGCCCATAAAATTTTGGAGAGCTCGTGGTCCCTCCGGATTAAATTCCCACAGGCGGAGGGGGTGATGCTTGCAGGGCAGAAGATGCCGGATCAACATAACCTGTGCCACTTCAATCAGATTGATCTCCCTCTCTTGGAGGTCTCGAATACGGCCCTGCAGCGAGGGAACGTCCTTGGACGGCCCCCAGTCGAGCCCCTTGTTGACCCCCGCCAGCCGCTGTGGTGGACCTGAGCGGAAGGCGGGGAGCGCCGCCCATTTGGTGCCCCGGGGAGCAGTGATATAAAACCACTCCCGTTGCCACAAACCAAACTCCTCTTGAAAAGAGCCCTCGGGCTATGGAGCATCAACACATTTGCTTATGACCGCCCCTCCGCACTCTGCTTGTTGCCCCCCGATCATCCTTGGCTCCACCTTGAAGGTCTTGAGCCACAATCCAAAGTGGGGGGTAATATGGAGGAAGGCCTCACATACGACAATGAATGACGAGATATGGAGGATGGACTCAGTTCAAGTCATGGAAATCAAGCCCATAATAAAACATGAGCCCCCGCACAAAGGGATCCGTCGGGAAGCCTAAACCCCGAAGGAAGTGAGACACGAACACCACGTTCTCGCCGGGCTCAGGAGTGGGAATGACCTGCCCTGGAGCAGGCAGCCTATGCAAGATCTCACCGGTTAGATACCTGGCGTCTCACAGCTTTAGCATATCTTCTTCTGTGACGGAGGAAGACATCCATCGGCCGTGCTGGTCGGAGCCGGACATCGTCGAAAGTCCGAAGCGCCTGAATCTGAAGCTTTGGGTGTTGGAACTCGAAGCGCGAGGCGAACTCGATGGAGGGTGTAAAAAGAAGAGGGCCTTGGTCTCATTATAAAGAGGTTGAATACCAAGAGCCCACCCCGTGGTCGATTAGGACTCGCCTTCGATAGAGGAGGCGTGCCAACGGGCACGGTTGGGTTACCCATGTCCGTATTGATGAGAATCCCGGAATAAGGGGGGCACGATCTATGCTTTGATAAGACGTGCCAAGGAAACCGCCTCACTAAACGCACTAAGGTGAAACAGTAAAAAATGATTCATATAAAGGCCTGGCCGTGGTGTGATGTCACACCGCGGAATACGTCAGCAGATCTGTGCAAAAGTTATTCTCTCTACGGTGGAATGTGGAACTTGTTTTGCAGAGCTGGACACTATCCTTGTGTTCAAAACCTTCTATGAAGTATTCGGAGGAGGAACCTGCCTCGCAATGCCGAAGACAATCAACGCGCCGGACTCATCGTCATTGAAGCCTGGTTCAGGGGCTACTTAGGGAGTCCCGGACTAGGGGGTGTCCGGATAGCCGGACTATCATCACGGCCGAACTCCAAGACTATGAAGATACAAGATTGAAGACTTCGTCCCGTGTCCGGATGGGACTTTCCTAGGCGTGGAGGGCAAGCTTGGCAATACGGATATGTAGATCTCCTACCATTGTAACCGACTCTGTGTAACCCTAACCTATCCGGTGTCTATATAAACCGGAGGGTTTTAGTTCGTAGGACTAACAACAATCATACTATAGGCTACCTTCTAGGGTTTAGCCTCCTTGATCTTGTGGTAGATCTACTCTTGTACTACCCATATCATCAATATTAATCAAGTAGGAGTAGGGTATTGCCTCCATCGAGAGGGCCCAACACAGGTAAAAACATCATGTCCCTTGTCTCCTGTTACCATCCGCCCTAGACGCCTGATCAGGACCCCCTACCCGAGATCCGCCGGTTTGACACCGGCAGGCTCCCCCAGCGCCGTCCTTCTCATCACTGCGCCCGCCCTGTCTTGGCGATGAAGCTCCGGGGGCGCCTCAGCCGCCTCCCCCTCAAGAAGGCGCCTTGGCCCAAAGGCGCCTGGCCCCTGGGCGGAACCCGCTCCGTCCGGCGCCAGCGCAGCAAGAGCAAAGCTGTCAAGAGGTCCTTCGCCCCCAAGAAGCTGCTCGAGTGCTCCCTGCGCCGGCTCGTCACGACCACGCTCCCGCTCCAGCACGCCAAGACCCCGTGCTGCTCCCAGCTGCAGCACATGAGGACCCACAAGACCAGGCTCTTCGTCACCAAAGGCCTCCCGTGGGCATGGCAGGCTGCCGCGCCTTCACCATCGAGCTGTGTAGCGTCGCGTGGCCCGGCAAGTTCAAGCCAGACCTGCCTCGTCGCTACGACGGCACGGCCGACCCTGCGGAGTTCCTCCAGCTCTACGAGCTGGGCATCGAAGCCGCGAACGGGGCGAAGGTCATGGCGAACTGGTTTCCCATGGCACTCAGGGCCGGAGCCCTTTTGGCTCCTGAACACAGCTCTGGCATGATCTCCTCCTGGGACGAGATGCACACCCGCTTCATCGCCAACTTCCAAGGTACTCGCGACCGGCCTCCTGCCATGAGCAACATGCGCCGCATCAAGCAGCAACCAGGGGAGACCCTGCAGAAGTACATCCAGCGCTTCAACAACGCATGCCTCAAGATTCCCAAGGTGACCGAGGAGGCCATCATCTCTGCCTTCTCCTACGGTGTGCGTGACGTCAAGATGAAGGAGGAGCTGGCGATGCATGAAGATCTGTGCACTTCCTTGGAGCTGTTCAACTTGGTGACCAAGTGCGCCAGGGCTGAGGAAGGGCGCCTTTCCCTCCTCGAGCTGCCAGCCACAGACCCAGAAGAGAAGAAGTCCAAGGCCAAGGACGTGAAGCGTAAGGGGGCTGCCGTGATCGCGGCAGAACCAGATACCAAGCGGGGCAGGGAAGTCGGTACTGCGTGTACCACGACCTCCACACCCACAACACCAACGAATGTCAAGAGCTCCGGGCCGTGCGAGAAGGGAGGATCGGCCGGCGCCCCGACCGCAACGATTGAGGCTACGGCCGAGGAGGAGGAAGGAATCTGGGAGACCCATTTGGGAAGATCGTGGCCCTCGCCAAGGGTGGCGCGACCGACCTCGCGAGATCGCTGGCGAGATCAGCCTCGCGAGGGAGACCGGAGGATCAGCCTCGCGAGGATCGCCCTGCAAGAAAACGCAGGCCTCCCTCCTTTGCCGCCAAGCCGAGGAGAAAGCGAGGACCATCATCGACGAGGGGTGGGGGCTTCAAGAGCCGCTGATCGCTTGCATCATGGGCGGAGCTCAAGCTGACCTCTCAACGCATCTTCCAGCAGTTCGCCCAGTGAATGCAGTCCTCCCCAAGCTCGAAGCCACCACGCCCACTCGGGTGGTCAGCGTGCGCCATCACGTTCAGCTCAGCCGGATCAGCTCAAGTCTTGGCAGCCACGGCGAGAGTCCTCCCGATGCTTTGTTCCCCAATCATCAAGACAGCGTGCAAGTCACCGGGACCCTCGACGGCGGCGGAGCAGGGCTCAACGTCCTGTCTGTAGAGACATTCAACAATCTCCAAGTGCCTTACAATCAGCTTCAGCCAACCAAGCCTTTCTCCGGAGTCACCTATGGCTCCACGGTTTCGATTGGGCAGGTCCGCCTCCCTGTCACCTTCGGGGCGCGCGACAACTACCGCACCAAGCTCATCGACTTTGATGTCGCCCACATTCGGCCGCCATACAATGCCATCCTCGGGTACCCAGCTCTAGCCAAGTTCATGGCCGTGACTCATCACGGCTACAACATCCTCAAGATGCCAGGAAGCGGCGGAGTCATCACGGTGCCTTGTGAAGAGAGAGACGCAGTGTGCTCCCTGGAGCGAGCCTTTCAAGCCGCATCCCTTGAAGACCTAGATCGCAGGAGCGTGAGGCTCCCTGAGACCGCGCCCAACAAGAAGAAGACATCGCCAGGCCTGACCCCTCAGGAGGCAGGCCCCTCGAAGTCGCGCGCTGCTCGAGGCACCTCCTTCGTCAGCATAGGAAGGCGCGCCCGGCGCCCTCCTCAAGCAAGGCTCGGGGCTCTCTCACGGAGGGCCACCGACCTTGCTAAGGTCCTGAGGGAGGCGCTTGGGCACCACTTGGAGGCGTGCTTCAAAGCACGTTTCCCTCGAGGAAGGAGCAAGGCAAGGAGGCCGAACCCTTAGGAGTTCGTCGGCCCGGATCATGCGGGGAGTTGCAGAGTCAAGAGTCATAAGTGGCAGCCGCCACTTACCGCCGTAGCTCCCCATCCAGGCGAGGATGGTGGGCTGCGCGTCTGCATCGACATCCCAGGGCTCAACCGGGCCACCTCTCAGGAGCACTTCTGGCCCTCACGTGCGGGGCGCTGCGAAGATCCACCCCACAGCTACATTCGCATGCCCTACGGCATGCCGAACGCGGCCGCCACGTACCAGCGCTTCATGAGGAGCATCCTGGAGGCTCAAGAGGCCAGGCGTTCCGCAGTCCTGGCGGAGATGGAGATGGTCCACGAGCCACCAAGCGCCTCCCGAGCCTCCCGAGGCTCCTGGGCACGGGGCTCGTGAAGGTCTACTGCAGCCCCACGACGTCCGCTACTTCAACATCCTTTCGTCTTCAACGTTATCGGTGACATCCTTCAAGTTCCATTTCCAGGTGGGGCGCCCCAGGGCTGCATTATTCCTGTGTCATGGGTCCGTCCCCGCGGCGTGTATCCCCTTTACTTCATGTTCCTAGCTTACTTTGTTGGGGGCACCCCTCGGGCTGCATCATCCCCAAGTCGCTCGGGCCAGACCCAGCGGCATGTACCCCTCTTGCGTTTAGTTCAGGTCATGCGTTCGACCCATCATGATTGTTATTTGGTGCCTATCCACGGCACCCCTTCTTCCTTCATGTGGTCCGCTTGCACGTTAAAGGGGGGGACCTGAGCATCTCGACTCAGGGCTCCTACTGGCTCTCCAGCCCTCACCCTCTGGCCTTGTCCATGGCATCGCGACCTGGCATACCAGCGACGGCTGAGCCCCGCTCGAGGGCCGGTACCCGAGGACGTAGAGCGTCGGCATCTAACCAAATCTGCAGGAACACATCACAAGTTAAGGCTCAGTGCTAGGCGCAACCCGCCTTGAGGTGGGGGCCCGTGAGTCCCGCGCTGGCTCACGGCTGCCCAGATACACCTCGTCAGGCCCTACCGCGGCCAGCCACGTGTCGGCGAGGCGGGCTGTACACGCCCGAGGCTCCCGGAGGGGAGCCCCCTCCCACGCACCAGTGGAAGCACCATGCTCCGCCTGGCTGACGACACTGCCGAGGAGCGTCTATGCCCGTACACATACGGAAGCGCTATGCTCCGTGCTGGTGATAAACAACTGAGGGTTGCCCCCGGTCGCATCAACCTCAGGGAGCCTAGAGCTCAGTGTCTGGCCTCATCACAACGCCTCCCCTCTGGAGTGCCGCCCGAGGGGGTGGGTACGGGGGCTACGCCTGTGTCACGCCCAGACGCACGCCACCCAGCCAGGACCCTCGGGCCTCGTTCATCGCACGTCTCTCCCCGAGCGAAGCCATGGTACGAAGGCCGTTTGAGCGTCAAGGGGGACTCCTGAGCATCGCGACTCAGGAGCCTAAATGGTCACGTAGCCCCTCACTCCTTAGTTCCGAAAGGCTAACGGCGGTTGAGGTATGCGCGGGGCCGGGCTCTGTAGACGTAGAATGGTAGATTCACCCACACATCTCACCTCCGTACTTGTTGTTCGTGCGCCAAGGGGGACTCCTGAGCATCGCGACTTAGGAGCCTAACTTGTCACGTAGCCCCTCACTCCTTGGTCCCGTCCTGGTTTCCGGTTGGGGCTAACGGCGACTGAGGTATGCGCGGGGCCGGGCTCTGCCGGCGTAGAACATAAGCAAGTAGGAAGGAAAAGCGCAAATCTCAAGGAAAATAAAAAGCAAACATTACAGTCCATAACTATTATCACAACACCAAACGCAAGTTTAAACGCCTCCCCGAGGCATGATACATGTTGCAGGAAACATAACAGGAGCCACAACGGAGTCACTTGTCGATGGCGGAGCCGCGCCGAGCAGGTTCGCCTCGTGAAGCCGCGGGACCGGCAGCGCCTCGCTTGGTCTTTGAAGGCCCGAACCCGGCAATGAGCCTTCACGGCCTCAGCAGCGACGGCGGCAAGCTCGCCGCTCGCTAGCTCCAGCAGGCTGTCAAGGTCGACGTCGGGATCGCGAAGGTAGACGTGGGTAAGGACCCGCGTCAGCGCTGCAGAAGACAGGACACCCGCCTCGGCCTCAGCTGTAGGGCCAAGGCCAAGGGTGACATCTTCAAGGGTGCGGATCAGGAAGGGAAGCAGCTTGGCGGGGCCGTCCTTGGCGCCGGCCAGCGGGCTTTCCAGGCCGCTGTCGTAAAGCGACCTCAGCAAGGTGCGAGCTTTCACCTCCATCTCCGTGAAGGCCTCGCGATCCTCGGCAAGAACCCGCGCCTTGCCGTCCAGCTCGACCTTCTTCGCCTCCAACTCCTGCTCCAGCGCACCCAGGCGGTCACGGCGCCTGTCAAGCTTGGCGTCCCGGTCTTTGATGGCCGCCTCACGAGCCTTCATGTCTTCCTCCTTCTCTTGGCGAATGCGGGCCTCCGTGGCAAGCTGGTCCCGCAGGCCCTGCAGCTCGCTCTCCAGCGCCTTGCAGCGACCTCGGACATCGGCTACCTCACCCAAGGCGGCGTGGCAAGCAGCCTTCGCCCCAAGGACGGCCTGCTTCTCCTCGTCGCAAGCCGTCGAGGCCCGAACCAGCGCCGCTCGAACCGAAGCGTCAGAGTGAATCCAGCCAGAGGCCAGCTCCAAGCGCCCGGCCACCAAGCGAGGGTCGGCGCCAAGATGATCTTGCCATAGCCGGTCCAAATCAGCAGCACTGTCATAGTTTTGTCATGGCAGATGTCCTTAGTGTCAGGACTTAGTCGCGAGGCCAACGCATCTATGTGGTAGCTTGAGAGGGGTTGAGCGGAATCGAGAGTCGCAACACAAGACAGGGATTTAGACAGCTTGGGCGCGGAAACATCATCCGGTAAAAACCCTACATGCTGTTTGAGGCTAGGTCTCATTATCATCGGGGAGGAGTCGCCAGTAAACCGGCTCTCCTCTTTGTGTCTAGCCCTAAGATTGTTTCTTCTTGCTTGTAGCTTCTCCCTCTTTGGGGAGCCCTACCCCTCCTTATATATGTTGAAGGGGCGGTTTACATGTGGAGTCCTATTAGGATTAGGACTAGTCTATCTGTAATACAAACCGGATACAAGTCCTAGTCTTAACTCCTTGTAAGGTAAATATTCCTCATGCCTTTCCTCTTAAACCGGCCCACAATAGTTGAACCGGCCTTCATGAACCGCCAGACAGGCCACGGGTCTTGTCGCTCCTCGACCCGTCCGCCGGGTCACCCGATGAGTTACAACGTCCTGGCGGGTCATCTGGTAAATTGCCAGGTCTGGGCGGGTCACCAGATGAATATCGCCAAGTGCCAGCAGGACCTCAAATAAACCGCCAAGTCCGGCCGGGTTAACTTCCGGCCGGTTTACACCGCGGGGTATATCCCCGACATTAGCCCCCAAGTTTAGCTTGGATTTATCCATGGTAAACTTATGCTGCAAAATAAATACCAGAACAAATTTGGCAGGTTGTGCTCCGGGTCGTCCTTAAGTCCTTTGTCATTTCCTCCTTCTAGAAAATCCGGGTCAATAACTAGCTTCATACTCAAATTGCTGATGTTGGCTTCTTATAGAAAAAATATTGTGAAGAATAATCCACTTGAGTCGGCTTCCAAAGTGCCGGTTTAAGAAATATTGGTCTTGAAATACTCATCTGATATTCAACCGGTTTGAAGATGCGAGAACTTGCAGTTTTATCATTGCCAAAGACTGTCGGGTTATAAAAACTTGATAATTTCGAGTCATGATTATTGCAGACACCGGTTCATGATTGTTGCTAACGCCAGCGATTCGATTATTAATGACGCCGGGTTGCAGCCATTGTGGTCATGATGATTGGTGACGCCGGGTCAACCTAGTTTGCTCAATCAGAGATTTTGAAAATATTTCTTCGATAATAATATAATACCTGTAGCCCCCAAGTCTTTGAGCAGAACAAAGTGGTGGCTTAATACTTTGCTTCAATATAAATACTGCCACTCTCAAAGAAATACATGCTGTTCATCCTAGTGACTAGTAAAAACTGAATACTCCATACTATGTAGCCCCCAAGTGTCGGGTTGTCATGCTTGCAGCAACCTGGGACTTGTAATTGTCTTATACTCATAAAAACTTCAACCAGTGTAGCCCCAAGGGCGGCTCGATAAGATAATATTGAGCTGGGACTTAATATATACTTCAATGAAAATAACATCATATGATGTAACTCCCATCATGGGACTTGAATCCACGTCCACAAGGTTAAGAGCCTTGTGCTTTACCAACTGAGCAGTGGACCCTTCAATATAATGAAAAAAAGCTTTGTACCTTCAACTGTTGACAGGATCAATTGGTAGCCCCCAAGGGCAGACTCATTATAATGTGATGAGTCGGGTCTTCAATAATATGAGCAAAAAATTACTTTGCATTAGCCCCCAAGTGTCATGGTACATGCTTGCAGCGACATGAGACTTGCATATTTGATATAATCTCAACTTAAATAATGTAGCCCCCAAGTGCGGTCGTAAGCCTGCAGCCACTCGGGACTATTCCCTCCATTGTAGAATAAATCATACCCATTGATGAAATAATAGCCATTGCGCTGAAGCGACTTTGAAAACGTCAATCATAATATTGGTTATTGATAACCATAATAAAAATCTAGCCATGCTGGCTATTCAAGATAATATAATCTGGTATGAAGAACCTTATTCATTCAATATCATAATGAAAATTCAGCCAAGTTTGGCTATTTGAATAATATAACCCAATGATTTATAAGCGCATGATTCCAATGGCGCAATTCAAATATGTACTAGCGACTTATAGTCCAAAGCCAGGCCGGGTTAACAAACACCGGATAATTTCTCATCATATCTTGGCGACTTATCATCTTAAAGCCAGGCCGGTTTAATAAACACCGGATAATTTATCATCATGCTTTATTCAACTTTGTCTCTGCATACAACAAGTTTAAAGTGTCCTGGCGGTTTATCACGGGATGAATCATAATGACAAACAAATAACACATGTTTATAAAAAAGGATGAACTTAAGAATAATCAATGAAATATATAATACCTGAGACATTTAATCACATCATTGGTTAAACAACTTTTTGTAGTAATGGTGATAACCCCTATCTTGAGTAATGATTACTCATTTCATCTTGTGTGGGTTTATGATAAAACCGTGCGGGTTATGATAAACACCGGTTTAACCATATATAATCTTTGGCGACTCGTAGTCAAACCAGACCGGGCGGATAGTCTCCGGATTATGATTTGATCATGTACTGACAACTTGTAATTGAAAGTCAAGCCGGGTAATGAACACCGGTTTACTCCATAATAAGATGGTAACATAAAATCAAACCGGGCAGATAGTCTCCGGATTAGGATTTGACCGTGTTGCGCCAATTTGTAATTGATAGTCGAACCAGATTAATAATGTCGGTTTAAAAACCGCAACAAAAATCAAATAATAGTTATGAAAAAAATATGGAAGCAAAGGCAATGATAAAACCGTTTGTAAAAAGAGGCTTTATTGAGCCGTTCAGATGGTGTTACCATGGTCGGACACGACCAAGCTCCCAATAAGGTGTAGCTATGGTTCAAGTCGGCAGTCCCCAAGCTGAAACCGTGGCATTATGCCGATCAAGTGGCGTGGCAATGGTTCGGGTTCGACCAAGCCCCCAAGTGACTCTATGGGCTTAGGCCGATCAAGAGGCGTGACTGGTTCAGACTTGACCATGTCCCCAAGTGATCTGGTGGCTGACGCCTATCAAAAGGTGTTGCATTGGTTCGGACACGACCAAGCCCCCAAGTGATGTTGTGGCATTGAGCCGATCAAGAGGTGTAGCTATGGTTCGGATACGACCAAGCCCCCAAGTGATCAATAATATGATAAGCCAATAAGGCATGATACCCATGTTTGAACCGCGCATCATGGCAGCAGGTCCTCTTTGGCACCCTTTAACTTTTTGCAAGAGATAAATCCTTCTTGAACCGGATGTTAAACCGGATATTGAGAGCTTCAAAGCTTTATGGGAGACATCTTTCCCTTGAACTGGATTTTAAACCGGAATCTTCATTTTCAGCCGGAAATTTTCTGACGGCCTTTAAAATCGAACTTACGAGAAGTTAATTCCTTTTTGAACCGGACATTTTTAAACCGGATTTGAGAGCTTCAGAGCTTTGCGGGAGAACAGATTTATCTTGAAACGGATTGTAAACCGGATCCTTTCTGATGACCCGGAACTTCTTCGTTGAACTGGGATTTTGTAACTGTTATATGCTTTCTAAACCGGAAATTTTCTGACGGCCTTTAAATTTTCATCCATATGGTAATAGCCTCCGGGACAGGGTTATCTTTCCCTCAACGTCACTGGGGTTCTTGACTTCACTGAAAACCGGCAACATTTGCTGAGTCATATTACTGTAGCCCCCGAGCCTCAAGGTGACTCGAGGAGTTGACTTGAGATTCTCCATAAACCGGCATCACTTGTATATCATTGGTGTTGATAGCACGATGTGAATCCACAGAAGGTTGAGGTGACTGCGGCGGGTTATAAATGATCCCATATGAACCGTGTCAGCAACTCGGCCAATGGTTCCTTCCAACTGGCGATTTGAAGTTAACCAAAACTGTAGTGGCGGCGAGTTGTGCACCTGCCTATTGAGCCATCCAATGCAAACGACGGTTGATGATAACTTGCCTCCAATTTGAAAGAAAACCGGGCTACCCAAGCTGTGACTTGCTCATATCCAATAAACAGCTCATGCAGACAGGTGCGGGCCGGTATGTCGATGTAGACCAGGCCGCGAGAGACGGACGACAAGGATGACCGCAACATCGAGGCGGCGGCAGATAAATGAATCGGCAGCGGCATTGTAAGCCGATGCGAGATCGTAAATCGGCCGTATGTTGATGTAGACCGGACTGCAGGGGACGGCGGCCTGTGCACGCTTTATTGGGTAATTCGCACGGTCCTGACAAATTGATGCGGACTAGATCGCGATATAAACCGGCATGGGTTATCTAATAGCTCAGCGATATAATAATCCCTTTTTGCAATAGACAATTTGTCCTGCATTGGAAAACTTGCAAGCCAGAGTAATTGCTCTTTTTTAAAAAAAAGCAATATATAATATAAAAATATAGTGGATGGATTTCACTGTTAGCCAAAAAATATCCATCGCGGAGTTGATGATCACCACGGTGAAACTGAAATCAATCACGGCGGCCATGCGAGCAGACGGATGAATCGGCCACGGCATGGTAAACCGGTGCGGACAAGCAAGTTGTCCTCCGCGTTGTAAACGGTCTTGCAGACGCATGAACCGGTCGTGAGGCGGATGGGCAAGTCGCCCGTGGCGTTATGTAAAGCGGTGCGGACGAGTGAGCCAGCCATGGCGTGGTAAACCGGTGCAGGAGTCCGTTGAATATGACGACCACCCGTGCTGCAAATGATGTTGGCATGCGTCCGTCTCCAGCGGTATAATGCCACCTTATGACGAATAACTCTTACGCATATAAAACACAGCAGGGCAAAAGTAGTTTCGCTCGCATGAATTAATATATATTTAAAAATAAATAGGATAAATAGCACCTGGTTTTTTCCGGATGTTGATAGCAGCTTGGCCAAGGTGGCGGAGCTCCGGCGACAACGGCGTAGCATAATTCTTGCCAGCCTTGACGACAAACAAGCTGCAGCAGAATTGATCATCTGCTTTCGAACTTCGACGGTGTGACCACGGCGGTCGATCGACACCTGTTGGCGAGGGCAGCTCAATAAGTGACTAATTCAGGTCGGTTTGATCATAGGTAGCAACAGAGTGCAGCCGTGGCGTCTCGAGAGGTGCCGGTTTCCCATTATCATCTCCTCTCGATGGATCCTTTTCTTGTAAATCATCTTAGAATCCATGTATGTACTAGTAGTTTTCCAAGCAGCAATGAATACTAGTACTTCTTTTGGTTGGTTTGACTTTTCTTGCCTGTACGTGCACCATCGAATGGAGCTAGCGGGCACACGCCTCAAACATAAGCATAGACTGGGCTTTCCCTCCAGCAGGAGCGGCTCAGTAACCCGGTGGGGGCGGCGAAACGTCGTGGCCGGCTCATATCAGAAGTGATAGCGGCGACGGGCGGCCTCACATACGGTGACTCGACAGAGACCAAACCCTCACCCACGTGAGGAGCTTCTTGGAGCATCCCACTTGTGCACCACAATCAATAGTGTTTATTGGGGAAATTAACTGTGGAAACGTAGGATCGTGGCTGGCCTATTGCTAGTCCTTTTGTATTGATCTGCATAAACAAATCTGGCCTCTTTTGTTTTCTCTGCTTCATCTGATTCTATCGGACAAAATAATTTTCTTTTCCTTCTGGTCCCAGTGGGTTGCATGAATCCGTACCGGACTCCCCCCCCCTTTTTTTGTGCTGACAGTTAATCTGGAGTAATCGAGATGCTTCAGATTGCTTTGAAACTTGAAACAAACGTGAAGACGTGGACAAAAACAGCCACAACTCGGCGGATCGCAAAAAAACAGCCGCAATGAAAAATTTCTGGTCCGTCTCGGTGCAATCGGCGTGATGGATCCTTGACACTTCTCCTTATAAAAATTATTGTCTCGAACTTGGCGGATCTCCATGGCGCTCTCTTGCAACCGCTTTATACGCATAACCCTAAAACTTCCAAATCATAATTTTGTATGCAGCTGTTACGACTTCTTTGGTCGATGTAGATCTTTCTGGAACTAACTTTCTTCATCCGGAAAATTATGAACTTCTCGATCCCTGAAGAAATCCCTTCAAGAACTCAACACCACCGTGCACAAGCCCCATGGTGGGCGCCAACTGTCGTAGTTTTGTCATGGCAGATGTCCTTAGTGTCAGGACTTAGTCGCGAGGCCAACGCATCTATGTGGTAGCTTGAGAGGGGTTGAGCGGAATCGAGAGCGCATAACACAAGACAGGGATTTAGATAGCTTGGGCCCGGAAACATCATCCGGTAAAAACCCTACATGATGTTTGAGGCTAGGTCTCATTATCATTACGAGGGAGTCGCCGTAAACCGACTCTCCTCTTTGTGTCTAGCCCTAAGATTGTTTCTTCTTGCTTGTAGCTTCTCCCTCTTTGGGGAGCCCTACCCCTCCTTATATATGTTGAAGGGGCGTTTTACATGTGGAGTCCTATTAGGTTTAGGACTAGTCTATCTCTAATACAAACCGGATACAAGTCCTGGTCTTAACTCCTTGTAAGGTAAATATTCCTCATGCCTTTCCTCTTAAACCGGCCCACAATAGTTGAACCGGCCTTCATGAACCGCCAGACGGGCCACGGGTCTTATCGCTCCTCGACCCGTCCGCTTGGTCACCGATGAGATTACAACGTCTGGCGGGTCATCAGTAAATTGCCGAATGCAGGCGGGTCACGGATGAATATCTCCAAGTGCCAGCGGGACCTCAAATAAACCGCCAAGTCCGGCGGGTTAACTTCCGGCGGTTTACACATGAGGTATATCCCCGACAAAGCACGATCCGGGGCGGTGGGAGGTCGGAGAGACATCGATTGGTGGAGTAGGAGGAGAGGGCGGCAAGCGTAACCCACGGTATCTGAGGCGGAACCTGCTGCGCCCCAACAGCTATGGCGGGGGCATCAGGCAAGGATACCTCAGGAGTCGCTTGGGCCATGGGGGCTGAGCTCGCCCCAGCCAGCTCTGCCAGGCCTCGCGATGACGACCGGGCAGGAGAGGCCCGTGTCTTGCCGTCGCCTTCCTTCATGAGCGGCGCTGCCCCAGGCAGAGCCTCGAGGCCCCCTTGAGCTTCTTCGCCAGCAGCGCCATCCTAGCCAAGAGATACAGATATCAAGCCTCAGCGACAAAGCAAGGAATAAAACAAGAATCAAGCACTTACTGGTCATCGCTCGCGAGCTCGAGCAACCTCCGGCCATAGTTGAAGCCCGAGAGCCGGCTGCAGGGATCAGCCTCAAGAGGCCCGGGAGCAGGAGGCACGTCCGCGGACCGCCTCGGGGCCGGGGCAGACCCGCGGGGGACCAGCCCAGTCTTGTCCTTCTTCGGGATCAGGGCCAAGCTCTCGCCGCCCCGCTCGTCGTCGTTCCTCGGCAAGAGGCGGAGAGCGCGGGACCTGGGCCGGGGAGGGGCGCTCTTGACTCCCCGTCGGTCGCCTCGGAGTCAGGCCCCGCCTCCCGCTCCTCTTCTTCCTCCTCTTTGCTGGAGTCGCGGGAGGACACGTTCACCGTCGCCAGGGCCGTCGGGTCCTCAGGAACCTCCGTGGGCACGGGCCCGTCCCCATTGAAGACGCACATGGATTCCAACGCCTGCTCCCAATAATCTCGAAGGAACAGGGGCATAGGAGCGCCCTCCAGCCTCGCCATGTCTCCCCCGACCAAAGATTTAAGGACCGCGGCCAGATCTTTGTCGGCCAAGACTGCGGGGGTCGGGCGGGGCCTCCACAGCGGAAGCGAGTAATGATGAAGCGGGGCCACCTGATCCTCCAGGAACTCCCTCAGGAGCGACGCACCAGTCAGCTTCGCCGCCGCCATGTTGCTCGGCCGCAGATCCGCGTCCATTTTCTCCAGCACCAGCTTCGCGCGAAGATCCACGAGTTCGACGCGAGACCAATCATCGGAGCTCGCGGGATGCTCCGTGGGCAGAATCAGCCGAGGGTGGATGCGCCTGTCGGCGTTCTGGGAACGGGGGTCCCCAGACTTGCCTGCCTGCGGCCTGCGGCGTGGCTCGGAGGAGGCCCAGCACGGCCCATCTTCATCAACGCAAGCTCAAGACCCTCGCGAGGGGCCAAGCCTCATGAGGCGGGCGACAAGGAGCTTCCTCGAGCCACGCGACCTCGTCGAGGCTGGCTCATGAGGAGGCGGAGAGTTCAAGCCGGGGTCCCTCGCGAGGTGCCCATAGCGCCAAGCCATGACGACCAAGGCGCCCGATTGGCGCCAACCTGCTGGCGTCCTCCTTTTCCTCTTTGGTGCAAAGGGGAGCAAGCGCGGCGAGAGCATCAAGCAAAGGCATCCGTTTGATTACAACAAGACCAAGACCAATAGCCCAATTTGGAAGGGAGTCATTGTGGAGCCCAAGCAGGCGTCATCACCAGAGCCTTTCGCAGGCGAGGACCAACTTTAGTCAGGATAAGTGTACCCGTTGTTCCCCTTCAAAATGGCCAATTGTTGGCGCCCTTCCCGCTCAATATTTGGGAAGAGGCAGGGCCTTCGCCTATAAATAGGAGTAGCCACCCACTGGGTAGAGGTAGCTAGGACCGAGGGGAGAGAGATCCGAATCCTCATCTAGAAACCCGATGGCTAGGCGGCCGAGCACCACCCTATCAGTTCATTGCACCCGCCAGAAACAGACCCTCCCAAGGCTGTTCTTCCTTGTATTGTTCCTCATCAGCCCAAGAGGCAGTCCACCACACCACACCTTTGGAGTAGGGTATTACACCACAATGGTGGCCTGAACGATATAAATCCGTGTCTCTTGTGATGTTACTGTTTAGTAGTTTAGGTCCCCGATTCGGGCGAGGTTGGATCTCCTTGGCGCACCCAGTGTTGAACCTCAAGAGTGCGGAACCCGGAAATCCGACATTTGGCGCGCCCGGTAAAGTGCGCCATAATCTGCCTTCGTCGCCTCGTTCTTCCCCGGCGCCCGTTGGGCCAGCTGGCCAGCGCTTCGAGCCGCCCTCGCCTCCTCCCATGTCGCCCAGACAGCTCCGTCGTGAGCGCCCTCGTCGTTCCCGTCACTGCCGTCAACGCCGCCACGGCCCGGTGAGAAACGAGCAACAACATCGTCCCAACACCCGTCCATGGCGGGGCGGCCGCCACCGCCACGCCTTCGCTCACCCCGCTGGTTCTTCGCCGTCCACCTTGCGCCCGTGCGGCCATGGAAACCCGAAGCTGCACTCATCGCGGCAAGCGAGCTCTGCGCTACCGCCCGTCGGCAGCGTCTCTGAAGAATGGCTCGACCGAGTCGCCGAAGCTCGTCCGCGCCGCGCGAAGCGCCCTGCACCGTCCGTCTCGCTGCACCGCACCCGCCCAGCAGCGGCGATAAACTCCGGGCCGCCTCCTCCTCAAGAAAGCGCCCTGGACCCAAGCGCGCTGCCTGGGCGGAACCCCGCTCCGCCCAGCGCCCGGCACGGCGCAAGAGCAGAGCTGTCAAGAAGTTCCTCGCCCACAAGAAGCCGCCCGAGCGCTCCCCGCTCCGGCACGTCAGGACCCTGCGCTGCCCCCAGCCGCGGCGCAGGGAGGCACGCAGGACCAAGCTCTCTGTCATCCGAGGCCCCCGCGGCCACGGCGGGCTGCCGCGCCTTCACCTCCGAGCTACGCAGCGTCGCGTGGCCCGCCAAGTTCAAGCCGGACCTGCCTCCTCGCTCTGCACAACTGGCCCGACCCTCTGGAGTTCCTCCAGCTCTCTGAGCTGGGCATCGAGGCTGCCAGCGGGGATGAAAAGGTCATGGCGAACTGGTTTCCCATGGCGCTCAGGATCGGAGCCCGCACTGGCTCTGAATCTGGCCCCGAGCACGATCTCTTCCTGGGCTGAGATGCGCACCGCTTCATCGCCAACTTCTAGGGTACTTCGCGACCGGCCACCGCCGTGGCGACATCGCCGAATCAAGCGGCCAGCCGGAAACCCTGCGGAAGTACATCGGCCTTCAACAACGCTGCGCCTCAAGATCCCGGGGAGTATGAGAGGCCATCATCTCTGCCTTCTCCGGCCGGCGTGCGTGGCGTCAAGATGAAGGAGGCTGGCGATGCACGAAGATCTGTGCACCTCCTTGGAGCTGTTCAACTTAGCGACCAAGTGCGCCGAGGGCTGAGGAGGGCGCCTCTCCTCCTTGAGCTGCCCGCTGCGGATCCGAAGAAAATAAGTCCAAGGCCAAGGACTTGAAGCGCCAGGGGCTGCCGTACTCTCAGCGGCGTAACCAGACACCAAGCGAGGAGATCAGCCCGAGTCCTCCAAAGGCGATCGGTACTGCGTGTACCACGACCTCCACACCCACAACACCAATGAATGCCAAGAGCTCCGGGCCGTCTGTGAAGGAAGAGTCGGAAGACGCCCGGCGCAGCGGCCGAGGCTACTGGCGAGAGAGGAAGGAATGCAGGGGCGCTGGGAAGACCGCGGCCAGCGCCAAGGGTGGCGCGACCAACCTCCACGAGGACCGTTGGCAAGACCCGCCTCGCGAGGCTGGAGGATCAGCCTCGCGAGGATCGCCCAGAGGAATGCAGGCCTCCCTCCCTGCCGCGCCGCCAAGGAGAAATGAGGACCGTCATCGGGGCCGAGGGCTGGGGGCTTCGGGGAATCAGCGTGCGATCGCTGCGTCTAAGCGGAGCTCAAGCCCCAGCTCTCAGCGCATCTTCAAGCAGTTAAGCCCACGAAGTGAATCCGGTCCTCCCAAGCTCGAGGCCGCAGCGCCCTCTCGGGTGGTGGCATGCGCCATCACGCTCGGCTCAGCCGAGATCAGCTCAAGTGTGCGGCCACGATCGGAGTTCTCCCGATGCTTTGTTCCCCAATCATCAGCAGCGTGCTGGTCACCAAGACCCTCGCCGGCGGCAGGGCGGGACTCAACGTCTGTCCGTGGAAACATTCAACAATCTTCAAGTGCCTTACAGTCAGCTTCAGCCAACCAAGCCTTTCTCCGGAGTCACCGACGGCTCCACGGTCCCGATCAGGCAGGTCCGCCTACCTGTCACCTTCGGGGCTCGCGACAACTACCACACCGAGCTCATTGACTTCGACGTCGCCCACATTCGCCTGTCGTACAATGCCATCCTCGGGTACCCGGCGCTGGCCATGTTCATGGTCGTAACCCACCATGGCTACAACGTCCTCAAGATGCCAGGAAGCTGCGGGGTCATCACGGTGACCTGTGAAGAGAGAGACCTGATGTGCTCCACTGGGCGAGCCTTTCGAGCCGCATCACTAGAAGACCCAGACCACACACGGCAGGAGGCCTCCCGAGGCCGCACCCAAGAAAGAAGAAGACATCGGCCGACCCGACTCCTCAAGAGGCAGGCCCCTCGGGGCCGGGCACGGCAGGGGAGCCTCCTTCCATCGCATAGGAAGCGCGCCCGGCGCCCTCCTCGGCCGGGCTCGGGGGCTCTCCCTGGAGGCCGCCCGACCTTGCCAGGTCACGAGGGAGGCGCTTGGGCACCACGTGGAGGCGTGCTTGAGCATGTTTCCATAAGCAGGAGCAAGGCAAGGAGGGCCGAAACCTCGGGAGTTCGTCGGCAAGGCCATTCGGGGAGCTACAAGAGTCAAGGGTCATGGCCAGGCGGCCGCTGCCTACCAGCTGTGGCCCCCATCCAGGCGAGGATGGTGGGCTCGCGTCTGCATCAACATGCCAGGGCTCAACCGAGCCACGTCTCAAGAGCGCCTCTGTCCCTCGCGAGTGGGACGTTGCGAGGGCCCGCCCCACAGCTACGTCGCATGCCTCCACGGCACCTTAAGCCAGCGACTTCTCAGTGCACCAACATCTCATGAGGCCATCCTGGAGGCTCGAGAGGTCGAGACGCCCGCAGCCTGGCGGAGATGGAGATGGCCCCGAGGAGCCGCCCGGCACCTCCGGAGCCTCCCGAGGCCCCGGGCACTGGGGCTCGTGAGGATCGGCTCCCGCAGCCCACCGAGTCTGCTACACCACACCCCTTCGTCCCCAACATCACCAGGTGACATCTTTAAGTTTTATTCCCGGCTGGGAGCGCCTTCAGGGCCGCATTATTCCCAGGCCGCGTGGGTCCATCCTTGCGGCATGTATCCCTTTTATTTCATGTCATTAGCCTATCCTGTTGGGGGCACCCCTCGGGCTGCATCATCCCCAAGCCGCTCGGGCCTGTCCCAGCGGCATGTATCCTTCTTACGTTTTCCTTAGGATTATGCTCTCGCTCCACCATGCTTGTTATTTGGTGCCTTTTCTGGGTGGCGGAAGCCTCACAGCGTTAAAGGGGTGGTGCACGAGCATCGCGACTCAGGCTCCTACCGGCTCTGGCCTCACCCTCTGGTCTTGTCCATGGCCTCGCGACACAGCTTGCCGGCTGACGGGTGAGACCAGCCGAGAGCCGGGACCCGAGGGCGTGGGGTTGCTGCATCTAACCCAGCTTGCGCGTTAAAGGGGGGGTGCCTGAGCATCGCGACTCAGGGCTCCTACCGGCTCTCCGGCCCTCACCCTCTGGTCTTGTCCATGGCATCGCGACCTGGCTTGCCAGCGACGGCTGAGACCAGACCGAGAGCCGGGACACGAGGACGTAGAGATGCTGCATCTAACCCAGCTTAGCGGCGTTAAAGGGGGTGCCTGAGCATCAGCGACTCGGGGCTCCTACGGATCTCGGCCCTCACCCTCTGGTCTTGTCCATGGCATCGCGACACAGCTTGCTGCGGCGGTGAGACCTGCCGAGCCGGGACCGAGCGTGAAACACCGACATCGGCCAAATTTGCGAGGAACACACTCGAAGATAAGGCCCGAGGCGGCGCCGCAACCCTTGAGGTAGGGGCCCGTGGAGTCAAGCGCTGGCTCACGGGTGCCCGGATACACCTCGTCCAGCCCCTACCGTGCCAGCCACGTGTCGGTGGGGCTGTATATGCCAGGGGCTCCTCGGGGGGAGCCCCTCCCGTACCGATGGAAGCACCATGCTCCTTGTTGGCTGGCGACAACTGCCGAGGCGGCTATGCTGTCACGCATCTTGAGCGCTATGCTCCATGGCTGGTGATAAACAACTAAGGGTGGCCTCGGGTTGCATCAACCTCAAGGGCCCAGGCTCATTATGCGGCCTCATCGCATAGCGCCTCCCTCGGGGGCGCCCGTGCGAGGGGGCTGGACATGGGGAGCTGCGCACAGGTCACGCCAGACGCCGCGCCACCCAGCCAGGCCGGGCCTGGTTCGTCGTACGTCACTCCCGGCGGAGCCAAGGTACGAATGCCGTTTGAGCGTCAAGGGGACTCCTGAGCATCGCGACTCGAGAGCCTAATGCACTCACGTAGCCCCTCACCCCTTAGTTCCGAAAGGCTTACGGCGGTTGAGGTATCTGCGGGGCAGACTCTGCGGGCGTAGAACGGTGGATCCGCCCAGCGTCTCACCTCCCTACTTGCTGTTCGTGCGCCAAAGGGACTCCTGAGCATCGCGACTTAGGAGCCTAACATCACGTAGCCCTCACTCCTTGGTCCCGTCCTGGTTTCCGGTCGGGGCTAACGGCCAGTGGCGAGGTATCTGCAGCGGGGCAGACTCTGCCGGCGTAGAACATAAGCAAGTAGGAAGCGCATAAAACTCAAGGAATTCAAAAGCAAATATTACAGTCCACCTTGTTATCGCAATACCAAATGCAAGTTTCGCGCCTCCCGAGGCATGATACATGTGCAGGAATTAAAAGGCGGGGCCAGAGCCACCTGTGAGTCACTTGTTGGCGGTGGAAGCAGCGTGAGTGGGTTCGCCTCGTGGAAGCAGCGAGGCCGGCAGCGCCTCGCTTGGCTTGGTGCTGAAGGCCGGAACTTCCCCAGCAGAGCCTCCAGCGTGACCCTTCACAGCCTCGGCAGCGGCAGCTGCATGCTTTCGCCGCTTCTTTGGCTCCGGTAGCTGTCGGTCGTGATTTGGGATCGTGAAGGTAGATATGGGTGAGGATCAGCGTCGATTGCCGCGAAGACAAGACCGCAGCGCCTCGGCCTCGGCTGTGGGGCCAAGGCCAAGGGAGACATCTTCAAGAGCGCGAACCAGGAAGGGAAGCAACTTGGCGGGACCATCCTCGGCGCCCGGCCGGCCAGACTCTCGAGCGGCTGTCGTAGCATCTTCAGCAAAGACGAGCCCTCACCTCCATATCCGTGGAAGGCCACGCGATCTTCTGCAAGAACCAGCGCCTTGTCGTCCAGCTCGACCTTCCTGCGCCTCCAGCTCCTGCTCCAAGCGCCTAAGGCGGTCGCGGCGCTTCTTGAGCACAGCCTCCCGGTCCTTGACGGCCGCCTCGCGAGCCTTCATGCTTTCCTCCTGCTCCTGGCGGAGGCGGGCCTCCTCGGCAAGCTGGTTCTTCAAGCCCTTCAGCTTGCTCTCCAGCGTCTTACAGCGACCTTGGATGTTGGCTGCCTCCCCCAGGGCAGCATCGCGGGAAATCTTCGCCTCACGGACAGCCTGCTTCTCCTCGTCATGCAGCCGTCGAGGCTGAACAGCGCCCGCCCGAATCGAGCGTCGGGCGAATCCAGCCGAAGGCCAGCTCCAGCGCCCAGCCATCGATGGGAGTCGGCGCCCAGAAGATCCTGCCGCAAGCGGTCCAGTCCGCAGCAGCGCGATCCGAGAACGATGACCGGAGGAAGCGGCGGTCGGTGGAGTAGGAGGAAGATGGCTATCGACCCACTGCATACTGCCCGGAACCGGTAGCGCCACGGCAACCCGATGGAGAGCAGCGCCAAGCAAGGCACCTCGGGGAGTCGCTTGGGTCAAGGGGCTGAGCTTCGCCCGGGCTCAGCCAGGCCTCGCCGAGGGCGCCCGGGCGGGGAGAGGCACATGCGTCCACGATCACCTTCTTTCTCGAGCGGAAGGCACGCCCAGGTGAAGCCTCGGGAGCTCCTTCACTTCTTTGCCTTGCAGCGTCGGCCTAGCCAAGAGGTACGGATATCAAGCGTCGGCGACAAAGCAAGAATAAAACAAGAATCAAGCACTTACAGGTCATCGCTGGTGGACTCGAGCAGCCTCCGGCCATACTTGAAGCCTGAGAGCCGGCTGCAGGGATCGGCTTCAAGGGGACCAGGAGCAGGAGGCATGTCCGCGGATCGCCCCGGGGCCGGGGCGGACCCGCGGGGGACCAGCCCAGTCCGGTCCTTCTTCGGGATCGGGGGCAGGCTTCTGCCTCCCCGCTCATCCTCATCTTCGTCGTCGTCACTCTGGGGAGGTGGAGAGTGCGGGACTTTGTCTTTGAAGGGGAGCCCTTGACTCCGCCCCTGAATCAACCCCCTCTCCCGGCCCTCTTTCCTCCACCTCTTCGCTGGAGTCGGAAGAGGACACGTCCACCAGGTCCTCCGGAGACTCCACGGGCATGGGCCCGTCAACATTGAAGACAGGCATGGGCCCCACTACCTACTCCCAATCCTCGCGAAGGAACAAGGGCGTTGGGGCGTCCTCCAGTCTCGCCACGTCACCCCCAACCAAGGACTGGAGGACCATCGCCAGATCCTCGCCGGCCAGGACCACGGGGCTCGAGTGAGGCCTCCACATCGGAAGCGAGTACTAACGAAGCGGAGCCAGTTTATGCTCCAGTAACTCCCCCGGCAGCGGCGCTTGCCGGTCAGCTTTGCCGCCCGCCCAGCGTTGGCCGGCCCGGATCTGCGTCTATCTTCTCCGGCCTGACCAGCGAGATCGAAGCTCCACTCGGGACGGTCGTCGGAGCTCTCGGGGTGCTCCGTGGGCAGGATCAGCCGAGGGTGGATGCGCACAGCATCCACCAAGACCCACTTGCTCCTGAAGCCCTCAATCCGCTTCCCATGGTTTGAAATGGGGATGGCGCCGCCCGATCTTGACAAGCTTCAGACGCCTTGTGGCCGGAACCACGGGAGGTTCGGAGGGAGAAATAGTGGGCGCAACAAGGCCACCGAGGGCTTCACCCCAACATGGGCCTCACAATAGTAGGCGAAGATTTCAGGAGAAGGATGGAGTTGGGATGGAGGTGCGAGCTTGAATGTTGTAGTGGTGGAGGGCGGAGAAGAAGAACTCGAGAAAGGGAGGCACCAGGACCAGCAATGATGGCGCTCACGAAGAAAGGGTAGAAGAGTACTCCCCAGACCCTCAGGCGTGACGGGCAACCTTGAACACCTCTGTTCCGTGGCGCCTGCGCCTCCTCCATCCGGCGCGCAGTGAGGCTCGCCCTGACACATTTGGCAGGTCCTAGGCGGAGAGTACCAAGTTCCGGCCAGGGGCTTGGCGGCGCCATGATTTGGCTAGGAACACGCAGCGGAGTGGATCTGAAGGTCTTGGAAGCGAGAGGAGGCGCAAGAAAGGGGATCTGAGCAGCAAGCTGGAGAAAGTAAAGGAGGCAAGGAAGATGCCGCTCTGTTATCAACCCAGTGATTCTTGAGGCGCCTGGCGTCAATCAACCGCCACGCGCCCAAGGCCGCATGAGCTGTTAGGCCCATGACGCTTCGCCTTGCCCTTCGCCTCTGCTCGGCCAAGTTCGGAGCGCCCGTGGGCCGAGGGCTCTTGTCGGCGTTAGGAGCAGGGGTCCCCAGACTTGCCTGCCTGCGGCTGTGGCGTGGCTCGGAGGAGGCCCAGCCGCGGGCCCATCTTCATCAGCATAAGCTCAAGACCCTTGCGAGGCCAAGCCTCGTGGGGCGGGGCGACAAGGAGCTTCCTCGAGCCACGACCTCGTCGAGGCTGGCTCATGAGTAGGCGGAGAAGTTCAAGGTAGGGTACCTCGCGAGGTGCCCATGGCCCAAAGCCATGACGACCAAGGGTGCGGTCAGGCGCCCGGCCAGCATAGCGTCCTCCTTTCCTCTTTGGTGCAAAGGGAGCAAGCGCGGCGAGCATCAAGCAAAGCGCATCCGTTTGGGTGCAACAAGACCAAGACCAGCCCAGCAGCTGGAAGGAGTCATTGTGGAGCCCAAGCAGGTGTCATCACCGAGCCTTTGGCTGGCGAGGACCAACTTTCGTCCCGGGATAAGTGTACCCTTGTTCCCCTTCAAAATGGCCAATTGTTGGCGCCCTTCCCGCTCAATATTTGGGAAGAGGCCGGGGCCTTCGCCTATAAATAGGAGTAGCCACCCACAGGGTAGAGGCAGCTAGGACCCGAGGAGAGAGATCTGAATCCTCATCTAGAAACCGGTAGCTAGGCGGTGAGCACCACCTAGCAGTTCATCGCACCCGCCAAGAACAGACCCTCCGAGGTTGTTCTTCCTTGTATTATTCCTCATCAGCCCAAGAGGCAATCCACCACACCACACCTTTGGAGTAGGGTATTACACCACAATGGTGGCCTGAACCAGTATAAATCCCGTGTCTCTTGTGTTGTTCTGTTTAGTAGTTTAGGTCCCAGCGATTCGGCGGGGTGCAAGACGGTGGAGGGTTGGATCTCCACGCGCACCCCAGTGTTCGAACCTCAAGGGACTGCCGGAACCCGAAATCCGACAGCGCCCAGCATCTACCATGACCCACTTGCTCCTGAAGCCCTCAATCCTCTTCCCGGACATCGAGATGGCATTGGAGCTGCCATACGCGACAAAGCTCGCGCCCGCGGAGACGGGACCGCGAGAGGTTGGGAGGGAGAAGTAGTGGCGCAGCAAGGCCACTGAGGGCTGCACCCCAACATGAGCCTCACAATAGTAGGCGAAGATCGCCCGAAGAAGAACAGAGTTGGGGTGAAGGTGCAGAGCTTGCAGTTTGTAGTGGCGGAGGACAGAGAAGAAGAAATCAGAAAAGGGAGGCACCAGGCCGGCAGCAATGGCGCTCACGAAGAGCAGATAGAAGGTGCTCCCTTGGCCCTCGGAAAGGGCGGAGCCAGCCTTGAACACCTCTGCCCCGTCACTGCCTTGCGCCGCCACCATCCGGCGCACCCGGGCAAGGCCCTCCTCCGACACATTCGGCGAGTCCAAGGCGGTGAGTACAAGCTCCGGCGAAGTCTCGGGCGAGGCGCCATGTCTTGCTAGGAGCACGCGATCGAAATAGATCTGGAGATTTCGAGAGGCGGGGAAGGAAAGGCGCCAAGAAAGGGGATCTGGGCAATGGTGGAGGAAGCGAGGGATGCAAAGCCTAGGCAGACGCCCGCTCTTTTTGTCGATTCGCCTTGATTGCTAAAGCGCCCACGTTCAACCAACCGCCACGGGCGCCCAAATCCCGTTGTTAGGGCTCTTGGCGCTTGCACTGCCCTTCGCTTCTCTGCTCAGCCAAGTCCAAGCGCGCCTTGGGCCCGGGGGCTACTGTCGGCGTTCTAGAAACGGGGGTCCCCAGACTTGCCTGCCTGCGGCCTGCGGCGTGGGTCAAGGGGCGGCCTAGCAAGGCCCATCTTCATCAGCACAAGCTCAAGACCCTCGCGAGGGGCCAAGCCTCACGGGGCGTACGACAGGAAGCTTCCTTAGGCGCAGCCTCGTCGGGCTGGCTCGCGAGGAGGCGGAGAGATCAAGGCGGGGTACCTCGCGAGGAGCCCATGACGTAAGCCATGACGACCAAGGGCGCCAGGCGGGCGCCAGCCCGCGCAGTGTCCTCCTTTCCTCTTTGGTGCAAGGGAGCAACCGCAGGCAAGAGTATCAAGCAAAGGCATCCTTTTCGGTGCAACAAGACCAAGACCATCGCAATGGCAGGAAGGAAGTCATTGTGGAGCCCAAGCCGGCGTCACCACCAGAGCCTTTGACAGGCGAGGACCAACTTTAGTCAGGATAAGTGTAATAGATGTTCCCCTTCAAAATGGCCAATTGTTGGCGCCCTTCCCACTCAATATTTGGGAAGAGGCCCAGGGCCTTTTGCCTATAAATAGGACTAGCCACCCATAGGGTAGAGGCATCTAGAGAGAGGATCCGGCATCTGGGATCAGCAGAGAAAGAGCGACTGAACTCCCACTAGAAGTTCATCGCACCAGCCAAGAGCAGACCCTCGCGAGGCTGTTCTTCCTTGTATTGTTCATCATCAGCCCAAGAGGCAATCCACCACACCACAAACTAGAGTAGGGTATTACACCACAATGGTGGCCCGAACTAGTATAAACCCTGTGTCTCTTGTGTTGTTCTTTTCATTGCTCCTTTTCCAGCCCAGTATTCCAGCTGCCGGCATTCTCCCTCTTCATGTAAACCTTGCAAAATAAGAGAGAATAGACATAAGTATTTGACATAATGTGTAATAACAGCCCATAATGCAATAAATATCGATATAACAGCATGATGCAAAATGGACGTATCAACTCTCTCAGGCTTAGACCTCGCTTGTCCTCAAGCGGAAGCCGATAACGATAAATATGTCCACATGTTTAGAGATAGAGGTGTCGATAAAATAAAATATGGACATGAGGGCATCATGATCATTGTTATAACAGCAATATATATATATATATATATATATATATATATATGTGTGTGTGTGTGTGTGTGTGTGTGTGTGTGTGTGTGTTGTCATATGATTTCTTATGCTCAAGTAATAATTTATTCACAATGCAAAGTATGAATCAGAAACTTCATTGAGAACTAACAAACTATAATCTCAGTCATTGAAGCAATTGCAATTTATCATAACATCAGAAAGAATCAATATAAGGGCTTTTCAGCAAGTCCACATACTCAACTATCATTTAGTCTTTCACAATTGCTAACACTCACGCAATACTTATGGGTATGGAGTTTTAATCGGACACAGAGAAAGATAAGGGCCTTTAGTGTTGTCTCCGAACCTTTTACCTCAAGGGTAATGTCAACAATAATGATTCATGTTAACTTACATCCAATTGGATATATATATCAGGATCTTTCCAACACAATGTGCTTGCCGAAGGATAAAATATAAAAACGAAAGGTGAAGATCACCATGACTCTTGCATAAGGGTAAGAGATAAAAGTAAAAGATAGGCCCTTCGCAGAGGGAAGCAGAGGTTGTCATGCGCATTCATGGTTGGATGCACAAAATCTTAATGAAAAAGAACGTCACTTTATATTGCCACTTGTGATATGGACCTTTATTATGCAGTCCGTCGCTTTTATTTCTTCCACATCACAAGATCGTATAAAGATTATTTCCTCCACACTAATAAATCATACATATTTAGAGAGCAATTTTATTGCTTGCACCGATGACAACTTACTTGAGGGATCTTACTCAATCCATAGGTAGGTATGGTGGACTCTCATGGCAAAGCTGGGTTTAAGGGTATTTGGAAGCACAAGTATTATCTCTACTTGGTGCAAAAGAATTTAGCTAGCATGAGGGAGAAAAGGCAAGATCAACATGTTGGATGATCCATGACAATATACTTTATTTCAGATGTAAGAAAACATAACCCATTATGTTGTCTTCCTTGTCCAACATCAACTCTTTAGCATGTCATATTTTAATGAGTGCTCACAATCATAAAAGATGTCCAAGATAGTATATTTATATGTGAGAACCTCTCTTTCTTTATTACTTCCTATTAATTGCAACGATGACAAAAACTATGCTTGTCAACTCTCAACAACTTTTAATCATCATAATCTTTAACGTGAAGTCATTACTCTCCATAAGATCAATATGATCTCTTTGTTTCTTTTTATTCTTTCTCCTTTCTTTTATTCACTCAAGATCATAGCAAGATAATCAAGCCCTTGACTAAACACTAATCTTTATTATATATAGCTCACGGACTCGATTACATAGAAGGATCATAAAGCAAAACTCAAAAATAAATCATACTAAAACTTTATTCTACTGGATCGAGATATTACCAAAAGGATCTAACTAAGAAAAACGGTAAAGATAGGAGTGTGATGGTGTTACGATACCGGGCCACCACCCCCAAGCTTGGCAGTTGCCAAGGGGAGTGCCCATACCCATGTGATTATATCTCTTTCTTCCGGGATGGTGATGTGATGTTCTTGGCTATAATACCCCTCAGGATACGATTCTCCTCCTCGAGCTTGTTGACTTGCCGCTTAAGATCCATTATTTCCTTACGGAGCTTACCCGTGACGGTTAAAGCTCCTTGCACCCATGGATGCTGCATAGCTGCGGGAGAACAAATAACACTCCTTTTCATATTTTCATAAGAGACAAATTGTCGGGGGTTGGGTGCGACATATGCCAATGGATGGCTTATCATGGTGGGAGCGAGTAGAACGTCGCCGGTGCACAGAAGCGAGGATGAGGCGTGAACCTGAACGAGCCAGGCGCACTTTACCGAGGTTCGGGGCTCTCCTAGGAGATAACACCCCTAGTCCTGCTCTGCGGGGTCTCCGCATGATCACTAAGGCACTAGTGAGTACAATGGTGCTCCTTGAGCTATATGCTAGAGGTAGAAGAAGGCAAGGCTGGCTCTTCTCTCCCCCTAGGTGTGAGTCTAATTCTAACAGGTTCGAACCCTTTGAATGGGTGCCTTGGGGGGTTTATATAGGCCTACCCCCCAGGGGTACAATGGTAATCCGGCCGGGTGTAGGACCCGGCTGTCAGTCTCTCTGGTCACCGGCTTCTCCGCCGACTGCTGAGGCCCACCACCTGGTCTGGTACGGAGCCGACAGACCGCCCCCGCCGCTCGCGGGTCTTGCCGGCTGCTGATTACTGTAGCCATGATGCTAATGACGCTTGTTTGGTCAGGGGAGCGTGGCTACAGTCCCGCCGCCTGGTGGGAGATCACTGTAGCCACTCCGCGTCTTATCTGGTTAATAGCGTATGGGGCCCGAGGAAGGAGTGGGTCGACTGCTGGGAGCCGGCCTCCCCCGGTTTCGACTGGTAAGGCTCCCGCCGTCTTCTCGGCTCTCGCTGACCGGTAGGGTCCGCCGTCCTCGGGCCGTACCGACAAGCGGTCATGGGAACAGGGCCTTGCCTGACAGGAATGATGTCAGGGGCGGAGTGGCTGTGATCTTTGCGCCCGGCGAAGATCTTCGCTGTCACGAGCACCGTGGCCACGCCCCCTGAATCTGAGGTGATGGGCTATACTGCAGCCTCACCCTGTCTTGTCATCTTTATGGGGGGTGCAGACTTTGAGGGCGCCATGGGCCGACTGCTAGGAGTCAGCCTCTCTGGAGACCGCCTGCTAGGAGTCGGCCTGTCTTGGAGCCGCCTTCCTGAGCATGGCCGTCTTCCGGCAGTCGGCCATTCGGCCAGCCGCCCGCCAGAAGGCGGCGCTCTATCTTGACGTCTTGAGGGGCGCAGCTGGCCTGATGTCTTGAAAGGTTCTCGGGCTCGGGTTAGGCTACTCGTGGCCCATTACTCCGATAGTAGTCCCCGAAGCTGGTGAGGCGCTATGGCTGAGGAGCCGAGAAGCCTCAACAGTTTCCTCCTCCGGGTGCTATGGGCGGAAGCTTCATCCGACCCCTGGCAGGCTGCCTGGGGGGTCGGCTACGTCCAGTCAGATTTATCTAGAATTTCGAATGTAACGGTGGGAACTAGGTGGCGTGCTAGCTAAGCTTCTAGGCCCGCCGCCTGGCGTGGGTGTGCCATGTGGTGCCAGCCGGCCGGGCCAGCCTACCAGCCCACGCACGTGATGGGACGCGACTGCGGGCTGGGCCCGCCACCATCGGGCATCGGCACGCAAGCAGTTCCGCTGCGGCCGAGGCGGGCGGTTGAGTTTCCCCACGGAGTTACTACGTGCAGTAACTCGTGCCGTAAAGGTGGGAGCATGGGGTCATGGGCATAGTTAATCCCACGATCCCTCGCCCGCCCCCTCGGCTTCGTAGCCTGCAGGCTATAAGTAGGGGGAGGAGGGGGAGCGGCAGAGCATGTGCGCCCCTCCACCCCGCTCTTGCCTCCTTCTTCCTCTCCCCGCAGCGCCCCCCGAGCCACGCCGGAGCGTTGTCGTAGCTTGTCTCCATAGAGCTCTTCTGCCCCGAGCCCTCTTTGCCCCGCCAATTCTCGGCTCCCTCGCCGCGCCCTTTCTTCGCCGAGCTCTCCATGGCGCGCGAGCGAGGAGGAGACTGGGACGGGTCCAACGTCAATGGGGACCACATCACCTTCCTCCGCGAGATGCGGCATCTTCCCGGCGTGGGCTACGTAAAGGCGCGTGTGCCGCCGGAGGGGGAGGTCTCGCCGGCACCGGGGGAGGGCGAGCAGGTCGTCTTCCGCTCGCACTCCATCCGCGGCTTTGGCTTGCCGGCAAGCGGCTTCCTTCGCTCGTTTCTCGAATTCTATCACCTCCAGCCTCATCACCTCACGCCCAACACCGTGATGCTCCTAGCCGCCTTTGTCACGTTGTGCGAAGGCTATCTCGTCATCCTCCCCACCATCGAGCTGTGGGGAGCATTCTTCTACACCAAGCTGGGCACCTTCGTCTGGGAGGTGGCTGCCCAGTGCGGTGCCTTCATCGCGGTTCGCCGGCGTTGCCGAAGAACGCCTTCCCCACCATCAAGCTGCCATAGTCGGTCAAGATGTGGCAGCAATCTTACTTCTACATGGAGAACGTGGACCCGGACGTCGACTTCATCAACCTGCCGGCTTATGTAGCCGGCCCGCCGGCTGAGCCTCGGGCCAGCTGGGGCTACAAGCGGAAGTCGGTATCGGCAGGCGGCGTCGCTGCCATCCAACGACTCCGGGAGCTGACCAACACAGAGGGCCTCAGGGCGACTGACTTGTTGGTTGCCTTCACCGCACGCCGGGTTCTCCCGCTCCAAGGCCGGCCACACCTGATTAGCCGGATGAGCGAGCATCGCGACCCGTGCCAGCTGAGCACCAAGGAGATGCCGGCTGCCGAGATCACGAACTTGGTGAACGAGATCTCCGGCTTCAAGCTGGAGGGGTCCTGGAGCTTCGGCAAGTAGCCATATTCCCGCGCCGACCCGCCGCCCGCGGTAACTTTCCAATTCTTTCTTTCTGGACACTTGTCCTAGTCTTGATCTTGGTCCTGATCAGCCGGCCTCTTGCCACTTGAAATAGGTCTACATGTCGGACGCGATGGCCGCCATCGTAGGGGCGGGTGGCGACTACCAGCCGGACCGGGCGGTGAGCGACGTGGACGACCCCGACTTGGGGGCGGCTGCCTTGGAAGACACCGCAACAGACGGCGTCTACGAAGCAGGCGGCTGTGAAGAAGGTGGCATCGAGACCTGGCCCGATGATGAGGAGGAGGAAGAAAAACCGCGACCTGCGCGAGGAGCCGGCAGGGCGGACGCGGGCCCCCCCGTCGAGCCGACTGCCCGAGGTGGCACGCGTAAGCGTAAGCAAGGCACCGTCTTGTTCGGCAGCACGCTGAAGAAGGACAAGAATCCGACCGTCGCGACCAGGCGGAAGGAGGCCGCAGCGAAGTCGGCCAAGTACCAGAAGCTCCCAAAGGCGCCTCCTATGGTGTCGGCATAAGTATTTTTCCCTTGTTCTCTTCTTTCTCGTTGATTCTTTTTGAATTTCCTTTGCTCTGTTTTCTTGATTTTAGGGCTCCGCTCTTGAGAGAGAGAAGTCGTCCGCCGCCTCCATAGTTGGGTCGGCAGAAAACTCTACCACCACCCGACGAATTGATCCGGTTGCCGACCTCCGGGAGGCGACAGAGCGAAACGCATGGGAGGCACACGAGGAGCAGGAAGCCGCTCGCCCGGAGAAGGCGGAGGCAGACAAGGCGGAGGCCGCGGCCTTGAAGAAGCTGGCGGAGGTCGAGGCCGCTGCCACGGCAAAGAAGCAGGTCGAGGAAGCCGCGCGCTGTCAATCCGCGATATTCGTCACCCCCCTGAACTCCGCGCCGCCACCACCAGAATTCATGGCACCGACTGGGGGAGCCGGCGATGAGCACCTGATCATGGAGAGGGACGGCGGCGATATGCGTCATGCAGACGAATCGCGTGGCCTACCGCAGCCTTCTCGAGGAGGCGCGAGACAAGCAACCCGGCGGATCGACCGGGCGCCACCAGCCGGAGACGAGATGGCAGACGGACCCAACTCTGAGGTCCACACCCGACGCGCCGCCCGGCTTCGCAAAAGCGGCTTCCAGCGCCCACGCCCGCGAGACCGCCGCGCGGCTCTTCAATCTGACGCCGAGGCCAACGGCGCCCGCGCGCCAGTGGAGTGCGGGGAAGCGGCGAGCCCCCTTTGAACACGGCGATCCAATACGTCCAAGCCAAGCTTCATGCCAAGGCCGACGCTCTTAAGTGTTGCAATAATGCGTTCTTGGAGTCGCGAGCAGCCGTCCGGGTATACTTCTTGCTTCTTTGATTTTTATACTTCTCCGTGGGGGCGCGCCAGCACACCCACTAGGTGTAGTCCACGAGTTTCGGGCCGGCTGCTGAGCAAGCGGCTCGGAACTTTAATTTGCAAGTTCCGAGTACTAATATTATCTGATATCTTCCCGGCGACTGTTCTTCTCTTTGTTGATTGTTGATGCCCTATTCTTCTTTTGCTTTTGCAGAGTCCAACGCCGCCCTGAAGCAGCAGCTGGGCGAGGCCAACACCGCGCTTCATGCCAAGGAGGTGGACTGCAACAAGATGATCGAAGAGCATGACCGGCAGGTCACGCAACTGACGAAGCAGGCGGAGTTTCTCAAGAAGACCCAAAAGGAGGCGGAGGACAAGGAAGCATGTCTCCTTGCTGAGTTCGAGACCGAACGCTCCGCCTGGGCCGACAAGGAGGCACTGCTGACTGCCGGCTTCGGCGAGATTGAAGACATGCTCGACGGTGAGCTTCCCTCCTTTTTTCTTCTTCGAGTTGCCGGCTACTGACCAAGCCAGCCTCTTGTCTCTAACTTTGGCTTTTTTGCTTTTCCGTTTGAGCAGACTTCTTCCCTAGTCACTCTGACGCCACCAATCAGGCCATCGAAGTTGATCGTGAAGGGCGGAGGGCGGAAGGTGCGAAGATTGCTTCCAACGCCCCCGGACCCTCAGCGAGCAGCTCCTCAGCATCCAGGCCCGTCTTCAGCCGGCTCATCGGATGCTGCGCCGTCTTCAGCATGTCGGCGCCCAGGCGATCGCTGCTCTGTTGCCGGACATGCCAGCACCGCGCACTCCCAGTCGGACTGCCGACTGGCTGGAGGTGGCGGCCGGCCGTCTTGAAGCCTGGAAGGGCTCCTCGGCCCGGGCTGGAGCACGTCGGGCCTTGGAGTTCGTCAAGGCGTGGTACCCTAGGCTGAATCTAGCTCAGTTGACCATGTTTTGACAGGAGGCCCAGGAGGAGCTGGTGGCGGTGGAGGATGATCTTGTCAAGCGGGTGGCGGCAATCGCCGAGTACACCAACACCAGCATCTTCATCCCGGAGCGGGCCGAGAACGGCGCCGAGGCACCACCAGAATGGTTCGGTCTGAACCCAGAGGACGGCGAGGACTCGGCCGAGGTGATCGACTCCAGTGGCGAGGAAGAAGACGAGGAGGAGGAGGAGGGTGAAGAGGAGGCGCCAGAGGTCGGAGCGGATGGCCAGACTCAGCTCGACCGCGCCTCCAGCAACGAGCCACGCCCGAGCGAGCCGGCTGCTACTGAAGGCGACCAAGCGGAGACTGACCAGCCGACCGCTCCACAAACCGGCACCACCGACTCCACCGTTCCACCGAACCCGTCTGCTGCTCCCTAGGCTGCCAATTTATCTCTGTTTTTCCTGCTTATCAGTCTCGAAAAACTTTGTTAACTTCACACAATTCCAACCGCGGGGTGTATTTCAAACTTCCATTGAATGCTGGCCACGGGCCTTTTGATGTGTAAATATATTTTCCGAATTCCATCTTTCCTTGCTTTCTCATCTTTTGGATTTTTTCCTTTGCCGCCTTCCCTTGGTTGCCGTCTTGCCAGCCGAACAGCCGCTCTGCGGACTGTGGGTGGGTCAAGTACTTAGCTACTTTCGGGGAGGCAAGTACTTAGCCGGTTAGAGTTTTCTAGCAAGTTAAGTAGAAGCCAGCCGGCAGGCTGCTCAGCAGCCAGTCGGCGACGCGGCAAGCCGGCTTGAATAATGTGCACGCTTTGGATTCTTAGCCATTTTTCATGCGGACACTCTTTCTGCCTTTACTCCTGCCCGTCGGACAGCCGCTCTGCAAGCTGTGGCTTCTGTCAGGAGAGGGCTTAAGTGTCAACGCATTACTTGTCCGGCTGCAGGAAGCATTACATAGCACAAGGCGGCAAGTCCCCGGGTCGACTGGTCAAACCCGGTGCCAGACGGACTAATGAAATATCATAATGACAGGCGTAATACTTATCATATAGATAAAAGAGGGCAGTCCCCGAGCTTTCCTCGGGGGACCTGGAGTCTTTGTACTTAATACAAAAGTTGGCGTGGTACATACTGCATCAACTGTAAAACCTTCGAAGGAGGTTTGCATTCCATGGTCGCTCCGTCTCCTTTCCGGAGTCATCCCTTTTGCGTGCTTGAGGCTTCTGAGCGTCGATGAGGTAGTAGGAGTCGTTTCCCAACACCTTGCTGATGATGAAGGGGCCTTCCCAAGGTGCCGAGAGCTTGTGCTGACCGGCTGTTTGCTGGATCAGTCGGAGCACAAGGTATCCCTCTTGGAAGGATCTTGGCTTGACCTTCCGGTTGTAGTATCGGCGCAGGCTCTGCTGGTAGATGGTGGACCGGCTGAGTGCCAACAGCCGGCCCTCTTCCAGCAGATTGACATCGTCTTGTCGTGCTTCTTCTGCCTCCTCTTCGGTGTACATGGTGACTCGAGGGGAGTCGAATTCTATGTCCATCGGGATGACGCCTTTGGCACCGTAGACGAGGAAGAAAGGTGTGAAGCCGGTTGACTTGTTCGGAGTTGCGCTTGAGCTCGGAGGACGGCCGGCAGCTCATCGAGCCAACAACCGGCCGAATGCTCCAGAGGCTCGACCAGTTGGCGCTTGATGCCGGACAAAATGAGGCCGTTTGCTCGCTCCACTTGGACGTTTGACTGCGGATGGGCAATGGACGCTAAGTCCAGTCGGATGCCCTGCGTCGCGCAGAAACGGGCCAAGGCTCCTTTGGCAAAGTTTGTGCCATTGTCGGTGTTGATGTTGTGTGGTATGCCATACCGGATGGTGATGTCGGAGATGATAGTCGCAGCAGTCGGACTATTCAATTTCTTAATTGGCTTTGCTTCTATCCAATTGGAGAACTTGTCCACCGCAACAAGCAGATGAGTCATGCCGCCACGCGCCGTCTTGAATGGTCCCACCATGTCTAGGCCCCAGACGACAAAGGGCCAGGCAATGGGGATAGTCTTGAGTGCAGAAGCCGGCTGATGTGGTTTGGAGCGGAACTTCTGGCACCCTTTGCATTTCTGGACCAATTATTTGGCGTCTTCTGGAGCACTCCGCCAGAAAAAACCGTGGTGGAAAGCTTTGGCCACGAGTGCTCTTGACGTCGCATGGTGACCACACTCGCCCTGATGGATATCTTTGAGGATTGCTTGGCCTTGTTCGCTCTCATGGTATTTGGTAAACACCAGTGACACTGCGCCTCACAAGTTTTCTGTTGACTATGGTGTATGCTGCTGCCCGGCGTTGCACTTGCCGGGCCGAGATCTCATCAGTCGGCAGCTCTTTGTTTACCACAAAGTTGAGGATGGGATGGGCCCATGAAGGTGCTGCAATTTCTTCGACTGCTAGTGTCGGATCACGGGCTCCGGCAGACCCTTAAGGTTCGAACTCTGGGGTGCGCGCGGAGATCCAACCCTCCACCGTCTGGTACCTCGCCGAATACCAGGGACCTAAACTACTAACAAGAACAACACAAGAGACGCAAGATTTATACTAGTTCGGGCCACCGTTGTGGTGTAATACCCTACTCTAGTTTGTGGTGTGTGGATTGCCTCTGGGCCGATGAAGAGCAGTCTGCGGGAAGAACAGCCTCGCGAGGGTCTGTTCTTGGTGGGTGTGATGAACTGCTAAGTGGTATCCCGTTGCTCTAGCCCGAGGAGCGGGTTTCTCTCTCTCTCTCTCCCTAGATTCCGAATGCCCGATCCGGTCGTCCCCCGTCCTCTGAGTGTGGCTACCCCTATTTATAGGCGAAGGCCCTGGGCCTCTTCCCAAATATTGAGCGGGAAGGGCGCCAACAATTGGCCATTTTGAAGGGGAACAGCGGGTACACTTATCCTGACTAAAGTTGGTCCTCGCCGCCAAAGGCTACGTGATGACACCGCTTGGGCTCCACGATGACTACATTCCAGCCGTTGGGGCTGGTCTTGGTCTTGTTGCAATCAAGCGGATGCCTTTGCTTGATGCCCTTGCCTGCGCTTGCCCCCTTTGCACCAAAGAGGAAAGGAGGACGCTGCGCAGGCTGGCACCCGACTGGTGCCCTTGGTCGTCATGGCTTACGTCACGGGCACCTTGCGAGGTACCCCGCCTTGAACTCTCCGCCTCCTCATGAGTCATCCTGACGAGGCCGTGCCTGAGGAAGCCCTTGGTCGTCCGCCCCGCGAGGCTTGGCCCCTCGCGAGGGTCTTGAGCTTGTGTTGATGAAGATGGGCCATCCTGGGCCTCCTTTGAACAATGCTGACGAGCCCTTGCAGTAGGCAAGTCCGGGGACCCCCTGATTCCCGAACGCCGACAGCAGCAACCCGGGCCCACGGGCGCCCGAACTTGGCTGCGGCCGAGGCGAAGGGCAGTGCGGCGTCATGAGCCCTAACAGCCAGCGGCCTTAGGCCGGCGACGCGTGGCGGTTGATTGGACCTGGGTGGCACCTGTTCCCCCGCCTCCTTATTTCGTGCCTTTGCTAAGCGGACACGCTGCTGCACACATTTGTTTCCCCTCTCGCTGCTTATGCGCTCCAGTCCTTCCCTCTCTCGAACTCCGGTTTCCATTTCCAATCCAATCTCAAATCTCCCCTTCCCCTTTACGATCGCTATGGCTCCGACGAAGAAGGAAAGGGAAGAAACCTCTGGCGTCTTCGCCCGCCGCCCGCCCGGCAACCCTAATTCGACGCGTCGATCATAATCAATCTGGAGGGCTTGGGCAAGGTCGATTCGGCTCTGCCACTTCCTTTAATGAATGCGGAGGATCGACGGCCTGGCCCGCTGGCCCCACTTTGCCATCGACAAGGGATTCTGAGGTCCGGTATTTATTTGACGCCTGTACGGCGAGGCTGGTTCCCCCTTTCTCTAATTTCTTCAATGCCGTGCTTTCCCTACCATCGAGATCCACATGATGCATCCGGGTCCCGAGTCCATTACTCTTCTCTCGGTCTTCGCCTTTGTTTGTGAGGCAATGATGGGCATCCTTCCCTCGGTTGCCTTGTTTCGCCACTTCTTCTCTCTGCGCCTTGTCGCACTTCCGCTCAATGCTCTAAGGCGTCGTGAGCTTCGTCGCCGCTTGGCTACCGAGACCGCGACCTCGAGGATTGACTTCAGCCTGCCTCCGCCAGCCGCTGGGTTCCGCGAGAGGTGGTTGTCACGTGGATGCGGGGTGCCTAGCCCCTGCTACTCGGAACCAACCGCCGCTGTCCCCAATTCTGGCTGGGGCCAGAGAGGCAGCTTTCAAGCCTCGGCTCTTCTTCGTCTGGCGCCGCTTCGCATTCTGAGGTCGCTCCAGTGGCGGCACCCAAGGTGGTGAAGGAGTTCTTTGATGCGCCGCGATTGCTCCTCTCAACGCCATTCCCACCGGATGTGGAGCCTTGGCCGGGCCTAGTGATCGTGTGAGGCTCTAGGAAGAAGACTGGCGCCAAGCGCTAAGGAAGGTACTCCGGTCTGTTGGCGATTGGCATCCGGCATGAAGGGGCCTTGCTTTGCATCGCTGCGGAATAGGGGTGATCTGGTAGAACTGGAGATGAATATCTTCGATGAATGAAGCTGCGCCCGCTAGTCTCAGGGGCCTCGCGAGAATCCGGTGGTGGTGACAGCCCTTCCAGTCGGCCAAGCGGCTCCTCCTCAAGTGGTGGAGCAAGGAGGTACGAGCCGCCCAGAGGTCAAGGGACCCCCTCCGGTGTCGGGCGCTGGCGATGCTCGCGAGGAGCAACTCCTGAGGCCCATGCTGATCTTGGGCCGAGGGCGGCAGCAGTCGCTGTAGCGCCATGCTGGAGCCCCCGAGGCCTCTGCTGCTTCTCTTGGTGAGGCGACTAGCAGCGCGCGTCAGGAAGACGCCCCTGACGCAAGCCGCCTCGATGCTTCTCCCTTGCCGGAGACTGATCCCTGCGCCCAAATCCTGGGCCGTTTCCGCGTGAACTTCGAGGCCCTCCGGAAGAGAAGGGAGGCCCTAGGCGATGATTACCCTTGTCCCCTGCTGAAGCGCAGGAAGTACTTTGCTACTGATGAGTAAGCCTTCCTCTTCTCCAGCTCCCGATTCTTATGTTTGCTTATCTTGATCCTTGCCCTGCAGGCCCCTTCCTGCCGAGCTCATGGATACGGGTGAGGAGACGTCCTCCCCGGCTTCGCCCCCTCCCCAGTCCTCGAGTGCTCCAAGGAGTGGAGCTCTTGTGGTGAGGGCGACCGGGGAGGTGAGCCGTCCCGAGGCGCGTCGTGGCCCTGCATGCCTCGCGATCCTTCCTCGTGAGCCTTCCCGAGGCATAGCTAGCCTGCCGTGGGCTTCTTGCCTGGTCGTGGACGGCGATTGGCTGAGGCGCTTCCTGCGCCCCTCGTCCGGGGATGGGCTGGCTCCAGTTCGGGCTTCTGGGGCGGCGCGCCCGGCCGTCGCGAGGGTGCCAGCCCCCAGCCCTCTGCCCGGAGGGGGAGTGCTGATTGCGGCTCCCTGCGCCCGTCCGGGGCGATTGGTGGTGTGGAGGACATGCGCGAGCGCGCCCGGGAGCGTCGCGCCCTTCGCCAAGGATTTCTTCGAAGGGCGGCCGACGCGGTGAGCCTTCTCGGTGAAGAGCTTGCTGATGAAGACGCGCGCCTTGAGGCCGAGGGCCTGCGCCAGTTGCGTAGAGGCGCGAGCTGGAGGAGCGTTACCGCCCTTGCACGCCCGCGAGCTTGATGATGAAGAGGCCAGGTGTCGCTGGCAGCCTCCGAGAGGCCTGTTCGAACCATCGAAGAGGCCCGGCAGCGGTACAGCGGCGCGATGGCGGCGGAGGAGCGGGCACGGAAGCCCTAGCCCGGTGCCACTCGTTGGAGGAGCAAGCGAGCTACGCGAGGCAACCCTTGCGTCGATGAGGGTGGCTTCGCGACTCGGCGGAGCCTCGAGCGTGAAGAGGCGCTAACGCTTGAAGCCGCCGAGCAGCAGCAATCTGGCGCTTGAGACGAGGGAGCGCTCGCGATGCAGAGGATGAGGTTGCGGCCAGGAAGCCCGCGTCATGGAGGAGGTGGACGCCGAGTGGCAGCGGCCTTTCGAACCTCGAGCGCCGAGTTTGAGGAGCGGTTGGGGTTGATCAAGGCCGAGGCTGAGGGCAGGACTGCTGCCTTGAGGACCAAACTGGAGGAGGCTATCTGGCGGGCGACGCTCTTGAGCCGCCCTTGAGGTGGCGCGGAGAGTCCACCACCTCTCGTGCCTGGCGCTCCTTCGCCGATGGCGGTGGAGGAGGTCAAGCTATTCGCAACGCGCGCGAATGCAGACGAGATGCGTCGATGGCGAGTCTTGGAGCATGAAACACCGCCCCATGCTCGCCACGCCCGGGAAAAAACTAACGTGGCTCTTGGATAATATCTGCTGGCGGCGGTAGGCCAAGCCGCCTGTGACCAATTACGCCGGCAACCTTCAGTTCTTCACCGGCGTGGTGGCGCTTGGCTGGAGGCGCTTGATCGGTTAGGGCCGACGAGGTTGGTGGAGAGAGGAGCGCGCACTTTGCTCGCGCGCCTTTTTCGTGTCTTGATCATCTCCGGGACATGGACCCCCACTTCGACTTCGACACAGCCATCGCCCAGCTTCCCGGGCCGTCCGGGGCGACTGGCGACCGGGTGGAAGACAACGTGGATGCCCTCGTCGGGGCCTCTGCCCGGATAGCGATGGCGTGGTCGTGGCCGCCAATGAGGCGGCGTGGTGAATCGCCCGAGCGCCGCCGGCGATCACGCCGAGATGGCGGCAGCGAGGCCGGCGATACCCGACAACGGCTCGGGAGGTGCTCCACGAGGATGCATTGGGGATTTATCCGACCGATCATGTATTGTCCTTGCTCCATTGCCTGCATGGATAGAACTTCGAGTTTTGACCTGATGGAGGTGAGAGCATTTTGGGAGGGGGAGCCCTCATGTAAAACTTCGTTCTTCAGATGTAGCAGTGTTACATCGCCCATACGCCATGTGAAATGGTAGGCTAAGGCGACGCTAGTTTGATGGTTTACCTTTGTTTCATCTGAGCCCGAGATAGCTTTGTGGGAGGCTGCGGCAATCCGAGTGTATATCGATCGAATCCGTGGGTCCTGCAGCAAAAACCTCCCGAGAGGACGCCGGGCGACAGTTGGGCTGTCGCATGGCTTGGCTCTGCCCGCTGTGAGGGGAGGCAGCTGAGGCGGAGTTGTAATCAAACGCGAGAGATTTTCTCGAGCGAGACTAAGCACCCCTTCCCAAACACCGCAAATCTTCAAGCTCAAATTCAACTTAAATCCAACGGGAAAAGCTTGACACCGGAGGAAAACCAAATGAAAGCGAGAAAAAGGCCGCGTCCGGCACCTAGTCTAGTCTTGGATGTCTTCTCACCGGTAGCGGAGCTAAGTGCTGCTCTTTGGGCGTGGGAGGGAGCCCGGGGCTGAGGCGGCACCCCTGAGACTCAGGCGTGTACAGCCCCACTCATTATTACGTGAGAGTGTCACGCAGGCGGCGAGCTTCACGAGCACTTTGGGCCTTCTTCACAGGTACCAGCCTTGCTTCATATCGCCCAGACGAGGCCCCGCCTTGCGCCACACTCTAGTGCCACCAACGCATTTAATCGGAAACCAGGACGCCCGGCCAAGGGGTAGAGCGTCGCCAGCCGTTCCCAGCGACCAAGGGTCCTCCGCCAGGGGCAGGCCCTGAGGCACCTCCCCAGCAGAGGGCCTACCTCCTGAGAACGCCTTGCTCCGAACGCCGCAGTGGTGATGCCGAAACTCTTCCCCTCTCCGGCAGCCCCCTGCGCCCCCCTCCCGAGGGGTAGGAGACTGAGGGAGCGGGGCAGCCGCTCGCCGTGGCGACCTGTACCTCCTGCGACCTCTGGTTAGCGTATGTTTGCTCTTGAGGAAGTAGCGGTACCCTATAATCGTCGCCCCCGGCATGACCAGTGGGACCATCTCGAGACTCCTAGAAGAGCGCGGCTTATGGCGCCTCATCCCCCCATATTGGGCTGAGGAGCGAGTCTTGTTCTCCCTCATGCGGGTGCCCCTGGTCCATCATGTGGGGCACGTATTCCTCCGGCACCGTCATCCCGAAGGCCACGCCGGACTGCCGAGCGTGCCGTGCTGCTCTGCTCGGTGCGCCCGCTGTGGGGTGGTGGCGCGGCGGTCCACCAGGGCCGTGAGTTGCGTCGAGTCCTTCTTCTCCGCGGGCGAAGTAGGCGAGGCAACCGTCACCGCCCGCCGACAGCTTTGACCGGTGCGGAGTAGCTTTGGAGCCAGCGCACGCTGTGGAGCCCGTCGCGGGCCGACCTCGGCCCGAGGTGGGAGTTGGGGTGCGAAGGGTGAGCCCCGAGGCGGCGGCCGAGGAGCTCCGCCACTCGCTCCAGCAGACGTCGCGGCCGCTCTCCGGCCTCGCACCGCGGCAGCTCGGGCCACCGTGGCTGACCCTCGAGTTCGCCTGCTCCCGGCGGGTGTAGGGTGATGTGGTCGCGCGTGGTTGGAGGCTCTTCTTTGCCGACCGCCTGTCAGTGTGAGCGCCGTCGGAGCTCTGTCGCGTCGCCCATGACCCGCAGCTATGCAGGCGGACCCACGAGCTGCACAGGGCACGGGTGCGCCCGAGGCGGCGGCTCTGCGATGGGCTGGCTACGCCACCCATGGATGCAGGTTGCCAGCAGTCGCCGGCCATGGCGATGATGATGCGACGGGACACGAGGTGGCAGAAGGCGGATTCCGGCGCACCCCTACCTGGCGCGCCAAATGTCGGATCACGGGTTCCGGGAGACCCTTAAGGTTCGAACTCTGGGGTGCGCGCGGAGATCCAACCCTCTAACGTCTCGTACCTTGCCGAATCGCAGGGACCTAAACTACTAACAAGAACAACACAAGAGATGCAAGATTTATACTAGTTCGGGCCACCGTTGTGGTGTAATACCCTACTCTAGTTTGTGGTGTGTGGATTGCCTCTAGGGCTGATGAAGAACGGTACAGGGAAGAACAGCCTCGCGAGGGTCTGTTCTTGGTGGGTGTGATGAACTGCTAAGTGGTATATCGTTGCTCTAGCCTGAGGAGCGGGTTTCTCTCTCTCTCTCCCTGGATTCCGAATGCCCGATCCGATCGTCCCCCGTCCTCTGAGTGTGGCTACCCCTATTTATAGGCGACGGCCCTGGGCCTCTTCCCAAATATTGAGCGGGAAGGGCACCAACAATTGGCCATTTTGAAGGGGAACAGTGGGTACACTTATCCTGACTAAAGTTGGTCCTCGCTTTGCCAAAGGCTCTGGTGATGACGCCTGCTTGGGCTCCACGATGATCGTGCATTCCAGCCGTTGGGGCTGGTCTTGGTCTTGTTGCACGAAATGGATGCCTTTGCTTGATGACCTTGCTGCGCTTGCCCCTTTGCACCAAAGAGGAAAGGAGGACGCTGGTAGCTGGGCGCCTCGATCCGGCGCCCTTGGTAAATCATGGCTTACGTCCACGGGCACCTCGCGAGGTACCCCGCCTTGAACTCTCCGCCTCCTCATGAGTCGACTGACGAGGCCGTGCACGAGGAAGCCCTTGGTCGCCCGCCCATGAGGCTTGGCCCCTCGCGAGGGTCTTGAGCTTGTGTTGATGAAGATGGGCCATCCTGGGCCTCCTTTGAGCCACGCAGCAGGCCGCAGGCAGGCAAGTCTGGGGACCCCTGTTCCCAGAACGACGACAGCTAGGACTGCTACTTGCACGAGGGTAGTTAGGCCGGGAGGCGGCGGGTTGGAGTCAGCTGCCGCTTGCTGAGTCGATGAAGTCCCTGGGCCGACTGCTGCAGTCCCCTGGCCGGGTTCTAAAGTCCCCGTGCCGAGTGCGGCTACTGCAGTCCCGGGTTGCCTGCCGAATTCCCTGTGCCGGGTGCTGGGGTCCTCAAGTTGGATCCAACTGCCTCAGGAGGAGCCGGCACAAAGATGGAATCCGACTCAGGCGATGGTTTGACGGACGACGTAAGGAGGCGTTGTAGGGCTACGCCCGCTGGTATTGCTTGCCGGGTGGAGCCGATCCATGCCAAGGCATCAGCTTGCTCATTGTCATTTCTTGGCACATGGAGAAACTCGCACACTTCAAAGTATCCACCGAAGTTCTTTGTCAGACGAGGAAGCGGTAGCTCGCCATGTTTGCATCCTTGGTGTCCCAATCACCTGACGACTGCTGGACCACCAAGTCAGAATCTCCATAACATAGGATCTGGCGAATGCCGAGTTCCTTGGCAAGCCGGAACCCGTGAATGAGTGCTTCGTATTCAGCAACGTTGTTGGAGGTGACGAAGTGAATTTGCAGCACATATCTGAGCTTGTCTCCTTTGAGAGAGGTGAGGACGGTACCGCTCCCAAACCGGTGCGCATTTTGGAACCATCAAAGTGCATTCGCCAATGTGTGGAGTCTGTCGCTGGTGGCAAGTACTGGGTCTCGGCCCAGTCGAGGAGGAAGTTGGCCAGTGCTTGTGACTTGATGGTGGTGCGAGGCTGGTAGTAGATGGTGTAGGGGGCCAAATCTATGGCCCATTTGGCCACTCGACCTGAGGCATCTCGGCTTCCCATGATCTCGGCAAGGTGAGCGGTGCAGACCACAGTGATTGGGTGCTCTTGAAAATATGGCTTCAATTTCTTGGCGGCAAAGTGCACGCCATAGCACATCTTCTGGTAGTGGGGGTAGTTTTGCTTGGAGGTGGACATCACTTCACTCAGGTAATACTCCGGCCTCTGGACTGGTAGTTCTTTGCCTTCTTCCTTGCGTTCCACCACTATGACTGTGCTGACCACCCGGCTGGTGGCGGCGATGTAGAGGAGCATGGGCTCCTTAGGAGTCGGAGCCGCCAGGACAAGCGGAGTGGTCAACATCTTCTTGAGCTGGAGAAAAGCTTCATCCGCCTTGTTGTTCCACTCGAAAAAAGTTGTCTTCTTCATGAAATTTGGTACGGGGAAGAGCTTTCGCCCGATGCTGATGAAACGGTTGATGGATGCCAAGCAGCCGATGAATTTTTTACCGCCCAGCGATTGTCGATTGGGTACTTCCATCCTCTCGATGGCCTTGATCTTCACAGGGTTGCACTCTATGCCGCGCTCTGAGACCAGAAAGCCAAGAAGCTGGCCGGCTGGCACTCCAAAGAAGCATTTCTCCGGGTTGAGCTTGATCTGAAATCGGCACAAATTCTCAAAGGTCTCCTTGAGGTCTTCTAGCAGCATTTCACGCTTCTCCGTCTTCACCACAACATCATCCACATAGACGTGGGCATTTCTGCCGAGTTGCTTGAGGAGACATACGCATGCAACGTACCGAAGGTGCGCGCCGGCATTCCTCAAGCCGAACGTCATGGTCGGTGTGAAGGCTCGAATGGCGTGATGAAGGCGGTCTTCAGCCTGTCAGCCGGGTTCAGCTTGATCTGGTGATACCCTGAGTATGCATCCAAAAAGCTCAACAGCTTGCATCCGGCTATGGAGTCTATCACTTGGTCAATTGTTGGTAAGGCAAAGGGATCTTTGGGGCATGCTTTGTTGAGGATGGTATAATCAATACACATGCGCCACTTCTTGTTCTTCTTGAGCACTAGGACTGGGTTAGCTAACCACTCTGGAAACAACACCTCCATGATGAAGCCGGCTGCTAGAAGCCGGGCTATCTCTTCTCCAACAACTCTTCTCTTCTCCTCCGACAGGCGGCGCAAGGGCTGCCTGACTGGCTTGGCATCAGACCTGACGTGTAACTTGTGCTCGGCAAATTCCGTCGGAACACCTGGCATGTCCTTGGGAGACCATTCAAAGATGCCCTGATTCTCACGGAGGAAATCGACGAGCTCGCCTTCCTATTTGCTATCAAGGTTTGCACCTATGGCAGCATGCCTCTCTGGGTGCTCCAGGTCCAAGGGTATCTTCTTTGTTTCCTTTGCCGGCTTGAACGGGCCCTCAGCTTCCAACTCCTTGGGGTTGGGTGATATTTCCGGCTGCTTGTCGACCATTGCCACAACCCGATCAAGGAGCCGCTTCTTAGCCGAGATCACAAGGGACTCGGCCAACCAGCTGCTCTCTGCTGCGCAGGCGGACGACTTCTTGTAGTCTCCTGCTATGGTCAGGATTCCCTTGGAGCTCGGCATCTTCACCTTCTAGTAAGCATAGTGGGGGACCACCATAAACTTGGCCAGGGCAGGCCGGCCAAGCAATGCATGATAAGGGCTTTCGAGGTCCACCACCTCAAACCAGACTGGCTCTCGGCGGAAATGATTTTTGTCCCCGAAAGGACATCTATCTGATTCTTGCCGATTGGTGAGCAGGAAAGGCCTGGAACAATGCCATGGAAAACAGTCCGGTTGGGCTAAAGATGTCTCTTCTTGATTCCCAACTTCTCCATGGTATCTTTATGCAGATGTTGATCTTTTTGCCGCCATCTATCAGAACTTGGGAGAAGCGAGCAGCTCGCCTCTCTGTGGCAAAGGTGGCATCCAACACCAGAGCATAAGAGCCGGGATTGGGCATCACCTCCGGGTGGTCGGCTCTACTCCAGCTGATGGGCCTCTCAGACCAGTGCATCAATTCAGGGGTCTCTAATGCTATTGCATTCACTTCTTGTTGCTGCTGCCGTCTGCTGCGCCTGTCATTGGCCATGCTGGTGAACACGACATAAGCTCCATGCTCTTCAGGGTACTCATCTTGTATCGCTACGAATTGGCTGAACCGCTATACTTTGAGGAGGAGGAGGCGGCGGGGCAAGCGGAGAGGCTGAGTCCGTCACCCTAGGCGATCCTGGTGAGCCAGTGGCACTTCCGATTGGTGTGGTTGGATGGCTTCGCGCCGCTGTGGAACTTGCAAGGTGCATCGAGGGTCTGCTCGTATGAGAAGGCAGGCAACCAGTTGGGCTTGCCGCCCTTCTGGCGCTTGGGAGGAGGCTACCCTTCCGGCTGCTTATCTTCGACTGTTGCCACCTGCCGGCTCGTGGAAGCTGACTGCATGGCCTTGCGCTTGTTGTCGTTTGGTTGGTGTCACCGACTGGTGTCACCAGCCGGGTCCGAGGAGCTTGAGGGGCCATCTTTCCCGACGCGTTAACTTGGATCTCCGCCTTCATGGAGGAGTCGGCCATGGCGTACTTGTCTACTATGATCAGCAGTTCGTCGAGGGTTGCCGGCTCATCGCAGAGGAGCTTGTGCTTGAGGAGGGTGCCCTCTCTACACCCGGCAGTGAAGTACTCGATGGCCTGCACCTCGTGCACGCCCTCGCAAGAGTTGCACAGCTCGGCCCAGCGCGTGAGGTAGTCGCGAGTTGACTTGTTGGGGCCGTGGACGCACAAGGAGAGCTGGCGAGGCTTGGGCGGCCGCTTGTACGTGTTGGTGAATATGCGGATGAAGGCTTCGGTGAAATCAACCCAGCTGTTGATGCTTCGGGGTTTCAGGTTGTTCAGCCATGTCCGGGCTGTGCCCTGGAGCATGAGTGGAACGTACTTTACGGCAAGGCGCTTGTTGTCGTTCACAATGCTGACGGCTGTGGAGGAGTCGACCAGCCAGTCCTCCGGCTTCATGGAGCCGGTGTACTTGGGTGTATCTCTCGGGAGCGTGAACCCTTTGGGGAAAGTGTCGGTGTGGGGACGACACCTATGGGATCACAAGAATCCCTACTACGGTTGCGGGGCGCGGGGTCGTGAGAAGAGCAGATCAAACAGATAGCACACGGTTTCTTTATCCAGGTTCGGGCCGCGAGGATGCGTAAAACCCTACTCCTGCTTTGGTGGTTGTTTATCTATGTTCTTCAACTAGCTATGGGGCGTGAGGAGCTCCAAAAAGCCGAATCCTCCTCCTGGTCGCCTTGGGCCTCCTTTTATAGGGAAAGGGGTTGCCACAGTGGCACACAGGAGGTGGAAAGAAATACTGATGATCTGAGTTTATCCCTCGCATTACATGACAAGGCGCATTTAATCGTCTTGCTTAGGTGGCCTTGCTTTATCGGGGCCAGGGGAGAGCCTGTCTCGTCCGTCGCCGCTCCCCTTCGTGTCGACACGCTACCCCTGTGCCCAGCCCATGTGCCCGTGGTGCCATGTAGGCAGGCGGCAGCTGGGGTAAGAAAGCGCGATGGTGGGTCTCCGAATCCGCTTGCTGCCACGCAGGTGCCTGCCCAACTGGTTGGGTCGGCAGCTGCATGCGAATGGTGGTGAAGGTTTGATTGGCGTGGGCCTGATGGTGGCCTTACGGGTGTCCTTGGCGAGGGCCTCGCTGTAGCCTCGGCAAGGGCCTTGCCAGGGCCCCGGAAAGGGCCTTGCCGTGGCGCCTGCTGTCATCCCCGACAAGGCTCTTGCCGGGGGCCTTGTGGTCCTCCGTGGCTGGGATCCCGCCAAGGGTCGTCATCTTCTATAGTGTGTATCGGATCTTGAATGTATTCACAAAGATCTGTATACCACCACCGGGATGTCTCACGAATCCTTGCCCCATGGGGGCAGTGGACTCAAGGGTGATTCGCTCCGTAGGTGTGGGGCGAGCTGCCACGGCAAGGGCCTTGCCGGGTTTCTAAAGCCCCCGACAGGGATCTTTGTTGGGGGAGTCCGCTTCATCCCCTTTGCTCTTTGTGGTCTTGGTCTTGGCGTCGTTCTGCTCCTTCGAAGCTTCGCCTTACCTTGGCTCACCTCCCTTGCCTTGCTTTCGGTCTTGGTGGTGCCCATGGCTCAGATTGCCCGTGCACAGTTATAGGGGTACAAAAGTGTACCCCTCTTTCTCGTGACACCGATGCAAGCCCCGAACTGGGCCACACGTAAGCGCAATGGCGTCGTTAGGGCTAGGCCCAAAAAGCGGTCTTGAACGAGAGCAGGGTGGTTTTTAACATGGTAATTCTCTTCGCTGCGCTTCCCACGCCTCCCAGCGTGGCTCGGCGTCAAGGCGTGCGTGGCGTGGGCGGCATGCGTGGGGCTGAGCTGCTGCGCATGCGTCACGTCGTAGTAAAAAGGCGGTTCGCGCCTTCCCCATAAACGAAGTGAGGCGTGGGCGCGCCCATTCTTTGAGCGGGGCGGCGTTGTCTTCAAGGCGTCCACTCCCCATGATCGGGGTGGGGAGAGGTCGCCTCACCCGCCATGTAGTCCTACACCGCGTCGCCACGTGGCTCTCATGCGCTTAGGGTGGCGAATGGTGGAGGCGAACCAGACGTCATGGTGGGGCAGCGGGTTGGTCCCAGTTCCTGCGCCTTCTGTGTGTCTTGATTGGCTGGCGGGCGGCAGGCCACCCATTCCTTTATAAGAGAGCGGGAGGGGGATGGGCGTCCCGCATTCTACCATCTCCTCCTTTCTTCACTCCCCCCCTCCATCCGCCATGGAGAGAGGGAATCACAGCCCTTCAGGTAGTGGCCCGGCGGTGCGCCCGCTCAACAACGCGCCCTTCCTTCTCCTGCACTGCGGTGGCAGAGCCAGCCTTGAGGAAGGGGGAGGGGCGAGGCAGTGGCGAGGCCAAGGCGCCGGGGAAGAGGAGGACGGGCGGCGCTGGTCTCGCCTCATGAGGTTCCTCCCCATGGAGGGCCATGTTGGGGATGACCCTTGCGAGTTCTTCGTCAGGCTACGCCAGCCGCCTCGCCATCGCCTTCGTCTCCCGACTCCATTCGCGAGCGAGATGGAGCTGGATCCGCCGGAGTCATTGCGGCTGCACATGAGGGGCTGTTGGATCAGAGGTACACGAGTTCACGTCGACTTCCCAGCCCCTCACATGATGTATCTTTGTCGAGGATGGAATACGTTCGCTCATATCCACCGCTTGACGGCGGGGCTCACTCTCCATTTCAAGCTGATGGAGGGCGTCCTCCTCTCCGTCAAGGTCTTCGGGTGCTTCGGGACTCGGGCAAGGTGCTGCGTGGAGAGCTCTTCTGATAGCGAAGACTCCTCCTCGATCAGGAGTGGCTCGGAGGACAGCGGCAGCGGCAACGAAGGTAGCAGCTGACGGCAGATGGCAGGTCAAACTAGGTGTCGGGGCACCGCTTCCGGTCTGCAGCACCGGCGATCCCATCATCCGTGTCGCCGGCTTCCCGAACTTCTCGGGGTCGTCCCCTTGGGCGGCTGGCGTTGGGAGGCTGCGGAAGGGGAAGAGGGCGGGCGGCAAGACCTTCAAATCGGAGTACGCGAGCACCAACGCCTTCAACGCGTGCTGACGTCCTGCCGCCTCGTCCTCGAGCTCTGCTTCCGGCGCCGCCATCACCATCCAGCCTTCGGACGGCCACCGAGATGTTCTCTTGGTGTCTCCTTCCACTCGTAGCTTGCCTAGGCGCCCCTTTTTCCCTTTTTGCCTCCTTGACCTGCCTCCTGAGAGGGACAAAGAAAGGGGTTCTGAGCACCTTATCTTTTTTTAGTTTGTAAGCCTTTGGGCCTTAGCTGAATTTAAAACTTGTAATCCCATCATTCATGTTTTCATTCCCGATGGGCTGTACACAGAGTGGAATGTTTTTTAATGAAAAAGGGATGCTTGCGGGTCATTTGTTTGCGGGTAGAACCCACGACAAGGAGTAAATCCTTGACATCCCTAAGATAAACATTTCCTTGCCCGGCAATGTGCCCTGCCGTCTTCCCACTTTGCTCGACCTTTCTCACGCTTTTGGCGGAGGCAGGGATGAGGTGGGTTCAGGCTCCTCGTTTCATCCTTTTGCTGCCACGACTACAACCAAACCTGGCCCCAGGAACGAGCCCTAGGGCCTAGAGTTTTAGGGGAGCACAGTAGCTTTGGGGAAAAAACGAGGTTTCACATACCTCAGTCCATAAGGGAATGCATGATAAGGGATGGGGAACTTATCTGAAGCTGTAGCCCCCGGCAACTCTGGTTTGCCGTGGGTGAATCTTTGCACTAGCAGCCCCTGCCAATACTTGGCTTGCCGGGTCTAGATGTCGGTCTGTCCTCTTTTATTTTTCGTCCTCAAGTGATCCGGCAAGGATATCTGTGAGTCCTGCGAACCAAAGAAGACAAAAAGAACGGCAAAGAGACGCACACTCAACCTCTAAGCTAGGGGTTAGTCGCCGCTAAGCACTATCAACCCTAACCAAGGATGAGACTTGACCTAGCATGCATGCTATAACTTAGGGCGCCAGCGCTTCATTTATTTATGCTCAGGGTATGCGCCTGGCTCTGTACAAAGGGTTACATGCATCATCGACAATGCTTGTACAAAAGGTGGATTGCCGGGGGGCCCGGCAAGCCGCGCCTTACGGATAAAACTTGCGAAGATGCTCAATGTTCCAGGAGTTACTCACCGGAACGGCATCTTGATCTCAGGCGGACTCGCCCGGGCCTAGTGACTCGTATTACCCGATAAGGGCATTCCCACTTTGGTGTCAACTTGTTGGAATTCTTGGCTGATTGAATGTGCCGAAGGACAAGGTCGCCTTCCTCAAGGCTTCGGGCATTAACCTTGCGGCTATGGTAGCGGCGCAAGGCTTGCTGGTAGCATGCTGCTCTCACAGCCGCCCGAAGACGATCTTCCTCAAGGAGCACTGCATCATCTTGCCGCAGTTGCTCTTGCTCAAGCTCGTCATAAGCGAGTACTCGAGGTGACCCGTATATGAGTTCAGTGGGGAGAACTGCTTCTGCCCCGTATACCAGGGCAAAAGGTGTCTGGCCGGTGGCTCGATTCGACGTCATCCTGATCGACCAAAGAACCGCCGGCAACTCATCAATCCGGCGCCTTCCACTCTTGTGTAGCCTGTCAAAGGTCTTGGTCCTTAAGCCTCGCAGTACTTCAGCATTTGCCCTCTCAGCTTGACCATTGCTTCGCGGGTGAGCTACGGGAGCGAAACAGACTTTGCTGCCGAGGTCTTGGTTATACTGCATGAAGGTGCGGCTTGTGAACTGTGTGCCGTTGTCGGTGATAACCCTGTTGGGTACGCCAAAACGGCACACTAGTCCCTTGAAGAACTTGACGGTGGCCGAGTTGTGACCTTCCTCACCGCCTCCACCTCGACCACTTCGTGAACTTGTCGATTACAGCATAAAAGTACTCAAAGCCCCGGCAGTAGCAGGAAAGAGGGCCCAAGATGTCGAGCCCCCAGACCGAGAAGGGCCAGAGAGAGGAATGGTTTGAAGGGCTTGAGCTGGCTAATGAAGCTTTGTTGAATGGGCCCGGCTGATTGGCACACAGTGACTAGTGTCACGCATCTGGAGGGCGGTGGGCGGAAGAAGCCTTGCCCAATGCCTTGCGGCAAGGGCCCTTGACCCAATCACGGGATCCACATATGCCTCCGTGTATCTACGCCAACAGCTCGATCCTTCCTCTCGAGGGATACACTTCAATTTCACACCGTTCGGCCTCTTTGCATGCACGGGGCGTCATCGACGAACTGGTACATGGTAGAGCGACGGGATATCGCTTCAGCTTCTTCCCGCTCCTCGGGAAGTTCCCCTGTTGGAGGAATCAGACGGTATGTTGTGCCCACGCTGGAGCACAGGGCTTCGACGTCGAGCACTAAAGGCATTTCCTCCACTTCTGAGCGGCTGTCTCGGCTTGACAAGCAACAGCTTGACGCTCCATCGGAGCGGTCGTCGATGGCGGGCTCGGTATCCCGGCAACATCCTGCGGCCGGCTCACGGGGCTTCGGCGGAAAGTACTTGTCGGGCCCTGATTTCCTCCTCTTATTCTTCTCTGTTGATGGATCAACGGATGGCTGAGTTAGCTGAAGCACAAAGGTGCGGTTCCACGGTGGCTTGAGGGCGCCAGCGTTTTGGCAGTGTCGGCGATATCGTTCTCCGCTCGGGGAACGTGTTCAGCTTGTATACCGTCAGCAGCTCTTCCAGCTTTCTCACTTCATCGGCGTAGGCCTTCATCAATGGGCTCACGGTAATCCTTGTTGACTTGCTTGGCGACAAGCTGCGAGTCCCCGGCGATGAGTTTTCTTGATTCCGAGGTCAGCCGCGATCCTAAGACCGGCAAGCAGCCCTTCGTACTCTGCCAGTATTGTTTGTTGACACCTCCACGAGAAGTGCATCTGGATCACGTACTTGAGGTGCTCTCCGATTAGGCGCGACAAGCGATCGCCAGACCTCGGCGCCCTGTAAGGAGAAAGCTCCATCAAAGTACATGATCCAATCACAACTTGCCTCCTTGTCAGGGAGAGCTGTCTCTTGGACTTCTTCATCAGGCGTTGCAGTCCATTCTGCAATGAACTCCGCTAGGACTCGGCTCTGAATCGTCGAAGTACTTTCAAACTTGAGGCCAAAGCTGGACAGCTCCAGTGCCCATCCCACAATTCTTCCCCTTGCATCCGGATTGTGTAATATCCATTGCAGAGGGAAGCGAGTGGCGACAATGATCTCGTGTGCCTGGAAGTAGTGACGCAGCTTCCTCGGGGCCATAAGGAGGCCGAAGAGCAGTTTCTGCACACCGGAGTACCTTGATCTAGCCCCCTGCAGGAGGGAACTAACAAAGTAGACCGGGTGCTGCATCATTTTCTTCTTCGGCGGCACTTCAACTGGCTGTGTCGTCTCTGCATTGGTGGTGTCGGGCTCTGCCGGTGCCATTACATCATCGTCAACCTCCCTCTGCGCTACTAGTGCGGCGCTTACCACATGGTCTGTTGCCGCCAGATATAGCAGCAACGGCTCCTGTGGCCTAGGTGCAACTAGTATTGGCGCGGAGGAGAGGTACTTCTTCAAACCTTGCAATGCTGCTTCGGCTTATGGCGTCCACTCCATCGGGCCCACCTTTTTCAGGATCTTGAAAAAGGGAAGGGCGCTCTCGGCAGACTTGGAAATGAACCTGCCCATGGCGGCGACGCAACCAGCAAGCAGACGCACATCCTTGTTTCGCTTGGGTGCTTCAGTCTGCTCTATAGCTTTGATTTTGTCCGGATTGGCCTCTATCCCATCTTTGTGACACCAAGAACCCGAGAAGCTTGCCGGACGGGACGCCAAAGATGCACTTCTCAGGGTTCAGCTTGAGATCGATCTTGCGCAGGTTTGCAAATGTTTCTTGCAAATCCGGTATGAGGGTTGCCATGTCCTTGGTTTTGACCACTATGTCGTCCATATAAGCTTCCATATTTCTATGGAGCTGGGGTTCAAAACCAATCTGGACTGCCCTTGCAAATGTCGAACCAGCACTATTCAACCCGAAAGGCATCCGCATGAAACAATACGTACCACATGGGGTGATGAATGATGTTTTCTCTTCGTCTTCTCTTGTCATGAAGATCTGGTGGTAGCCGGAGTAGGCGTCGAGGAATGACAACAGATCACACCCAGCAGTGGAGTCAACAATCTGGTCGATGCGTGGCAATGGGAAGGGGTCTTTAGGACAAGCCTTATTGATATCTGTGTAATCAATACACAGTCTCCACTTCCCATTTGTCTTGCGCACCACGACTGGATTGGCCAACCACGTTGGATGGAGCACTCCTCTTACTAAACCTGCTGCTTCCAGTTTCCGGATCTCTTCTGTGATGAACTCTTGTCGTTCCAAAGCTTGCTTTCTGACCTTCTGCTTGATGGGCCACGCATGAGGGCAGACAGCAAGGTGGTGCTCAATCACCTCCCTGGGAACACCAGGGATGTCGGAAGCTTGCCATTCAAACACATCGACATTCGCCCGCAGGAAGGTGACGAGCGCGTCTTCCTATTTGTTGTCAAGGGTGGAGTTTATGGTGAAAGCTCCTCCCGTGCCGTCCTCATTGACAGAAACCTTCTTGGTTCCCTGCGGTATGGCCCTGGGCTTCTTGTTTCCGCCGGTGGAGCTCTCGCACGTCCTCTGACAGCGCTACACTTTCGAAGAGGTGCGCTTGCCGGAGTGGGTGTCGAGTCTCACCGGTCTTCTTCTTCTTCTTCCCTCCGGGGTCCCAGCGAGGAGCAAGTGCCCTAGTGGTGGCAGCTGCCTGCAACTTCTTCTTTGGTATAGTTGGTCGATTGCAAATCGGCGCAAATCAGCGCATCTTTCTTATCGGAGGGATGGTGATGATCGAATCCACAGTCTGGCATCTTCGGGGTGTTGTAGGCGTAGTCTGACGCCGCCATGAACTTGGCGGTGCCATGCTGGCCAAGGATCCCGTTGTAGGGCAAGGGATCTTGGCAACATCAAACACGATCCTCTCTCCGTCACGTAGTTTAGGTCGCTTCCAAAAGTCACGCAGGCAGCGTGATCTTTCCCTTGGGTTAGCTTCTTCCGGGTTGACCCACAAGCGTGCCGTCTCTTGAGGTCTCCATCAGGAATCTGCGGTTTCTCGACCACGGCGGGGCGAGATCAGAAGATTCAGGCCGGCCCTGCCATAGCCGACTAACATCTTAGTCACGCTTGAGGTTGCGTATTGTTGGTGAAACCAACAATGCCAAGCTACCGACATGATGGTGCGATGACGGGGTGGTACTTCGGTGTCAAAAATGATAGGTGTCTTTGGACCACTTGGCTGACGCTTTGGGCATCGAAGCAGCGGCTCTGCATTTGTAATCTCCACGCCCTTTGTTTAAGCGGCGGTGAGAAATTATGCAGCCGGCGCATGGTCGTGGCCTTTATAGCCTTCTCTGTAGCTTTCTATGAAACTCTTAGTCACCGGATTCGTAAATGCGTCCTCTTACGTGATAAATGTCGTCTTCGGCTTTACTGTCACGGCCCGGGTGGGCCTCTCCCTGTTCTTATCCTTGCCGACGGCAGCCCGCTTTGGCCGTCACGCAGCTACGCCGGACCCCTCGCCGCACCTGTCTGGGCCCTTCTCCTTGTCCGCCTCTCATACTCAGCCCTGCAGCTTCTCGGCCCGAGAGCTCAACATCGGCAGTCCGGAGAGCATGGCCTTTAGTCGCGATGGATCTTGCGGTGCTCGGCTTGTCCGAGTTTCACGGCTTCTCGGCGGCCGCCCAAAGAACCGGTGGGCAAGAAACTATCCGGCTTAACCTCCTTGCGGGAGTCATCTGCCTTGGTTTTCTTGGTGGAAGCCGGCATCATCCCAGATCCCTCGACAGGCAAGCACGGCTTTTTCGCTTCGCGCTTCCTATTGTGGCGCCCGGCCTTTTCTTCGCCGGGCGGCAATATCCTCATCCCGAGTCGGTTTCCCATCTGCGGCATCTTGGCGAATACTTCGCTTCCTTCTTCGGCTCGGGCTACATTTGTGATCGGCAGAACATAGAGTTCTACGCTACATCTCTCTGGCCTGCTGTTCATTTGCCAGCTCTTGGCGCGCATCTTCGCGGTTACGCCGCGTTCACTGATGGAAACAGCGTTGATGATGGCGGCGGGGTGAACATCCACCGAGATATTATCTTGTACCCGGCTGAACCTACTGTATATACTTACGGAGACTCTCGCCTCCCTTACGGGGAATGAGCGTGCAGGTCGCTTGCACGGCCACCTGGGCTTGGTGGCCTCCGGGTAAAAGGCGCCCACCGAACTCTTGGCACAAATCCGACCAGGAGGAGATGAGAGTCTACCGACGCCAAGTGCATCAACTCCCTGACATGGCGTTGGGTATAAGAGCCAAAGGAAAGTAATTCGCATGCACCTTATCGTCGCGGGCTCCGGGCAGCTTGCATCGCGATGGTGTGACGCCGAGGAACTCCGGCCGAGGTGGGTGCTTACTTGCTGTAATTTTCGCCCACGTCGGGTTTGAAGGTGCTTGGTGAGTGGAGTACTTTGGAACTGCCGCAGCTCACGGG